>JAMJFZ010000239.1:19585000-20785000 GCA_026225945.1 Cricetomys ansorgei
ATTCATAAACAAACTGAAAGATAAAAACCACATGATCATCTCATTAGCTGCAGGAAAAAATGTTTACAAAATACAACACCCCTTCATAATAAATTTCCTAGAGAGATTAGGGATATAACAGAAATACTGCAACAAAATAAAGGAAGTTTACAGCAAGCCCAGAGCCAATATTGACTTAAATGGAGAGATACTCAAAGAAATTCCACTAAAATCAGGTATAAGACAAGGTTGTCTATTGTTTCTATACATATTCAGTATAGTACTTAAAATCTTAGCTAGAGCAATAAGACAACTGAAACAAGTGAAACAAATTGTAAGAGAAGAAGTCAAAGTATTTTTATTTGCAGGTGATATAATAGTGTATGTAAGTTATCCTAAAAATTTCACTAGGGAACTCCTAGAGCTGATAAACACTTTTAGCAAAGTATCTAGAAACTAAAATAATACACCCAAATCAGTAGCCTTCCTTTATACTAATGGCAAATAGACTGAGAATGAAATCTGGGTGAAAATTCCTTCACCATAGCCTCAAAAATATATGATATCTTGGGGTAACTCTAACCAAACAAATGAAAGAGTTGTATGATTTAAAACTTTAAGAAACTGAAGAAAGAGATTAAAGAAGATATCAGAAGTTGGAAAGATCTCCCATGCTCATGCAGTGGTAGGATTATATAGTCAAAATGGCCATCCCACAAAAAACAATCTATGGATTGAATGCAATCCCCATCAAAATTCCAGCCCAATTCTTTACATATTTTGAAAGGACAATTTTAAGCTTCATATGGAAACAGAGAGAGAGAGAGAGGAAGAGAGAGAGAGAGAGAAAGAGAGAGAGAGAGAGAGAATTGGCGGACATAACACCATGTGAACCTCAAATTGTACATCAGAGCTATCATAAGAAAAACAACCTGGTATCCACCCAAAAACATATATCAATCAATGGAACTGAATTGAAGATCCAGACATGTATCCACACACTAATGCACAGCTCATTTTTTATAAAGAAGCCAGAAATAGACAGTGGGAAAAAGACAGCATCTTCAAAAAACAATGTTGGTCCAATTGGATGTCTGCATGTAGAAGAATTCAAATAAATCCATACTTCTCACCCTGCACAAAGTTCAACACCAAATAGGTAAAAGAGCATAAACATAAAACTAAATACATTGAACATGATAGAAGGGAAAATGGGGAGTAGCATTGGACAGGAAAAGACTTTCTAACAGAACACCATCAGCACAGGCACTAAGATCAACAATTAATTAAAGAATTAATTAAACAGACCTCATGAAACAAAATATTCTGTATGATAAATGACACCGTCATTTGTACTATGTGGCAGTCTACACAACAGGAAATGATTCTTAGCAATTACACATCTGATAGAGGGCTAATATCTGAAATCTATGAAGAACCTCAAAAAACTAGATATAAATCCCCTTCGAAATAACGCTATTAAAAATGGGAGGTACTGATCTAAACAGCATTCTCAAAAGAGGTAACTCAAATGGCTGAGAAACACTAACAGTGTTCAGTCCTGTTAGTCATCAGAGGATTGCAAATCAAAACTACTTCGAGATTTCATCTTACACCCATCAGAATGCCAAGATCAATAAAACAAGTGACAGCTCATGCTGGTAAGAATGTGGAGTAAGGGGAATGCTCATTCATTGCTGATGGGACTAAAAAGTTTTACAGCTACTACAGAAATCAATGTGACAGTTCCTAAGGAAAAGGCTTCTATGAGATACTAGTACAATACAATAGAGTAGAGTACAGTACAGTACAGTACAATACAATACAATGCAATACAAGGTAAAACAAAAACAAATGCATTGGAATTGGACAAAACAAACAGAAGGAAAAGATCCCAAGAGAAGGCACAAGAAACCGGGACCCACTCATTTGCACACGCAGATCCTCTGGAAAAATAACCAGTGCTCTTAACTGCTGAACCATCTTTCCAACCTCCTGAACTTTTATTTACCTTTTTATTTTCTCACATCATATATCTTGATTATGGAAGCCATATTATGTACACAAAGGTACTGTAAAAAAGAGAGAAGAAAGTATATAAAGAGTATAAAAAGAGAGAAGAAAAAATACAAGTAAGACAAAGGAAAATACAAATTAAAAAATTATAATAATAAGGTAAAATTTTTAAAAAGGAAGAACCCTGACACAACATCATGAGACAAAGAATCTCCAAAGATGTCTTTGAGTTCGTTTTCTGCTGATCAACTACTGATATAAGGGAATGCAGCCTACTCTTAAGAGTAGTTAGTTTCTCCAGTGATGATACCTTTGAGAGACAGAAAGAGAATGATCTGAATATGAGGGAGGAATAAAGGGAGAGGAAACCATAATCGAGATGTGTTATGTAAGAAAAAATTGTTTTCAATAAGAGGTAAAACAATGTTCAGTGGGTTGGAGAGATGGCTCAGCAGTTAAGAGCGCTGGTTATTCTTCCAGAGGATCTGGGTTTGATTCACACCACCTACATGACAGCTTACAATTCAATGTAACTCCAAACCTAGGAAATCCAATACCCTCTTTTGGCCTCTGTGGGGATCAGGCATTCACATAGTGCACAGATATACATACCAGAAAAAATACCCATATACAATATCAATAAGCATTATTTAGAAAAAATAGGTTCAGTTTCAATTAACATTGTTAATATAGTTCTTGTTATCCAGGTACATGATAAATATAAATGGAGTTACTTCTTGCTACTCCCTTTTACCCTTCTCACACCTACTACAGGGAAATGGGATAAGGAGGGCTCTGTGGTGGGGGCAGAGGGTGGTAAATAAAAAATAAGGAGAGAGGTGGGTAAAATAACAGTAAGGATGTCTGAAAAGGCCACAGAGAATCATATTATTAACTATTTAGCTAAAAAGTATATTTTATATGTGTATATATTTCTTAAAACTGTATGTAGGCATATATACACACGGATATGCTTACATACAGTTTCAATGAACTTTTCTCACCTCAGCTAATGGGTACTCCCTCCAAAATCCAAACAAAACACCACCTAACAAAAAACGCTAACGCCAGGCATGAGAAGCTCTCTTTTGAGTTGTTGACTAGGACTGTTCAAGAGACTCCTAAAACATACAGACTGATTTATCAATGAAAAATTATATTGCCTTTCGTATTTTCAAAACATTACCACACATGGTAATTGCATATGCTATAAAAAGTGCAACAGGTGCATAGGCCCTGTGGTACAAAGGATGCCCCCTGAGAACTAAGAGGTTTTAGAGTTGCTTGGGGGAAAGGGGACCATCCATGAGCCAATTTGTAAAAAGTTTTGTAATCAGAAAACCTGTTATAAATCCCAGGTCCACCCCAATCGGCAGCATAGCTTTAGGAAACAATTTCAGTCCTTAATTGTTTTTCTATGCAAAACTGAAATGATATTACCTACCAATAAAATTGTAAAGTAATTATATTAGAGAAGAAATTAAATTAGGTAACATATGCTAACAGTTTGTCATTTTCTAGCACTTAGTAAATGTTGAGGGGTGAAAGCTACATATCATTATTATTTCCTACAGACTTTGATGCATGATACTGAAGAAAAAATAAAGTACATAGACGCTGCCTATAGCTCAGTGCCAAGTAGACACTAGATGTTCAGAATCAGGAAGTTCCTGGTCAGCTGAAAACATACTTTCGTCACTACGATCAAGCCTATGGCAGATATCCCTAAATGAGCATGGTGCTCCTCCCCATCAAATCTAAAATGCTTGGCAGCCAATGCTTTGAGAACAATGGATCCATCTCCTACAAAAACTGTCTATCCCTATCTTAAGTTACAGAAAGTGTCTGTGAGTGTAACCTTATTTTGGAAAAGGGTCTTGGTGGATACTATTAAGTATCTCAAGATGAAATCACCCCAGATGTTTCAGATAGACATAGCAATATCCATTGAAGAAAGTAAAAAGACCCAGATCGGAAAGTCACAAGAAGAAAGCAGAGATTGGAATTATGTAACCTCAAGTCAAAAACATCTGAAACCCAAGATCTTGGAGAGGTTATGACAGGAAAAAAAAGAAATTTCTATTGTTTTAAGCCATAAAGTATATGCCACTTTGTCAGACATATCCAAGATATGAAGATATATCCCCTCTGTAGCAATTGAGAGAGAATCTCAAAGAGAAATGTTGAAGATTTATAATCTTCATGTGTATCTGGGATGATGATGTAGCCTACAGTCAGCTCTAGAATGAATGTGCTGCCTGGGCAGGGTAGGTAAAAGCAACTGGATTACCTACCAGTGACAGGAAAAAAAGAAGGAAAAATTCTTGATCACTGAAGAATTTTCTGCTTCCTATAAGCTACACCAGAGTCCAACATGCAATCAACCCAAGTCATCACTAGGTATGACCTACACCCTAAGCTTGAACTATAAAGTCATTGGGTGTTAACAACTGTGGCAGCGGAAAGTAGAAGAGACCTAAGAAATACACACAACCCTCCCCTCACTGTCGACATAACCATCAGGCTATGGTTATGTAAGGTAAAATTATCTAGTACAAACAAGAGTAAAAGGAGTCAGAAATGCCTAAGTAATTACTCTAGATTTGATAAATAAATGACTGACTTTGGGCTAAACATACACATAGCCAACGGTATACAGCTCAAGACAAGAATCAATGTTGCCCATCTGAAAAGAGACTATTGACTGTTACAAATAAGACTCTGTGTCCTACTTAAATAAAACCTAATTCTTCAAAGTACTTAATAGCATTAACCTAATAACCTTAGTAGTATAAATACACATAGATTTTTAGGAAATATTGGAGGAAGTTACCTTCTAATAGGAAAGTGTCAGAGACCATCTTGTGTCATAAATGGATAATGTCATGGAATTTGAGTGGTTCTTTTAAAACTTTCTATGCACTGCATTTTTGGCTGGCAGAGACCTAGCTTCTCTTAGGTATTCATCTTGCCTGTTTGGAATGTGGGCCCTGGAAAGGTGATTACAATCTGCATTTCTAGGGACACTGGTAGTTTTTAAAGGTGGACACAATTATTTCATTTTCTTGGTTAATACTCATGACAGAAAGTCTCCAACAGAAACTTTGGTGGAGGATCTTGGGTAATAAATTGATTCAAGCCATTTCTCCCTTCTATGTATTCCATGTTGGAATAAGAGCTAATGATATTAGGACTGTGTCATTACTATCTTGACCATGAGAGACAGGAATGGCAAACAGAGACTGTGAGAGAATAAACATGGAGAAATGCTGAGTCCTTAAATTTATGTTTGAGTCTCTGAAATCCACAATCTGTGCATATATTTTCTACACTTCATGCTTCATGAGAGATCTGCTCTAGCCTAAACTGCAGTCTGCTTTTGTTCCTTGCAGCTAAGAACAACCTCATTAAAATTAGAATTATTAAATCCTCTTGTTAGGAACTTAAAGATCTTTTAATTGACTACAAAACAAAGTAAAGGGGTTCTCCAAAACTAATTTCAATGTTAATTTGAAATATTGCGATTTCAATGAAAACTGGTAACTAAAATATAGGCCACAGTTTGGTACACACTGCACTGAATCTTTAACCAGTAATACATTCAGGGCCAGTATAAGATGAAAGCATAAAATTTGATAAATTTGTCACACATATATACATATATATTCACAAATACATAAACAAAACCTGGTTAGTCACTGTTACTTGTACATATATGTTTTCAGGGCTCACCATCTGGTATTCGATAACCAGTGTGCCCGCTTTCCTGAGGAAGACTTTTCTCACTCTCAGGTTTTCTTAGTTGCCTGCAACTCTTTGTGTAGGGTTGAGACCTTCTGAGCTTTCCACCGTCCCTGGTGCCATGCGTATTGCTGCTGTACTTGTCTGGGGCGCGTTCAGGCAGCCATGTTGATGAAACTTCATGGGTGTGGCTTCTGGCACTCAGAAGAAACACACTTCCTGCTGCTTTGGGTCTTGAATTTGAGAGACAGAGAGTAAGCAGGCATATGCGGAAGGATTTGGAGGAAGAATAGGAAAAGGAAAAAGATGTAACTACAATCTCAAAAAATAAAGTAATTGATAAATTTGAGTGAACTCTTTTTAGGGATAACTGCCTCATACATAGAAACGTACATGTTTCCGTAAGAATTGACAGAATGTTAAAATATCCTTGTGCACACAGTCAAAACAAATATTTCTTGAAATATTACTTATCAAAAGGAGACATACTGAATGAACTTCATAGAATTTATCTTGACCTCCCCCAAAATCAAAAATACTTACTGCTTTGGAAAAACAAAGTTTTTGTTTCAGGAGCTGATGAATCATTATTATATTCTGGTTTGTTTAAACCTAAAATGTTAAAGAAAAATCTATAGTCTATAACTACTTGGTTACATTTTCTTAAGAAAGAAATGACTCAGGCTAAGAACCTTCACGTTTCAATGACAATTTGATTGAATTGCCCATGCTTCTTCACTAGGGACTCGCACCACCTTTTCTCATTCATCCTGTGTGAGGATTTGTGTTTGGTATCTGATGAATGCAAGAATGTTGGTTAACATCCAGAGAAAATACAGAAAAACTCATGAAATGCTCTATAAATCAAGTTATGTTAAATATGAAAAATTAGTACAGAACAAAAATCTAGTGTCAGAGAACAATGCAAATCATATTCAACTCATGTCTCTTCTGGATTGCATTTCTCTGTGATGGTTCCACCTTGATCATTTAGCATCCTCAGTGTACCACCAAAGGTGAAATTCAATCAAAATAAATCCTATGGACATTGCATATCATCCAAGTATGTTAATTTGACAAGAATCTCCTGAAAAGAGAGTCAGTATTGAGTAATTAGCTGTCTTTGTCACTTTGGTCTTTGGGCATGCCTGTAAGAGATAGTTTGATTGTTAATTAATGGGGGAGAACCTAGTCCACTGTGGGTGGCACCATTCCCTGAACAGGTGGTCCTGGGATTTATAAGGAAGCTAGCTAAACATAAGTTTACAAGTGACTGCGACAACAGGCAATGTTATCACATAGCTTCTGTCTTCAAGTTCCTGCTTGAATTCTTGTCTGATTTCCTCTAATGATGGATTGTAACCTGTAAAGTGAAATAAATCACAGCAACAGAAAAGGAACTGGAACATCTTACATATAATTATTCTCATATTTGGAATATGGTAATTACCATAGTGATTAGGCATATCTTAGGTATTTTTCATATACAGAATCTGGCTTACCTAGTAGGCTACAGATTTGCAGGGAAGGAATAATTTTTCAAATGTGTTTTTCTTAAATCATGTGTCACCACATGCCCTTAATTCTAGCACTTGGGAGGCAGAGCAGGTGGCTCTCTGTAAATCCAAATCTAACTAGGGCTACATAACGAGACCTTGTCTAAGAAAATTATATTTAATTTCTTTTTTTCCAGTGACCTAGAGTTAAATGCATGAAGTATCTAAAGAAGTGCTTTATCGTTAGCTTCTATAATGTTAAAGACAGAGCCTTAGAAGTTTGCTAAACAAAATTCCAAGTTTGCGTCTGTCACTTATTTCCATATAAAGATGACCCACTGAACTTTTCTAGGCCTTATTTTCCTTATTACAGGTGATAAAAAATAATTTAATAGAGTTGCTAGCAGAAATAAGTCACCGCCCCCACAAAAAGCTTGTTTCTATTATTTATACAGTAAAAGAAATGACATAAGCAGGCAAACATAGCCAAGGAGGCCAGAGTTGCTACAGAGTCACAAAGAATAAGCATCTATGCAACAAGTGCAAAATGTAGCCTCGCGGGGCAAAGTCCGGAAAGCTAATGCCCTGTGATCATTACTACTTCTAAGATGGTAGCCTGCTTGAGTTTACATAACAGTGAGTAAGCTGAGTGAGCGAGTGAAGGCCTGTAAGGGTTTGACTAGGTCTGAAGAAGGTCTCTCAATGGCTGTCATATTAAAGTGAATTTTGGATAAAACCTAAAATACCTTGAGATAAGTTGAATGTATTTATGGAGAATAAGACTGGAGAAATAAAATAGGTGCGTGCACTTTTATGACTAAAATGAAGTGATTAAAAGTGAAAACATTTTTTAAAAGAAAATGAGATTCCTCAGATATGATGCTATAGTTAGAAATAATGTCACAGTTGAGAAAAAAGAAATAAGATCTAGTTAAAACAACTCACTGTCAGTTACGATGAAGAAAATATGACTGTGACACACACAAGAAGAGTGATGGCTTAAATATAGGGCTCATTAAGGCACAAATTGACGCCACATCATACCTAAACTGCTGCTATTTTAGAGCGCTTCAGTGCTAGGCTGAAGCTACCATGCACTGGCTTCTTTTACAATTTTTTTCAGTGTAGTTGGGAAATAACTCAAGCATGTCACTTGAACACTTACCCTTAACAAGTTGAGTTTCTAAACTTGGTAATGTGTGTGTCTCTCTGTCTTAGACTGTATTGTCTTGTCTCTGTAAGACATCCACATGTTTTGAAGCTACTTCAAGGTCTCTTTCTTTGGGAAATATTCCTTGCCTTTCATAAACAGTAGACAATTCCATTGTTTCATGGACCTGACTCATAAAGAGATCTTTTTAACTGCTTACAATCAAATATTTTAAAATGAAGGTCTGCAATTTATGATCAAACAATTAAGATTACTCTATAGATTATAGGACAGAATTAAGTAAAAGGATGACTCTTGGATTCCATTTGTCAATAAATGAATTATTATTCAAATGTGATTCTAAAATATTTTATAATGTGGGCTAATGATCCTTTAGCAAGAACAAAGACTTTTATTATGTAGAAACGCTGAAGAGTTCTCTCATAGAAACTTTCATTCATCTCTAATCAGTAAAACTTCAATGAGCCCAAGTCATTACTAGTGAGCAACACCACTCCTTGAACATAAGTATCAGTGAATGTCTAGACATTGCTTGCTACTTGAAACCATAAAGGAAGCTTGTTCTGTGATACAAGTAGGAAACCAACAATTCCCTTTCTCTGACTAAAATCCCGAGTTCCAATATCATTGGTATCATAATGCAACAATAATTTCTGTCTTGCTTTTTCTAATAAAAGAAAGAAGAAGGAAAGGAAGACTGTGGTAATGCTGAAACTTTTGGAACCTCAAAGGCAGTTTCAAGTCCAAACAATCAGAAAAAAGAAATGCTTTCTTAGAACAAATTTTTGTAGGAAAAGCTGTGCAATTCCAATGTGACTTTTGAAAGCTAGAAATCATTTTACAAGAGGATTTGATAGAAAATTAAGAATAAAGGTGTCTCAGAACAAGAACAACAATAGACATTCTGAAGTAGACAGGGTAATGCCTAAGAAGCCTCAACCCTACACAATGAACTCCCGGAAACTAAGGAATGCTAAGAGCAATAGAAATAATCTTCCCCAGGGAAGAGCACACCGTTACTCAATACCAAATGGTCAGCCCTGAAAGTATACATACAGATAACACACACTGAGTTGATTATATTTAGGAATATGTGTGTGTGTGTGTGTGTGTGTGTGTGTGTGTGTGTGTAACAGCAATTAATGGACAAAAATTTGGCCGTGAATTTGAAAGAGAGGAGGGAGAGGTATACAAGAGGGTTTGGAGAGATGGAAGGAAAGGGGGAAACGACATAATTATATTATAAGCTCAAAAATAAAAAAAAAGAATTAATTTAAGACAAAGAAAAATACAGGTGTGTTGGAAAGAATTATTTTAATTATGCCTTAGAAATTCAATTATATTAATTCTGAATCCTAACATGTAAGGATTAGAAAAGTTAATTTTGTCCCTACATGAGCCTATCTTTTATTTTCTGAGTTTAAGACCTTTGTTATCTAACTGACATCAAACCCTCCACTCCTAAGACTCATTACCATTGTAGAAGAAAAAGGTTGTAAGAGCCAGCAGCAGCAGCAGCAGATAATGACAAGGAAACAGTGTTCACTGAACACAGAAGAGCAGCTGTACACATGAACTCATGACAGTTTGGACAGCAGGCACAAGACCTGTGCAAGTTCAAGCTAGATGAGACCCTATCATGGAGAGAGGAGGTGGGCGCGAAGTCACAACCCTGTCTAAGGAGTTCCTGGTAATTGACAGCTGCTGGGGGAAGGAGAGTCAGCCTTCCTAGAGATATGTGGGCTCTGATATGTCAATTATGCTCTAGTGGAAGGACACATGTTCAAGAGTGTATAGGTAGCACAAACTGCATTTGATTGGTTTTCTTTTTAAAGAGGACAGACAGACAGACAGGTGAGTAGGAGGTGTATCTGGGAAGAGTGGGGAGAGGAGGATGAATATGATCAAACATGCTGTATGAATTCTCTAAGACTTAATAAATGAGAAAAAAGAAATAAGTACAAGAAGAATAAACATTTAAACTGGATAAAATTTTTTGATTATCAAAATTTTGGTAGAATAAAATGAACTTGTTTGAAATTTATTTTAAAGAAATGTATCTTGTCATTCCCTGTCTTATATTGAGGTCACATGATGTGATAGATGCATAGTTCAACTGCAGATGAAAGGCTGATTGGTAAGCTACATTAAAATAATATATAATATGTTATATATTATAATATATAAAATAATACATTAAAAAGAGTATCTTAGTCATTGTTCTATTCTATTACTGATCTGTTGCTGTGATGAAACACCATGATCAAGGCAACAGAAAGGGGAACATTTTAACTAGAGGGGTTGCTTACAACTTCATAGAATTAATTAATTAACAAGGCAGCAGGCAGGCAGGCATGCTGCTGGAGCAGCAGTTGGGAGCTCACATCTGATCCATAAGTCGCAGGCAGAAGGAGAGACTGGGCCTGGCAGGGACTTTCCAAACCTTGAAGCTTACCTGTAGTGCCTCGCCTCTTCCAATAAGAACATACCTCCTAATCCTTCCTAAACAATCCCCTCAACTAGGAGCTAAGCATCCAAACACATGGCCTATGGGGGCCATTCTTGAGTAAACTACCACAAAGAGCGATGAAAGCAGAAAGACTATAATCAGAAAAAGTGTTCATATTCTTGCCCTGAAATGGGAAAAATAATATAGTGTTTCCACAAGTCAATACAGAAAACAGACAACTCAGTAGGAAATGGGGCAAAAAGACATGAACTGCTATTCCACACAGATCACACGAGTCCAAACATATACAAAGCTGCTGAATCCTATTAAGTATCAGGGTAATTAAACAATACCGTAAAGCAGTAAATCTACAAGAATGGCTCAATTAAAACATGAAAGACTGGGCCTGAAGAGATGGTTCAGCTGGTATGAGTGAGCACTGATCCTGCAGAGAACCTGAGTTCAGTTCTTGGCACCAACCTCAGGAGGCTCACAACACCACATGTGGCTCCAGCTCCAGGGAACCCTATTGCCTCTTCTGGCCTCCTTTGGCTTCTGCACTCATGTGCACATAACAACACACACACACACACACACACACACACTTAATGATAAAATAATAAATAACATCAAAGACTGCCAATACCAGGTACCAATGCTGACACAGCATCTAGAGTGTCCACTTTATTTTGGAGTGTAAACTTGTATAATCACTTTGGGAAGCTCATTGAGAGTATTGGGTGTGACTACGTTTTTTATAATTTTTAAAAAGTATTTATTTTTTATGAGTGTGGGTGTTTCATCTGCACATATGTCTGTACAGCATGTGCGTATAGTGTCCCCAGAAACTAGAAGACAGCATTTGGATTTCCTGGGATTGGAGTTACAGAGGGTTATAAGCCTTGGTCTGGGTGCTGGGAATTGAACTCTGGTCTTGCAGAAGAACAAATAGTGTTCTAACAGCTGAGCTATTTCTCCAACCCATAGTTTTCCTTTTAAGTACTTCAGTGTAGATAAAGCAGGATTGCCTATAGCCCAGGTGTGGTGAATCATCATTTAAAGTTTCCAACCAGAAACTCACACTCAAACAGTAGCTAGTTCAAGTTGGAGAGATACTCATCAAGAATTTTCCTCTTCGAAGGTAGCAAGCACTTCAAAAAGTGAAAACGCTTTCTGACAAAAGGAATAGCAGAACTAATGTTTCCTTGATACGAGGAGTGATGGTTGAGCAGTGTGGTTGCCTGGATATGTTCTGTAGCTACCTCCAGGCTATCAGTGTGGAGTGACGTAGGTGAGTCCAGCAACCCAGCATCTCCAAGCACTGCCTCAAAAGCAGAGCTGTGGTCACAGTTCTCTTCCTCATGGAGAATGTTACAACAGATTGAGGAGGGTTAGATTTTATGCCATTGTTTGTTTGGGGGCATTATAGGTGCATAAAATGACAGAGAAAACTGATTTGACCATCTTGCAGAGCAAGTTTTATGGTTTGTAGCACAGACTGACAAGTCCTGCTTTCATCTTAGTATGCTACCCGCCACTGAATCATACTTCAGAATGCAACGGTAAGTATAGCTTTCTCCAGTCCCCATGAATGCAGGGAGTGAGACAGACACCTCATTTACAGTCAATTACAGTCACCATAGGGATTGTGATGCAGTAAAATTGGCACCCAAAGGAGATTATTATCTGAGCCACGGTGTAGTATGAGAACATGAGAAGACAACTACTGCTTAGGAACAAGGAGGGTGACATCTGTAAAATAGTTAAGAACTTCGTGATCATGTTTAAACCAAGAATGCAGGGAGTCAGGAGCATTCTAACACTAGAATATAGAAAGGAGTTCAGCAGGCAACACAGACTATATACAAACCTGTCACAGTTACAAATCACAATCCCTCCCAGTTCTGCTATTCTATTCAAAAACGTTAACTAGCCTATCCATACTGGAGCCTGTTCACCCACACAACAGATGCATAAATAGTGCCCTTTTATAGCAATTCTAAAGATCAAATAAGTTAAATATATACAAACTGGATAGAACAAAGCATGGTACATGGCAATAAATCAAAACATCATACCAGGCAGTGTTTATAGATTGTATGAGGTTGTTAGAACTGCCATTACAAAACACTGTGTGCTGAATGGTTATCACCATAGAAACCTATGTCCTTACAGTGCTAGAAGTCAAAGATTAAAGTGTTGGCCTGCTTAGCTTCTTCAGGGACTCTCCTCTCTGTTCAGATTGGAAGGTGGCCTCCCCCACCGACCTCCATCTTCATGTAATTATCCTTCTGTTTATGTATCTGATTTCCTTTTCCTATAAGGATTCATCCCACTGACTTCATTCTCCTTTAATCCCCTCAGCAGAGACCCCAGCCCCAAACATGCTTACATCCAGAGATTTGAGAGAAAAGAATTTCTCCATGTGAATTTTGACAGAACATGATTCAGCTGATAAAAAGCACACTGGAGACACTGGCAGGGTATGAAGCTTGGCAGTATGAAAGGTTTATTTTGTTGCTTTATTTTGGTTGAATTTGTTTTAAGCAATCCATCTAAAATCAGAACCCGATGACTTGTTCCTCCTGGCAAGCTCTCCTCCAGCATCGTAGCTATCCTCCTTTAAGGCTGAATCCAAGAAGAGGGAGGAGATGGCGACAGCATGGGGGTGTAAGAATTGGATCAGCCCAGGGACGATGGAGAAGGTTAAAAGAAAAAGCTTTCAAGTGAAAAATGCTATCTTCTTCAGCTGCAGTTTGCACTTTCAAAGATGACTTGCTCATCTTGACTCTATAAACAGGGCTCTTGGGTTATTCAGGTGTGGGGGCACAGCATAGACAGAGCTGTAATTTTATGGTCATCAAAAAATATGGGTAAAGTGCATGCTGTGGAAGCATGGAGATCTGAATGAAGATTTCCAGCTCCTACCTTAAAATCCAGGCATTGCCATGTACCTGTAACCATAGCATTGAGGAGGATCCCTGGGATGGGTTGGCCAGGCATTCTAGCCAAATCAGTGACCTCTTGGTTCAAAGAGAGACTCAAAAAAATAAGGCAGACAATCATTGAGGAAGACATCCACCATCAACCTCCACAGATGCACTGCACACACACACAAAGTACATCCATAAGCACACGTGCATGCACATACCATTCTCCACACAAATGAATTACATTGCTACATCATGCTGCTGTGTGCAAGAGCTATCTTTGTAAAAACAAAAAGCTTTCCAAACACTTTAAGTTTGGATTTCCTCTTGGAAGTGATACAAAGATGACCGATATTTCTAAATAGGAAATTAGTAGTCTAACTTGAGAATGATAGTCTCAGAAATAAGGATCAGGAAGCAACTGGAAAAGAAAGAGGGAGGGCATGGTCCAGTGCACACACAGTAAAGCAAAGACTGTGGCAGATAAAAGAGCAGCTCAATTAGGGGTTATGGCAGGTTTGGGGATTGCTGCTCATGGATTGGAAGCTAGGAAATGACATCATTGTCTAAGATGGAGAACTCTGGCAGAGAAGCATACCTGTAAACATGGCCTATCTAATAGACATGGAGTCATATTCAGCCAAGATGCTCTTTAGAGACCCGTGAGACCACTCGGCGCTGACATCCCAAGCTTGACTGAATGTGGGTTTGGAGCTCAAGGCATGTGCGGGGAGGTATATATTTGGAAGATTTTTACTTTTTCACTATTAATCTAGGAATCTAGATAATTCAAACCAGGAAAATACAAAAAAAATATAATAATAATACAAGACCAGAAACTCAGACTGAAACAAAAGCAGGGAGCATGAGAGGGAACCCAGCAGCGGTAGGGCATGATAAAACAAACCAAAACTTCTCCAAAGAAATGAAACAAAACAAAACAGGCTATGAACACTAGTCATGAAGACAGAAGAAGCACAACTTATACCCATCAGGAGAAGCTACTTGAGTTCTACCAGGGTACACCGTGCTGTCCTTCCTTGTCCATTTCTAAAGGAACACCACATCCTATTTTGTTTAGGCTTCAGATGCAGTTTCGGTGATTCGTAAGTCATGTGGGAACTCTAGCCTGACTATTGAAGCATCCACCCTACTACCTACTGGACAAGCGGCCTTGCACTAACTGTGGAACTCCCACTTGCTTCAATTTTCACATTAATGAAATGGGAGTAACAGTGTCAGGAAGATAGGTTTGTCTGTAGGAAATAGAAGACTACACGTGTACCACCCAATAAGTGTTAGTTGTCATTAATATGGAACAAGGCACTATTTTAGTCTAACGCATACCTTACAAGGAGAGCCCAGGAAGACTCGGCCGACTTATAATCAACTGAATAAATGCATCTTATTCCTTTTTTATGTGTTTTCTATATGAAATCTGTCTCAAGAGTTTTACTTGGCCCCATCTATAATATTGCTACCACTCAGCTAGTAGAGAAAAATAAATAAAAATAAAACCAAAGAAGAATATTCTAATACGAAAGTCTCTACAAGTTTATCTGTTAATAATTAGGAGCAAAGGGACTTTTGCAGGCATCAGGCTAGACAGTTTACATGATGTCATCTCTGAAGAAATGCTAATGTTACCAAAACTTGGTTCTACATTATCATGGAATGTTCTCATTATTCATCCACTACTGATGTCCAAAGTATATGTTGTAGAAGATTTATTTTTGCATGAATCCCCCACTCCTACACATTAAAAAGTAAGAACCTCCGTTGACATGGAAACAGTGGATTCATTGAGGCACCTAAGGGACCCTGCACTCCTCCATACCCAGCTTTATGATTGGATCTCAGCATGTCCTCACAGACATATCAGGTAAAATAAAAGGCTTGTGTATTTTGTCACCTTCCACATGTGTGAGACAAGAGTATGAGGAGTTGAATCTGGGCACAGGAGGGTAATAGAGTCCAGTTGGTTTTAACCCTCATTTTCCCTACCTGAGCATGGCCACCCAGGATGTCACAGCGGAGCAAGAGAAACCTCTCTGTTCTATAGGCAGCTTATTTTCTCGGTCTTTCGGCAGTGGGAGCTGGTGGTTCCGACCTTCGCCTGCACCTGTCACTTAACTCTCCTTTCATGTCTGCTTTGTTTTGTCTTGCTGATAATTAGGGTTTATTTGCCTAGCAACTGAAATGCGGGTTTGTTTGCAGGGGCAAACAATATTGAACTCTCATATCAATAGATCACATGTATCAAATTTTATCTGAATTCTACAAGAAATCCAGCCTTCTCCAGAGTTCTAGAGAACAGGGTGAAGCAAACGAGGCTGATCAACAACCTACAGGGAGCTGTCACAGCCGTGACAGAACTGACTTCCGTCACGCAACTGAGTCAGTTCTGAGCAGGGATAACGATGTCCCTGATGGGGAGGATGAAGGGTGCATATGAGAATGAGTGAAATTATGTGAGTCTGGCAAATGTCAGGAGGAGACTGAGTCATAACATTCTTGCAGAAGCCACTGTGTCAACTCAACTGGGGTCAGGTGGAAAGAGTATTTCTGCTAAGCAGCAGCAGCTGTTTACCTCAAGCTCCTCTGGCCTAATCATTTGGAGCATCTTTTGGAGAGGATTCATGAACTGAACCTAAGGGGTAATATTGCTAATAACATTAAATCCAGAGGTGATTGTTTGTCCTAGGTTCTTGAAGTTGGTCATGCACCAGCCTGATTCTATTTTAAGATTAGAAGCCATCTTATTACAGGTCCAAATAAACTCATTCTTGTGTCCTGTAAACTCAGGTTTGACTGTCTTGACCAAGTTTCTGGAATTTTAACATGTTCCATATCCTATTCTCTATCTCCTCACCTCCGCCTTGATAGGTAGATGTTCAGTCAAATAATTTTTGAGATGTTCATCCAAATTCCTACATAACCAAAAATCCCCCAACACCTGGGATCCCCCTAGTTTTGCAGTTCTTTAAACCATATAAACCCCATTGCTTCCTGTGTTTACTGCTGTTGTCTCAAACTCCACTTTGGGTAGACAGTCCTGTCTGACAGAAAATAAAGCTTGCTTAATTCAACCAAAAATTGGGTGATGGTCTTTACATTAGTTCAGTGGGATTAACAGCTGGATACAGCGCTATTCGAGTCCTCTGTTGTCTATAGTTTAATAATGAGCTTAAAGTCGTGAGCTGGTCTGATTAAAAAGTCACATTTTCTCAATTAAAACTGTGGAAGCATTAATCGAGCAAAGATTATATTTTTGTTTTATCTAGTGATTTGGGGAAAGATTTATTTTTGAGCAGTATTTTTATTGCAAAATTAATAGTTTGTCCTTTACATCTAAAATGTGAATAAAGGCAATCAAAGCCTGTAACATACGCCTGAGGATTTTGTTTGCCTGTTCTTGTTATTTGTTACAACTAAGTATGGTAAAAAAAATAATAATAATAATTCCTAGAATTAAGAATCAAAGGTCTATAATCCTCCTTGTACTACAAATAAGTAAACCCATAACAATAGAACTTGGATATAACAGATAATCAGCATTGTTGGGGTGGGTCAACCATAGAAGATGTACAAGAACAAAAGGTATAAAGAAATCAGTCATTAATTTGAGTGGGTGAAGACACAGAGAAGGCACATAAGAAAATAATGGATGAAAGATTTGGGAAGCTCTTTCCTTGTTGCTTATAAATAGAACATTTAGTTAGTCCCTACAATGTTACCTGGAATCTAGCTTCGATCATATGAACTCAATTATATCGTTACCCAGCCTGACTTGTGGAAGAATGACTCATAATTGGTTAAGAAAAACAATTTAGAATGAAAGAATAGCAAATGAGCCATAAATGCCAGATGAAGGAGACCTGGCTTTGAACTTCCTTATTCACAAGGCCCATGGAAGCAATATATAAAAGTAACTTTGTAGCATTTAATGGTCCTGTGAGACAGATGGCTTCTCGAATGCCAGCATGACACCTGTATTTGCCTAATTGTGAATAGGATCATGCCACTGAACTGTCTTTTTATGAGCTGCTGTCTCCTGCAAGCTGTATAGATTGCAGCATCAATGGCTATGCGGGATCTTTAAGTAACACATCACTTTGTGCTACCCTTCTAGCACACTATGGCTCCTACACGGTTTGAGAGTAAACTGATTCCCAAATGAGTGTAGGGAAAGCCTCATGTGTATGGACACCCTGTATCTCCCTGGATTCCTTCCCACAACCCACTCTCACCTCCCCCTCCCCACTTGATTTTCCTATTCCAGCCCTTCCATCCATAGCTGTATATTCTACTTCCCTTCCTCACAAGATTTATCTGTTGCCTCCAGTCTTTTACTGTATACCTAATCTCTGTAGATCTATGGATTGTAGCTTGCTTATTGAGGATTGCACAGCTAATGTCCACATATAAGAGAATACATATCATATTTGTCTCTCTGGGTCAGGGTTACCTAACAAAGAATGATTTTTTTTCTTGTTTCATCCATTTGTCTGCAAATTTTAGGAGATCTTTTTAACAGCTGAGTAATATTCCATTTTTCAGGTGAGGGATATCTAGGTTGTTTCCAAATCCATGCTTTGACGAATAGAGCAGCAATGAAGCAAGTTTCTGTGTTGTAGGATGAAGCAATCTTTGGGAATATTCCCAGGAGTGCCATAACTGGATCTTGAAGTAGAGTAATTACTATATTTCCAATGAAATGCCACACTGATTTGATACTGGCTGTACAAGTTGGAATTCCCACCACAATATCTGGGTGTAAGATGAAATTTAAAAGTAGTTTTAATCTAAATTTCCTTGATGGCAAAGGATGTTGAACATTTCTTTAAGTGTTTCTCAACCATTTGAGTTTGCTTCTTTGAGAATTCTGTTTAGATCTGTACCTCATATTTTAATTGAGTTATTTGTTTGAATGCTATCTATCTTCTTCAGTTCCTTGTATATTTTGAATATTAGTCCTCCATCAGATGTGTAGTTGGTGAAAATCTTCTATTCTATAGGCTGCCACTCTGCTGGAATGACAGTCCATTGCCATGCAGAAGCTTCTCAGTTTCATGAGGTCTCATTTATTATTTGTTGATCTTAGTGCCTATGCTAAAGGTGTTCTGTTCAGAATGTCTTTCACTGCACTCATGAGTTAAAGACTTTTCCCACCTCCTCTTTTATCAGGTTCACTGTATCTGGTTTTATGTTGAGGTCTTTGATCCACTTGGACTTGAGTTTGGGGCAGGTTGATAAGTATGGGTCTGTTTGCATTCTTCTACATGCAGCTATTTAGTATAACCAGAGCCATTTGTTGAAGATGCTTTCTTTGGTCCAGTGTGTACTTTTGTCCTCTTTATCAAAAACCTGGTTTCCATAAGTGTGTGGATTTATGTCTGGTCTTCAATTGGATTCAAATGATCAGTGTGTCTGTGTATATGCCAATACCATGCTGGTTTTATTAATACGGATTTGTAATACAACTTGAAATCCAGAGAGATGATACTTCCAGCAGTTCTTTTATTATTCAGGGTGCCTTAGCTATCGTGTGTGTGTGTGTGTGTGTGTGTGTGTGTGTGTGTGTGTGTGTGTTTCCATATAAAGCCAAAAATTGTTCTTTCAAGACCTGTAA
This sequence comes from Cricetomys ansorgei, assembly GCA_026225945.1. Classification (NCBI taxonomy): domain Eukaryota; kingdom Metazoa; phylum Chordata; class Mammalia; order Rodentia; family Nesomyidae; genus Cricetomys; species Cricetomys ansorgei. The sequence continues at coordinate 19,604,415 of JAMJFZ010000239.1, forward strand.
AGAATTGTTTTAGAATTTTGATAGGGATTGCATTGAATCTATAGATTGCTTTTTGCAGAATGGCTATTCTATGTTAACCCTACTGATCCATGAGCATGGGAGATCTTTCCATCCTCTAGTACCCTCTTCAATTTCTTTCTTCAATGACTTGAAGTTTTTATCATACAAGTCTTTCACTTGCTTAGTTAGATTAGCCTGAGATACTTTATATTATTTAAAGCTATTGTGAAAGGTGTTTTTCCTGATTTCTTTCCCAGAAATGTTGTCACTTGTATATAGGAGGAGCACTGACTTTTGTGAATTAATTTTGTATGCAGCTACTTTACTAATTGTGTTTATCAGTTGTAGGAGATTCTTGATGAAAATTTTCGGTCATTTATTTATACTATCATATCATCTGTAAATAAAAATACTCTGACTTCTTTCCAATTCGTATCCCCTTGATCTCCTTCAGTTGTCTTATTGCTCTAGCAAAGACTTCAAGTATTATATTGAATAGATATGGAAAGACTGACAGCCGTGATATTAATGGAATTGCTTTGAGGTTCTCCTAATTCAAGTTGATGTTGGCTATGGACTTGTGAGCTTTGAATTATACTGAGATAAAGGTCATATGAGCTGCCAGAGACTGATACAGCAAGCACAGGGCCTACACAGGTCTGCACCAGGTGTTCTGCACTTATATCATGGCTTTTAGTTTAGTGTTTTCATGGGATTCTTGTGAAAGAGTGGGTTTTCTATTCTGGTACCTTCTCTTTGGTACCTTTTACTCTGTTGGCTTGTTTCTTCCCACTTCAATGTGATAGTTTTTGTTTTACCTTATTATATTTCATTTTGTTTTCTTTTAAAAAATGAATGAATGAGGAAGTGAATGAAAACCTAGCCACTGGGCAAAGATTCACAACTGAGCTATCATTTATATCTGCGGAGAGAGGGAAAAATCATTTTTCTTTAATATAGTGATGCTGGGTATATCAATCACTCCAGGGCAGGTCTTGTATTCAAGCACAGTTGACCAACATTTAATGGATTTTACAGTATTTTTGTGCTTTTGTTTAGTTATACTTTGGTAGGGTTTTTGGAGGGAGTATGTTTTCTTTTCTTTTCTTGGTTTCAAGACATTGTGTTGTTGTATTGGATTTTTGTTTGCTTTTTAAGAAAAAAACTAAATTTGGATGGGTAGGTAAGAGTACAGGATCTGGAAAGATTTGGTGAATCCTTCCCTGAGGGGAAGAATATGATCAAACTATATTCAAATTCAAAAATTGTTTTAAGCAATAAAAAACAAAAAAGACACCTTGATGAAGATACCACAAAGGGGTATCAATTTGCCGCTAAATCACACAAGACAGGCAAAGACTACTTCTGGATTAGAAAGGAACTTGATAGTGATGGGTGGAAATTGTTTGAGAATCCAATCAGTATTGTTAGGAAGGGAAGATGGTAGAAAGAAAATAAAGTGGATGAGATGAGCAGCAAATTATTGTTGCTCTCAGAATAAAGTGGTGTGATTTACATTTTCCATTGATTACTTTAGCTATGAAGTCAAGGATGAAAGTCAGTGGAAGAACAGACGAGGACATCATAGAAAAATCTACTGCAATAATACAGGTTACAGGTGATAAAGACTTGGGCTAGAACAATAGGAATGGAACAGAAAAGAATAGGAAGGATTCGAAAACTTCATTCATGGGACAGGATTAGTACTAATTAGATGGAAAACAAAGAAGAACAAGGACTTGGCATGAGTCTCTGTTGCAGTAATTTATTTTTATTTATGTTTAAAATGGTTGTTTTGTGTACTGTTGGGTGAGGGGCCGCCTAGGTCTTGGCGTTTTGCATTGCCTACAGGTGTTGCCTTTATGTGAGGGACGTTTGATTGCTCATGATCTGCAGGTGGTAGCAATAGCACACCTGAGGAACTTAGGTATCAATAAAAACCCCTGAGATGAGATGCTCAGGGTTCCACAATCCAGAAAGGCACTTGTCATGATAGTGGTTCCCTGCTGAGTTCTGGCAGAGTTTGCATCTGTGAATATGTGTCTCCTGGTTGAGCTGCCACCGTAGGTGCACTGCTACAAGTCTCAGGTGGGGGCTGGATGACAGCTTTGGTGATGATACATCTATTATCCTTAACTTTAGCACAGACTTCTTTTACAATAAAATATTAAAGAAGACCCAGCATTTCATCCTGCCAGATTGCCATCTCCTAATTAATAAAAGTTATTTTAAGTTCATCCCATTATATAACTAACAGTTTATTGAATTGGTCATCTCAGTTATGCCAATCAGAAACTTCGTCATTTTTTTCTTCATCATGGAAGCTCTTGAAACCAATTATTCAACTCTAGCTAGTTTTTAACCTAGTTTTAACCTAACTTCAAACAACAGAAAAATCTTATTTTTAACATGTTAAGTTATATCTAAGTCAGGACTTCAACTGTCCTGCAGTAGAGGCAATTTAATCCTTTCTGCCCTTTTCTCCATGAGCTTGCTGACTTCCTTTAGTCATTCCAAAACAAGGAAGAGGGAGAATAAGAGAAATGTCACAATTTGATTAGTATTGTTACATGACATCCTTGTCTGCGTTATGATGGGAGTCTCCTGTGAGTTCTTCTGAGGCCTCATAGATATTATCCCAGGATACAACCACTTCCTCTGGCCTTTTAGCCATTCCTCAGTAATTCTCCAAAGGAGTACTACACTTCATTCTGACAGTCTTCTTATGGTGCACATTTCTGGGTAACTGTGCAGTCTTGTCATTAGTAAATGAAGTATATCCTTGAACTCTCAACCTTTTGACCTGGAAATGCATCTGCTAACCTACCTCTCTGCCTACTAGCCATTTTCATCCAGCCCCTTTCCTCAGGGCTTTTCAGGTAGAAAAGTAGAAAAATAAGCTCCATATCCTCTTGCAGATACGGGACTAGCACTCTAAAAATTCCCAAATGTCACCAATTTTCTTCCATTTATCCCGTCGATCATTTTCAATTTTTTTCTCTTATGATACGAAGGAAGCACCACAGAAGCAACTTTCCTTCTCCAAGTCTAGATGTGAGCGTATCTGACAACCTCAACAGTGGGGATGCCAGCTAAACTCTAAGAGAACAAGCAAGGTGCCGTTTATCACCCAGGTCTATGTGCTGGTTTTATGTCAAGGCAAGTAAGGCAACAGCATTTAATTCACCACCAGAAGCAATAATGGTAAGCTAGAGTTTGCCTGACCAGGAAGATGGAAATGAAAAGTCTACCGCAGGAGGGAAGTTCTGTCTGTTCTGGGTTTGGGTTTTCATATGTACTTGACTGTAAGGGTATTAGTTATATGTTTATTGCTACTATACTACATGCTACTTTAATGGCCTGTCAAGAAAATTTGTCATAATTTCTTACTAATGAATTCTTTTAGACTTGAGCTTTTCTTTCTTTTAGGATCAACAAATATCTAGAAGAAGAAGAAGAAGAAGAAGGAGAAGGAGAAGGAGAAGGAGAAGGAGAAGGAGAAGGAGAAGGAGAAGGAGAAGGAGAAGGAGAAGGAGAAGGAGAAGGAGTGGAAGAGGAAGAGGAAGAGGAAGAAGACGTGTGATTCATGCAGAGTAAAGCAATTACCCTTAACAATGTAGAATTTTATTTTTGATTTTTGCTTTGGAAAATTATCAACTAACTTTACCTGACAATCAATGAATAGAACAATAGTTTTTCTTCAAAAATGCTTACTTCTACTTCTGGTCTGTATATTTGCTATTAAGGAATTTATTGTAATGTTTGCTCAGTTTGAACATCAATGAAAATGACTAAATAAAGATGTAGGTGTTGATAGAATTGGGGAAGCAGGGTTTCAAAAGTTATTTTGTTTTTAGAACAGCAATTGATTCCACATTTGTTAAAGCTTTTTGGATGGAGTCCTGCGACAGCTTTTCTGCAGTAGATTTGTTCCTGTAAAGTAGTATATAAATCAATTTTTATAAATTGATTCATATTTTGAATGCACTGAAAGCTTGCTATTTAGAGAAACCCTATGCTAAGGCTTCTTGTAACATAAAGAATTTATTTTGTGAAATGGAAGAGAGATTTATTTAAAGATATGTCCATATAGCCAGCTATCTAAAAAAAACTGTATATAGATGTTTGACTTCTTTTTAAAGCAGCCTAGCATTGGGGTCAACAGAAATTCTACTGGCCAAGGGCTTTGTGATAAAAATTGTCTTTTCTAAGTCCTATAAAGCATTCTTTACAATAAATACATGTTCAGAGGGTTCTTGTTCTTATTTTTGCTTTAATTTGAGAATCTCACACTGGTGGGTGGATAGGGAATCAATGAGATCACTTGATGTTCCCTAGCAGCAGGCATGAAAATGCCCAGTAAGCTGGGAACACTGATGGAGATGCATATCTAAACTAATGACAGTCATCAAAACAAATTTATGATCTAACAGTGGATGTTATATACATTTAGTATATATGAAGAAACAGGGGCATCGAAAGAATAAGTGTTTTCCCAAGGATAATTCAATAGTAATGGGCTAAACTAAGGTTTGAACATGAGCAGTTTGACTCCAGAGCTTAGATCCTTTAATAATCATACCACATAGCCTTGTAGACATGAATGGATAGATGGATGAATGGATAGATGGATGGATGGATGAATGGGTGGATATATGAGTGAATGGACAGATATATGAATATAAATTGTTTAAGTATTTATAACTGACATGAAATTCTATGAATTATTTGCAACTAATATTTATAGTTAAAATAAATTTCAGGCCTTATATCATTGATTTTCATTTTTCAGATGAAACATTTGCCAAATATGGCTGACTGCAAGTTCAGAAGGGATATGAGTAGTGATCCTGAAGTCTAGGAGCCTCCACTACCATCCTTTGTAACACACAGGCATCTTTCTCTGGAAATCTATCAGATTGTACCATTCTATCTTCTCTTATAAAAATCAAGCATTTGACAATACCTGTTCACACTGTTTATAGGAAAACAATCAGTGTGGGAATAGCTATGTTTCTCAGCTTGTCACAGCTGATATAACATCTATGTAATAGCTTACTTGGACATGCATTTTACCTCTTCTCCTATCTATGTAGAGGAGTATTGGAGTTTTAGACTAAAAAGAGCATCAGATTTCAGCACCTGGTAGTCTTAATACTGTATATAAGGCACCAGATCTGCTGCATTAAAAAAATACATGTATTTATAGTTCTGCTAGTCAGAAAAGGGTGCCAAAACTCCCCACAAAGCACTGGTACTTGCCATTTTTATGATAGTTATTCATCTAATTAATATTTCAATTTTCTTCTGTAAGCCTGCATTTGATATTTCATCCCTACCAGGTCTACTCTTAGGGTTCATTACTCTGCAGATGGTTCATGAAGGAATGAAGATATTGTAGAAGGAAGATCTTGTCTCTAGGAACCCATAAGCCCAGTAAAAGAGGCTGGGGTATTTAAATAATTTCTCTGTATCTTCCAAGTATGAGCAAAAAAAATGTAGCAGAAAAAAAATGCCTATATTACACACATCTAGCCAGAAGCCAATAGAAAAAGAAACTTGTCTCAATACCCTTTAAATTTTCAACTAAATGCAAAATATAACTTGAAAGCAACTAAGATCCTGCCTAAAACATATTTAAAGATTCTATCTTGACCGAAATACTAGCTAACTCAAGTCTTCCATCTTATTTGCTCATAATCAATTCTACTGCTATTGGGTTCTGATTGTCTCAGTAGAGGATGGAGGAATATTTGTAGAAATATTTGTAGGAATTACAGCACTTTGAAGGAAGTCCATAAAAATAACCCATGGTTTTATTTCCTTTCACAAACCCCCAAACATCACTAAAGAGGATTTGAAGGTATCCTGCAACCAGAACAGTAATATAAAGACCCACTCACCCTCCTGTGCAGCCCGCACAAACAATGAACGAAAGTTTCCTGACTAAACAAACATGCTCCCAACTTCCTGGTCTATTGGAAGGAAGATGCCAAACGTAGGAGGCAGCCATGAATTTGGGCCACAGAAACAGTCTCTTTCAATGTGCTGCTAGTCATATTTCAAAGAACATTTTGTAATCATCATTGACAGCTGCCTTCCAGAAGGGAAACAGTGAAACATTTAAAAACACCAGCCTTTGGAAGCAAACGGCAACAGCTTAACACTTGGGAAGAGGTTCACAGTCCTTGGATATCCACCACCATGTGAACAGAGGGGAAGCAGCTACTCTGCTCAGGACCAAATATTTTATAAACTCCTTTACAAAAGCCAGGGCTTGTTTCTATGAACATGGGCAGGACCATATGTTTAATCTGTCCTTCTGGTAGCTATTAAATGATTGATAATTACTTCTTCTTCACCCAAGATACATGCCTGAATCTGTAATTTTCCTTTATGTGAATGCCTAGAATTCATGTATTCAGCTTTTATTAAACTTTATGTTATATTGGCTCAAGCTGCTCACCCACTGAAAACTCTCTTCTTTACTTACCTACCTATTATCATGTCCAGAAGTGGTACAGATTATCTCTGCCATCAATGATCTAGTCTGTGTATTTTTGAGTTGTCATCTCAATATCTAATGCATTGATTTGGGTGTAAATCGCTTAGCCTTTCTACTGTTAATATTTATATAACTCATATAACTTCTTTGTTCACCATCATATTAGTTACATCTGTCCTTGCTGTGACAAACTTACAGAAGCAACTTAAGAGAAGAAGGCTCACAGTCCATCCTCCTGGGGACAGGAGTTAATGTGTGGCTGTGGTTCAGGAATGTGGAGCTATTTGATCACATGTTAGGGACTGAGTTAGCAAGAAAAGAATGAAGTCACTGAATTAACATTCTCTTTCCCTTTTCTTTTCCCCTGTTTAAATCAGTCTTAGATCCCAGCCCATAGGATGGTGCTGCCCATATACAAGATGGGTCTAATTCCCTCAGTTAATTCTCTCTGGAAATGCCCACACAGACACAGCAAAAGATATACCTCTCTAATGCCCTGGACATTGACTAATCCATCCAGATTAACTATTACATCCTGATATCAGTTTGCAGGTCAAAGAATATAAATTATACCTCTTGGAATTCTTCACAATATATAGTAATATATTTTAAAACTTTAAATGTGGTGTGGAAGGATAACAAGCAAAACCTGACAGTGTACACATGCTATACTACTCCTTTCTCGGGAGGCTGAGGAAGAAGGATCTGTAGTGTAAGGCCAGCCCAGACTACATAGCAATACATTATCTCCAAATAAATAAATAACATATTTTAAAGCCCCACTTTAATAGTTAATACAGTCTTCACACAGAATTTTGAACAAAATGTTACAAAGCGCTAGCCTCATTAAATGAGTTAAATGACTGAAACTCTGAATCCTGATATGTGGATTTTTTTTCTTCTTTAAATGATATTTTCTTTGTAAGGGAAAAAAAAACCAAGATACTAATACACAGATATATAGGGCTAAATTAACCAAGTAGAAATCTCAAAGCTTGGCAAAATATTAACAGTTACATTGATAATCATTTTTGTAATGATTCAACCCAAGTGTCCACCTAATGAGAATAGAATCACCTGTGAGGTGGGCCCCTGAACATGCCTGTTAAGGGTTGTCTTGATTAGGGTAATTATGGTGTGAAAACTTTCCTACTGTGGGTAGCACCAGTCCCTGGGGTGGGATCCTAGACTGTGCCAAAGGAAAGAAGTGGACAGAGCATCAACATCCATAACCGTATGCTTCTCGACTGTGGGTGCAATATGACCTTCTGCTCCTGTTGCTGTGACATCCTCAGCATGATGAATTCTGGGGTACAACTGTGAGGTAAAAGAGACACTTTCTTCCTTAAGTTGCTTTAATCAGAATATTTTATCATGGCAACTGGAAAGTATCTAAGGAAAAATTGATTTGAAACAATGGACTTATTGCTATGATAAACTTGGCCATGTATTTCTCTGGCTATTAGAATTGATTTGGGGGGAAATGAGGAAGAGTTTTGAAGTTGAGGCTATTAAAAGCCCTTGAATGCTATAAGCAGAGACTAATGGGTTATTTACTAGAAGCTTAGAATTTGAGAACACTGAGAGAAACTAGGAGTGACAAGGTTTCAGAAGGGAAGAAGAACTCTATCAGGAGCTGAACTCGGGGCCACTCCTGCAGTATTTTAGCAAAGCATCTGGCCTTATTCTACCCATGTCCTAAGAACCCTGGTGAAGTTGAATTGAAGACAATGGACAAATTTATGTGACTGAGAAATTTTCAAAACAGAAAAGCGTTTAAACTCTGTAATGACAACTGGTTACTTCTCTTTCCAGGTCCACAGTGAAACTGATCAAAGCATGGACTAAAAAAGTAAGAAAAAGTGTGCAGTTTGATAAAGTTGTCTGATTGGTTTAAAACTGTAGAGAAAGCGAGTGCAGATGATAAAGAGAAAATTCTGTTTCTCCACTAGAAAAAATACCCAAAAGACAAAGCCTTCAAATGTTCCAACTGATAAAAAGCACGTTCTTGTAAAATGAGAAACCCTGAGCTAAGACATTTCTAAAGGGATTTCTTGCCATTAAAAAAAACTTCCATTAAAGCAATTTTTAGATTCAGCCATCGAGACATATAAAGGGTGATAACGCTGTGGTCCAAAGGTGTGTGGTTCCATCCCAAGATGGCAACAAAACTTGACAAGTATTGTCCATTTGATACTGGCTTTTCAGGCATAAAAATTGTAATATCAAGAAGGTCACAGAATCTTTCTCCATAGTTTCAGAGAGCCATCAAGTACAAGCAATGTGTAGCAGGGTCAGAGTTCCAGAAAAGAGGCCCTGAGAGGCTACAGCATGAAGCTGTGAATATGAAGCCTAGGTTACCATGGAGATTCCAGGATGTTAGAGATGTTAAGTCCATGGGAAATCCACCAAAGAAATCCTCCGAAATTGGATGGCGCTTGACCAAGAGAGAGGCTACATGTACTACAGACAAAAAAAAAAAAAAAAAAAAAAAAAAACTCTAGGGAAAAGGATGCCCAAGTTTTTGGTACCCAGCCAATTTCATCATGCAATTCAGATGCAAGACATGAAGATACATGATTTGGTGTTAGCGCTGCTACATTTTGGTCTTGGTTTTGTCTGATCTGTGGTAATATATTTTCGGAAAGTATCTTCCTTCAAAGGACTGAAAATTTGCCAGATCTTACAACCAAGTTAATTATATGCTTTGAGATGATGTTAGACTACATACTTAACCTGCTATTCTACTGTGTCCTCAGCCTCATTAGGTTTAACCTGCCTGTAAGAGAAAAATAAAACCAACCCTACCATGCCTTCGATTTCCCAGCTTTTACAACCTAAGCTAAATGCATAGATTTCACCTTAAGCTGTGTATTTTTCCCTGTCCCTAACCTAGAATAATTGCATTTTGCATTATAAGATGAATATGAGATTTGGGGGACAAGAAGCAAGCGGAAGATTATATGATTTACAGTGATGTAAGTGGGTATCAAGTTGATAAGGGGTAGGGTTGAGATAATTGCAATTGTCAAATCCTTGTTAAAATCACCTGGGATACAATCTAGGCATGCCAAGAGTTGGAAGAGCTGCCTACTGTGCGGGTAACATATGGGACCCTGGACTGTATAAAAAGCAGAAATGACCTGAACACAAGCATCAATCTCTGCTTCTTGAGGGTAGAGTCAATGTGGCTAGATGTGTCAAGTTCCTGCAGCTTTGGCTTTCTCATCATGTGGATGTAGCTTTGAACTGTGAACCAAAATAAACTTTCTCCCTTAAGTTGCTTTGTGAAGGTATTTTATCACAGGAACAGGAGACATGATAAAAACATATATTATCTTGCATGATACCCAGACATCTGTGGGATGTCCTTGAGTCTGCAGGATGCCTGGTGCATGTGGGATGTCCTGGTGCCTATGGACTGTCCAGATGCCTTCAGGAGGCTCTGGTGCCTGCAGGATGTTTGGATGCCTGCAGGGTGCCCGAGGGCCTGAAGAATGCCCTGGTGCCTGCAGGATATCAGGGTGCCTGCTTCATGTCTGGATGCCTGGGCAATGTCTGGATGCCTACAGGTTTAGGCAGTGGGGTCAAATTTCAGTCAAACTTCACTGAACTTTGTCATACTTGGTCTTGGGCTAGTATGGGCCAGGTGACTATCCATCATCAGAGAAACCTGCTGCCTCCAGGATCTATGGTGGTACCCGTGGTCCTTGCTCTTGCCACACTAGCTAATGTAATTTTCTTTTATTTGTTTGTTTGTTTGTTGTTTTGTTTTTTGTTTTTGTTTTTCACTTTTTGTGGGAGGGGAACAGGGAGGAATGGGGAGAGAGTGTCATTGAGAGACATTGCATGAAACTCAAATTATTAATAAAAGTATTATTAAAAAAAGACAGATGCTATCTTACAATGAAAGGAATTCTGAGGACAAATTCCACCAAACTGACAACCATTTATTAGCAAAATGGCTCCCAGATGAACATATTACACCACCTAGGGAAATCTTATCTTGCCTAAATACTCTGATCACCATCTTTCATGATAAGCTTACTCATCCACTTATGTTTTGAGTGACATTAAGTCAACTTTAGAGGAAAATCTTTATTTGATTTGTCCAGGAGACATAGAAGCACAGGATCAAGGGGACCTTGGACTTTCATTGTTCCATCAATGACATTAAGCTTCTGGGTTTGTTGACCTCTCAAACTTCATGCAGTATAAGTATGGGGCTTCCCAAAGAGTTTAGGTGTGTGTGTGTGTGTGTGTGTGTGTGTGTGTGTGTGTGTGTTTGACAATTTTCATTTTTACCAACTATAAATAATAAATACTCTTGGATATATTTCAATACATATATCTTAAGTCTTAATTAATCAAACTAAAAATGTTGGTTCTAGGCTGAGAATGTAGCTTAGTAACAGAATACTTGCCTAGTATATACAAAGCCCTGAATTCAATCCACAGAACTGAAAATATTAAAAACTGGGAAATGCTGATTCCTAATTTAAAAGAATTTTAAATGCCAATAATGTCACCCAATATATGCCAGAGTTTATTTACACACACACACACACACACACACACACTACAATGAGGGCCTAACAGAACACTAAGTGGGAGAGGAAGAATAGGTCAAGGGAGAGTTGCCATCAACCAATATTTAGACTACATAACCAAAGACTATCAGGAGATCATCTAAGATAATTTTTACATAATTTGTACATTTCTGTATCTTCATCCTAAGTCAGATAAAAAGCATGAATTTCTTATAACTTCCCTCCAACTTTACTTGTTTTGTATTTATTTTCATGAACACTAACAGAGTGACTTGTTCATATTAGAACCAATATTTTAAAATGTCATATCTTTAGATAAAATTAAATTAAAGAAAATTTTGGTACTTGAGATAGCTTGTGGATTTTGATAAAAGCAAAAGTATTGTGAGAATGAGTAATAATTTAAAAATCCATTGGGCTAGAGAGATGGCTTAGCCATTAAAGGCTCACAACCAAAAGAAAAAAATCCATCAAACATTAATGGGGTTAGTGAAAAGGGCTGTTTCCTGTGGTTACATAAAATAGAATTTGAAACGTCTTATTAGGACAGCATGAGAATACTTATAACAATCATACTGATGTGTAGATCAGAGCCCGTCAGTGTTTCACTAATCTCATCTAAAACAAATACAGCCTAAGAACTTATCTACTTAACACTGGATACATGAATTAAAATGATTTTGTAAAAGCTTATTTTCATGAAGGATACATCTGGATTCAATGACATTAGTTCACATTAACCTTCCATTTCTATCCATTTTCATTTTGAGAACTGCAAAAGTTTTATTGAAACTATAAGTCATCCTTTCTTCCAAGACTCCATTTCTTCATGCAAGTAATATTTTTCAATATTCAAGTCCTCATTTTTGATCTGGTTATTTGTACATTACAAATAAATTCTTCACACTTTTGACTTGGCAACCATGGGTATTGTGGTCTCTGTAATTTAGATTAAATTGAACAGACATTCCTTCTTTGTGCACTGATGTTTCTGGAATTCGAAACATGATGACTTCACTAGAAGGTTTACAATATAAGGGTTGTTCATAAAGCAAATTACTCTGGTGGTTTGCCTAACTGAAATTAGAGGAGGATTTTAGCAAATTGGTTTATCACAGAATCAAAATTACTATAAATTTTGACAGGATGAATCTTGGAAACAATTTTGCATTTTACAATATAAATGGTTTTCTAGTCTATAAAAACTGGAACTCTGAGCATGATGCAGATGCTTGCCCGAAGCTGGCACCATGAGGATGAATAGTTTTCCATTTATACAGTTGAGAAGAACTGGAGACTTATGAAACATCTCAAATTCATTTTTTTTTCTTTTCTGTATGGTGTTCTACTGGATCAGTACATGATAGCCAGGAGATATAAAGCTCCAATAAAGAGTTTTCATGATATAACAGCCATACCACATTTAAGTATTGCTACATATGGATATTTTAGTCTAGAGAGTACAGGGACAGCCCTGTCTCTGAGATGCACTCAGTGAATCCTTGGGTGAGTAACTTGGCGTCTCTGGGCTTTAGTTTTCTTAGCTGTCCAGCCCAATCCTCAAGAAAGCTTTGGGAATAGACCATTTCATAGCCCTGAGAGTTCTATGACCCACAGAATATGTATAAGCTAGCTGTATTCATTGTCCATTGCTGATGTAGTGTACTACTATAAGTATAGTGGCTTAAACAATCTGAATTTATTAGCTTAACATTCTGAAGGTTGGAAGCCTAACACAGGTCAATCTAGACAAAAACCCTTTCCGTATTCCTTTCTACTGTAGGAAATATTCTATTCTCTTCCACTTCTAGCATCTCATCCTTCATCTGGCAGTGCTTCCACCCATTTCCAAAGTCAGCAATAATAAATCTTTATTCGCTTCTTTGCCCATCCCATCAATCTCCTCTTAATATCTCTCCTCCCTCTCTTCCTGGAAGACTTTTCTCTTTTTAATTGGTCATTTGATTATTTTGGCTCCACCCAGGTAACCTAAGATAATTCTTCCATCTCAAGTCCCTCAACATTATTCACAACTGCAAGTCTCTCTGTTAAAGCAACACGTTCACTGGCTTGTGAATAAGGACACGAGAATATGGGTGGCTGCTATGATTCAGTTTACCCTACAAAATATCATTATTATTGAGCCAAGTCTCATCTGAATTTTCTCTTATATTCCCCCCTCATTTCTATAAGTTTTTGTGTGTGTGTGTGTGTGTGTGTGTGTGTGTGTGTGTGTGTGTTGGTTTTTATTACCATGAGATATATCCCCAAGCTTATCAAATATTTTATATTTGATATAATTCTTTAAAACTACCAATTCTGCATTACACATTCATTTCTTATCTCTGTTTGCAATCATGTTCTTTCAGCACACACATTTATTTTATACATTCTTAACAAATGTCTGTTCAATGTATACTAATGGGTGATGGAAAACATTTGAAGATTGAAGGCTCACTAAGATACATGTGTCAGGTATGTTCCAAAATGAGAACAGTAGAGTAAGTTGATAAATGAATAGCCTTTGGCATTAGAATTTGTCTTACAGTTGTATGACCATAATCGAGATATGTAATCTCTTTATGTCTAATGATTTTTCTAAAAATGCTAATTGGTTTGGTTACCTTTGTGATGCAGTGACCATGATACCTGATAGAAACAATTTAAGAGACGGAAGGTTAATTTTGATCATGGTTTCAGTCTATGACAATGGGAAGACATGAAAAAGTAAACAGCTTACAGCAGTGGGAAAGTGTGGCAGGGGAAATTTCCATCAGAGTAGACTGGAATGCAGAGATGGACCAGAAGTAGCCAGCCAATATGGTACAACATACCCCAAAGGCCAGCCCCTACTGACCTGTTTCTGTCAGCCAGGCTTCAAATCCAGAGGTTCTAGAGTCTCCTAAATTAGTGCTATAAGCTGTGAAGTAAATATTCAAAAGGTGAATCTGAGGAGAGGAGTACTTAAGATTCATATCATAACAACAACAATGCAGTCAAGTAACTTTTGAAAATACAAGAAATGCAAGTAAAATTTTTATAGTCTTCATCCAAGAGCTCGTTGTGTCAGGTATTCAACAATCTTAATATGATATGTCTAGCAGGCTTCAGCAGTCCACTAAGTCACTCAAAAGTATTTCTGTAACTTTATTTTACATTTTTATTTTTCTACAATATTTAATATGTTTAACATATTTTACAGAAAAGAAAGTGTGGGGATTTCCTTTTTGGATCATAACAATCTTTAATATTTTTTCCAAATGAAAATGACTCAGAGATTTTTAGTTTCTATTTGTGAGTTATGGGGTCCTTTACTCCTTCCTGCTGTTACTCTGACTTCAGGGCAAAGCCCTGCTATTACCAATCACAACACAGAATGGACATAGATGAGAGAGAGAGAAAAATAAACCTAACCCAGTCTATATCTGTGCCTGCTAAGCCACATAGGTAGAAGTTTAACCCATTAGCCACCAGGAAGTGTTACGATTATCTGTTAATATCATACCTCTGAATGTTTCTTATCCTTAATGTAGAAATCTAAGTGGCAGTTCAGATTTTACCCTTTTTCCCATTTAGTAACATAAAAACCCAGGTATCTCCAACATACGTATACCCCTGAGACAGTCTGAAACTTTCAATTGTGTGAGTCTGAAAGAGACCACGCTATATCTATCTACACAACAAACTAAACCTCAGGTTCTGGGGACTTGAAGTAGAAGTCATCCTCTTGAAAAAGGAGACTTCATAATGCTTTTTCAGATCCATTTATGTCTAAGGGCCCTACAGACAAGCACACTGTAGGTTCTTGAGAAAGCCACGGTTATTGCAGTGATTTTCATCCTTTGTGAGCAGGCTATTAATTATCTCCCTTTCTGTGGGAACACTTTGAAAAGCCAGAGCACCCTTAATAATATCTATTCTTCTGTCCCATGAACAACTTGCAGTGCAGAGTTAGTTAGACACTGTCAGGTTCTCCATCATAAATTCTAGTTTTCAGCAGTTTATAAGTCATCTAAAAATATTCACTTGCAGCAGGAAGAGATTTGACAGGATTTTTACAGTGATCACTTATGGAATTATGGAACAGAAATTATAGGGTTGACATGTTGGAGGAGAGACAGAAAGAGAGGAATATGTGAATGGAGCAAAACAAACAATTGGAAATTCAAACATATAACCTGTATTTTCACAGTACATATTAATTACATAGGACCTTATCAGAATCAACACAAATTCAAAGTTATTTTTTAAGAGACAACTTGCAAAAATAATAAGGTATAAATATATATGTATGTCTTCTCTTCCATCTGGGGAGTAAATTTTATTTATCTTGGTTTTTAAAATATATCTGCAAGAAGAAGATGGAAACCAGGTGGTGGTGATGCATGCCTTATATCCCAGCACTTCAGAAGCAGAGGCAGGCAGATCTCTGTGAGTTTAAGGCCAGCCTGGTCTACAGAGTGAGTTCCAAGACAGCCAGAGTTACAACAGAGAAATCCTGTCTCAATAAAAAAACAATACAGAAAGAGAGGAGGAGGAGGAGGGGGGGGGGGGGGGGGGGGGGGGGGAGGGGGAGGGGGAGGAGGAGGAGAATAAAGGGTAAAGAAGAAGAGCAGGATGTAAGGAATCTGATAAAGGAAATGGAGACAAGGGCTCTTTTGGGAGCATGAGGAGGTACATATAGAGGAAGGTGGTGAACAGTAGAGGAGAGTAACAGAATGGGGGAAATGAGAAAAGATAGGCTCCTTAGGGAACAGTAGGGAGATAAATACAGAAGAAGGAGATGGGCAAAATAACAATAAAGATGTCTTTTAAAGCCACAGAGAATCATACTATTTACCTTAAAAACTATAATGCATGTAATTCTATGTATAAATATACATATGTTATTTTAATAAACTTGATTAATCTGAGCTGGTTATGCTCCCTCCAAAAGCCTAAGTTCATCTAATAAGAACCCCCTACACCAGACATGAAAAGCCACTTTTGGGTTGCTGCCCAGAGCTGTCCAAGAGATTCCCAAAACATAGAGCCTATTGTTGTTGCCCTTGGTTGTCCTGTAAAGGTGGAAGACAAGTCCCTATTGCTGAATTCATCATGCATTTCAGAAACAGGGCCCAGACACCCCTCAACTGGAATTGACCTGAATGCTTCCTCTCTGAGGACTAGCTTTCATGGTACCAAAGATCACTATGCAAGCTTCCAAAGGAGGAAGGCAACCAACAATCCCACCCAGCCACAATGCCTATAAACCACAACAATCACCAGTATGAAACAATAATCCTACAGGTAGGGCACAAATACCTTTGCAGTAACCAACATCTCTCCAATTGGACTTCAGACCCACTCAATAAATACTGGAAATCTAGTTAACTATTCAGTACTAGTGATGTCACAGTTTTCATGGTTATCAATTTAATAACCAGCTAATTTATATAACTAATTTAATAAACTAGCATAATCACTAATAACAACATACAAACATTTGTCTTTATACCCACAGAAAAGTTTAGTCTTCACCCCTTATCAATGAAACTTCTCAACAAACAAAGACTACTACAGAAAACCACAACCATTCAAAATGCAGAGTGTTGGAACCCAGTCCCAATATATACATCGAAAAACATCTCAGTACTCAAATAAGGCTCGGGTACATTGTGGAAGAGAGGCAAAAATGGTTGTCAGAGCCAGAGGATCAAGGAGCTTGCTGTGATTTTTGTCTCCTAGTAATGTCAGAAGCTATACCCATAAAGTCTCACCAACATGACTTCCAAAACATGAGCTGAACAAGGACAACATCAATGGGCATGCAAAAGTGGATGGAGAAAAGCCCACAAGGTCTCCACCCTCCACAAAGAACTCTAGGGAACTGAGAAAGCTGGGAGCAGGAGCAGTAGCCTTATCTAAAGAGAAACACAAAAATTGTTTGTCTAGTGCCAGAGAGTCAGCTGTGAAAACATACGTTCAAGAAATATTATACAGACTGAACAATTTATATATATATATATATACATATATATGTGTATATATATATATACACACACACACACATACATACACATACATATACACACATATATGTATGTAATAACAATTAGTAAATAAAAAAAAACAGAGGCCATAGATTTGAAGGAGATTAGGAAGGAGTATATGTGGGGGGAGAAAAGGAAAGAGAATAATTTTGTAATTATATTATAACCTCAATTTTTTTCTGTTAGTGAAAGTGGGGGTGCTTTGGCTTATAGATTGGCATTAATAAGTTTCCTCAACATATCTTGGCAAGACATATGCACAAAGAAACTAAAGTATGTGTTAGAAGGAAGAAAAAATGCATAAACAAAACACTGAATTTTTAAGACCAAGAAAACAAAGATCCCAGAGAACAACAATGGTTCTTTATTCACTAAAAACACATTCTATTTTTGTAACATCCTGACACTGTGTGCTGTGATTACTTTTTGTTTTTTTTGTTTTGTTTTGTTTTATTTTGGTTTGGTTTTGGATTTGAGTTTTTTATAAAGAATATTCTGGAAAAACTCTTTGAATAAATTTTCTTTGAAGAAGAATAAGGAAAAACAAGAGGATAAAAAACAGAAAATAAAAAACACAAACCAGTAAGCACCAGTAAACACAAACCTGTGACATTGATAATTTTGATGTGAGGGAAGGTTTTCCAACAGCAAAATGTGTTTTCCTTAATTAAATGAACAGAAGGAACAAGAGAAGAAAGGCATGCAATGTTCAAAGAAACAGATAAAGCAATGCACTTCAAAAGGCAAGACTTCCCAAATGTAAAAGGGACATATGAAAGATGATAGAAGACATGCATTTCTGAGTGGACTGAAAATTAAATGGTGTAAGGTTGCATTAAAACAAAGTTTTAAAATGAAAACACAGTATTATACCTCAGCAACTTGTAATGCTACATTTCAGAATACTGAAGAGACATTATAGCCACTACTTGTCAAGGGGATTGCAGACAAATGAGGAAGTCTGATAAAACTAACATTGCATTGCTGTTTCCAGTTACTGACATAAGTGACAAAGACATCTATTGTTCTTTTATGATATCTAAGAAAGTACTTCTCAAATTTTAACATTCAAAATTTCTATGAGGAATTCATTAAAAGATAAAAGGTTGCACTCCAGCAGGTAGGCTAACTTCAGATCTTCACCTCTCCCTCCATTCTTCCAAATCCAATCCCCCAGTCTCATCCCCAGGTCTGCAGCATACCACCTGTTAAGGCTTCTTCTTACTCTGCCCCCATTCACAGAAAACTAAGTAGATCTTGATGGAACAGCAAGGTTTCTTCCTTCCAAGGAATTCCTTCTCCCTTCTTCCTAGCCCATCCCCTGTCCTAACTATCAGCTCCCAATACCTAGAAACACATTTTAGCTCGAAACCCAGTGGCCACACCTGTCAGGATCCCAGAAGAATTTCCTACCAGGCCACACACAGCTACCACATTCTCCTAAGAAAGAAAGAATGCAACAGAAACCAAGAAACAAAACACATTGAACAAAGACAACACCAGATATCAGCACCTAGATACAGTCTTCCCAAATCCAGATGCCTAGATGCTGGAATAAAAACACAAACAATAAAGGAGGCCAAGAAAATATGTCTCCACTCGAGCCCAACAGCACTGAGTATAGTAACATACCTGAAGAACAAGAAAAAGACCTTATGTAGCCTTTATGTATATGATACAGATACTTAAAGTGAAAGTTAATAAGTCCCTTAAAGAAATCTACTAAAGCACAAACAAATAGTGGAAGGAAGTGAATAAAACAGTTCTAGAGGTAAAAGTGGAAATAGATGATATGAGAATATCCAAATTAAGAGAAAACTGAAAATGAAAATTTAGCAACGAGTAAGAACCTCAGAGGCAAGCTTCACCAAGAGAATACAAGATATAAAGGAGAGTATTCTCAGACATGGACAATATGATAAAAGAAATAGTTAATTCAATCAAGGAAAACTTTAAATCTAAAAATTTTTGGCATAAAACATCCATGAAATCTGGAACACTATGAAAAGAATAAATCTAAGAATAATTGACATAGTAAAAGTAAAAGAAACACAGGTCAAAGGCAAAGAAAATATTTTCAACAAAATCACAGAAGAAATTTTTCTTAACCTAAGGAAGAAGATGCCTATCAAGGTACAAGAAGGATACAGATTACCAAATAGAAGAGAAAGTGCCCTCACCACATAATAATCAAACCACTAAATTGCAGAACAAAAAAAAAATTAAAAGTTGCAAGGGAAAGACACCAAGTATCAGATAAAGGCAGATCATTAGAATAATATCTGACTCTCAGTGAAGACTCTGAAAGTCAGAAGGACCTGAACAGATGTTCTAAAGACTCAAAGAGATGACAGTTGCCAGTTCAGACTACTATATCCGGCAAAATTGCAATCACAGTAGATGGGGAAAAAAGACATTCCATGACAAAACTAAATTTCAGCAATATCTGTCTAAAAATCCAGTCCTATAACAGATACTAGAAGGAAAATTCCAGTCTAAAGTGGTTAACCACGCACAAGAAAACATAAGAATTAAATAATTCCATACAATAAAATCAAAAGAGGGGAAATACAGCACACACACACATCATGACAGAACAATAACAGGAATCATTAAACACTGCTCATTAACATCTCTCAACATAGGTGGTCTCAATTCCCCAATAAAAAGATTCAGGCTAACAGTATGGATGAAAAAAAAAAACAAGATCCATTCTTCTGCTGCATCCAAGAAACACATCTTAACTTCAAAGACAGACCTCAGGGTAAAGCATGGAAAAAGATATTCCAAGCTGACCTAAGAAACAAGCTGGTGTAATCATTTTAATATCTGACAAAACATATTTCAGCCAAAACTAATCAGAAAAGACAAGGAAGGACACTACATACTTATCAAAGGAAAAATCCACCAAGAGGACATTGGAATTCTTAACATCTATGCACAAAACACAAGGGCACCCGAGTTTGTAAAAGAAAAATTACTACAGCTTAAATCACAAATTGACTGTCACACACAGATAATGGGAATTTCAATACCCAACTCTCACCAATGAGATAGGGCATCCAGACAAAAACTAAACAGAAATACTGGAATTAACTGATGCTGTAAACCAAATGGGCCTAACATATTTACAGAACATTTCACTCGAACACAAAAAATAGACCTTCTTCTCAAAATCTCGTGGAGCTTTCTCCAAAACCATATTCTTGGACACAAACCAAGTCTCAACAGATACCAGAAAAGTGAAATAACACCTTGCATCTCATCTGACCACCACTAATAAAGCTGGATATCGACAACAGAAACAACAGAAAGCTTACAAACTCATGGAAACTGAACACTTCGCCACTGAAAGAAAAATAGGTCAAGACAGAAATTGGGTAAAAATTAAAGGCTTTCTAAACTTGAATGAAAGTATATATATAGCAAACCCAAACTCGTGAGACACAATTTCATAGCATGATTTTAGGACAGAATTCTATTAGACTTTCAAAGAAGACTTCTCAAATTATTCCAAAAATAGAAACAGAAGGAGCATTGTTCAAATCATTTTATCAGCTATAATTATCCTTATACTCAAACCACATAAAGACACAACAAAATTTCCCTTATGAACATAGATACAAAAAAACTTCAATAAAATACTTGCAAAACTAATGCAAGAACACATCAAAAATATTATCTACCATGATCCAGTAGACTTCATCTCAAACATGCATCAATAGTTCAACATTTGAATATCAATAAATTTAATCCATGATATAAACAAACTGAAAGATAAAAAACACGTGCTCATCTCATTAGATACAGAAAACAACTTTGACAAAATTCACTGTGCCTTCCTGATAAAAGTTCTGGAGAGATTAGAGATACAAAGAAAATGCCTCAACAAAATAAAAGCAATTTACATCAAACATAATTAATAAATTTACAGCCATAAATTTACAGCCAACATAAACTTAAGTGGAGAGAAACAAAGTAATTCCATGAAAATCAGGAGCAAGAGAAGGTTGCTCCCTCTCCATATCTTCAATATAGTACTTGTAGTCTTAGCTATAGCAATAAGAAAACTGACGGAGATGAGGAACACAAATTAGAAGAGAAGAAGTCAAAGTATCTTTTACAGATTATCTGAAAGTATGTTAAATGACCTTAAAATTTCTGCCAGGAAACTCCCACAACTGATAAATACTTTCAGCAAAGTAGCTAGATAAAAAATTAAGTCACACAACTCAGTAGACTTCTTGTATGTAAGTGACAAATTGACTGAGAAAAAGATCAAAGAAATAATACCTTTCACAGTAGCATCCAATAAAATATCTTGGATTAACTCTAACCAAGCAAGTGAAAGATTTGTATGACAAAAAATTGAGAGCATTGTAGAAAGAAGTGAAAAGATCTCCCATGCTCATGGATCAGTAGTATTAACATAGTAAAAATGGCCATCTTACCAAAAGCCTACAACAAGTTCAATGCAATCCCCATCAAAATTCCAACACAATTCTTCACAGATGTTGAAAGTACAATTTTCAGCATCATATGGAAACAGAAAAAAAAAGATAGCTAAAACATTCCTGAACTGCTAGAGGCATCACTATCCCTGACATCAAGGTGTACTATGAAGCTATAGCAATACAAATAGCATGATATTGGCAAAAAATACACATATTGATCAATGGAATTAAATTGCAGACCCAAACATATATTCATGTACCAATGGACACATGATTTTTATACAGAGGTCAGAAATACACTCTGACTAAGAGACAGCATCTTCAACAAATGGTTCTGGTCAAATTTGAGAGCTAGGTGTAGAAAAATCCGAATAGATCCATACTTATCACCCTGGAAAAAAACTCAACTCCAAATGGATCAAAAACTTCAACATCAATCCAGTTACACTGAATCTGATACGAGAGGAAGCAGGGGGACTGGCACAGGAAAAGACTTTCTGAACAGAACATTGTTAGCATAGGCACTAAGATCAACAATTAATACATTGGACCTCAAGAAACTGAAAAACTTCTGCACAGCAAAGGACATTGTCACTCAGATGAATTGGCAGCCCACAGAAGGGAAAAAAGATTTTTTATCAACTCCACATCTGACAAAAGACTAATATCTAAAATATATAAGGAACTTAAAAAAAAAAAAAACAACTAGGTATCAAGAAAACAAACAATCTTTTTAAAAATGGGGTAAGATTTAAAAAGAGAATGCTCAGAGAAGGAAACTCAAATGGCTGAGAAACACTTAAAAAATTGTTCAACATCATGAGTCATCAAGGAAATTCAAATCAAAAGTACTACCCTGAGATTTCACCTGACACCAGTCAGAATGGCTATGATCAATAAAACAAGTGACAGCTCCTGCTGGCAAGAATGTGAGCTAAGAGGACGATGCATACATTAGTGGTGAGAGTGCACATGTGTACAGCCACTGTGGAAATCAGTGTGGCATTTCTGTAAGAACATGAGAATCAATCTACTTCAAGATCCAGCTGTACCACCTTGGGCATATAGCCACAGCATGCTTATTTCTACTACAAAGACACTTGCTCGACCATGTTCCTTGCTACTGTATTCATAATAATCAGAAATTAGAACCAACCTAGATATTCCTCAACAGATGAATGGATAAAGAAAA
The DNA here is from genome assembly GCA_026225945.1 of Cricetomys ansorgei. NCBI lineage: Eukaryota > Metazoa > Chordata > Mammalia > Rodentia > Nesomyidae > Cricetomys > Cricetomys ansorgei. Next base: position 19,627,148 of record JAMJFZ010000239.1, read on the forward strand.
TGTGGTACGTTTATTACTCAGCTGTTTAAAAAAATGACCTCATGAAATTGCAGGTAAATGAATGGAACTAGAAAACATAATCCTGAATGAGATAACCTAGACTCAGAAAGACAAATATGGTATGTATTATCTTCTATGTGGATATTAGCTGTTAAGTCAATAATTTTCAGGCTACAAATCTGTAGAACCAAAGGTTTGGTACAGAGTAAGGAAGAAATAGATATCCCTAGAAAAGAGAAATAGAACAGATAGCTATGGTTTGGTGAGGCGTAGAAAAGGAAGATCATGAGGATGGGAAGGGGAGAATGAGACAAGGGAGGGGATGAAGGGAGAGATAGCTAAAAATTAAATGCCATTTGAGGGGTAGTATGGAAATCTAATCCAGTTGAAGCTTCCTAAAATATAGACATATATGAAGGTGTTCCAAATGAAATTGCTAAATAATGGGGGAAATAGAGCCCTATTTTGTCATCTCTCATCACCAAGTGAAGCTTCAGTATCAAGATTAGGTTACATCTAAATTGAGTTGTTGGTCAAAGGGGTTCCATGGGAATCCCTAAACAACCTAGGGTTTTGTTGAGACTATATAGCTTGCTTTCCACAAACTGATAGCAAAGTCCTCTTTGCTACCTACAAAATTCACTCAACATAGAGAAGTTGAGCTGGTGCCTACATAGAGTTTTCTCCTCTATGTTGGGTAGCATCTTTGGTACATAATGAACTCTGCATGCAACCAAAAAAGAAACATGAACATCAATCCAGCCACAAAATCTTTGATATAATGGTGTCCTTTCTGCAAGATATGCTAATGTAATCACTGGTGACAGGAAGCTTGTGGGAGTAACCAACCAACATCTGATTTGACTGAAGGCCCACTCCATGAGATGAAACCAATACTCAACACTGCTTGAGTGACTAAGACCCTGAGACTAGATAAGCCCAGGGATCAATGGCAAAACCAAATACTATTCTTCTAAATAAATAATTAAATGTAGCAATAGAATGACCCCCAATGACACTCTAGTATACTCATAGATCAGTGCTTTGCTCAACCACCATTAGAGAGGCTTCCTCCTGCAGCAGGTGGGACCAGATTACAGAAACCCAGAGGCAGATATTATGCAGAGAGTGAGAGACCTTGGAAAACCCAGCCTTAAACAGGGTGTCTCCATCAAATCCCTCCCTTCAGGGCTCAGAGAACTGTGCAGAAGAGAAGGTAGAAAGAGTGTAAGAGCTGGAGTAGATGGAGACTACCAAGAAAACAAAGTCTTCTAACTCAACATGATCAACACACACATAAGAACTTACAGAAACTGAGGCAGAATGCACAGATCTTGCACAGGTCTGTATCGGCTGGGATCTTAGAGCTGAAAGGAGAAGTAGACACATGCCCTTATTCCTAACACAGAAACAATCTCTGATTGGTAACCACTTGTAAATGAAAATATAGATTTCTCTAAGGGAGTCTCAGTGGGGAAACAAACTACTCTTAAGTGTAGGCTTCATGCCCTGCGGTAAGTGGTCAACAGAAAATGGTTCAACAGCACCTTTGGAGGTTCTTTGTCTCACAAGGCCATGTCAGGGCTTCTCCTTGTTTTTTGCTTTTGTTCTTTTTTTTTTTTACTTTATCTTATTTTGTTTTATTTATGTTTTTTTTTCTTCTCTCTTTGTACACTACAAGTTCTTTGTGTATATTATGTCTTCTAATTTCAGTGGATTCCTGGGTGTATACTGAGTGGGTCTCTGTTTCTTGTAACTTCCCTTGGGCTCTTCCTTCTGTTTGTTTGTTCCATCCAATTCTGGTATGTTTTACAATATATTATGTTATATTATATTATATTATATTATATTATATTATATTATATTATATTATTCCCTTAGAATCACATTGGTTTTCTAATGAGACACAGAAAAGTGATGGATCCTGATGCACTGGAAGGAGGGGAGGAATTTGGAGGACTAGGATGGGATATTATGTGTGGACGAAGCTGTTTTACTTAGTCATTCATCAATCAATGACTATTTGGGTTGTTCCTATTCTTTGGCTCTTAACTGAGCTTAGAAGGTCCAGATAATGAGTTTGGTCCTGCTCTTATGAATCTCTGAGTAGAGAATTTGGGGAAGCCATACTCATACCCACAGAGCTAGGAGATCACAGATGTGTATTTCTTCCTTGGGACTGCATGCTGTGTCCACAGGCACTTGTACACTGCAGAGCATTGTGGATGTCAGAGGTCAACCTTCAGGGGTTGATCCTCATCTCACCTTGTCTGAGACAGAGTATCTTTGTTGCTGCCATAACCAGGCTAGCTAGCTAGTGGGCTTCTGGACATTGTCCTGTCTCCCCCTCTTGTCTCCTGTAGGGGCACACTAGGATTGCAGATCTATGTGCTAATAATCTGTCTGCCCTCTGTGTAGGCTCTAGGCAAAGGAACTCAGGTTGTCAGACTTACATAGAAAGTGTCTTTATCCACTGAGTCATCTCCCCAGGCTTAAATTTGTGTTTATTTAGACCATTAAATTCATTGTGATTTGTTACATGGGAAAGAAAACTAATACAACAGTAACTACATTATTAATGTCTCCTGTAATGTGATCTTGTAAAATAGTGTGCATGACATTCAGACATTAAATTTATTTATTTATTTTATTGGTGTTTCATAAATTATTATTGTTCATAAGTGAATTAGTAATCATGATATCTGGGAACTATTATTATAATACATGATATCAATAAATTTGCAAACATGTTGAAGCTGTAATATAACATCATTTTTTGGGTATATTATCATAGTTTTGGCATATTATATGTGCACAAGTCACATTTATATCTATTCTACCAACAGTCTATTTATGTATATATTGGATATGCATATATATATTTACTGCCTTTATGGGTAGCATGCTGTAGCTACTATATAGACTTCTAAGTATATAAGCATTACACATGTATTTAAGGACCTTATAAATAAAATTAGAACCATAGAAATGCAAACAGCTGATAAAGAATGAACAGTGAATTTTCACAAGTAAAAATTTATTGAGAAAGTATAGTTAGAGATTTCTAACTCTATAGTTAGGGTAGAAGAAACTATTGTGATCTAAAATAATCAGGGTATGAAGGGATAACTCAGTGGTTAAGAGTACTGGCTGCTTTTCCAAAGGACCCATGTCCAATCCCCAGCACTCACATGCAGCTCACAACCGTCTGTAACTCCAGCTCTGGGAGATTCAACACTCTCACACAGACACACAAACAGGAAAAAAACCACCAATGCACATAATAAAATGAATAAATAATTTTTTAAAAATGCAGAGTATTGGTGGTGCACACCTTTAGTCCCAGCACCCATACTTTAATCCCAGCAAAGTCAAGCAGATCTCTGAGTTTGAGGCCACCCTGGTCTACAGAGTGAGTTCAGCCTGGACAGCCTAACTACAAAGAGAAACCCTCAACCCTCTTTCAAAAAAACAACCAACAACCAAACAAACAAACAAACAAAAAGGATAGGTGATAGATAGATAGGCAGATAGATAGATAGATAGAATCATCAGAAAAATGTATAATAGACAAGCAATCCCAGCTTGGAGGCAGAAGGGAAACACATGTAGAAGACAGGATTAGAAAGCTAATGTCAGAGTTAATTATCATTATCATACACAGAATAAAAGAATTGTAAAATCCAGAAACACCTTCTCAGAAACTAGACCTATCTTCTCTGCATCAAATAGATTATGACATGCTCAGTAATGTAAGTTTCCAGAAGACATAAGATGTCCCCACCCCCACCTCCGGGTGATAAAAATAAAAGTTAATGGGTTAGCAATCATCAGTAAAAAGCATTGACTTGGCGTGGACAACAATGACAATTTTTAGTGGAGAAAGTATCAAAGGATTAGATTTTCTTCCCTATAATTTTTTTTTAAATAAGAGCTCTTCTGATCTTTGTATGGTAGTAGAGACAGCATTGCATCACCAAATGAAAGGCAGCTGGGTTAGCTTTCACTATCTATGTTATTTTCAGACCCTATAATTCAAATGCTATGCTTTTATGGGAAAGGAATAGCAAACAGCATTGATTTCTTTCAAATTCCATCTGAGTGTTTGCACCTTGACAAACTTCTGACAGTATTTAGAGCTGTGTTTGGTCTATAATGAACAAAGAAAAACTGCTCACGACCCTCCTTAAGTTGTCTCTTGGTTGGGTTGATGTACTCACGAATGCCTTCATTTGTACTATTAAAAGAGTCTTCCGAAACCAAGAACCATTGGAACATTTATAGAAAGAAGAAAACTCAATGGTAACTTTTTTTCTTTATGGTAACTATAGCTCCCTAATGGCAGTTATGGGTTCCTTAAATTAAAATAAATTAAAATAAATCATTTAAACATTGTCATTGAAAATATTCCCTCATGCTTAATATAGCAATGATGACCATTAAAAATGGTCATCATACCTCTCCTACTACTCCTGAAATTCAATCCCCCTAGTCTCATCCCCAGGTCTGTGGCAGGAAACCTGCTGTGGTCTCCCTTTCCTCTCTGACCTCATCCTCAACAGAGCTCAAAGACCTTCTCCCTCAACCTTCCTTTCCTCAACTCATCCCAACTATCCCAGCCTCCAACACCAGCAGGCATTCCCTGCGAACACACCAGCTGAACAGGCAAGGAAAACAGGCAACACATGTCATCACAGTCTCTGAAAACTCAGAGAGGAAATAGAAACCAAGAAAGAAAGCATCCACCCAACAAAGACAAATGCAGAAATCAGCACCTAGATCTATAATCATCCTGAATTCCAGTGTAATAACACAGTCAATAACAGCCAGGGCAATATGTCTCCCCTATAGCCCAGCTATCCTACCCCAGCAGACCCTGAATATTTTAACATAGCTGAAACACAAGAAAAAGACTTTAAAACAACCTCAGTGAATGTGATAGCGGTTCTTAAAGAGGAAATGAAAAAAATTCCTTAAAGAAATCCACAAAAACACAAGCAGTGTAAGGAAATAAATAAAACTTTCCAAGTTCTGAAACTGGAAGTAGAATAAATAAAATCCAAACTGAAGGAATTTTGGAAATGAAAATTTTAGGATTTCTAACAGGAACTACAGAGGCAGGTTTCACCAACAGAACACAGGAAATGGAGGAGAGCATTTCAGGCACGGAAGACACAGTAAAAGAAATGGATATATTGATCAAAGAAATTTTTAATCTAAAAAACCCATGACACAAACATTCAGGGAATCTGGGACACTATGAAAAGACCAAACCTAAGAATAGTAGGAATAAAGGAAGGAAATGAAACCAGACTCAAAGGCTCAGAAGATGTTTTCAACAAAATCATAGAAGAAAAATTTCCTATCCTAAAGAAGAAGATGCCTATGAAGGTACAAGAAGCATACAGAACACCAAGTATATTGAACCAGAAAGAAAGTCCCCTCATCACATAATGATCAAAACACTAAACACATAGAACAAAGAAAGGATATTACAAGTTGCTAGGGGAAAAGACCCAGTAACATATAAAGGTAGACCTATTAGAATTATTCTTGATTTCTCAATGGAGACTCTAAAAGCCAGAAGGGCCTGGACATTTGTGCTGCAGACTCTAAGAGACCAGAGATGCCAGCCCAGACTACTATAGCCAGTAAAACTTTCAATCACCATAGATGGAGAAAATAATATATGATAAAGCCAGTTTTAACAATTTATATCTACAAACTCAGCCCTACAAAAGGTTCTAGAAAATTCCAACCTAAGGAGGCTAACTGTACCCATGGAAACACAAGAAATAAATAATCTCACACCAGCAAAGTCAAAAGAAAGCACACATACACACACACACACAACCACCACCACCAACAACAACAACAAAATAACTAACAGGAGTCAACAATCATTGGCTATTGATATCAGTTAATAACAATGTTTTCAATTCCCTAATAAAAAGACACAGACTAACAGAATGAATGTGAAAACAGGATCCATTCTTCTGCTGCATCCAAGAAATATACCTTAACATCAAAGATAAACATTACCTCAAGATCAAGGGTAGGAAAAAGATATTCCAAGCAAATGGACTTAAGAAGCAAGCTGGTGTAGGGTGTAGCTATTTTAATATCTAACAAAATAAACTTCAAACCAAAACTAATCAGAAAAGATAGAGAAGGACATTCCACACTCATCAAAAAAAGGAATCCACTATATATATATATATATATATATATATATATATATATATATATATATATATATATAAAATTTTTTCTTGCCTTTCTTCCTTCTTTCTTTCTTTCTTCCTTCTTTCTTTTCTCTCTCTCTCTCTCTCTTTCTTTCTTTTCTCTCTTTTTTCTTTCTTTCTTATTCTGTTATACAATATATTCCACCTGCAGAAAACAACCAAGATGTCCTTTAACAGAAGAATGGGAAAAGATAATGGGGTACATTTACACAATGGAGTATTACTCAGCTGCTTAAAAAAAAATCATGAAATTTGCAGACAAATAGACAGAACTAGGAAAAAAAAAAACATGCTGAGTGACGTAGCCCAGACCCAGAAAGACAAATATGTTATGTATTCACTCATAAGTGGGTATTAGCCATTAAGTAAATGATAACCAAGCTACAGTCCATAGACCCATAGAAGTTAGGAAAAAAGGAGCAGTCTAAGGAAGGCATAGGGAATTCCCTGGGAGGGGGAAATAGATTTTATGGGTGGACTTGGAGCAGGTAGGGACAGGAGCATGGTGGGGGGGTGGGGTGGAGCTAGAGAGTATAGGGAGGGATAGCTGGAACTCGGGGTTATGGTGGAGGAGTGGTTTAGAAACCTAGTGCAGTGGAAATATCCTGCAGTCCTGAAGGTGATCCTTATGAGGACCCCTAATGGAGATACGGAGTCTCAACTGGCCATCTCTTGCAGCCAGGCTAGGCTTTCAGTGGCAGGACTGGGTTGCGTTCAATTGAGTTGGCCAATTGTTGCATTCAATTGTTAGCTGAGGGGGTCCCATGGAATCCCCAAACAAACCAGATTGCTGCTAAGACAAAACGTGTTGCTCTCTGCAAACTGACAGCGGGGCCTGATTTGCACAGGACAAAACTCACACAGCTCATTGAATACGGAGAAGTTGAGCTTGTGCCTTCGTGGATCCCTCACCATTACGTTTTAGGCTCTTTGGTATGGGAAGATATTCTGCAGGCTACCGAAAGAGAAACATGGACACCAAATTCTGTCCTGCAAGCAAAATATGGTAAGGTATGGTGGCACAGAAGTTATGGGAGTAGCAAACCAATGTCTGATGTGACTTAAGGCCAACTCCAGAGGAAGGAACCCATTCGTGACACTACTTTGGTGACCAAGAACCAGTGACTAGATAGCTCAAAGTAAGGTTAAACACTACTGGTCTAAAAAGAATCAATAAAATGATTTCCAGTGATATTATGCTATATTCATAGATCAATGCCTTATCCAGTCAGCATCAGAAAGGAATGCCTTTCTCTGGCAGCAGAAGGGAACAGATGCAGAGAGCTATCACCAGACATTATATGGAGAGAGTCTAAATCAGAGGTCTCCATCAAATTCCTCTCCTCAGAGCTCAGGGCCTCCAGAAGAGAAGGTGGAAAAAATATAAGAGCCAGTGGGGATGGAAGACACAAGAACAAGGCCCTGTACATCAACTGAGCAAAGCTTAGAAGAACTTGCCTAGAGACTGAAGCAGCAAGCACAGAGCCTAGCATGAGTCTGCACCAGGTCCTCTGTATGTATGTTATAGATTTCAGTTTAATATTTTTATAGGACTCCTAAGTGCATGCATGGGTGCTTCTGCAGTATCTTGGGACTCTTTTCCTCCTGTTGAGTTGACATGTCCAACTTCAATATGATAGTTCTTTCTTCATTTTATTGTATTTTATTTTGTCATGTTTAGTTATCTCTTAGAAGCCTGTGGATTCTGAGGGGAGGAGAGGTAGGAATGAAGTGTGAGGAGCAGAGGGAGGGGAAACTATCATCAGGAGATATTGTATGAGAAAAGAAATGACTGAGAGCTACAGAAAACAGTTCATGAAAGCTGTGCTTTCTGTGGGAAGAGAAACTGGTGGGTAAGGACGTTTGAAGATGAGATTGTTAGTGGTCACTGAATCATTTTAGGCAAAGAAAATTAATAAATAAAGACACAAATGAGAACTAAATGTATGTTTTTCCCCCAGAAACTATAAATATTTGTGATAGGTGTTGCATTGCATAGAGAGAGGGACTTCTTTTCAGCTGTTACGTGGAGTTCGGCATTTTGTAACGGAGCAGGAAGTGTGAATGCAGTCCCTCATTCACACTAGACACATTTCAACATACAGTGACCATGTGTGGCTGGTGGCTGTTTGTCAGGCAGTACAGGTTATTGAACATTTTCATCATTGCAGAAATTTCTCTCAGCTGCACTGCTCTTGACTGTGTATAAATCTCCCTTACAGTTGAGACTCGAGAATTAAGAATGAGTCCTGGGTCTTTGTGCATGGTGGTTAAATATTTACTAAATGAATAAAAATGCTGTATTTTTACTTGAGTTATTCATTGTCACCATTCACATATGAGTTTGGTTTAACCTCCTTATAATAGGCTTTTTGGTATATGTCTCTAGAATTTCTGTTAAAAAAAATGAGTGTTATAATTAAGAAAATTTTCTGTAGCATGATTTCTGGAGTGGAGCATGAACAATCCTATGTATTGATAAATACTCTTACCCCATCTTAGCAGCTTTTCATTTTATCCTATTATCAGTTCCTTAGGAAGATGTTATGAGGGGTGATCTTTGCCTGCTCTATCCCATGCTCTAGACCTTGAAATGCCTTCGTTTTCTAGTAACTAGTTACATGCTGAAACATCTAGATTGGTTCTACCCTAGCCTCTATGCCCTTTTGTAACTGTTTTCCCCTAGACCCTTGCATATCATTCCAATTGTACACGTCAGTAAGCATACCTCATCTGTTTGACACAGTGGTTTTTCTCTTCTCTCATACAATACATCCTGACACCCCTCCTCCCCTCCCTCCACTCCTCTCAGCTCTCCCATCTCCCCTCTCCCTCAGATCTACCCTCTGCCCCACTATCTACCAACCAGCCCCCCCCACTTCTCCCCTGAAATAGATCTTTAAACATCAATGATCTACATAAATGCCTTCCTTAGGAAACTTCAGTTAGCCCCCCGCAAAAAAGAAAAAATGTCACCACTTCAGAGCTATGAGCAAAGGCAGCAATCATACTGAGCATACAAAGAGTTCATATTCAAGCTTTTGATTTCTAGTTTGATGATGTCTCTAATGGAGGGCAAAGTTTGTAAATCTGTTCAAACAATGTAAGCAATTCTAAGTCCAGACATCTGACACATGGAGTGGTTGATGGTCTATAGTCTACGTAACAGTTCAGCACTCGAGAAGAACTACAGTTCACATCTTGCTAGGGATATAAATCTGTTTTAGAGCATTAAGAGTCTTTGGACTTCTGAGGATGCAGGTAGAGAGTATGTATCACATCATTTGCTCTAACCATGGTTAGTTATTGAGTGCCCACGTGTCAAAACCAAAGGGAGAGTAGAAAATGGCTGTAATATAGGGTATAATCCACACTTACCTGTAGCTCATGACAGTAGAGATCTACAGCTTTAAATCTCTAGAGCTCACATGAGACAAAAGAAATGTACTCCCATAGATTTTCAAGGTATTATTGGAGCAAAGTAGGAACACTCAGCCTGAGATAGGGAAGATCCTTATCCCGGAGGAGATAAACTGAAAAAGGAGAACATGGTAGAGGGAACTATACCTGAAAAACTAAGAGATGAGAAGTTCAACGGAATAGAATGAAAAGAACAACAAAACCAAACTGAATGGATATAGGCAATTTACAGTGTTGAGACTCTACTCAGGAAACTGGAATCAAATATATTTCCCATAGGATAGTGACGTCATGACATGTCTATGTAAAATATGTCAGCCTGTTGTCAGCGCACCAGCTAGAAAACAATTTAGTGCTCTGAGTATTTCCCAGGAACTTCACCAGCTTTGATATTTGTGGCAGTCTTTCCAGTGGATCTAAGTACGTACACGTTACTCCACAATCAGCTGTTGACAATCTGTACCCTTCTTGTTGTCTAAGAAAAATTTGTATGGCTATTGACTTAAGTAGATGAGTGTCCCCATTGACAGAGAAATTTTGACAGGTCATTTAAGCATCATTGCCAACCACTTCTTTGCAGTCTCAGTAGAACCCTAAATGGGTTTTATAATCCAGCCTACACTGCCTTCCTCCCTTCAATCAAACTTCCAATCATGGCTCATTCACACAGCAACACAAAAATCAAGTGCCTTTTCCTCTGCCTTTATACTGAATTTCATGTGAAAGTTGTTCACTGAGCACAGTTCTAGCATTACAGATACCACCTGCATGCTTAGTCTTAAAACCTTGCTTACTGAGAGATACATTTTCTGTCCTGTACTGGGCACTGGTGTTCATATTTCAAGCTATCCTCTAGTTAACTCTCACTAGAAAAGATTGATTATCATAACATATTCTTGTATGAAGATGCTTCTTGAAGCATTTTTTACTTTGAAATTTTTAACTTAAAAGATGATGTGCCACCTTGACCTGCAGAAGTGTAGCATCTCCATGCAATAGGTTTGGAGCATTTCATTGTTCATCCCAAGAGTTAGATTAATGCATATACAATCAGGCCAGACACTCAGAGCTCTCTATAAATTACATAGCCTGCCCTGTTTATCTTTCTTCGAGTCCATTCAAGATTGACAACTGGTTAATCAGATACCAACAAAGAGAGGGCAACTTGAAAACTGAATGGATGAATTGAAGGTCATCAATCTTGTAAATTACAGAGCTGAGTTTCAAACTGAGCTGAAGTCATCTCAAAGCCCAAGTTCTAATTCCTCCAGAGCCTGCCTTTCTGTCCACTAGATTCTGCCTTTGTTTTTTGTTTTTTTTCTCAAAATTTTGGGGCACATGGGGTCATATCAATTAAAGGTGCCATCTTTGAGCTATTTGTCCTATTCCCAGCTATTGTACAGATACTTTTATGAATAGAATTTAAATTAGAATAAAAAAATCTTAAAAGCTCCATTTCATTCTAATTTTCTAATTCTCTTTGGGTGCTTTCTCATAAAAGTGGAGTTTTGTGTAGGAGATTTCAAAACAGTTCTTGCTATATATAAGCTCTCTAACCATCTATGCTTTGCAGATTTTTTCCATTATACCATTATACCTCCAATAAGAGGTATAAGAAAAAGAGAACGTTTTATCCTTTTGGCTAAAGGTGGGAGTGAAGGTTAATACTATACTTTATTAACATGTCTTTGCTAAAGTTTCATCAGAGATTTACCTAATGAAGTAAGAAACACATTTCTGGTGTTTCCCCCACAAATGGATCAATAAATACCAAATTCCTTTTCAAGTACTGAGCACTTATCTGTGTTCTAGAATGCGAAAATTCTATGCTCTTATGCAACATCATCAAAATGGAGAGAGATATTGCACTTACACTTGAGATGCCTAAAACAATCCCACCATCATGAAATTGACAAGTATTCACCTTGCAGATATATGTGGCTATGCAAAGACTCGGGGTTTTTGTCATGAAAGGTGGAGATTTAGTGATCTGCACACAGTCTATTAGGGATGTACAGGAACAACCAGGAAGGCAGGGATGGCTGTAAAGAAGTCTCATAGAGCAGACTGTGATGGCCTTGCCTTAGATGCCAGGGTGTTAGATGGGAAAATACTGGGATGGTTTGAGTTAGAGTGCAACACAATTAGATCCTCAGTCTGAAGGAGCTCTTTGGGTACATTGTACAGAACAAATTGGAGAAGGCACAAACTAGAAATCAATAGCCTAGCACAATGAAAGTAATTGCAGACAAGTGTCTTCAGGAAGCATGAAGAGGCAGGATCAATGGAGTAATAGATTAGGCTCAATAATTAGGGTAAGGAAAGTAAAAATAAAAGAATGAAGGAGAAGGAAGATGACATTTTTCTTCACAAGGTGACCTGTGATACAGTTGTCTATAAAGAGCAAATTGTGTTCACAATGAGCAGGTGACTTCTGGAAAGAGAGACACTGAGTGATTTGATCAAATTGCATAACCAAACACACCAGGAGATTTGGGAATTCCTCCTTTTTGAAAGTGCAAGCTCTTGTCATAAATGTTTACAACTCTCTCTTGCTTTATGTCAAAGATGTCCTCTGAACAATATCTAATAAGCTCATTTATACTAGCATAACCAATGACTTATTAGGCAGGATGACAGGATACCTCATCTTGTTTAATCTTTATATGTAATTAAATTAAAATAACCCAGTTTGTAACCAGCCCAGCTTCTTTAATCTATGACTCATCCAAAGAAGAGCACACTTAACATGAGTACCAGCATACAGATTTCTTCTCAGTTGAGCCAACTCAAAGAGAGTCTCTCTTTTGCCTAAGATTTTGAAATCTTTAAAGTATAGGTAAGATAGAAGTTTCTGGACACCAGGAAGTCTAGATTTCAGGAAATCATTTGGACAGTTTCAAAGTTCCCTTTCAAAACCAGAATGCCCATATTTAAGGATAACACAGACCCTGCATGGGAAGTAATTACTCTTTTTCCAAAGAAGAGCCAGATGTTTGTTTACCTCCCTTAGGACACCACCCAAAATGTTTCCCCAGGACTGAGTAGACTATTCTGGTCCCTCTGAGTATGTCCTTCTCATCTGAAATGGATACTGATAGTCGTATCTGACTTTAACTCCATTACTTTATTTTTAGATGCATATTTCACCCAGGAAATTTAAAAAGATTTTGTGCTCCATTTGGTTTAAAAAGACTGACATAATATAACTAAAGGAGATTAACATTAAAATCATAATTATCACACAATTTATTTCATGTCTTTTCATTATGAAGGATAAAATTGTTCTTACGGTAGGTGATGAATGACTTTCTGCTACATACAGGAAAATTTGATTAGGACATCTGGGTATAGAGAACACAAGATCTTTATTTTAAAAAGAATATTCAATACAAAAGACACAAAAGTAGAAGAGAGATTGGGTAGGAGATCAGTGAGAATGAGAATGGAAAAATGGCGGTAGTGGGGATAGTCTTATGTCAACTGGACACAAGCTAAAGTCAGCTGAGAGGAGGGAACTTCAAATAAGAAAATGTCTCCATAAGATTGAATCATATGAAAGCCTGGAGAGACAGTTTCTTAATTAGTGATTGATGGGGAAGGGCCCAGCCCATTGTGAGTAGTGCCATCCCTGGGCTGGTGGTCCTGGGTTTTATTAAAATGTAGGCTGAGGAGCCGTGAGGAGCAAGCCAATAAGCGGCACTCCTCCATGGCCTCTGCATCAGCTTCTTCCTCCAGGTTCCTGCCCACTTTGAGTTCCTTTCCTGACTTCCTCCAATGATGAACTACAATGTAGAAGTGTAAGCCAAATAAGTGCTTTCCTCACCGGCTTGCTTTTTGGTCATGACGCTTCATCATAACTAAAAGACAGTGGGGCTGAGGGTGGTCAAAATAAATTATGTATGCATATCAAAATGTCATAATGAAATATATATCATCAATGTATACTAACAAAGGAAAGAAAAACCCTCTTTAGAAAGAAACTAAGTCATTGAGGAGAACTTATTTTTAACATCACCAAGAGGGAATATTTGTTTGCTTCTGTGATTACTGTGCAATGTGCATGGTGCAGGAACACTGCTTCATATCAATGTTTATGACGACTACAAGGAAATTTATCTAAGATCCAATGTCTTCGGAGAAGCACTCCAAATCACCTTTGAGCATTAGTTCTTCATAAACAGTCAGTTAAGGCTCTTTTTCTCAGAGAAGCAAGTAGAATTAACACATGGGGACTAATCTCTGTTGTTCCTAAGGAAAGGACTGTGTAAAGCCTCAGTGCACAGACCAGCAATACACCAGCCAGAAAGTAATCACGTAATATTTGCATGCCTACAACGAATGATTGATCATTTCATCAGAATCTTTGTGCATGCTAAGCTCTACCACTGTGTTTCATCTCAAGCACCATGTTTCATTTTGTTAAAGTATTTTAAGAAAACATTAATTTTCTTTGTACCCTCAGAAAGTTGAAAAACTTAAATTCTGGGTGTCATCATAGGCCTCGAGTTACGACACAGTAGAAGTAATAAAGGACGTAGAAACTCTACCTCCTTCCCATCAACTCTTGCAGAACACTGGCTCTTCTCAAAGACTCAACTCTTGGTTTCAGGAAGAAAATATGAGTTCCTTCATGGTCTCCAAGACAGTGAGCCTATTGACAAAAAAGGGAGATGTTTCTTTGTCTTGGAAAACCTTCCAGGTACTAAAACAGTTAAGCACAAACACAGGCAAGGAGAAACATCAAAATATCAATCATTTTGTTATTCTTCCAATCTCCTTCATAAATGTGTCGCTGGAACATGAAGCCATGTAGGGATGTTACAGGTCTAATCCTGTTCCAACCACATTTTCTTCCCTCTTCCCATCTATCTCTTCTTCCTGCTTACTTCCATTTTCTTCCTCTGCCCTTGCTTCCCCCTCTTTTCTTTCATGGCCCTAGATACTCCACTAGATTTGTGACAGCTCATATATTGGAGTTTTCTCCAGTCTTTCATAAAATATAGTTCCAGGTTTTACATGGGAATAAAACCATTAGCAACTATTTTTCTTTAGTCCCACATGTAGGCATGCAACAAAGCTCCTTCTTTTGGTATTAAAAGTACCTGGGCCATATAGATGGATGGATGTAGTTTCATTCTTGCTTGATTAAGTGTTAAATGTTAGTTAGCTTATAGTAGACTATAAGCTCTATGGGCAGGAAGTATGTTAGTGATGTTTCTTCAGGAGTTGTCTCAAAGCAGATGGTCAGTAAAAGTGTGTGTGTGTGTGTGTGTGTGTGTGTGTGTGTGTAGAGGTAAATGCTTCTTTATTCCTTTCTATGGTGCAATATTGTGGTATAAATGACCTTAAAAGATTAATACCACCACACACATACCTTTAAATCTCCAAAGAAAGAAACAAGTCTCAAGTTGACTGTTCCTGGGCCACATATCATACTTTTCTTTCCCTGAGAACACTTGAAGTTGTGTAGCTGTTTCATGGATTCCATAGTGAATTTTCCTATCATGTAACATTTTGAATTTTGAATGATTGCCTATTGTAGCTACATTTATATTAATCCAAGGGAATTATCTTATACATGAGAATCTCAAATGCCAAGGAAACGTTTTCAATGTGGGAATACTTTAAGAATCTCCTTGAGTTACCCTTCATGTAGCTGTGTGGCATGTTCAAATAGAGAACTACTCTCCAGCCACCTCTAGAAAGTTATTATAAACCCATTTGAACATATTTAGATTTTTGACAGGCTTCTCATCTCTTTAAGGAGCCAACATTGACTGGATCCCTGGATCCTCACAGTATTGCAATCTTTTCATTTTAAAACATTATTTCAGTACTCTACAAAAAAAAAAAAAAGACAAGTTCACTGTGGTGGTTTGAACTATAATGGGACCTATAGGCTTGTACACTTTAACGCTTGGTCCCTAATAGGGGTGAACTGTTTGAGGGTTAGAAGGATTTGGAGGTGTAGCCTTGGAGTAGGTGTGGCCTTCTTGAAGGAAGTGTGCCACTAGGGGTAGGCTTTGAGGTTTCAGAAGCCCATGCTAGGCCCAGTGTCTCTCTCTCTGCCCACTGCCTTTGGAATCGGATATGAAGCTCTCAGCTACCCTCAGCACCATGCCTCCCTGCCTTCCTCTCCTCACAATGGTGATGATCGGCTAAACCGCTGAAACTGTAAGCAAGGCCGCAAACGCTTTCTTTTATAAGAGTTTCCTTGATCATGGTCTCTTCCCAGCAATAAAATAGTGACTAAAACCATCACCTAGGTTTTTTTTAATAGTGAACTGAATTCTAGAAATTTAGAATTTTCCCAAACGTAGTTGCTTAGCAAAATTTAGGTTTAGTTTTAACTTAATGTAGTTTCCAACTTTCAAGTTTTAATGTGGACTTTTTTCCTCTGGGATGAATGGGAGACACTCAACCCCCAGGTGCTGGAGTTTGCAGGAAGGAAACAAACCATATCCTTTGGAATTCACTTTTTCAAGAAGATGAAGGTTCATACTGAAATGTATTATAGCAAAATGCCTTCTAACATTCCAATGAGCAGGAAGCTATGCCAATATTTTTTGGCTATTTATTACCCAGGAGGCAGTAAATGAAGACAGTCTCACTAGAATAAATGGCATGAATTACCAGCATCATTTAGCTATTGTTCTTTTTTTCTATTACTTTACTTTGATGCCCCAGTATTATATTCAAAACGTTCTTGTGCTGGATAAACCTCTTCCTTTTCAGTTCCCTAGTGCTGAGCATGTTACTAAGACTCAATAAATGCAAGCCAATAACCACCTCCCTAATCTTGTATCAGGGGAAATTTCTTCCTAGCAGGAGCTCGTGATTGACTTCCAACCTGATGGCTTTCATAACCTAGGGCATTCTTACTTTCACTGGATAGTCGGAGAAGCCTGCCTTCTTCACTCCCGTTAGTACATTGTCTCCTTACAGACATGTGCTCTGATCCTTTGCTTTTCTAACTGAGAATTTAATTTAACTGTGAATTTAGTGTAGATGAGCTATAACCTTTTAAGTAACCCCTTACTGACGAGGCTTTTTTTTTTCAGTTAATGAACATAGCTGAGTATTGGTTTAATCATTCCAACCATTTGGACACTCTTTATACTGCCAGCTCCAGGACATGCATGTAGTTGAAGTAATATGCAAGCAGACTATGACGCTTTCCAATGCCTCTTCGAACAAAATGGTCCAATGAGGGAGGGAAGCCTTCAGTTTTTGTTGTTGTTTTTTTGTTTTGTTTTGCATCCAAATTTGTAATTAATTACAATAAATGTAAAGTGAGGTAAAAGATTTATTTGGCCTAGTTGCTGAAGGTCTTGACCCTCTCGGCACACCAGTTTAATAGGGTGGGAGATCTGTTTTTTTTTTTTTTTTTTTTTTTTTTACTTAAAAGAGCAGGTCAGGTGCTGGAGAGAGGCCTCAGAGGTTAAGAGCACTGATTGTTCTTCCAGAAGGACCCAGGTTCAATTCCCAGTACCCACACAGCAGCTCACAACCATCTGTAACTCCAGTTCCAGAGTACCTGACACCTTCACATCAATGCACATAAAATAAATAAATTATTTTTTTAAAAAAGAACAGGTCAATTTTTAACACTAAGGACCTTTATTTAACATAAAATTCCTAATTCTTAATTCCTAATTGTGCTTTTTTTTAAAATAGTTTTTCTATGTCTTGGCTGCCATGAACAAGTCTATCTGAAAGATAAGATGCAAAGCACAAGTGGCATTTAGCACAACATGGGGACGGCACACATGGGCCCTGCTTCTGTCCTGAGCCATGCACACTGACTCTCTAGGGTTCTTACATAAAGACAAAGGTACAATTCAGAGTCATAAAGATTGGAAGAGAGATGACTGGGTTTTTCCAGTGTTGCTCCTAGATTTCCTTTGTTTTTACTATAAAAATTCAGACTATGACTGTAAATGGTTGCTTGGGTTTCATGGGTCCTTACTATCATCAACAGGCATTAGCACCAGTTTCAGTATCAGTGAGATTTTGATAAGCTCTCCATTGCAGGACCAGCCAGGTGGCTCAGTGGGTAAAGTACCTGCAGCTGGGCTTGATGGCTTGAGTTCAATCCCAGGGATAACATGGTATAAGGAGAGAAAATAGTCCCTCAAATTATTCTCTTCCCTCCACTTGAGTGCCATGTCAAATACATCACACACATGCTCACAAAATAAATAAATTAAAATGCTATAAAAATTAAGATCTTCCTCTATATTTTGATCACTTTAGAAGTCTTTTTTTCTTTCATTGAAAATAAATATAAATGTTTTAATCTAGTCTACAAAGCTCTTCCTACTTGGATAGATTTTTTTTGTTAGGTTGGTTTGCTGTTTTAATTATGATATCAACCTAGTTGCCCATCAACAAATGAACGGATAATGTAAATATGGTTCATATAAAATAAATTAGTACATAGCCCTAAAGAAAAATTAAATCACAAAAAGTGAGTGGGCTTAGAATATATAATATTCAGCAAGGCCACATGGTCTCAGAAAGAAAAAAAAATGTTCTCCCTTATAGTCGAATCTAACCAATAGTATATGTATCCATGTAAACAAATATACATGTGGGCATATATAGACATAAAAAAGAAAAATGCAAAGCTAAATATTAAGGAATAGGTAAGGACTGAATGTCTGCTCTAATGTATAGAAAAACCACTGAGTTGTACAGTCTTTAAGTTCAGTATGTGATGCTTTTTATTTGCAATATTTTATAAGAAAGTTTAAAACATTTTTTAAAAGGAGAGCGAAGAGGGAAAGTTACTGGAATATTGAGCTTAACTGGTCAGGAGATTAAAAGTCTGTGAACTCCAAGGGTTTGCGTTAGACTGAAGTAGGTAACTCATTTCATGTTATGTACAATTAAAAAAATGATCTTATAAGATGTTAAGGTCTTACAAGATCTGATAGCTGATGATGGCGAGTTTGAGGAAATCTGAAGTTCTGAGACAGGGTTTCTCTGTCGTAACTCTGGCTGTCCTGGAACTCACTCTGTAGACCAGGCTGGCCTGGATCTCTGCCTCCCGAGCGCTGGGATTAAACACGTGTGCCACCACCACCAGGCTAAGAAATTCTTATCTATTGTTTTCAATCTCAGTAAAAGCAACAGTCACCAGATGAGAGTAAGGTTTAGAGAGAATTTGTTGGAAATTTGAAGTGGCAAAACTAAGATTTAAAATAATCATCAATGACAATGTAATTAACTCCACATAAGGTATTGATTAGAAAACATCATTTTAAAGTTCCACTTGTGGTTCATTCGTGGATTGATAATGAGTTGGCATGGTTGTTCTTCAGACTGTTGGGTTTATTCAGTGTTACGTTGAAGGAAGATTGGGTTTTTTTTCATTTTCGGGGGGGTTGATTTGGGTTTGCTTTGGGTTTTGATGTTTGTTTGTTTGCTTGCTTTCTGCTTCATTTTGTTGCAGTACAGGACATCAAGCCCAAAGGCAAGCAACTAGTTCACCACTGACTAAAGCCCCCAAACCAAATCTCTCCTAACAAGTAAGTGTAATGCAGAAGACAAAAAGGAGAATAGGTACAAGGAGAAATTTGAGCATTTGTACATGATAAAAGAAGGAAAAAAGAAATGAACAGACGAAGCAAACGAGGGGGAGTAAATAGTAATCACCCAATTGTAGAAAGAACAGTTGTATGGGGAGCACTGTATGCAGAGTCCGCTATTTCAGTGGGAGATGAGAGCAGAGACTAGAACAGAATGGCGGCTGTATAGTAATTACACTTACTAATAACAGCAAGGTGTCAGTTAACTGAGATATTTGACACCATCTAAGATGAGGGAGATTATGGAATGTCAGGCTTCGGAAATGGGGGTCGGGAACTTCATTTGGAATGCATTAGTTTTAAGATATTTAATAGGAACCTCGCCTGTTGTGGTGGCACACGCCGGTAGGATTTGCTGAAGGAGGCGGAGGCAGGAGGATTATGAGTTCGAGGCCAGCCTGGGCTACACACTTTAGCCAGGCTGTGGTGGCATACACCTTTCACACCTTTAATCTAAGCACTCAGGAGACAGAGGCAGTCAGATTGCTTTGGTTTTGAGGCCAGCCTGGTCTACAGAGCGAGCTCCAGGTCAGCCAGAGTTATGACAGAGAAACCCTGTCTCGAAAAAAAACAAAAAACAAAACAGAAAGAGAGAGAGAGAAAGAGAGAGGGGGTGGGGGGAGGAGAAAGGAAGCACAGAAAGAGAAGAAGAAAAGAATAAAAAAGAAACCTCAGTGACGATACCAAGCTGAGTTTCAGAGGAAAGTTATACATTTGAGAGAATTCAGCATTGAAAAGATAGCAATAGAATCCATGAGACACAATAAACTCACATTATTACAACAAAGGATGGCATTTTAGAGAAGACTCATGGAATGCCTGTGTTCAAGTCCTGGCTTCCTATTTTCTGCCTGTAAAATACTGGGTATATTGTTTTTTAACTCCATCGTAATGTAACACAAAGGCAATATGTATTTTACAGATAATTATATCTGAATAAAAGTCATCTGTGTAAAGAACTTAATATGTTCATGGTATAGAATGAGCTTTTAAAAACAGTAGAGATAGGGGCTAGAGAGATAACTCCTTGGTTAAGAGCACTGACTGCAATTCCAGAGGACCTGGGTTCAATTCTCAGCACCCACATGGCAGCTGACAACTGTCTGTAACTCCAATTCCAGGGGATCCGACACCCTCGCAGAGACATACATGTAGGTAAAACACCAAAAGCCAAAAGAAAACAGAACGGTAGAGAACTTGATTAAGATCAAGATACAGGAGAACAGTGGAGTACAGGAAAAGGCCAGCTGTTTTTCTGGGTGAGGCAGGACGACCTCAACACATGGGGAAATATTTGAGCTGAGTCTTGGAGAATACTCAGGGGGATATATAAAGAGATAGAAAACCATAACAGAAAATGACGAGGACCAGCTTTTAGAGCAGAGTGAGGAGAGGCCCAGAGTACAGAACAGATCCAACTTGGTCCTCAAATACACACAAACTGACCTCCCTTCAAGAGTCTATGAGATTCTAACGAGAAGTGTTCCAAATGCTGTCATGCAGGAGGGCAGCTTCAGGATGCATAGGGGCCTTGGAAAGATGGGTTCTAGGAAGCTGAAAAGTTTATACTCACGCTTTTGTGTGTTTTTCATGTTACAATATTGTTTTGTATCTTTATTTTTTAATAAATACGTATGTAAATACATAAATATGATATTTAATGTCCAGTCCTTGTGGTATGGAAGAAGATTTAGTTACCAGAAATAAAATTATGGTATTTATGTGCAGCAAAAGTCAGAATTATTAATGTGATTTATTTTTAATGTCTAAGCCCATTAATGTACAATCTTTTGCTGAATATAAGACATCTGTCCCAGTGCATTCTAGCATTTAATGAATAAAGGAAATTGAAAACTTTAATTGTGAAAGTCTCCAGGTCAGGAAAGTATGTCTAACCCAGTCATGTGCTTATATTTCTCCATGAGCCAGAGGTGTAGGATGAAAGCAAAATCCTCCAGGGTATGAAAAAGAAACTTTGCATTACCACAACTTCATTAGTGAAATGGGTTTCCCCGTTTCACTCTCTACCTGGCTCTCTACCTGATGATGAAAGCAACACTTACATGAAAAGTGCTGCTTCTTTTGCAAGTGTTGAAATGCCAACAAGCCACATCCATAATTAAACTAGACGTATTTGTTACAGAGTAGGACCACCGTGGGAATTAGCCTCATCTGGACTTATGCAAAAATCGCTATGGGGCAGGGGTTCTGAAAGGTTCCTCTCTGCTTCAGACATGTCTCCCCTCTGGTCCTGAGGGCACTGTGAAAACATGCAAGTGTCTAGTATGTTGAAGTTAAGAGAGAAACTTCTATGACATTTTGGATTCGCAAAGTGATTCTGTAGGTCAGTGAGGCTCTGAATCCACACATTGAGCAGGTTCTTGATAACAGCATCCACAGTGAGGAAATGGATTAGGGGAAAGAATAGTTCTAGAGCAAGGTAAAACCTTGCCCACTTTAATGAAGCACCAGACAGAGTTGTCCTGAACTAACAGCGGATGGGGCCATAGTACGTCTCTGTGGAAAAATCATGCCCCTATTTCACTGGGTTAAATGGGCCAACACCAGCCAACCTATCAACTCTGGGCATCTTATCTGATCTTACCATGAACTACTTTTCCATTCATAAAATGGAAATGGCAAAATATGCCAAACTCTGAGCTGGGACACATGTGAATGTAAACTCTTGACCTCAGAAATTTTCTCAGGAAGCATGCTGCATGAATTCAAAGAATGGTTAACTGCTTTCGTGACTTGACTTTCAGCTATGGAAAAGATCACAATCGTTGCACAGTTAATCTTTATCTTGTGAGGAGCAACAAGCTCTGCCATTTTCTGTGGGTAAAAATTGCCTTGGGGCAACGAGATAACAGTTTTTATTTAATTGCTTGTATTAACAGGACTCAGGAAAATTTAAATACATGTTGACTAATCAAATAAATAAGGTATACAGAAATATTTTACAATTTTAAATATACTATGTACAAATCCAATATTACAATTTTTAATACTATTGTTATTTACCACCCTCCTTTGAAATAATTGTTTTGAGCATGCAAAAGTAAACTTTTGAACATCAAGAATTAAACTACACTGCACTACATATCTTTTTAAGGAGTTGTTTTAAACTAGATGTTAGTTATAATTCTTTGAGTGTATTTTTAAAACATACATTTAAACAACTATAACTTGTTGGTATTTATTTCTTGTCTTGTTTGAATTCACATTTTAAATATGTTCTATGTCTTGTTTTTATATAATTTCATTCATTGGAAAAGTTCTCTGATAGCCTGATGTCATAGGCGAGAACTGGCTGGGTTATAGCTGCCATCTCCTACCATCACAAGAGGAAAGCTCTGCTGTTTGCAGCCCATTTAACCCAAGAAAAGTTGAGAACTCCTAAGCAAGCCTGGAAGACCGCAACAGAATAAACTTTTAGCCATCTCAGAAACTACTTGACTCTAATAGGCTGTGAAAGTCATTCTGAGTCCTTGAAAACATTACCTTGAGTGTGTTCTGAAAATGTGCTCACAAACCAGTAATCCAGAGATGGTATGCCCTCCTTGCCAAGTCTCTCTGCCCCTAAGTAGGCCAGCACTATTTCCCTGCAGGCTCCTTGGTAAATCTCCCTGTAGCCTAGAAGCTTTCCCTAAGTTAAGGGGAATGCGGGGGTTGGTGGGGGTAGGTGTCTGACAGTGCAACAAGGTGAACTTCCCAAGGTCAGAGAAGCGGAAAGACAACCACAGGAGTGACCCTGTTCTCAGGGGATCCTGTGACAGGAGAACATTGTGCAACACTGGATGGTCTCCATACTGCAGTCTCAGGGAGCCAAAAAGCTCTGGGGCCAAGCTGCAGTCATAGTCCTGTGACAGTCACCCAGGATGTGTGGATGGGTTCTCCCATGAGACACTGCATAAAGGCTCAGACCTTTCCAGTCCTCTGACCGCTTTAAGAATCAAAGTCTAAACAGAGTGGAAAATTCCAAAATCGATCCTAATTCACATGAGTGCTAGATATTGTGTAGTAATTCCTAGTTCTCTTATTTTTGTTTTGCAGTTCTAGAAACTGAACCCAAGACCTTGAGCATGCTAAGTAAGCACTCTTTCCCAAGCTGCTCCCAAGGATCTCATCTATTAGAGCTAAAGGATCAAGGGCCAAGTACAAGATGAGGGGAGAGTTAACTCTAAGTCTGATGGAGTACTCTGCAGGTGAGGAGGTGAAGGTCAAAACCTATGGTCTGGAAAACCACTAGAGACTTGAATTCCTTAATCTTCTTTAGATTTCCATTGTAACTTTTTCCTCCTGTAAGTAGGAAACAGATTATTTCTTAATGAAATCTCCTGTTCTTTAAGGTCCATCCTCCTCATGGTTTCTGCTAACAGGAAAGCTACTTGGATTCTTTTTTTAATTAAAAGTCTTCATGTACTAAAAACCAGCCTTTCACCTATTGCTTTTCTTTGCACAGGCAAAAAAAAGTGAATAAGTAAAAACCCAATCACATCAACCTTGTCTTATGAGATTCAGTTCCTATCCTTCTATTCCTTGTCCAATATTGGTTAGCAAACTAAAGGGTTTGAGGTGATCAGAAGCCCAGAGTATAACACTGCTAGTAGATTAAAAAAAAACAAAACTTTCAAGTCATACATCCCCCAAATACTTGCACTATGTCATTTGATACATAATATTCATACAGGTGAACTATATGTAAATAGGAATTATCACAACTGTAACACAATATGCCAAGCCATTTAAATGTTTATATATGGTACTTCTTAAAAACCTGTTGATTAAAAGGTAATATTGATGGAAAATTTCAAAATTAATCTGCCTAGTACCTTGAATTATTTTAATATGTTTGGCATCTTTGTCTTGAAAAATAAGCAACCTTGGTAGCATTATACAGGGATTCTTCTAGGAATGAGAGTCTTTGTTTATCTTTCACAATCAATTTTAATAGGACATAGCTCTATTTCCAAATTAACTGTTATTTTTTATGTATAATGGTGCTCACAGGGAACTTTGCTGGAGTTTTGACCTTTTATTAAAACAATGTGGTCTTTTTTTCCTCCCATAATCTGGGATCACCTGAGACATCAGGCATTCTAGCCAAGGTGGAGCCTTCCCAGGATAGAAGAGACATGATGTATGGGACATTCTGTAAATGCAAAAGAAGACATAGGAAGCTCAGTTCTGCTCCTGTCTCTGGATCTCTGTCCACTTGACTCTGCTCATTGCATGGAAGAAGGAAGTAAATTATAGAACAGCTCACTGTTTCAGGTTTAGGAAAAACCTGTGAGTAGGGCTGTGGATAATTAAATGAAAAAAGCTTTTCAGTATCTGGAAGGAGACTCCTTGCAAGGTGCCCTGGCTGGGATACAATGGACAAATCAGAACACAGTGCATCTGTGCCACACCCCGGCACCTTCCTTTCCCTATAGGTTAGAAGAAACCAGCATTTTCCATAAGGCCTATGACCTAACAGGAATTTGATGTCGAGGACAGTTGTGGGTCTATATGGCCCTGCATCTAAGGGTTTCTAAACTATCTAGGACCCGGATACAAATCTCACCTGAAACTAAGCCTTTCTGCTATGAAGACAAAGAGCAAAATCACTGCTTTTGCCAATACACTCACCAACTACATGATCGGCATCAGATACCAGAGGACATCCAAAAGCAAGCAGAAAAAGGACCCTGAGAAGGAACCAGAAGATGCTGGATAACTACAAGGACTGGAAATGTGTCTCTGAGCTCTCATGTCCTATCCCATCTAGTCTACTGGTTTCACTATCAAGTTCAAGTAATCATTTGTTTTCAAAAGTCACTGACATTATATAAAGCACTTAGCCCTTTAGAAAGCCCCAGAAACAATCTGGGAAACCCAGTCTACTCTCTGGCATTTGTTCTCATGTCAGAGACTTTAATTTTTTCCTGTGCTGTGGATGGAAAGTTGGAGACATATCTATGGGTTAGTGAACTACTTACAGCTACCTTTTTTGATGGGCAGGTATTTTAGAAAAATAGTATTTCTTGTCTTTCCCTTTCTCTGTGAATATGAGTTCATTTAGACTTAATTTGCTAGCCCAAGAAAGTATTTTTGCACAGTAGGTGGCTTAATTGGCTTTTCTTCTTACTCATGGTAAAAGGAATGGAACACTAAAACCGCAGGAAGATCAGGAGGTTATACGTGTCAAAGCGTTTGTGTTTGCGGTCTGTGCATATATAGATACGCATTGTCATGCATCATCTGTCCTGTCTTGAACATTTTTTTTTTAATCTGGAAAGTGAAGGTTCAGGGCTTTGCAGTTGCAAGATGCCCAGTCCACTTGGGATTTGCTGCACATTTAGCTTTTGTGGAAACAGCGGATTGATGTTCTCTCCAAGCCTTGACACTGGTGGAAAATTGAGGTCACAGAGTAAGACTATGAAGAGAGAGGAGAAAACACCCGACCCTCAATATTCTTGAGGGGAAATGATAGAATGTGGGAAATACGGCCTTTGAGTTAAAAAGAAAACATTCTCAAAGCTCTGGTTACCTGTGTCTCTGGGCTGCCTTCTGCCTGTCCTGGGGCAGTGTCAGTTATGTTCTTTCTTTTTAAATTTCCCATCTTTGCCATGTGATAGATACTTCCTGTCATCAGCCTGCAGTGTGTAATGATAGGCTGTCAATCAATCAAGGTTACCAGTGAAAAGATTCCAGAAGAATCTCACATTCTTTAGAGAAAATACCTTTAACTCGATTGAGACTTTGGGGAAAATGTTTAGATTCCTAAAACTATGGATTGAAAAGACCATTTTTGCATCACATTGGAGATACATGGTTTTGAATGGAGACTGTTGAATGTGATTACATAAAGAAATGAGAAACAAGATGCAGACTGTTTCCATAGAACTTTTTCTTTGAAGCTCAGCTCTCTTTCATTCAAGAATGGCCTCTATGGAATAACTAGTGAGATCTTGATATAACCTATTCTCCGGCCAAACTCAAAGGTTACATTAAGGTTGCTTATTGTTCCATTTTATGACTCTAAACAAAAGGTCATTTCCCTTCACAGATTGATATTTCAATGAACATATGTTTAATTTGAATTCATCCCCTGTAGCTATTCTTCATCACTATTTCAAGAAAACTTCATAAACTAGAAGGAAAATATTAATTACCTCATTTGTACCACAACAAATTCTCCTATGATAGCCATAAAACTATTGGGTACCATTAAGCAACCAGACTTATCAGTCATATCTTTTATTTGGGGTTTAATGGCATGGCCCCGGGAATCTCATGCAATTTTCCAGAATCTTGGCTGCAAAAACTCCAAGGGATAATCAAATATAGCTGTCAGGTCCATACTAATTTTCATCTACTTCTTAATGGAGTGAAACTCACAGCTCGAAACGGTGTAGCAGCGGGGTGTTTTACTAATTACAGCCGAGTAATGAGCTGCAGTTCAGAGAGTTGGCTGGGGAATATTCAGAACACAATGTAAGTTTCAGGCTCTTCTAGACTGTTCCATCTACTCCTCCTTCTTTCTTGGGTACATCTCCATGTAGGATGGATTAGGAAAAAAGTCCTGCTACAGGATAGCAGAAACCGTTCATCCTTTTCTTCTTTTGAAACACACATTTTTCTTAACATGGACCAAAACTCACATAGCCACAAAACTTGCTGCTTTAATGCCATTTTGGAAATGTCTATAAAACTACAGTCTTTTCATGAAGACAGCTCCGTCTTAAATAACGTTATAATAAATGTGTCTTCTGCATCAATTTGAACCTGAACATTTCTTTTCTGTTCAGTAGTAAAAGTTGTAATCTTATTAAAAAACACTCAAAGTTTTTAAAATTATTTTGGAGTAAATGTTTGGTTTTTTTTTCCCCCCTAATCCTAGTAAATCTGGATTATTTTCTTTCTTACTCAGTTTTCTTTCTGTCACTCAGACAGTGTGTTTATGTTCCACACATCCCCATCACCACCATCTTAGATACTATTACAATTTTCATCGCTTTCCAGTTGGTGGATATGAATGTGATAGTCTTAGTGATGATTAATAAGCTGAAGATACTCAGGTTAACCTTCCCCTAGACATATAGTCAGATAATTTGTTCTGCTGAGATTACAGATAAAGCACATTATATTTTTAAGTTTAGTCCATAAAAGACATAAATCACAGGAGGCCAAATCTATAAACATATCAAAATAATTAGTCAATTTCTCTCCATGCTAACAGAGACCACTGCCACAAACTAGTGGCAGAAAAAGAAACCAATAGTTTTGCCAAGCCTTCCTCATGTGGCCACCAGCAATAGAGTAAGGGGATTTGGAAAACAAAGACAGCCTGGTTTAAATCCCAAGTGTCCTTCCTTAACTGAACTTGCAGAATTATTTGCCATTTCTAAGGGTTGTATTTCAACAATAAAATAAGGAGAGTAAGAGTTATGAGGAGGATGAAATAATAATATATGTAAAATACATCCAACAGAATCTTGCAATTAATGAGTGGCCAGTAAGTGGGTTCAAAGTGTTGCAGCTTCTTTGGAATCCAATACTAGAGAAGTCTTACAGCACCACTAACATTCACTTGTCCAAACAGTGTAATGGAAAAGCTACTCTGTCCCCACATCTGCTAATATTAGGAGAAGTAAGAAAAAAAAAAGTAATTATCCTCAGACCTTACTCTCAAGTAATTTACTCTTTAAAAGATATTTGACACGGACTTGAGCCACTGAAATGCAAAGTAAACAAGAGTAAAAGTTTGAGCAAGCATGCTCTAAGTCAATGTTAGCAAAGTGGAGTTACTGAGTTGCATCAGCAGCCTCACCTGCAACTTCTAGGAAACACAATTTCTCGCGACATACTCTGTTCCTGTGGATCACAAACTCTGGGGCTGAGTGCAGCAATCACTATTGAAACAAGACCTCTGGGGTGTTCTGATGCTTGGTGAAGATGAGAAACATTTCTGGGAGGGAAAACATTCCCACTGAGGAGATCACAAAAGACATGAAGGATGTGGTGTTCAACCCAAGCCTGAAGTAGGCATGACGGGCACTTGCATTGCGCTGGAGTGAGAAAGGGTATAACAAGGGAATACTACACTATGCTGTTTAGCTTTTAAAAGTTGATTGTATGGATGGAAGGAAGAGAAAGGTTGTGATAGGTATATTGAGGTTCTGATGAGCAGATTAACAGTAATGTGTGTACTACAATGTATAACAGTATACAATGTGTACACTATAACAATGTCCAGGAAAGGCTTAAATACTATCCAAAGCTTCTTGCAATAACTAAGTACTTTACTTTAATTCAAGTGCATCTCTGACCTGGTTTTCAGGATTTCTGATGTCTCTTATACAAAGTATTTCAAAAGAGTGGATGCCCATATTAATATTATTGAAATTTATTTTGAGTCAAGCACATGTTTAATATTCCATATGGTTTATTTCTTAATCCTCAAAATCAATATCCTCAAGTTTTACTAACATCTTTATATTACAAATGATGAGACTGAGTTACTGGAAAACTTTGTAAAATGATGGAGGCAAAACAACTGGCATAAATGGGATGTAAATGGAAGTCTGACTGTAGAGCCATGGTCATAACTACCATGCTACTTTAAATACATCCATTTTAGCTGGAAATGTAGTTTAATCCTTTAAAGTGTCGATATCAATAGGCTTGCCTGAAGACTGGAAGGGTTACGGGAGTACATGGTGACCAGAGTCTAGAATGAGAAGCAGAAGCTCACAGGGAAAGTGTCAAAAGCATGAAGTTCGGGAACAGGGGAAGATCTGAGCTTATTTCTAACCAGTCCTTTGCTCTATGATTACACACAAGGTCATGAGGACCTGAAAGAGCTTTATTATATTTGTGAAATGGTTGCTACAGTGAATTTGCGTATATGTGTGTGTGTGTGTGTGTGTGTGTGTGTGTGTGTGTGTGTAAAACTCATAATACACCCCTTGACAGATTACAGCCTGAGCTCAAAAACTGAACCAGAAGAGGTAATGAGTTTGCAAATATTAGTCACAACTATCAGTGAACCTTTGTGACCAAATCGTCTAGAGACACGTAAGGGCTGATTTTCTGTGCCTCTGTATGAACTCATCTCATAAAAAACTGAACCAGAAGCAGTGACTCATGATGAGAAGAGACTGAAAATGTCAAGTCTTAGCCTATCTGCTGCCACTGCTGGACCCTCACTGAACATGAGTCTAAGCTACAATGAAGTTAAGAGCTTGTAGTAAAGCTATTGTTACCAATTCATGCTTGGTCCCAGGAACCCGAGAAGAAGGAAACATCTGGCCAAAATTGTGCCATTGACAAAGGTCAGCTGGTGGAAAGAAGGAGGGTTTTAATATTGATTTAAATCATATTTTTTTTAAAATAAAGGCCAACGGGATTTAAATTATTTCTCAAGGTGCCTCCATGTTTAGATGATACGCGCATATGCTAAGTATATTAACATGACGAGTCAAATAAATAGTAATTTCATTAATTATCTTTAATTTTTCTTAGAGCTACTCACAGTAGATCAGTTTGGCAGGAGAGGCTGTCGGGCTTTCCTTTCCCAAGGTTTCCATTGGTGGCCCCAGCCTGGTCTGTATCATTTTCATTACTATGGCCATCATTGTCCTCCTCATGGGAACTATAGACAAATATCAGCCTCTGTTTTCATAATTACCTTGTCAGAGCTGGACAAGGCTGTGTGGCAGTGTTTACCTTTCTCACGCTTCTTTTTTTGAAATATGGTTGTTGTTTTTAGTTTTCGTATTTTTAAGAGGATTATTCTTTGAGCCCAAATGTCTTTGTGGGAGGTTCAATGTTACTTTTCTTCCTATTTTTAGGTTTTACTAGTAAGACAAGCAGTTAAGAAAAAATAAACCTAATAGACTTGCTGTGGATGCAGTGGAAGCCAGCAAGATCAGGGTACAAGGCACTAGAATTAATGTATATCTTACCTTCAGACTCCCTCCTACAGCCTCATTGCTGAGACCTTGAGACAGTTACTTGTGTGCCCTGAGCCTCATTTTCCCCTTGTACTAAATGGAGATGAATCACAGCATTGTTGTGAAAAGTTAGAGTGTTCAGTCCTCAGTAGTTTTGTATCTCAGCATGCCACAACTTTTTAAAATAAAGCTGGGTGGTGGGGGCACACACCATTAATCACAGCACTTGATTCCAGAGGCAGAGGGCAGAGGCGGATCTCTGTGAGTTCAAGGCCAGCCTGGTCTACAGAGTGAGTCTGAGGACAGCCATAGTTACAACAGAGAAACCCTGTCTTGAAAAACCGAAAATAAAATAAAATAATGAAACGAAACCACAAATAAAAGTTGCGTTTTCTTTAATCTTTTAAAGCTTTCCCTTCTGTGTTACCAATAAAGTGGTCTGCATAGTAAATGTAATCTGAGAAACCTTTTAAGATAAATTAGACTCTGATAAAAATCACACTCTACAGCTGCCGTGGCAAGGAAGTCACTTAATATATTCTATAGCCAGTCTAACACGTCACAGCTAACGTTATACTTCATCCTCCCCTTTAGTCACTAGTGTCACACAAAAGACAGAAGGAATGGAACGGACTATTAGCAAAGGTGCCAATTCTGTCCAAGCAGTCCATGTTTTTACCCTGTGGTGGTGACGCATTAACTGTCTCTTCTGCCTCATTGATCGCTAACCTTAGTCACACTGAGATCAAAAGCCCCAGTCTACTTTGAATTTGCCACCCGTACGGTAAATGTATATCTAACTGTAAAAGATACTTCCAGGATATTTTTCAACATGACAACGAAATCTTACACTCCCTTGAAACATACACGCAAGTCACGTTTGTCTCATGATATTTCAACCACTTAGGATAATCATACTTTAAATATTAGCTATTCTGATTGCTGCGTTATCATCTCCCGTGGTTGACCTGTATTTTATGATATCGTGAACAATGATATTAGGCAACATTTTGTGTTTCTTTATCTTTATATAATCCCCATGCCTTCTTTAATGAAAAGAATCTGTTTAAGTCTTTTGTTTATTTTTCAATTATTGAGTTGTAACAATGATTTACAGATTTCAGAAACCTGTTACTCATTGGATGGCCATTTAGCAAATATTTTCTTTCTATTTATAGCTTGCTTTTATAGTTCAAAATGTCATTTCAAAAGTAAAAGAAAGACATTTGTGATGAAGAGTCACAATAATTTTGTTTCTTCTCTACTTAAGTTTTTTGTATCTTTGCTAATAAATTGTCATTGGCAACTGAGAAGATCAGGGCTCAGAGAAGTTACCTGCACCACTGTATCCATGAAAAACTAAGAGCCCCTTAATTTTTCATTCATTTTGTTACTGTAAAGCCCTGTGTGTGTTTTTCCATAAGTAAAAAGAAAGCTGTACCAGAATATCTGTGGACAGCTGACATCAGCCTGATGATTTCCTTCAGAAACAAAATCCCAAACACAGCTACATTAAGACAAGTAGTAGATGAAGTTTGAGCTGAGGGTGTTTCTCAGGATCTCTCAGTCATTTGATCAAACATGGAGTCTCAGGAAGAAATGCTCATTCTTTCAAGCAATGTGAAAGTTCTCCTTCCTGGCATTATTTGTTCAGATGGTGGCTGGCAATGCTTCCTAAAGAGAAACTTGCTTTTCATCAGCGTAATCACATCTGCAGAGTTTTTATGTCTGTTTTGAAGAGGCCTCCCAAGTAGTAGGCTGTGATACGCACTGCTTCAATGAGACAGATTACTAAAGAAGCCAAGCAGGATGAGGATGCACAGCCAGATGGATGGCAACTAGCCAGACTGAATGAGAGCCCAAATACCCTGCCTGGAGGTGTCAGTTGGTGTACATCTCTCTTATCCTGTGGTAGTACATGGGGGCATGCACATATCTTGAAAATCTTAGCCTTCTTTCTGCAATGGGCATGCCCTAGAAAATCTTCCAAATTTATTCCTTTACAGAACTAAGATGTGGCTGATTTTTAAAATGACAACATTATATAATCACATTACAAACTTTATGTAGTGTGGAAAGCATAGCATGGTGGATGATTGAACAAGAAGCCTCTGAAGTCAGGTTGCCCAGGCTCAAGCTCTAGTCTGCCTCTGACAGTCTATGTGACCTGATTTACTTACTGTCTTGAACTATAAAGTGATAAGTAGAAAACCTATTCTATGAAAGCTAAGTTAGATACTGTCCTTACACCACCAAGCTCAGAACACAAATGCCCAGTAGACACTAGTGCTGTATATAAACTATTATTGTTAACATAGGTACAAATTACGTGTGACTAATAGAACCTCATAGTTCCATAAGTTTCGGTAACCACCCTTCACTTCCCAAAGACTGGTTCCAATGCTTATTGTTTTATATAAACAAGTCCGAGAAGTCATATCACATTCTCTTTCTAGGAGATTGCAAGGGTACAGGCTGCTTTGCCTATGCTAGCCATACTGTCTGCCCAATGAACCTTTTGCAAACATGTCTCTGATGTCTCTGCAGCCTTCTCTTTCATTCTGTATCAGTTATGCCAAAGCAATGCTGGTCCCTGCTGCCCTCTCTCCTATTGTTTCTTCTAGGTCACTGACCTCCAAATGCTCTTTTTAAAAAGCAGCATTTTATTTTGTCTTCTAATGGAAGGTTTTTATTTATTTATCACAACACTTCAAAGCTACCTGAGTCCCGTGGTTCACAGCTTCTGGGAACCCAGAAGTTAATCCTGGTCTTTCAGGTCTTTGTCTCCCTTGCCAATACGTCTTGATAATCTTAGGAGTTGTGCATCATTCATGGCCATAATGGTTTTGGTCTTCTGTTTGCTCTCACATGCCTGCATGCCCCGCACGTGGCCTGACCCCTGACTCTCCCACTACTCAGGATTCCTCATAAAGTTGTCTCCTGATAGGCCTGGGTACTAGGATTCACAAAACACAGAGAAGGGTGTGTAAGATGACCAGAAATGATAATGTGTCCCCTCCAGTTGCCTGAGGCATCATCTTTGTGAAAGGCTGAGTCTCTGTGATGGTTCCAATTCCTGACATTCAGTGTTTCCATGTAAGGCCCGGCTCTTTCTGGGCTGCTTTTCTGGTAATGCTGGCTCTAACCAACTGGCCCCAGCGCCATGATTTGGATAAATCTATTCTCTGCTTTGGCCATCCCCCACAGAGAAAGCAATGCTTTTTTGCATATGGTAACATCCAGGTCACCTCACTTTCCTCTGCTGCAGTCTCTTCTAACACCTTTGTAACTAATCCTGCTGTGAAGCAACTGGAAGTTTCCCCAGCATTACTAATATCAATGCCAGCTGTTACAAATACCATGCCTGAAGGCTGTTGGAGGACATATTTATTTCTAGAAAAAATTGTACCCTCCTAGAATGCATAATCCAAAGTGAAGAAACTTTAGATCATTTCAGCACCCAAACAATTGCCTGTGTTTGCCAGGTCAGCCTGTGATTTCAGGACATGTAGACTTCCTTGTGTAAGTAGCACCCAGGTCAGATATGGGAAAACAGACCATCAGTTAATTTTAGTGGTGAGAGTAGCAAACTTATTGTTCTAAAAAAGTGGATGGGGAGCTAGTCTCACAATCAAGCCTCAAGACTATTTCCTAGAAGCAGACTCCCAGTGTGGTTCCTGTAAAAAAAAAAAAAGAACCTGACATTTCTGGAAGGCCTATATTTTAAAATAAAATGTGGTACAGTCAAATATGTGTTTTATATATCTTATATAACATATATTTGACTGTACCACATTTTACTTTAAAATTTATATTTATTTTACATGCACCAATTTTCCACCTTTCATTGGTTCTAAAAACCTTAGCTGACAATTTAGAGACGCCTTAATTGGCTTCTCTGATGCCTTAATTGGCTTCTGTGTTGTTTGATCCTGGTTAAAATACCACTTCTAAGGTAAGAATGCTCCAGTGCTGTTTAGACAGACACTCCTATCTGCAGTCAGATTCTAGGCTTAATGGGAGGTGTGTTTCTTTTCTAATTTAATATAGAAGGTGTATTCCTTGTCATTTTTATACCTGTTTTGATTCTGACACTTTTTGAAAACATGCATTAATAAAAAAAATGTTTGTTTTATTATGGTTTCTGACCTTCAAGGTAATAAGACCTGTCTCATTGGTCTCCAGTTCTATTATAAGATGACACACTTGACTTTTTCTTTTTGAAGGTTATGAAGTGAATCATTGCATAGGGCTCTTTCTGTCCTCAATGGAAAAAGGTAAATCTTGCTTTAACTCAGTAGAAAATTGGAATTTTTTTCAACGTGGCAGTGTTTCTAATGTGTCTTTACTCATAAAGGCTAAGTTAGCAAGTGTATGTTCATGGTGAGTTCCAGGCCAGCCAAGGCTGCACAGTGAGACCCTGTCTCAAAAAATTACATGTTTACAAGAAACATGTTTATATCTTTTAAGATATTCATTCTGCTCACTTTCACCTAAAAATTCTACTTTTTGTGTGGAGTTATTATCTTTGTTGAGGAAATAACGATGGGTCAAATCAACCTGCATAATAGTTCTAAGACTTTCAAGCGCATGTTGTAGATTCAAGTTAAGTAAAACCAACAAAATTAAGTGATTCTAAGAAATAGAAAGGGGTCAGGAAAAGAAGGTGAGTGGTCTCTGGTCAAAAATAAGGAAAATATAAAAGGAATAGACATATTAAGCATTCTGTTTTACACAGTACTGAAGATGCTGATGCGAGTGTCCTCTTCAATTGTACATATAACAAACTGAAAGAAGAATATGGGAAGAGGCTCAACACATGCAGAGGACTGGCAAAGTGGTGGAAAATTAAATGAATAAGAAGCAGATATATGGTCTTATCATTTTGTCTTGTAATTTATTGTTTTTATGGTAATAAGACCATGTTATAAGAAGAGCTTTTCAGCTTCCAAATATCCCGAGTAATAGAACATATGGATGCTATTTTATATTTCAAGGTAAAGTTACTTTCAGTACATGTTAGTGTAATGTCAGGGGATGAAGTTAAAGGTCAGTGGTTTACAGCACTTGCTGCAAAATAATAGGCCAGGGTTGAGATCTCAGCACCCACATAACAAGGCAAGCACCCAGTGCACACCTATAACTTCAGGATCTCTGGGGATGGCTGGCTTCCCGCCTAACAGAGAAGATAGAAACCCCAGGTTCAGGGAGAGACCACTTCTCAAAAGAGCAGGTGGAGAGTGATAGAGGACATCTGACAACCTCTTCAGTCCTCCATGGATAGATATATAACCACATATGTGCATGTATACACGAAAGAGAGAGAGAGCAAAGAGAGAGAGAGAGAGCAAAGAGAGAGAGAGAGAGGAGAGAGAGAGCTTTAAGAAACATAGCAATGGCTGAGGAGTGTAACTCAGTTGGTGGAATCCTTGTTTAGTAGACACAAAGCCTTGTACTTGATTCTGAGAACCTCATATCAAAGGGGGACACAAGAAATATCTAAAACAAAATACTCCAAAATGTTTGTAGAAGTATCCCTGCTGAATAAGGATGTGGATGGTATGGAGAAAAATAGGTAGGTGTAGACATATCTGTATTTTCCATTTTTATCTATATTGTCCTTACAATATTTTCATGGTAGAAAGGAGTGCTAGGAAGCTGGGGAGACAGTTCAGTAGATGAAGTCCTTGTGCATAAGTGAGAGAACCATAGTGCAGATCCCCAAAACCCATGCAGCGCACCAGCCAACATGTAATCAAAGCACTTAGGAACCAGAGACAGGGCATCCCTGTGGCAAACTGGTTAGCTAGAAAAGCCAGAACTGGCAAGTTATTGTTTCAGCAAGAGACCCTGCTTTGATAAATAAAACAGAGTAGAATCAGGGAAGAAATTGAACGTTAACTTCAGGCCTCCTCATATGTACACAAGTCCATAGACCTGTACAAACATGTGCCCAAATGTATGTGAATGTAGATAGATAGATAGATAGATAGACAGGTAGATAGTGATAGATAGATAGATAGATGATAAATAGATAGATGATAGATAGACAGATAGTGATAGATAGATAGACAGATAGTGATAGATAGATTGATAGATAGCTAGATAGACAGATAGTGATAGATAGATAGATAGTGACAGATAGATAGATAGTGATAGATAGATAGATAGATAGATAGATAGATAGATAGAGATAGATAATAGAACTTTGGAATATTTATACATTTTGCCTTTCTTTGGCAGTGTTGTTTTGAAGTGTGCCTGCTATCTCTGTCAGCTCTTCGTTGCTAAAGAAAAGAGCTTGAGAGTTGAACAGTCCATATATGTTATTTGAAATTCAAACTAGGTCTCATGTTATAAATCACCTTTAATCATTTGTTTACATATTTACTTGTACATTTATTTACTTATGTTCTGAATGTTGAACACAGGGCCTTGCATATGCCAGGCAAGCCCTCTACCACTAACCAGCAGCCAAGAGAGACAAGGAGGCATTCTCATACATGCCAATGCCATACTCCCAGCGGAACCCTGAGTGTCTGAGCTCAAGTGTTTGTATTGATTCAGGACTCCTCAGGTGCAGATCATAAGCAATCAAACATCCCCCACAGAAATACAACACCTACGGATAATACAAATCCAAGACCTAAGCAGTCCTTCACCCAACAGTACTAAAAACAATATTTTAAACACAACTAAAAATAAACTTCTACAACAATTCCTCTTTTCTGTATAAGCCAATTTAAAAAAAAATCATTTTATCGCAACAACACAATTAACACTACACCAGAAAAACTATTTACAAGAGGAACAACCACAACATTTGATAATGCACAGGACCAAATGAAACCAAGCATCTACCAAGCTTTTCACAATATCTCTGGATAGCAGAAAAACATTACCAATGTCCAATTATGTGGAATTCACTCACAATCTTCTGGGATCCTCCAAAGGGCTTGATCACTTCTCTGGCTCTGCCTTCTGCCGCATACACAGGCTCTAGCTGGCTCTACCCATTGCTGTTGCTGTTCTTCGCAGTAGTCCCATGGTGCTGGAGTCTTCAGAACTGCTGGGATCCCTTGCTGCAACTGGGCTGCACTTTCTCATAGGCTCTCTTCATGGTGTCAAGCCACAACTTCTTTACATGATCCCTTCAATCTGGGCCTTCAACTGAGGCTGCACCTTCATCAATGGCCTCTCCTGGACTTTCTTCATGGTGCCAAGCCTCAACAATTTTCACATGACCCCTTCAACTGCTACTGAGACTGCACTTTTACCAATGGCTTCTCCTTGGCCTCTCATAGTGCCAAGCCTCGTTATCTCTCCATGACCCCTTTAAACGGACAACTGATGAGTTTAAATCAAACTGCAGCTTCTTAAACCAAGTTGTCCATACCTTCATCTTCCACCTTTCCCTCCATGGATATCCGAATTCAAATTTCCCATTTTTTCCTTTTCTATCCCCTTCTCCTGAGTCCCACTTGTAGCAGTACACTACAATCTTTTACCCTCAATTTAGGAAAGGAGAAAGGAAGGATAGAAAGAAATCTTCATCACTTTTGCAAGCACCCTTCTTATAGAATGAAAGGTAGAAATCTTCACAACCTCTTTTTAAGTTGTCCTAAGTTTGAAAAGGACTAGCTGACAGTGAGTCAGACTCTCAGATAGTGGTCTATAAACTCAATCTTTCCAACCTTTGCTCTTTTAGGAATTATCAGACTAACAATAGCAACCCAACCAACGAACCACCAACCAATGCCCACACCTACTCTCCAGCTTCAGACATTTTATGCCCTAAGCCAAAAGTTCCCATCACCCACACAACACGCAATCCCCAAAACAAGCTACAGGTGCCAGAATGACTGCACCCAACCAAATTATAACCATTTGCATCAAGCTTTCCAAATCCAGCTCGTAAACAACTATACCACAGCTGGGGTGGGAATACAAACCTAATCCAAAAGCTATTTTGCATTTTTACAGAAACCAAAATACCAAAAACTTCTTCCAAGGATTTCTCTACAAGATACCTTGTCACGGTGGTACTGTCGGGTACACACTTGTATGAGTTTGGCCAAATACGTACATTGGCAATGCAACATCAAAAACAAACGCTACAACATCTCCAACTCTCCAAATCCTTCTTAGTGTCTCTGGTCACCAATTTCAGATCTAGAAATGGTAGATCTGTTCTCTGTTAATGATTTTTTTTTTCCAGCAGGGTATCCCAATGGCCTTTTTTTCCCTCTCCGTGCACATGAGACTCACAGATATTGTTACTTCATTGCCCTTCCTGCTAACTCATATTCACTGCAAAGGATACTGGGGTTGGCTTCATCACTCATCAGTTAATGGACATCTCAGTTGTTCTCAGATGTTCTCTACTCCATTCACATAACTGTAAGCATTGACAGGACAATCCTGTTGTTAAAATCATAGCTATTTATATTGATGGGCTGTGTCTAGAGTCTTCATTTCCAACTGACAAATGCTGCTCAACATCTTTTCATGATTTTCCCATATTATCTTTTTTAGTAGACTCAAATATTTCTTGTTTTTAAATCCTTAGTGTGTTATTTGTAAACATAATGGCCAGGTATTCCATGCATGTGATGAGATTCTTATTACTCTCCTCGTTTATTGAGTTGTGAGAGTTATGTGTATGCTGTGGATAGTGGTTGTTATCCTATGGGTGTTTAATAACTTTTATTTTCCTCAAATCTCTCATAAGAAAGCAGAAAATATAATTGTAACAAAGTCTACATTATCAATTTTTATCTTTTATTAATCAGACTTTTTGTGTCCTATTAAATAATTATTGGCTTAATAAAAAGCACCAAATATTTTATTTCAAATAGAAGTTTTATAGTTTTCAGTTTTACATTTTAGTATATTGTGAGATTTCCTTCATAGAAATGCCCCATTTCAGAATCATTTATGGAAAAGGTCTGCATTGACTTTCCTTGTCATCACTGTTGCAAATTGCTATGTAGGTCTGTTCCTAGCTTTCTATTTCCTTCCGCTTAGCTGGGTTTGTTCTGTCTAATCTCATATCATTCTGATTATTGTAAATTGGTATTGAGACTTCAACCAGAGAGAATGAGTATCCAAGCTTTAATCTTTGATTTCAGAATTGTTTTAGCTAATCCTAACTTCTTTTCAATATGTATCTTTGAATTGGCTTCTGAATGTCTATAAAACTCTTTGTGCTGGTCAATTTGTGAAGAACTGACATCTTAACCACAGTGGGTATTCCATGCACAATATTTCTAACTGCAATCACTATAAATCATTCCTTTACTTAACTCACAAATTCCTTTTTTAGCATTCAAATCATCCACATACTTTATTGTATTTATGCAAAATGTGTTATGGTATTAAAAATATTGTAACATACAGTATTATGAGATAATTTCAATTTTATTGCTAATTTACAATAATACAGGTGATCTTCTACCCTAAAGTCTACCGATTTACGCATTAGTTCTATTATCTTTTCTGCTGCATTTGGGTGTTTATTTACTTGATCAAATAATCTGTAAATACAATTATAGATTGTATTTTTGCAAGCATAAAATATTTCATCTCCTTCCTGTCTTTTTGGGCTGGGTAAAAGTATAACGTTGAATAGGCCAGTTGAAAGCTGACATCTTTGCATTATTTCCAACCTTGATAATGCAGTCTTTTGCCATTTAGTGTGAAGTGGGCTGTGGCATTTTCACATTTTGTTTGGCTTCTTTCAGCCTGGGCATGTTCTCCTGTGTTTTGTATTTAGTTCATGAATGGATTTGAAATTTGTCAACAGGTTTTCCTGAATCTTGACTAATTGAGATTGGTCCTATAATTTTCTTTTCTATTTGTTGATTCAATGAAATATACTTAGAAATTTCTAAATGTCAGATCAAGCCTGCATTTCTAAGTGACCCCCATTTCTACGATTCATCTTTTCAGACAGCTGATTTTACTTGGCTAGTGTCTAACTGCAGAGGTTGTTCATGATAGATTTTATTGTGTGATTTTTCTTTTGACTTTATTTTATTGATTTTCTGAAACAGTATTTATGGCCTCATGTGATCAGTCTAGGAAGTGTTTCCCACTTAGAGAAGAACTAAAATTATCAGCATTTATAGATTTTAATATTTTAAGTAGAAAACCCCTAAAGTCAACAGAAAAGCTAATAGAGTATATAAATAGAAGAGACTTCAGGATATAATATCACTTGTATTACTGTACATTAGAAATAAAAGTTGAAATTATGCCACAATACTGTGTATTGTAATAACATTAAAACCATAACATACTTTATGTAAATGTAATAAAATATTTTCTGGAGGAATATTGTAGACTTGGCATTTCTCCTTTACACGTTTAATAACTTTTTATAGCAATCTCAACCAGTAGTTTTCTCAAATACAAATAGCATTGTTCCAATGGTTTATTTAATGATTTTAGTAACTTTGGCTTTTTGACAGAACTAGTGCGTCTCATGTAAGATACTGAATTTCTTATGAAATTATTCCATGTGTTTCCTTAATAACAGTAAGCTCAAGGGTGCTGGACCTCTGTTATTTCCAATGTTTATTTGTACCCCACACACACACACTTTTTCATAACTGATCAATAGATTGAGCAGTGGTTCTGAACTGGGCACAGCATTCCCTTCCAGAGGACATTTGGCAATGTCTGGAGATCGTTTTTTAACTGTCATACCTAGAGTGGAGAAGCTACGAGCAGCTAAGTAACAGAGGTCAGGAGTGCCGCTACAATTCTACACATGATGACATATTTCATAACCATCATCATCTTTGTCAATATCATCATCCTCCAGCACCAAATTTCAATTTCGTTAGCATTGAAAAAAATTGGTTCAAAGTTTTTTTTTTCATTTTGCCGATTTCCCCAGGGAATCAGTGCTTTAATCTAGCACCTGTGTTACTTTTGCTTTCACCAGTATCACTGGTGTCTGCCCCAGGCCTTATTATTTCTTCTGTTAGGATGGAGGTTGTTTGCTCTCTCTTTTCTACTTCTTGATATAGATTATTGATGTAGATGCTTAAATTGTATGAATTCAAGGCTTTCCTTCATTTCTAATGTGAGCCATCAGTTTTTAAGTACTGCTTTAGATGTCTCTCAAATTTTGTTTTGTTCCCATTAAATTAATGTAAGTACTCATTCTTATTTAATTCAAAATACTTTCAATTTGTCTTGGAACTATCCCCCCCCCCTTATAGCCAGTTTTTTTATAAAAATTCTGTTTAGTTTCCCAAATACTGTGTAATAACCCAGCTAGATTTATGATTTTTTTATTTAATTCCAATGTGTTCATAGAACATACTTCACGCAATTTTAATTCTTTTAAATTAGTCAAGGTTTAGTCAAGGTCTTGGATGTGGTCTCTCCTGGGGATTGTTCTGAGAGTATTGCAAAGCAAAGATAATTCTTTGACTTGGGAATACCAGTGCCTTTTGAGGGCATCCTTGTCATCCCACTGTCAACTTGTAGGATTCAGTCTTTACCAGTGATGCTGAACCGGAG
The DNA here is from genome assembly GCA_026225945.1 of Cricetomys ansorgei. NCBI lineage: Eukaryota > Metazoa > Chordata > Mammalia > Rodentia > Nesomyidae > Cricetomys > Cricetomys ansorgei. Next base: position 19,668,887 of record JAMJFZ010000239.1, read on the forward strand.
AGTCACCCCAGCTTGATGAGGGTGAGTTGGAGGGTTAATGGTAGTCCCCTCCATCTTGGACTCTACACTGTCCCTTCTTCTTTAGCAAAAGGTCCTTTTCTAATGCCTGTGTTGTGTTTGGTACCTGCTCCTGGCCTCTGTGTGAGTGCTCACGTGACTGGAAGCTATGCGCTGGGCACATTCACCTCGCTGAATGCCGTGCTCCTAGCCTTTCCTCTTGAGCAATTATTTGCAACACAGGCAAATCTTATATTTCACAAGAATTCATAGCATGATTTCCACAGGGAGCAAATTTTCTAGCAGATAAAAAAATTAATTCAATCTATTCACATTAGAAACAAACAAATAAACAAAAACCAACTGGAAGAATATGATCAAGGAAAGTAGAGGACCCTTGTCTCAGCTACTGGCAGAACTGACCAGATTCACACTGCCTTCCTCCCACTGCAAGCATCCTTGGCACTGCAGACACCCACTGACAACATAATGAATAGCAAAGGAAACAGAACAGCGAGGAACTGTCACTTGTCAATTAAACGTGTGGTTTCATTACTGACACAATAAAGCAAGATTGTCACAGAGGAGCCTGGCTGATATTTTTTTATCACATAAAATGGGAACAATTAATTTGAAATATATTCCCCTTTGGCTTACCAAGCTGCCGGAGCCTCGTGGGAATTTTTAAAACACATTCCTGGGAAAAGGTAGTTTATCAGCGTGCAGTTGCTACAGTTACGATATCAGTGTGACAGCATTCAAACTGTGGGGCCTTGATTTCCTTTCGGGTAGATTGAAGAAGATGGTGTTCAGGTGTCTGGTCGCCTTTAAAAATACATATTTCACAAGGGGGAAGGTTATTGATGTGGGTCAAAATTTCCTCAAGTTTCACTATAATACTAACATCTCCTATGATGATAAATTGCTCTGTCCTGCAGGAACAATTATTAACTGAAATTTTTTTACTAGAAATTAGATATAGAGTCCGGTAAGATATCTCTGTGGTTAAAGTGCTTCCTGTGGAAGCGTAAGGGCCCGAGATTGAGCCCAGTAGCCACACTGGTCATCCACAGGGCACACAGGCCAGCCACTCTAGCTTGTCTTGTGAATTCTGGACCAGTGGGGAACTCTAGCCTCTACACACTCATGTGCACCTGAATGTGCACTCCTGCACACACACACAGTAAAAGATGCAATTACACTAGGTATTTTTCTTGACTCTTAAGATATATTTGTTTTTAAAGTATGAGATTTTTCAAAGAAATCTAATATGCTCTATCTTGATGTATATATAGAATTATGTCCATTTTTCTTATTAAAATTAAGTATTTCCTTATTTTCATGATCTCTAATTAACAGCTAAACTTATCTTGTTTTATTTTTCTTCTCTCCTATAATACATACTCCCTCCACTCTCCCAGCTTCCCTCAACTCCCCTCTCCCTCATATCCACCCCCTACCCCCACCCCTCCATCCCCACTTCTCCTTAGAAAAGAGCAATCCTCCCAGGGTCACTGCTCAAACAGGGCACAACAAGATGGAACAAGACCTGGCACAAATCCGTACATCAGGGGTGGACTAGGCAACTCAGCAAGAGGAAAGGGGTCCTGAGGACAAGAAAATGGGTCATAGACCCCCCTCCATACACACTCCAACTAGTAACAGCAAAACCATTTTAAGAGTACTGATGTCAGGGCCTGCATGTGTCTGCATCGAATGGACTCCTGGAGCTGAATGAAGAAGTAGACACATGCCCCCATCCCTGATTCAGATGCTATCTCCAATTGACAACCACTTGTAAATGAAAATTTAGCTTCCTCTAACGGAGTCTCACTGGGGAAACAAACTACTCTTAAGGGTAAGATACACGCCCAGCAGTAGATGGTCAACAGAAAATCAACTCAATGGCATCTTTGGAGGTTCCTTTTCTCATAATGTTCTGTCAGTGCTTTTCTTTTCTTTGTCTTTTTGTTTGTTTTGTTTAATTTTTTTCTCTTTTTTTACCCTACAGTTTCTGTGTGTGTGTGTGTGTGTGTGTGTGTGTGTGTGTGTGTGTGTTGTGTGTGTACACACACAAATAATATATTATATACATACAAATAATATATGTGAGATATATATATATATATATATATATATATATATGTGTGTATATTGCAGCTTCTGGTTTTGTTTTTGATGGTATACCTAAGTATTTGAACAGTGGGTCTCTGAGTCTGTATCTGTTTCTTGCACCTTTCCTTGGGCATTTTTCTTCTGTTTGTTTTGTCCTACTCTGGTGTGTTCATTTTGTTTTGTTTTATTTTATTACATTTTATTTTATTATAAAAAACAACCAGTGCTGATTAAAATGAAGGCGCTCTCTCCCATCTGAGGTTTTGTGTATTATCTCTGTTTGCTGGTCTGTCCTCTAGTTTGCTCCTACCCTTTCACACTATTAGCAAATCAGCTACCACTTCTAGCCAAATTTCTCCAATTTCAAAGCAGGTTTCTGACAACGAAGATGGATTCTGTACTCATATGAACACTTTCAAACTGGGATGAATCAAAAGCAGCTCTGTTCTGTCTTTCTCCAGTGTTTCTAACAAATCAGAAGCTTAGCTGTGAGAAAACAAAGCAAACAAGAGTGTTGGGAGACTGGCATTTGGAACAGGGCTTTTTACTATTTAAAGCATCACTGCCAAATAAAGGATAAAAAGAACAAGGAAAGAATGGCTGCAGCGTGGATGGAGCATCATTGTGTTTTGCCAATAAAAGGCAGTATTTTTGGTTTTCTTTGAGATGAGTATGGCTATATCAACAGAAGTAGTTCTAGACAACTACATAAGACATCGTCTCCAATTCTTTAAGCCTTATAGTTCTTGAATAATTATAATTAACACTTCTGAGCAACAGAATTTTTCTCCTAAGCAGTGAAGAAAACATAAAAGAAGACAATGTCATGTTTTCTGATAGTGAAGGTCTCATCTGGTTAAAAGAAGATTAAAAGAGGAAACAAAATTTAAAGATATAAGGATACAAGTAATTAATTGATCACTAAATTACTTAGCCAGATCTATAAGTGATAAAGGAAAAGTCAGGGCACACACTAAAAAGAATATTAAAAAGATTTGTCTTAGTTGGGATTTCTATTGATGAGATAAACTGCCTTGGCCAAAAAGCAGCTTGCAGGGAAGGGTGTATTTTGCTTACACTTCCACATGACAGTCCATCATCTGTAGAAGTCAGGCAGGAACCCAAGGCAGGAACCTGGAGATAGGAACTGAAGCAGAGGCCATGTACTAATGGTGCTTACTGTCTTGCTTGTTCTGACTTCCTCAGATTGCTTCCTTCTACCATCCAGGGCCATCTGCCCAGAAACAGCACCACCCACTATGGGCTGAGCCTTCCCACATTAGCCATAAATCAAGAAAATGCCCCATTGGCTTGCTATAGCCTGATCTTGTGAGCACATTTTCTCAGTTGAGGTACCCTCCTCTCAGATGACTCTATCTTGTGTCAATTTGACAAAAAAAAATTATATATTAACTAGGCTCAGGCTTCATAAGGGAAGTTATGCTTAAACTGAGTCTTAAAGATACTTATCAATGCATTCATTAAACCTTCATTTACTCAGAACTGCTTAACCAAACATTGTAATGATACATGAAGACATAATGACTTCATGCACACACACAGTTATTCTAAGAAAAGTAAACATATTAAAAGGTGAAAAACGAACATGACATTTCTAGAATAATGCACCTTGACCAAGAAGAGTATACTGATAAAGGTGAGAAAATTAGAAAGGATATTGAAAGCAGAATTGATATCTTTTAAGGAGTCAAAGCTAGGAAGAGTGGATTTGGTTTTTGTTAACAGTGAGAGAGGTACTAGACGGTTAGATTCTGTAAAAGGAATCTGCAGTCTGGGTCTATGGATCCACGTGAGTCCTCGACCAGAGGCTCTGAGAGCTGGCAGAGCATACAGAATTCCTGGGAGAACTCGGCAGAGGGTGTTAGATTCTGTAAAAGGAAAAATCTAACACAATTCTTATGACCTTCCATGTGACATAAGAATAGTTTGAATTCAAGGGTAGAAATTAATATGACAGAAAAGTTGTATCTGTAGAAGGAAATGCTTGTTCAGGAGAAATAATCTCAGTTCAGTTAGCACCAAGTAAGAAAAGACTTAATACAACTATATCAGCTTTAAATTTACAAACATCTCAGGACACAGAAGCAAATATGTGGAGCCCTGAGGCCTGCCAGTGATGCTTCTCCTTTCACACCTCAAGAATCTACTCAAGTCTGGGCCAGCTTCCTTTCACTAAATGCCCGACTTTGCCTGCTGTCTTAGCCCGGTGGGGTATCTGTATATCTATAAACAAGGCACAGCTAAGCCAATCCAACATAATCCTTTGCTCATCAATCTTTTGAGAACCCTATTCCAAACTCCAGGCTTACCTTGTGGTCCAGCCATGCTGTAGTCAGCAGAGGGAAGGATGCTTGAAACAAAAGCTACAAGGGCACCACCTTCTCCTTCCAATGTTTGAGGAGTGGAGCCTCTGACACAGTGACTCAGTGACTAAGATGCCCAGTAAGATGAGCCTGGACTTGGACAATACCAAAGGGAGTACAAACAAAAGCGTTAATGTTTGAAAAAAAATGTAGTTGGTGATCAGTTGCACATGAAGCATGAAAAAAAAAAGATATTTCAAAACTGATATAAAAAGTTAACTTTAGGTCTTTCAGAGAGAATGATTATTCTTCAATATGACCAGAGGATTTAGGAGGAAGTTCAGTTGGAGAAAAAAGCAAATGTATCCCACCTGAAGAAGAGAAAAGTAAGTTTGAGGGAACTAAAGGAATGTGTATAGAATGAGACTGTTAACTAAAACTCGGGGCTGATTCTGAGACAATAAATATTTGTGGATAGTGTGCATTGGGATTAACCTCTTATGGTGAGGGTTAAAGCCATGGAATGAGTGCAAATGGGACGGGATATTTTTCTAAGAAAATCGTGTATTGGGAAGAGTTAAGGGCACCTATAGGATTTCTTTGTGTCCACTTCCATATCCGGGAAGTAGCTACACCGTGGTCAGTGGCACAACTCCGGGGAGGGACGCATAAGGCGTGGGTCTATGGCTCCATGCGAGTCCTCGACCAGAGGCTCTGAGAGCTGGCAGAGCATACGGAACTCCTGGGAGAACACGGCAGAGGGTGTTACTTGGTTTATTGAGGGAACAGATCATATTTATAGAGAAGGGAAAGGTCTCTGGCATCCAGGGACACCAGGCGAAGCCCATTGGTTAGGACAGAACAGGTACTACAGCCCCATTTGCATGTTGGGGGCTCATAACTTGGACCTAGATATATTCCTGGGGACCAGAGGGAGATAACTTATATGGTCATATAGTGAGAAGTAAGTCCCAGCTTCAGATAAACAACCACCAAGTTACACAGCTTTGAGGAGGTGATGTCTTGCTGTGAAAGCAGGCAGCACAGCTTGTAGTTTGTCAGAGCAGGGGAGGGGGCAGCAGCTTAATGCCTTCCACTCTCAGAATGAGAGTTTTGGGGTTCCAAGCACACTTCTACCCCATCTTTAACTCTAGGACAGCCCCACAGGCCCCAAGCTGTGGTACTGGTGATAACTACAAGAAGGGAAGGTTAGAGGCCCATGAAGTAAATGTCCAGGAGAGAAAATAATAAGAGGGCAGAGAAACATTATATTTTAGAGAGAGGAGATATATATGTATGTATGTATATATGATATATATATATGTATATCATATAACATTTTATCATAAAAGAAACAAAATGGACATCATTTATCTAGCATTTGTTAGGGTTCCTTTACTTCATGTTTCTATTTCTTCTAAATATGAAAATCTTTCTGAAACTTTTCATAGTACCGCTATGATTTGAACATGCAGTGTCCCCACAGGTTCATGTGCTTGAATTCTGGGTCCCCAGTAGCTCATGGCATGTAAGGGCTGTAGAACATTTGGGTCATAAGACCTAGTTGGTGATGTAGGTCACTAGGGATGAGCATAAACGACTATAGCCAAGGCCTGGCTTCTTGCCAATCTCTCTGATTCCAAATCAGTGTTACATAATGTGCCACAGACTGAGCTGCTGCCATGATGGACTGCACCCCTCATCCTGTGAGCCAACACAAACCTCTCCTGCCTGACATTTTGTGTTTCAGCGATGAAACTGTAACTACATTTAAAATCGCTACTCCTTAAAAGATTTATCAGGTGTTTTCTTTTTTTCTCTTTTTCTAGTGACACATTACCCCTACATAGGTAGCTGGAAAATGATTTTTACTTAAACCACTCTTTCAATAATACCCTTGCCTAGTAAAAGACTAAATTTATGAACTTTAAATACAAAAAAAAGACCCATTTCAAAATATTAGGGACTGGTAAAGGAGGCATGAACAGAAGGAGTCTATTTTCAACAGTAAATGAGAATCTGGCTGTATCTTCCTTTGAGCTACAAAAAGAAAAGTGAAGCTAGTTCAAAGTTCACTGCTCTTAAACTAAGAAGAAATAAATGAAACCCTCCTGCAATGAAATTAAAGCAGGACCAGATGAAAGACCACACTCTTTGCAGGGATGCTGACTCCATTACACTGAGGTGTCAGAACATGAACCCAGCACCCGGCTACGGGCCTTTCTCTCAGACATTACTCTTGTCTTTAAATGAGAAAAAGCAAACACTGTGGCTGTACCTAATCTAAAGGGGACTTAGTAGTAGCACTGCTGATTTAGTAGTTATGCTGCCCTATTGATTCATATTGAACTAAAACTCCTAAAGACTTTCCACACCAATTTCAATAAAGACTATTTGTCTCTATTCTATATTTAATTAAAAGACTTCCTGATCCAGAATACAACTTTCGCATTTTCTTTACAGAAGTTTGTCTCTTTCATTTTGGATGACACCTTTCAGTATATTATTTCTTTAATCTGAGCTTGCAAGTTGTCAAAGACATGCACATTGTTTTCATAGCTTTCTGGAAGTTGCCAGCATAATCACCATGCCACACTGCTTCCTCATTCTAAAGTTCTAAAGGTGAGTATCTGCTGAATATCAGACATATTACTCGCGGTAAGGAGGACTGTGTGATATCAAAGAACCTCTGCCTTTAACAGGTGTATCTGTAAAAGTAGAGAAAATGAGGACATTTGTAACGAACACTGTGGTAAATGCAGTGGCAGAGGTGGCTGGGTCAGTGGATTATAGTACTTAAAGGATGGGAGCCTGTAAAGGATAAAATGACAAATGGCCTGACTCTTCCACCAAGCTGGCAGGTTGAGGCTGTAAGGGACAGACACCAAATTGGAAGGAAGACAACATCCTGCAGAAGACAAAGCTTTACCTCCCTACTAATCTCCAGAGTAGTGCTGTAGCATAACTCAGATCCTGAGACAAACACGGGGACCTCTCTAGACCTATGGTTTCTGACATGTGGTCTTTCTGAGCAGCCTCATGGGCGCTACCTTGAGGTGTTAGAGTTGTGCATTCTTGGGCTTCACCCTAAACACTCTGAAAATGGAAGTACAGGGTAGGGTACAGAAAGTTGTAGCATAGTCTCTCTATGGTGCCCACTCAAGGTAAACTCTGATATTTGAGTGTCAATCCTTTAATCTGAATTTTAAAGATAGTCTTTGGCTCCCATAGTAGCTTTGGAGAAGCAGAGACATAGGATGATGTCAAATGGAAACACCATTTCAGTTGCTCATTGCTCTGAAATTACTGGAAAATTACTTTAACCATGGCATTTGGTTCCCTGCTTGATGGTATCTATGTCAGAAGATCATGGTAATTAATTTCCAACGAAATAAGTGTGAGCTGCCTATAACAGGAACTCAAATCAATATAATGATATCTAATGCTTTCCTCTGGGTAATGAGGACAACATGAAAGTTGTCCTCTAGAATTTGAAAAATTAATACCTGCCCCTATCTTGAGATGAGCTTTTACTTATCATTCTAAATAGAAAGCATGTGGCTTGCATATGAAATGTCCCCTGCACTCTCGTGTGTTTTGACATTTGATTCTCAGCTAGTGGCACTGTTTGGGAAGGTGACAGAACCTTTAGGAGCTGGAGCCTTGCTGGAGGAGATGGGTCACTGGATATGTGCCTTGAGGTTTCATAGCTGGAGCCCACTTCCTATCCCCTCTCTGCTTCCTGACTGCAATTAGAAGGTGCCAACTAGCTGCCTGCTCCTGCGACCATACTGTCTCCACTGTGATAGAATCTATTGCTTCAAATCATAAAGCAGTATAAGCCTTTCCTTCTTTAAGTTGCTTTTGTCAGCATTTGCATACAGCAAGAAGGAAAGTAATTAATAGTTTGTAAGAAGATTGGTAATCAGACCAGTGAAAAATGTTCTTGTGCTCAAAGGGACTAAAGCCATGGTTGAGAGGGAGCCACTGCAATTTTCTCCCAACAAAGGATGGAAGTTCACTGTAGTGGCAGAAGCCAGCACCTTCCCAAGGAAACATCAATACTTAATTCTTATTGTTGCTTAACACATGCACTGCACGACTTCTGAAGATCCTCAAACCATCCATCTGCATTCTGTAAGTAAAGAAAAGTTCTTAAAGGAACAAACAAATTTATTGTCTATACCTCATGAGTATAGAGGCATACATATAAGTAGTCTATGTATTCCGGAAATGTTCATGACCTACTTTACCTGTGACATCTACTAGTGAGAGCTTCGCGTTTACACAGATATGCTTTGTGCCCAATCTTTGCCCAGGTTTGTGAAAAGGTAAGTGTGTAAATGTATTAATTTTACCAAAATGTAGCACTTGATTCCTATTTCAGACATTATGAGGACATATGTCTCTTTAAAATAATGAATTTCCTGTTAACTACTTTTTTGCACGATGATGGAGTATTTGTTCTTTTCTAAAATGAGGTAAATGCAATTTTTTTCTATCTAAGAAAGGCCTGGGATCTATAAAAAGGAAAGTTTCCAATGAGATTAAATTTCAATGCTCATAGAGCTACATCAAAGCAATTAAGAAAGAATGAGTTAAATATAGCTTTCCCCTGACAGAGAAGCTGCCCTTAGTAAGACATATTGCTATATTCTGTAACCAAACTCTCTGTCCCAGTTTACTTTAATTCTAGATACGTCTAAATACCCTATAAAGCGGTATCCTTGAGAAGACAAGAAATGTACTTAAGTCAATAGTAGTGTGAATAGCAATAATTGGGCTTGCTGGTAAAAGCGACTAGAAGATCCCCACACCAGATTCCAATTGCAGTGAACACATACTTCCCACATAGGCTGCACAGAGAAGAGGTGACACCCAGTGCCACAATATGACAGGAAATTTCTAATGTAGCTCCAATCTGAGACTAGTTCTTCTAAGATTTACCTACTCTATAGTCTCTCCATGCCCCCAAAAGCTGAACAGTAGCATGAACTTACAGTGAAGCTATTTGCTTTATTTCCGAGATTCCTAAGAACAGGATCTTGTCTGACCCATTTCTGTATCCTCCAGGACCTATGAAAATATTGAATGATCAATATTTGTTAATGTTATTAACAAATAAGGAAACAAGTAAACTTTATGTGTTTCTTTGGTTGGTTTTGTTTGAAATGGGATCTTACAGTGTAGCCCTGAGTAACCTGACACTGTGTAGCCCAGGTTAGCTTCAAACTCATGACAATCCTCCTGCTTCAGCCTCTTGAGTTCTGGGATTATAATTATAATATTATGTCCCAGCTCTGAATGGGTTTGTTATTGAGAGTTGATGTCACCATTCTTGCTTGTTCCATTCTCCCTGTGATGTTTGCTTTTTGTATAGACTCCCTCTACCTTAAAATAACCACCAGGGGCTGCTATTTTATATTTTTTTTTAAACTTGCAATGCCTTTAGCATACTGTAACACTGTACTGCAAACTGTATTTTACAAAGGATGCATTAGTATGTGTCATCTTCCTACAAGTGACATTGACACCTGTCGCTTTGAGCAGCAAGGCCTATGCCTCTTCACTGGAACTTTGATAAGACTTTGGTAATTGCCTTGAGCACTGGGGTATGGTGGAAATAAGACAAACTCTCTAGGTCACAAAAATGGCAAGTGTGCCCATTTTACTATTTAATATGCCCACCTTTAGGACCCAGCCACTATGCTCTAGGAGAGGCCACTTGTACGTGTTCTAGCCCACTGCCCCAGATGAGGTCTCAGCCAACAGACAGCATTAACTGACAGTCATGTGGAGCGGTGTCAGAGGCAAGCTGTCCCTACTCAAATATCCAAAGTGCAGATTCATCAAAAACGAAACAAAACAACACATCACTCTTATTTCAAACTACTAAAACTGGGATGGGTTGTTAGAAGATAATAAATGAGACCAACTTTTTCAAAAAATAAAAAAAGTTAACACTTCAGAAACATATCCGGATCCATCTTAGTTGTAACCCCTTCCCCCCCCCCAAAAAAAGCAAACATCATCCTGATTTCTAACATTAGAGATTGATTTGGGCTGTTTTGAGACCTATATGTCATATAATAATGCATGATGATACAGTAAGTACTCTTCTGATTGATTTTCCTTATGATCCTGTTTGTATAATTAACCAGATTAATTATACAGATTCTTCACCATGCACAAATCTATGTGACTCAGTGGCTGACTATCTTTTCCTTTTGAGACAGGATCTTGCTGTGTAGCTCTGGTTGGCTTAGGTCTCGCAATGTAGGCCAGACTGGCCTCAAACTCACAGAGATCATCCACCTGCCTCTCTGCCTCTCAAGTGCTGGGATTCAGACCATGTGCCACCATACCTGATGTAATGGTATAAGTTCAATGAAGCTATAATGAAAATATCTTATGAGAACTTAATGGTGCAGGTGGATTTCCCATGTTTAAAAATCATTTTGAACATTCTTGATGGGTGATGATACTTGCCAGGAATTCACACAAAGGTCAAAGTGAAGAATGCAGTCCACAAAGTTATCTAACTCTGACCTTCCTGTGCATGTGAGGCAAGCACCCCATGCACAAAGTAATAAATAAATAATAGAGATTTCTAGAAAATATCTGTGTATTTTCAAACCAATTCTTCAGGACAAAAATAAAATAAAATAATTACTTAGGTCGTTTTTTTTTATTTAACATAAAGGCAAAATCTGATGAATAAAAGTAGCAAGTTATGAAAGTATTATTCCACTGATGTCCAAGATGTATTACAATTCATATTAAATAATATGTACATGTATATCAGAATTATGAAATTTCATTTATACAAATATTGGTAAAACTAGTGCCTATATGTGCAAATATTTCAAAGTGATAGCAGTATCACTTTTTGACAAAATAATTTCCCAACTTCTACTTGTGCTGGAGTGGAACAGTAGTCATTGGTCAACCACTTAACGAATCAGTATGTCCACATGTAAATTTATACCTTTTTTCTTATCTTATAGTTTGTGTAATTGACTTCATAATTAAGGTATTTAAATACTTAGAGCATAATCTAAAGCATAATATACCTACTGCCACTTATGTGCTCTAATGAGGATACCCAAGACTTGTGATGTAAATAAATAATAAATAAATAAATAAATAAATAAATAAATAAATAAATAAATAAATATAAATAAAATCTTGGCCAGATAGGGTAGCAGATGCCTGTGACCCTGTCAGTTGAATGAGGCAAGAAAACTTCCAGTTCAAGGCTAGCCTCAGCTGCAGGAGAGCTGGTCATACACACGTGTGCATACACACACAAACACACGCACACACACACACAGATGGAGAGAGACAGACAGAGACAGAGAGACAGAAGCAGATAAATTTGATCATTACCTGACATACACACATGAAAGATAGTGACACAGATACACAATTGTTCTATATCAATCGAAAATAACTAAGACGTTCTTTCCAGTCCAGGTGGCACATGAAAAGAGAAAATCATACTCTTCTATTTGTCTTTTTAATTTAGAGACACACTCTTTATAAGACTGAGATTTTGTGTTATTTCTTTCACAATTTCCTGTTTATTTATTTTTACATTCTGAACCTCTTTACCTGGATTTGAGCTTCTGGCTCCATCTTCTGCTGTATAATATTTTCTTATGTATTTCCCAAGGGCATGGGGATTTTGTGTTTTATTTCTTGTTTGCTTGTTTTTACTTGTCAGACTGTCCTGGCTTTTCTCCAGTTCTTTGTTTTCCTTTCAGCTGTCGCACTTCCCTGAAGCTTTCTTTTCTTTGAGCTCACTTATATTTGGCTTTGAATCAATGCATCTTCTCACATTTGACCAGAGTACTGATCAATGTTCCCTCATCAATGTTTTCCATTAAGTTTTAGTAAGTTCCTTTCTGCTGAATGAATTTTGATTTCCTCTGCGGCCATGTCATCCTGTCTCTTGATTTGGCTGGCTTTCACACTTTTGACTTGATTCAATCAGTCTACCAAACACCATATTCATTCTTCAGGATTTTTTTTTGTTACAGTATTTTTCTTTACTTTTTAGCATTGATTTACTTTATAGACGTAATATTCTTAATGAGTACGTATGGATGAGAACATCCATGAATGCAGTGCCTGTGGAAGGCAGAAGAGGACATCGATCCCTCTGGAGCTGGAATTACAGGCGGTTGTGTGCTGTTTAAATGTATGCTGAAAACCAAAGTCCAGCCTTCTGCAGGAACAGGAAGTGCTCTCACCCTCAGAGTCACCTCTTCAGCTCCTTGCCAATTTTTAGTTAGCATACAAATCAATGGTTTAATTATGGTGTCTTCATGCACCACTTTTACAATATTTCTATTTATTCTTTTAAATTTTCATACTTGCTTATTGGCACATTTTGCTTTGTGACCTATGAATAGGAAACTCTCCACCATGCTGAAGGGTTCAGACTACCAATATGGAGGGGTGAAACTTGAAATCACAGACAAATACACCCAGCTCTGTGGGGTGCACCGATACTTCTTTGGAGATGCTAAATGTAAAGGTGATGACAAATAGTCTATGTTCTGGAAGTTAGAAGTAATGATAGGGATATTATCGATCTTTTCCATACACATTTCAATTAACAACTTATTGTATGGGTTGGTTACCTGTTGCTGCCATATGACTAAACACCTAGTCTCTTAGAATCTCTCCTTTTCAATGGTTAAGAAATACATGCAGAGGGACTGCATTCTTTCCTTGCACAGGAGAAATCATCACCAACCTCCCTCCTGGAGTGTGTTGGTACCTCTGTTCTCTTGCTATAGAAATGTGCCCTGTTTTCTCATCAGTTCTTAGCTGGGGCAGACCTCATTCATTCCCACCATGCTCTTCTTACAAGCAGCAGGTTGAGATTTTTTTGCTTCAAATTTATATTCCAGTGACAACTTCTTCTGCCCTTTCACTCCAACAAGAGAAAGTTCTTTGTTTTTAAGGTCTTCTGTGATTTCATTGGGCCTACCTAGATAATTCTGGATAATTTTCCTTTTGAAAAAATTTCTTCCAAGCACGTATTGCATGTTGAACTTATTCCCTCACCCTCCCTTTTCCTCAGCCCTCCCTCCTCACTTTAATCCCCCTTGTTTCTCCTAGACAATTTCACTTCGACTTTATTAAAACATATATATATATATATATATATATATTCACATGATTTTATGTGACTATGTGAAATTGAAGAGCAACAAATAAGAGACAATATGATAGTTTGTGTTAAGACTGACTTAAGATTCTTAATATGATTGCCCCAGTTTTATCAGTTTTCCTGAAAATAACATAACTTCATTCCTTTTAATGGATGAAAAATTCATTATGCCAAAAGCACACACACACACACACACAGCACCACATTTTCCCATTTCTCTCTCTCTATTGTAAGACACCTAGATTGATAACTTACCTATTGTGACTAGTGCTGCAATAAACACTAATGTGCAAATATGCCTAGGATATACTGACTTGGATAAATACCCAAAAGTAAGAGCTGAGCCATCTCTTCCTTCCTTCCTTTTCTCCCTCTTTCCTTCGTCTCTTCCCTCTTCTCTCTCTTCTCCTCCCCTCTCCCCCCACCCTTTTGAGAAATTTCCATGTACATACCAGCAGTATATAAGGGTTCCCTTATGTCTACATCCACACTGGCTTTTGTTGTTTGTTTCCACAATGACTGACATCATAACTCGAGTAAGATAAAATGTCAATGTAAGTTTTGACTTGCATTTCTATGATGGCTAGTGTTGTTGAACATTTTTCCTATGCTTATCGACACTGTGTATTTCCTTTCTTTGTAAACATATCTGTTCATTTTCTTAGCCCATTTATTGACTAGGTGGTTTGGTTTTCTACTGAGTTTTTGAGTCGTTTGTGTATGTGGCTATTTAATCTTCTGTCAAATGTGTATCTAGCAAAGATTTCCTCTTTTCCTGTAGGCTGTACTTCATTCAGTTACATACCTGAATCTTTGTAAGTTCATGAGGTCCCATTTGTCAATTTTTGTTCTTACTTCTTGGACAACTAGGGACGTATTCAGAAAGTCTTTTATGTGCCTATATTTTAAAGTGCTTTCCCTGTCTTTGCCTATAGTGATTTCAGAGCTCCTGGTCTTATGCTAAGGCTTTTAAGTCATTGAAGTTTATTTTTGTGCAGGGTGAAAGAAAGGGATCCAGTTTCCTTCTTTTATATTTGGATATACAATTTTCCCGGCACTATTTGTTAAAGAGGTTGTCTTTTCTCCAATGTATATTCTTGACATCTTCATCAAGAATCAGAGGGCTGCTGGGAGAGACAGTCTTCTTCAAGGATGACTCCTTTGAGAGGTTATCTAACCCCAAATGATCAGCTTTAAGCCTTATACACACACACACACACACACACACACACACACACACACACACACACATATATAATTTTAAATGAGGACTTGAAATTGGGAAGGGCAGAGTTTGGAACTGGATCTGAGAGGAGTTAGGGTGTGGAGAGATAAATAAAAACATTGTATTCATGAATGAAATTCTCAAAGAGTTAATAATACATTTACAATGAATAAAATTAAAAAGTAAAGAATCAGGTGACTGTAGCCATAAAGGTTTAAGATTTATATCTGAGGGTTTTCCTCTTTTTGTCCCCTCAGAGGCAGGAGTCAGATCAAGGGTGCTAGCTCATGTGAATGTAGGTGGAGGCCAGAGACTGGAGTAGGGATGTTTCACTCAGTCCCTTCTCCATTTTATTGTTTTGTGTTGTGCATTTGAGACAAGGATGCTCAACTGAACTTGGAACTTACCATTCCAGATAGACTGGTTGGCCCAATGGATCCTTGGGATTCTTCTGTCTCTGCCCTGAGATCTGGAATTATAGCCACATACTGCAAAGCCTTACTTTTTTTTAAATGTGCCTTCTGGAGATCAGAACTCATGTCCTCATGTTTGCATAGCACCTGTTTTACTCACTGTGCCCAGACTTACATCTGGAATTTCTCTTCTGTCCTCTTGATGGACATGTCTGCTTTTGTGCAATATCATCGAGGTGGTTTACATGGGAATGGCCTCCACAGTCTCATGTATTTGAATGTTTGGTCCTAGGAACTGTTTTGGGTAAAGATTACAGTGTGTAGCCTTGTTGGAGAAGGTGTGTCACTGGAGGTAGACTTTAAGGTTTCAAAAACCTATGCCAGGATCTCTCTCTCTTTCTTTCTCTCTCTCCCTCTCCCTCTCTTCCTCCCTCCCTTCCTCTGTTTCCCCCTCCCTTCCTCTTTCTCTTTCTCCCTCCCTCCTTCCCTCTCTCCCTCCTGCTTGTGGATCAGCTCTCAGCTACTGCTCCAGTGTCATGCTTGCCAACATGTCTGCTGACACGCTGACATGCTCTCTACCATGATAGTTATAGACTAACTCTCTGAAACTGTAAGCAAGTTTCCAATTAAATGCTTTCTTTTATAAATTTCCTTGGTCACTTCACAACAAAAAAAGTAACTAAGACAACCATGCTACGAAAATTGGCATTCAGTCTCTGTGTGCCCATTTGAGCCCTACTTAGTTGATTCTGTGGGCAGTATTTTTCTGGTTCCTCAAACCCCTCTGGCTCCTACAATCTTTCCTCCTCTTCTTGAGCAGAGCCCCAAGCTCCAATGGAAGGAGCCAAATGGAGACCTCTAGTTTAGATCCTTCTCTCTCTCTCTCTCTCTCTCTCTCTCTCTCTCTCTCTCTCTCTCTCTCTCTCCCTCTTTCTCTCTCTCTCTCTCTGCATAATGCCTGACTGTGTGTCTCTGCACCTGATCCAATCTGCTGCCAGAGGAAGGCTCTCTGATGACCACTGGGCAAGGCGCAGATCTATGAGTATAATAGAATATGATTAGGAATCATTTCTATTTTTTATTTTTGTTGTTGTTGTTCAGTCATGTTTGGTTCTACCCTAGGACTCTGGGCTATCCAGTCTCAGGCTCCTGGCCATCCGGGCAATTTTAGGTATGGGCTCCCTCTTGTGGAGTGGGCCTCAAGTTAAACCAGTCATTGGTTGACCACTCCCACAAGTTCTGCACTTCTCTTATTGCTCTGGCTAAGACTATATTGAATAACAGTGGGAAAAATGGATACCTTAATTCAGAGTGATTTTCTTAACGTAAAGGACATAAATTTAATTGCATGTGCAAAGTCTCTTTAATTCATATAATGAGACATATTCACAGATCCTAGAGAGTAGAATGTGGATACTTCAAGGGCTCATTCTGAATAGTACAACCTCCTTTTAGACCTATCTCTTGCTTTTACATTGTATTATAGTTGGAATTTCATTACCCATACACAGCAGAAAAATCACTTTGCCTCAGGCTTGGCCACTCTATACATGTTGTGTGTCACATGTTCTTACAGTCCCTAACTCCCTTCTAGTAACGTGTATTTTTCTTTCATGTCTTCTTTCTATAGTCAGCCACATCAATGGACTACATTAACCTTACCAGGCCTCATCGTCCTAGACTGGGTTAACTACTGCACCTTCTAATCATGAGAAGAAAATCCCTGTAAAGTATGTTGCATTAAGACTCATGCCAACCTCAGCTGAGTCTGCATTGCCACCCGCAATTGGTTACTACTGACCAGTGATTTCTGAACTGCTCTCATCTCTTTAACTATTTCCTTAATAGCAACTTTAAACCTTTACCACTCTTCTTGCTTGCCTAGTTTACCTGCAACCTCCCTGATTTTCAGTCCACAGTCTGAGCTCTCATTTCACATATCCAGCCTATGTTTGGTTTTGTTCAGATTTGGTACACGTGTCTCTTACCCTTTCCAAATTTAAATTCTTCAAATGCTAATTCTTAATTGTTTCCTTTTTGTAGAGACTTCCTTGTTGACTCTTTTTTTTTATTGAATTTACCTACATAACTAATACAGCTTCACATAGACTTCTCCCTTGTGGTCTTACTGCTACATTTCCACAATAATATATAAAACTTTATGTTTGCTTAGAATGTACAAAGGTCACATTCATAATGCTAATATAATAGTAATAATAACATAAATGTCTTTAACTTATAGTTAACCGCTGCTTCATTATTCCATGGTGTTCCCTATATCTTCCAAGACTCCAGAATTTTGTAAGCTGACATCCTAACAGATGCTTTGCATTCTTCTGTGTAGGTTTGTATGATTCTATTCACTTGGTATTGCTGTAGTAGAATCAAGAGGAAGAAGAGGGAAAGGTAGTAATAGGTTTCTGTCTTGCAGAATTGGTGTTTAGTTAGCATCATATGCTGATGTTTTACACGTGTGCTGTAACCATAGATACCTCCAAGTCACTAATTCAAAATTTTCATCCTTTGTGCATTTCTAGGAATTTCCAAGTTTCTCTTGAAGCATTTGTTTGTCCATATGGTCTCTTTTGTTATTGGCTAGTCTCAGACACTTGTGATCCTTTGCTTTTAGTTAGGTTTTGTTTGTTTTTAGCTTTTGTTTGTTTGTTTGTTGTTTTACAAATAAGAATTAAGAATCAAAAAGGTTTATTGGGTGTTCTTCATGAGTTACTGGTGTTGGTGACTGGAAGACTTGGTTTTAAACTGAAAGACAAAAGTGATATCTATTCTGTTGAAAAGTACCTCTAAATATGCATCACTTCTGGAGCTCCACATATGGGAAGGACCCCATGCCTGTTTGAATACAGTAATTGACATTGTCTCTATCTATAGCAATGGCTAGTCTGAAACTCTCTGTGTAGACCAGGCTGGCCTTGAACTCATAGAGATCTGCCTGCCTCTACTTCCCAAGTGCTGGAATTAAAGGTGTGAGCCACTATGCCCAGATCTCTCCACTCAACTCATTAGTCACTTTAACCCCAACCGTCCTTAATCTTAATGTCATCCATAGATCTTTAAAAAAGCTATATCCACTGATAATCTCTTGTTCAGCTCATTGTTTCTGTTAAATGATACTTCTATAAATAGTATTTCTTTTAAAAAAAATACACCTGTTTCTGATATTGGATCACATGAAAAAGAATTGATCAGTTTTTCTTAGCCTGATATTTGGAAGCTGAATCCAATACTTCATTTCAGTGATTTATGTTTTTCCATCTATATCTCCCAGGTCCTCTGGCTCTTCATTCCACTGCCAATCACTGGCCCTGGAGTTTCACTGACTTCTTCTCACTAGTATATCAAAGATCAATTGATAAGTTGATCTTAGTATTTAATGATCCACCCAGTGTAGTTATATTACTGTTCACAGTACTTTATTACTGAACTGTTGAGAACACAAGATGATTTCCTGTTCCTTGATATCTCTATGCACAAAAGGTCATACACCAGTCATCTTGGCTGGTTTTGACCACTTCTAGCATCTTGTTTATTTCTTCCTTCTCTGAAACATCACCTTTGTTCCTTTCAGATCATCTCAACTTTAATATCTTGAACAGGATTTTGGACTTTCTCACCTTGCTCTGCAAATCTCAGGAGATTATTTTCTACTGTTATATCCTCATGCATATCCAGATAAATGGAGAAAGAAATGTCTTATTAATTTCCTAATGATTGCAGGCTATAATTAGGGAACTGGCTGGTACACATGACCTTGCCTCTTCTCTCTCCTGTACCCAAGATTCAGTCAAGAAAACCAATTCAGTCAAGAAAGTAACAGAAAATAGAAACACAGTTGAAATTGTAAATCATTTAATTGGTTACAAATTCAATATATATGATTTGGGGATGAAATTCACATACAATTCCAAGTTGTAGACAATGTTCCTGGATTGACATATGATGTAGTGTGAGTCTTTATTTAGGTTTACAGATCAATAAAAATATAAATTACTCTTATATTGGGTTGCTGAAGTAGGGAGATTTTCCAGTATTTAAGATTTACTATACTCATTGTTGATTCTTTTGACACCCCCCCTTCCTGGGAGGTAGCTAAGCCTTTGGCCAGTAGCTCAGATCCCAGGAGACAGGGCAGCAGGTCTGTGGCTCCAGGCAGGTCTTCAGTCAGAGACTGAGAGCCAACAGGAAACCGACTTCCCCGGGGAGACTGTGCCAGTCTATACAGCTCCATTTATTGAAGCAAAGGGAGCCATATTTATTGGGTAAAGAGGGAAGGGCAATTGGGTAAGGCAGTGGTACTGGAGCAGCTCCATTTGCATGTAGGGAGCTCACAACCAGATCTGGATGGTCATATTGACATTGGCTAGGACCAAAGTCCTGAGGAAGCCCCCTTTGCATAGGCAGGGGTCTCACAGGGGCCAGAGGAAGATACCTTATAAGGTCATCTAGGGAGAAGAGAGGTCCAGCCCAAGGCCCTCCAGCCACAGTGGTCAGATAAACACTAACCAGGCCACATACCTTGGAGAGGCAGGATCTTATCAGGGGCATGCTGTAAAGCATAACAGCATTGGAACTGGCTGGGATTTGTCAGAGGAGGAAAGGGGAGCACCCTAACCCCTTCTATTCTCAGGAGGAGAATTCTGGGGTGTTCAAAGCACACTCCAACTCCTGCTTAGCTCTAGGACAGTCCCACAATTCATGATTTAAAAAACCTAATTTTATTGCTGTCACATTATTTTTTAAATGATCTTATGAGAATGGCTAGTTCATCATGCAAGGAGAAGTATATGAGGGTTGAGAGAAAGGGGAAAAGAGTAAGTGATGTAATTATAATCTAAAAAAGTTAAATATTTAAAAAATTGAAGAACAGAAATGTTTTAAGTTTTTTTTTAATATTTCCAGAAAAGTAGGGTCTATAAAATTGGTGCCAAGAAAGGTGTGACTCCTGAAGAGAATCAGTCACTTAGAAGATGCCAAGTTCTTTGCATCATGACAAGAGGAAATATTCTCCAATATTCTTCAGCAGTTGGCCAGGCTACACACTCAAAAGTATAAATGATTAACTCATTTGGAAGATTTTGATTAAAGAAGAAAGCCCAGAAGCTCCCTACTTGAAAAGAGTCACCAAAGAAAGTATTTTTTTTTCCAATTTCTGTAGATCAGGCATAAAAGAGCCTGAAGGAATGGTCCAATGGAATTCAGCTATTGGTCTAGCTTGTGACAGACCTTAGCATCATCCACATGACATTAGCTTTGCAGACAGCCAGAATTATGAGTCACAAGGTCACAGAGGCATCCACAGTTCCTTCAAAGGAAAGCATTGGAGGTAAGACAATATACACCAAGGTGAAGGTCTAAGTAAGGTCTTCAAGGACAGGTAATGTACAGCCAAAATCAGGGCCCATGAAGGCAGGCCTAAGAAGGAAATGAAAGAAGCTGTAAAGCTGAAGACATGATGGACAAAAAACACCAAGAAATCCCAGAAACTCTGAAAGGTTCAGGTATGAAGCAGAGCCACCCAACCCATGTGGGCTTCAGCCAGCAAGGCTATAGAAATAGAGTTACCTGATATTTTAGGAATTTACATTGTGCCACCAGTGTCCTGCATGCCAGATACGGGGTCGAAGAATCTAATGTTTGCACTGCTGGGTTTAGATTTTTGCTTTGGTCCCACTTTTCAGATTTTTTAAAAAATAATTTTTACTATTATTAATAGTGTGTGTGTGTGTGTGTGTGTGTGTGTGTGTGTGTGTGTGTGTGTGTTTGCATGTGTTTGGAGGTCAGAGGACAGATTTGTGGAGTTGATTCTTCCTTCCCACCTTTATGATCCAAGGATTGGATTCAGGTTACTGAACTTGGACTGCAAGCATCTTTACCTACTGAGCCATTTCACAAGTCCCTACTCCTTCTTTCTATACAGTCATACCTCCCTTTTGGAATGGGATTGCTTACTCTGTACTTTGGAAATTTATAATTTCAGAAGAGCTCACAAGTTCAAGTTTGATTTGAGTCTTAGGAGTGACTTTGAACTTGAACTTTTGAATAATGTTGAAACTACTAAGACTGGTGTTTTCTTATAGCCTGGGATTCGATACATTTTGTATTGGCCTTTTGGAGGCTTGTTAGACTGTTACAACTGAAAGAGATGTGCAGATGTCAAGTTGACAAGGGGTGGACTTGTGTTCTAGTTTAATCTTGATCATCAGCTTGATTGGGTTGAGAAGCACCTAGAAGATTAGTAAACAGTTTAAATGATAAGACCTACCCTAAATGTGAACAATACTCTTCTTATAGGCTGGGAACCTTGATAGAGATAAAGAAGGAAGCCACAGAGAGTAGGTATTCTTTGTCTCTTCTTCCTGGTTTCTGCAGTGTGGACTACTCTTTTCTACCTCTCCTTCCCTCCTCTTCATATCTATGAATAAGTGGATTGCACATCTTCACTTAAATTGTATTATTTACAGTTACTACACTATGGAATAGTTATTAAAATTATATTTGTGTATCATGTACATTTATAAAGAATTAACACTTGTCTTATTACATCCCATGTGTTTATAATAACAATACCTGGTTTTCCTGAGCACTCTGCTCTCAGAACATAACTAAGAAGTTGACAGGTTTACCACATGGTGAAGATCTCCAGGTTAGTGGGATTGACTGTCATGATCTGCTCTGACTAATAGCCAAAACAATTATTTCCATTGCCTGGGTAGAACTTTTGATATGAGAGTATAGCATAGGTATGCAAAGATATACTCTTACCTTCTAAATAATAGCTTTATTGAAATATCATCCTTGTACTATAGAATTAACTATTCAAAGTGAATAACTCAGTGGTTAAATATAGTCAGCGTTGTAAAAATCACCATCACTATTGGATGTTAGAGCATTTTCATCCCCCAAAAAGAAACACCATACACATTGATAGTCCTTCTCTGTTCTCTTCTTCAGGCAACCACCTGCTTTCTCTCTCTGCAGAATTGTTACAAGGTCTTTCGTTTAGCATGTTTTCAATATCTATCTTTCCTGTGGCAAATATATATCCACAGCCACATCACATTTTAAGTATGTTTTTATTATTGATAGATGCTGTGGTTGCATCTACTTTGGGACTATTATGAATAGTGTGACTGTAAATATTTGAATTCATTTACGTGAACATAGTTTCATTTCCTTTAGATTCATAAATAGAAAAGGAATTGCTGGATGTGTTAGTTACTTTTCTGCTGCTGTGATAAAATACCATGACAAGAAGCAATTTCCAGGAGGAAAGGGTTTCTTTGTCTTATGATTCCAGATCACGGTTTATCTCATAGGTAAATTAAAACAGGAACACAAGCAGACATCATGAAGGAACACTGATTACAGGCTCATGCTATGGCTTTCGCAGCTGCACAATCAAGACAATCCCTCACTGACACAGGCCAATCTGATCTGGGAAATCCCTCATCTGAAACCCCTAAACGTTGACAGGTAAAGCTAACTAAGACACTGAGTTGGTGAACAGAAGAATACTTTTCCAACGTATCTATGT
Organism: Cricetomys ansorgei; assembly: GCA_026225945.1. Taxonomy (NCBI): domain Eukaryota; kingdom Metazoa; phylum Chordata; class Mammalia; order Rodentia; family Nesomyidae; genus Cricetomys; species Cricetomys ansorgei. The sequence goes on from JAMJFZ010000239.1 coordinate 19,691,697, forward strand.
TCTAAGCACAAAACGTTCAGATTTGACTTTATATTACAAAGAAAATTTGTATACATAACTAATCTTGAAAGGGAGAGTATATTAAATCACCTAGTTGACCTGATGCAAGTAAAACAGGGGATAAAAGAGGAACACAGGACAGATGGAGAAGGTGATGGGTTGTACTTTGAAACAGGGAAAAAGACCACCAGCCAATTGAGCCTGAAAGGGAAGAGGACCATTCAACCTTCAATCTCCCTTGACAGTAGTGAAACTGACTTGACACTCCTGACATGCAAACAGTAAGAATCAAAAGATATATTGTTTTAAGCTAGAGAGTTTCTCATTACATAAGTAACAAGAAATTAACACGGTAGGTTATATGAGAATATATTTTTACATTGTGAAATTTCCAGACTTTTCAAAAGGGCCACACTACGTTCTAGCTGCACCAGCAATGCATGTGGGTTTCAGCATCCTCGCGTTCCTGATAACATTTGGTCTTTTCTGTAGCTACCCTACCTGCATATTTCTGTCTCTGATCAATTTTGAATTCCTTTTGTACATAGTTTGATACAGGCATTGAAATGTGTCCTTTTACATGCAGATATGGAGCTTTCCCAACATCATTTGCTGAAAAGTCAACTCTTCTTTCGCTGCCTTTCTTGGAAACCAAATGGCCATAAATGCAGAAAATAACTCCTAGAAATGCAATACTATCCTGTTGGCCTATGTGATTAGGAGGGTTTTAAATCAACAGGTCTGCATTTTCCACTTTCATCATTCTTTCTTTCAAGAGTGTTTCGACTAGAGACTAGGCGTGTAGCTCAGTGGTGAGTTCTGGCACTCCCAGTCCTGCAGGAACAAATGGGCTGCTTGATTGCCCTGGACCCCTCATATCTCCACATGACTTTTACATCTGCTCATCAGTTTCTGAAACAGTTACCTGATATTCTAATGGGGATTGTTTTGCATTGTGGGACAGTTTGCATAGTGTTGCCATTTTAACTACAAGTCTTTCTTGTAAAGCAATATCTTTACAAGATATTTTTTCCATTTTTATGCTTTTTTAATTTTAATTAGAGTTTTCAGTTTTAGTTTTAACTTTTGCATTTGTTTTTGCTAAAAATAAACTCCTTATTTGATTCTTTGAACACAATTATTTTCTTAATTATCTCAGAATGTTCCACTAACCAGCCTTTCACTTTGTCTTTTATAATAACTATTATTAAGAAGTTTTTTTCCTTTTTTCAGGACTTTTACCTTCCTTCCATTAAACAGCTTAGACTATTTTTGTATTGTTTGGATATCTAAAACTACTTATTCATTTTAACATAAAGCACTGTCTTCTACCATGCATAGCTTTTTATTCAAGCTTTTTTTTTTCCCTAGGGGATTCATAGAACTGAAAGGCACAGTATTGATAGTTTTGTCCAAAATATTCATGGCCAGCTGAGGACCAGGTTGAAGACTAGAGTAGTTGTCAGAGATGTATCTAAGAGATGATTGTTCTAGCTCTCTTTATTATTTATTTATTTATTTTATGTGCATTGGTGTGTTGCCTGCATGCATATATGTTCAGTATGCACATGGCTAGAAGAGGGAGGGTGTCAGATCCCGAGACTGGAGCTGCAGACAGTCATGAGCGTCATGTGGTGTGGGGAATTCAACTTGTGACATCTGGAAAAGCAGCCAGTGCTCTTAACTGCTGAGCCATCGCTCTAGCCCCAATTGTTCTGGCTCTTAATTTAATACTCTTCATTTTAAAACAATTAAATTTTCAAGTATGTTTTAAGTAATTAGTTCTGAATTTTCCAACTTCAATTATTCTTTTTCAAGATTGTTTTGTCTAGGAATTGGGTATAAAGCTCTGAGGTAGAGTACTGGCAAATGTGTGTGTGTGTGTGTGTGTGTGTGTGTGTGTGGTATATGGTGTATGTGTATGTGTATAGTATGTGTGTAGTATATATCTATTTGTGTGTGGTTTGGTGTGCTGTGCTGTGTGTATGTGTATGTGTCCATGTAGTATGTGTGTGCACACATGTATCCAGGTGTACCTACCTATGCTGGCACATGTGGAGGCCAAAAGCTGATATTTGGAATGTCTTTTTCAGGGTCTTCTTCTCCTTATTTTTGAGACAGGGTCTCTCACTGAATCAAGAGCTCACCAATTTGGCTAAATGGTTGGTCAGTAGCCACACCCCGAGATACACCTGCCTCCACCCACCAGTGCTGAGGTTAGATGCCACTATTACATCACTATACACCAGGTTTTATTGGAGTGTTCAGGATCTAAACTCAGGTGTCCTCATACTTTCACAATAAGCACTTTATCCACTGAATTAGCTCTCCAATCCCTAACTTTTTAATTTTAAAGGATGAGAATTATACCAACTTAATTTTCTTTAATACGAAGCACAACATATAGATGCTTCAACTGGGCTTGTTTTATCAGGACATCATCAATAGGATCAATGGCTCTTTGAGCGATGGACTCCACCTTAGAAAACTCAAGAATTCTGAGATTTTTCTCACATTCATTTTTGCCTATGATGCTTGTATCAGAATTTTCCTTTTCTCTCCATTTTGTTATAGAACAGTTACATGTAGAATATGACTGGGAGAGGAGATAATGCCTTCCCCAACCTCAAAGTTTTCAGGATGATATATTCAGATTTATGGGTGTTGTCATTTCTTTTTTTTATTGCAAAGTTAAAGAAGTTTCATATACCTTTTTGTGGTGATAAGAACCATAAATTATCTTTGCCTTAATGACCGCCTCCAGTTGCAAGGACAATACCTTATGGTAGCAATTGACGGTGCTTACCTCAGCTGTTCCAGTGCAGAATTATATCTTTGGAGTAAATTGAATGAGATGCTCTGCCAGCTGGATGAGTTGGTATTAAGTGTAATTTTACCATAAGGAAAGGGCGTTGATTCAGACTGCTGGAAGAAGGTGAAAATGGAATGGTGTTTTGAAATGTACAATTACATCTTAACTTATGTGGGGACCAGTCCTCAAAACAGTCTTGCAGTGTGTGAATAGAGAAGAGATTCCCTAATGTAGTACCTGAAACTAAAAGCATAAACTTTAATAACATGAAAGAATGGTTCTGTGTTTATATAAGAGAGGGAGAAGTTTCCATTATTGAGGGAGGCATGGATAAATGGCCTCAATAAACCCAAATATATTGAGATATTAAACAATCCAAGCAAACATGAGAAAGTTCTTTGCCTGCAGAGACAAACCCTTCCAGCACTGCAGTAACAACTTCCACCTGCTCCTGAGTCACCAGACGGCTTTAATATCCACTTTCTGAGATTGCTCTAAAAGCCTCGCAGGCACTAACAATCCTTCCACTGGCAGGACGTACACAGGTAACTGGAGTTAGGAATTAACAGTTCAGAGCTCTCAAACCAGCACAGGCCTCAGCACTCCGAAAGAAACAGATCTTAGATATTCAGATTGGAACTCTTTGTCTGTGGCCCCTGGGTTTACTCAGCAAGGACTTTCACAGTATTCCTGATTTCCTGTACTTTCAAGTTCACTGAAGGATCACTAACAGCCTAGGTTGTCCATTTGGAGAATTTGTTAGAAAACGTGCATTTTTTTTCCTATTTATTGATTCACATCAATATCATTGATGTGTGATTGTAAATGCTAAGGAAGAAATGAGGGTGGAAAGTGTCTCATGAATTTCCAGACTACCGTATTTTTCATCTCTGGCTTTGTTTTATTACAAAGAAAAAACATTCAAAAAATTTACTAAAAGGGAGTATTTTTGAATTTCAAATAGAATCTCCTAATTGAAGAGTATGCAATCTGTGGACATATATAAAAGGAAAATTGCAGATGCAAACACCTCTAAAAAGGGAAGGGAAAAAAAATGTTATCTTGGTCAAGATGATCTATATTCAAATCTTCAACTGCAAATTTCAACTAGCAGATTCTCCTTAAGCTGTATAGTGTGCTCCAGGTCCCAGCTCTTATGCGTTACGGAGCAATACCGAAAAGCAATGACTTTCCCCCAAATGGCCCAAACTAAGAGTTCCTTATGTTTTTTTTAATTTAAATGTGCTATTGTTAGTATTATTATTTTACAATACCGAGAACCTAATTGACAGCCTTGCACATTTAGACAAGCCAGTAAGTTCTACCCCAACCTCATAAAAAGAAAGTTCAAATAAAGTTTGATATATTAAGGTTTCTAACAGCTTTCCAATATCTGGTTTTCTATAGTATATCTGAAGGAACTGAAGGAACTCATTTTGACTTTATCCTGCTTTACAAAAACAAGAATTCTGGACAATTTAGGAATATCGATGTCAGTCATTTATAATGGGCCTCTGCCGTGAATTTTGTGCCTGGTCAGAATGACATCATAGCATCTATGGTTAGGGATCATTTTAAAACCCAGGTGACCAAATTCGTACCACAGACATGAATCATGATACCCTTATGTTATTTATAAGATATGTGTGTACGAAGATGGGGTAAGTATCACTTTTCAAAGGAATAATTGGCTTGTGGCGATTCTCTCACGAAGGAAAGAGTCTTCTGTACCTGTGTCTATTCTGTTGCTGAGATGTCACTGATTATCTGCCAACTCTTCTATCCAAATAGAGTCCTAAAGCCAATGGGAGCTTTCTTCTATTCCTCAGTACCACATTATCAAAAAAGATTTCATTTTTATTCCATGGCACATAGTCTCCTATAGTTTTATGATTTTCTTAATTTCTGGCATGCTACAGCTTCCTAAGGAATTATGTTCTAACAAGAAAAACAGTTGAACTGAAGATAAAAATCAGTTGCTCAGCAAACCTCATATGAACTCACAGAGACTGAAGCACCACGCACAGGGCCTACACGGGTCTGCAGCAAATTCTCTTTATATATATTATAAGCTCTTAGCTAAGTATTCTTATGGGATTCCTGACTGTGGGAATGAGTAGGTCTTTGATTATTGTGCCTGCCCTGGAGACTCTTCCTCCTGTTTACTTGCTGTGTCCAACACCGATACGATAGTTTCTGCTTCATCTTATTATATTTTCTTTTGTCATGTCGGTCTGCTAGAAACCTGTTCTTTTCTAACAAGTGACAGAAACAGAGTATATTTGGTAGGGAAGAGAGGAGGAGAGGAATGAAGAGGAGTAGAGGGAGGGGAAACTGTATTCAGATTATATTGTGTGAGAAAATAATCAATGTTTAATAAAATCAGGGGAAAAAAAAACCAGTTACCTTAGTGACAATTCTCTTTAGGTAGTGGGTCCTTAACTATAAAAGAAGAAAAAAGTAAACTCCCATTGTACCCTCAACCCAAAGGACCATTTCAGTTTACAGCAGCTAAGGTTAAAAAAAAAATCACTGTTTAGCATATAAAAATAATATGCATTTGAAACACTCTTGTCATGTTGGTTAATTCTATACCAGCAAAGGCTACAGGGACCCAATTGTTCTCAATTTCATCTTGCCATCCTTAGCTAAATAGTCTATGTGTTTATATCAGCCCCTGTGAACACCCCAAGACGATAGCTACAGTTCCAGACATTGTGTACAGATGGCTACATGCTGAGAAAGAGAACTTATTTTCACTGTTGCCTCTATTGATTTGACCATGTTCATTCTAGTCTGCTTCCCCTGTCTTCCTTCACCTGAGCACAGTTGACTTTGTCCAGGGCACTCTTGTGTCCCTGAGCAGTGGTAGAGGATGACTGGGCAAGAACACAATGTTCTCCCTCTCCCCAGAGGCCTGCTTCTCAGATTCCATAGAATACCTGCCTGGAGCGCACATGAGCACTGGGGCTCATGTTCTCACCCGACCTTTGCTGCTTGACTTCTTTTGACATCATGTTGAGCTGTTTCCAAAGTGCAGGTGCTTCCAGTGACATCAGTGCACCAACAAGACCTGACCTACAGATGTCTGAAAGGGCGTGTTTCAGAAAAAGTTAAAGAAGAAACATTTTTTTTATGCTATGTTTGAAGCTAGCCTTGGTTTTTGTAGCTGTACTACCAAAAGTAAAATAAATTTTAAAAAATTGAGGGCTCATATTGAATTAACACTGGAACAGGGCAGGGGAAGGGGGAGCTTCTTCTTCTTTTTCCAAAATAAGTGCTTTTTGAATGGTGGAAGGAAATGTTTTATGCTCCAGTTTCTCTGGCTGGTTGACCTTCACCATAGAATTCTGTTAATAATCTTAACACCACAGAGCAACGAAACTTGCAAATTAAAGTGTACACAGGAGTCTGGTAACCCATAAGACTTTCAGCAGAAATACTGAGTAACTCCATTGAAAGAGGTTTGAGTAAAAAAGAATGAAAAATTACAGGAAATTCCAGAGGTATGAAGGAAAGGGATTTTAGTCTGAATCCTTTCATCAATATTTAAATCATTTTTTTCTTTTATTTTTCAGCAAGGAAAGCCATCCACAAGCGCATAATATTTGTCTCATTCATGAAGCTCTCAAAGTGTGACTGACAAGCACTGCGCACCTTGTGATCCTCGTGACGTCAGCGTTTTCCTGCCCCGGTTTTCATTAAAAGAAATATTCTTGATGGATAAGCAACATCCTCAAGATTATGCAGAAATCTATATTGACCTAACAGTTATGAACTCAGAGCCAAAATAATCCCCTCTCTCTAGCCTCATAGTATAAAGTCACCCTCAAAATCACTCAAGCATAGGAAGTCAAGCAACTTAAGATTCTTTATTATAAGAGTTGATTTAAGCATTATCTACAGTTTCCACCTTCCCGTGAATTTATTCCTTGTCTCCAGTTACACACTCTACACATAGCTTCACTTTTTTAACAAATAAGTGTGTCACAAGCTAACAGAAACTTCAGAACTGGAGCTGGGTGGTGATGATGCACGCATTTAATTCCTGTACTTGGGAGGCAGAAGCAGGTGAATCTCTGTGAGTTCAAGGCCAGATTGGTCTACAAGAGTGAGTTCCAGGATAGCCAGAGTTACAACAGAGAAACCCTGTCTCAGAAAAAAAAAGAAAGGAAGAAAGGAAGGAAGGAAGGAAGGAAGGAAGGGAGGAAGGGAGGAAGGGAGGAAGGGAGGAAGGAAGAACTTCAAACTGGTTTTCTGTTATATTCACCACAGGAAAATTGACATATATGAATGTAAAACAAAATATTGGGGGCCGGGGGCTGGTTTCCAGAGGCTGAAACCTCTTCAACACTAATCAATAGTTGCTGCAATCTTGCCACAGAATGTAAAATCCAAGGACAAAGGACCACTTCCCCAGTGGCTCATTAGCATTTAAGCTACTTGACACTGATGTAGCCCAGAGAAGATAATTTCCTCTTAAGTAACACAAGTGATTATGGAGGATTTGCACTCAGTTTCAGCACCTTGCCTCTTGTTCTCCATATCAATATATTTGCCATCGTGCATCTCACCCAATAAATTGTCTGTGTGCACAAGAAATGAATAAGCCAAGGGCCAAGAATTGCTTTAATACCAGATACAAACCTAGTTACGACGGTAGTCAAGCCTAAGACCTCCATCTTTTATCAATGAAACACTTAGGGCTCTTAGAAAACTCAGACATCAAGTGAGAATAACCAAAGGAAGAACAGAAGAGTAAGAGTGGAGAGTTAATCCCAACAAACAAAAAGTAGGCTTAATGCATCAAATGGCTGTGGCAGCATCACGTCTCTACAGAGAGATTTAATAGAGAATATAGAATGGAGCTTTTCTGGACATTCAGAGATTGAAACAAAATCTGAAATCTATGGCATCTTAGACATACATCTTCCATGACAGTAAAATTGATAAGGATTATGAAGTGACATGTCATAAGTTTATTTCCTGCATAGCACAATCGTGGAGTCCCTCAAAAGGAATAGTACATTGGCCATTACTTCTCTAGATTACAAAACATGTCCTACCAATCTTTGTTAAAATGAAATGATAGGGAGCACTTAGATATGACTGAGCACAGCAATAACCAAGAGATTCTTATTATATTAAATGTGGTGATTCTCATAAATAAAATGTTAGTAATGTCTGCAGTCGGGGGTAAATGGCTAATAATCGTCATTCACTTGGGAACTTGTGCACAGTTCCCTTTGGCACGCGCATGCACAGACACACACACACACAAATAGTTTAAATGGTAGAATATTCTCTCAGAACTGTTATTGTTCCTTAAAAATGAATGGCATTGAGCGTCAACTTGAGTTTTCAAGAACTACAAAATGCACTAATCTGCGTCAAACTGTAAAATATTTTATATTGACAGAGTGGCACAAATATGCTGAACAAATTTTAACTTATTTCTTTTTATTGTTGTTATTTTGTGTATATAGATGTTTTACCCACATGTATGTCTGTGCAGCATGTGTGCAGCCTGGGGGAGGGAGGTGGCGGGGAGTGAGACCCCTCGGGACCTGGGAATTCGTATGGGTATTTAAAATAAGACTTGTCAAAGTTTAATGTCATCTAAGTTACAAGAAATCTTATTAAAACAGAGATCTTGGTTTGGTATGTCCACAGCAGGCTCTGGAATGCTGCAATGCTAGCAGACTTCTAGGCAATGTAAATGCCTGTTGCTATGGTGTCAGAGTGGTTTGAGTTTCCCTCAGAGGTCTATTGTGATAGAAGCTTAGTCAGCAGGGTGGCACTATTTGTTGGCAGAAAGAACTCTGGAAGTGAAGCCTAGAGTAAGGACTTAAGTCACTAGAGCATGCCCAGGGCAAGTTGTACTTGAAAGCCCTCCTTTCAAGAACCCTCCTGCAGTTCTTGAAAGAAGGACTTTAATAAAAAGTCTGAGATCAGCCACACCCAGCTGACTGTTCCAGATTTATGTTAGAACTGCATGCTTGGTCCAGCACACATTCCATCCCCTGCCATTCACCATAGGGTCCCCAACAGAGCTGAACAGGACTGTGCACTATGTCCTCAAATGCTTCATAAGTAGAGTATGTTAATTTTTCTTTTTAAATGGTACAAAGCTAATGCAGTTGTACTGTAAACCACACTTTGAGCTGCGTTTCAGACACAGTCCAGAACTGCTTCATTCTTGCTCCAATGATGACGACTTTTCCAGATAGGTAGGTAAGTAGGTAGTAGGTAGGTAGAAGGAAAGATAGAATTCTTTTTTCATAGGTCTGCCTCTCCAATGAAGATAAAATTTTTCTTATCTGTGTATCCACTAAGACTTGCATATTGCCTACAAATTATCCAAAACATATAAGTGCTTCATAAACTTGCAGAATTGAAGAACAAAGTATATTACAGAATGCCTCACCAAATCTTTACCTGTAGACATATTGTAGTCTGATACATTCAACCAACTTATTCAAGAATGTTCTAACATATGTTAGATAAATTCTTCGGCCTATTAGTTTATTTTCCTTGTTAAATCACTGGGCTCAGTACTTCTGAACAATGGAACAGTTTACGATTTTTGTCATAGGGATATTTAGTAAGATGTGTGAAAATCTGTTACAAATAATCTCATTGGCAGTTTGACTGGATTTAGAATTCCCTAGCATACTGATAGGGCGCACTTATGGGTAAGTCTGTCAGGGCATGTCCAGACCAAATCAACTGGGCTGGAGACCCCACATGGAATAGAAATGGGAAAAGAAGAAACCCAGCAGAGTAGGAGCACTCTCCTTTTCTTTAAGACCATACCACTGTAATGTGAAGTGAAATTCACAGCCGCACCCCTCCCCCCACCCTACACTTGCCCCATAATGGAGTGACTCATCAGAAACTCATCAGAGCCAAAACAAATCTTTGTTCACAAATTGTTTACATCAGACGTTCTGTCACAGCGACTAGAAAAGTAACCCAGACATGTCTGCCCAAACCGACCGTGTAACTCCCACCTAAGGATCAGGCAAGTAGCCATCAATCGGTGGAATTCCTTCTTGGTGTTTGTTTTAAAACCAGGAATGAAAGATGTGGAATTCAGTCACTCTTGGAGTGAGGGAAGAGGAAACAGTGTTTGCTGGTGGTCATCTGTAGCTGGTGGTCATCTGTACCTGGTGGTCGTCTGTAGCAGAAGAAAGGTATGGAAGCAGAAATCACAAGGCCAGGGGAGAGAAAAACCTAAGGGATTATTCTCCTTTACTTGCCACAAATTGCTCGTAAATGCCATTGCCTTCAGAACTCCAGAACTCAAGGATTTGTTCATCCTAAGCTGCTTCCTCCTAAAGAAAAAGTGCACTGTAGTGAAACCAAATCTGTATCTTTAGATGTACAGCTAATGAAAAGAGCACCTGATCTTACTACTCTAAAATGCAAGGACAGGAACCAGGGTGTTTCCAGCATATCAAATTCTGAGCTAGATAATAGCCCTGATAATGGCCTGAAGTAGAGTGAAATGTGAAGATCTCACTAGTGTTTGGTTAGTAGGGGGCAGCTCCTATCTCATTCCAGACTAAATCTCTTAGTCATAGAAATCAGCCCGAAGCCTGTGATGCAGGTGGCAATTGAAAGGGATTTGAAATTTTAGCTCAACAAGACAGTATCATGAATAATGTTCCATAATTTGTTGGTATCTAATCCACAAATTTTATTATCTATGGTTCATGTTTTCTCAAGTGCTTGAGGGCAGGAATCATTTTAATTCTGACTTGTCTGACTAGAACATTAGGTAGCCTACAGCAGGCTTTCTCTTAACCACTATTCCATTAATGAACCAATGAATCAATGAACAAGTGATGGCTACTTGTTAAAACAACAGTAAGCAGTAGATTAAAGTTTGGGGAGAATAGAGAGCTAGTAAAGATTAGTAATTTTCTCAAAGATTCACTAGTTTCAAAAGTTATATGTAAAATTAAAGCCATGATAATATATAACTTCATATCCTCTAAGATGATTCTAAACATGGTCAAAAACAGCAATATTAGAAAGAAATTTAAAAACGGGAAAACTCCCAGGTGGCCTATGGAAATTCAAGTGGTAGATGCACTTTGTAAAGCAATTTATCACTTTCTTAAAAAGTTATGTGTAAAATGACCATATAGCCCAGCAATTTCATTTTTTAGGTTCACTCTCAAGAGAAATAATAACTTCCTGTGAACTATAGGTGGATTCCCATAGCAGAATTATTAATACTCAATAGCCTGAGACAATCCAATTACCTCTCAATTGGTAAATAAACAAGCCAGGGTTGGTATATCCATTTGATGTTGCTCAATGTTTGGCTAGTTTTATGTCAACTTGACACAAACTAGAGTTATTTGAAAGGAGGAAACCTCAGTTGAGAAAAAAAACCTCCATAAGATCCATCTGTAGGGCATTTTCTTAATTAGTGATTGATGTGGGAGGGCCCAGCCCATTGTGGGCACTTCCATCCCTGAGCTGGTGGTCCTGGGTTGTATAAGAAAGAAGACTGTAAGCCATGAGAGTAAGCCAGTATGCAGCACATTCCATGGCCTCTGCATCAGCTCCTGCCTCCAGGTTCCTGCCCTTTTGAGACTGCCTTTGATGATAAACAGTGATATGAAAGTGTAATACAAATAAATCTTTTCCTCCCCGAGTTGCTTTGCTCATGATGTTTCATCACAGCAATAGAAAGCCTAAGATTCTCAGCCATATACAGAACAGACCACTAACAGGTGCTACAGTATTTACAAAAAATTTAAAGGGGAATTTGTTTAACAGATTCTTCATATTTCTTTCCTTAATCTGGGAGAAAACTGAAGCCATGCAGCATATTGAGGAACTGTGGCAGAAAATACAACTTCAAGTTAAGATGGGGCAATATAAACTTAAAGGTACTATGCAAAAACTAGAGATTATATGTGACAATCTGCCTTTTGAAAAATTCATGTGCACAAAACATAAGAGAGAAGTGCAAAGTTAAAGAATAAACCTATGTACCTAAAAATTGACATAGGTGTAGGTAAAAATTTTAGAAGAAATAGAGGTAAATATCAATTGAAAAGCATATAAACAAAGTTGTGACCTATAAGGGAATAATAGCCTTAATATTTAACTAACTAGTAATAATAGGAGCCACATCTATTTTACTTCATTACTATTTTTAGTTTCTCCAAGACACAGTCATATTTATTGTTCCCCATTTTGAAGACGAAAAGGAAAGCACAGTCATTATGTAACTCGCCCATTAATATTGCAGGTTAAGAGACAGAGTGCACATGAAGGTCAGGAGATCTGCACTAGAAAGCTTATGATCTCAACCACCAAATTAAATATATATATGTGTGTGTGTGTGTGTGTGTGTGTGTATGTGTGTGTGTGTATAAATATATATATGTATATTTATTATTGTACATATTGTTGTACATATTATATATGTATATATATTTACATGTACATATATATATGTATATGTATATATATGAAGATGGGCATGGTGGTGCAGTATGATAATCCTTGCTCTGGGAAGCCTGGGGCAGGAGGATCTCAAGTTCAAGGCTAGCTGGTGCTCCATAGTAAGACTCTGTTTCAAAAAAAAGAAGAAACAGGAGGAAGATGAAGAAAGATGAAGAAGAGGAAAAGGAAGCAGAAGAGGAAGGGGAGAGAGAAGAGAAAGACTTGGAAAAGAAAAAACTGAGAAATGGGAGAAGATTCTAATGGGATAAAAAGATGAAGGACATGAGTAGGTAATATTTTAATAAGAATTTTTCAAAATATAAATACATTTAACTCATAAGTCACTGGAAAAATAAGTATTAATATATTACCAGTATTTACTATGCAGTGATACTCATTGAGCACAAATCTATAGGCCATATTATTGACAAAGTTCGGAAAATTGATAAAGCAAGAATCCCAAAGCAAGCAAATATTTTTAAATGGCTAAGGTGGGGGCACGGGATATAGTAATCAAATAAGAATTCAAATTCAAGTAAGAGAGAGGCCAAAAAAACTGCTGTTTTTCTCCTTGTTTTCATCTCCATAGTAACACACATGCTGCACCACTGTAATCATCAGTATAGCGCATCACTACAGAGAGAAAATTGTGTGTTGTGTAGCTCAAAAAGCAAAGGTCATCTCCCAGGGGTGTGGTCTCTCCTGGTAGATCACTTGCTGTTCTCATGGCAAACAGAGCCGAGGCTTTTATTCTGCCATAGTCGGCTTCCAGCCGACCCAAGGCCAAGACTTGCTTCCTCTGTTCTTTCTTGAAGGCTGCTGCTTCTGCAGTGTTTGCTGTAAACAAAGCTCTGTCCCCAGTCTGTCTTCTGCTGGTTTCAAGGGAGTCAAGGACAACAGGAATGTCACATGAACTCACTCCAACAGGCTTCCATGCAGGCTCTTTTCCCTTTGGCTTTCTTCCTAGTGAGGTAATCTGTCAGTGACATCCAAGGAAGGCTAATCTCCTGCCCACTCTCCTTCCCAGCAGGGTTTCTGAGCCCTTCATAATTTTCCATCACTCTTCTTTTGTTTCTTCACTGAAGAACTGAAGCTAAGCAAAGAGCAGAAGTGTTCATGCTATACCACATTCAACATCCTGGGGTTTAAAATGTGACAACAATCATGTCTTTGGTAAACTAAACTCAGGTGGTCAGTAGGGAAACAATCAATTTAAAGCTTTTCCTTTTTGCTTAACTGACAATTTAATGCAGTAATCAGTTGCTATGATTATTCAGTCAACATTCTTACCAAATATTTCTTAAGCATCTACTCTAAGCTCAGTATCATTTGAATGCTGAAGGAATAACATTAATGAAGTACAGTCTTTGCCTTCAAGAGTTTTCCATGATAGAAAACATCATATGAGCAGAAAAAGACAACTTTCGTTATTCCAGAAAATTGGAGTGCTAGAAAGAAAAATCAAACAGGAAGTGAAGAAAGATCTTGGTTTAATGTGAGCATCTCTGAGACGGGGCACTTTGGGCAGGAACCCAAATGCCTGGAAGACAACAATATTGATAATATCAATAGTCATGAAGACAAGTCCAATCTGGGAGGCTGACAAACCAGGAGAAGCCAAGATAACTTTGGTACAGAGAAGGAAGCAGGAAATGTAGATTAGACCAGAGGGGTGGGCAGATGAGAGAAATCAGTTTCATGTTATGATAAAAAGATTATTCTTTCTTATCAATCTGGGAAAGAAACATTGGAGACAGAAATAAATAATGAAAATGTAAGGACACATGAAGTCATTCTCTGAACTCCAACTCTCAGCCCCACCCTCAACACACATCTTCCATTACAAGGAGAACAAAACTAGTGTGAGGGCAGCAGCTCAGGGATCAGGGAAACTCCCCCACACAGCCATGGGTTTACAGTTTCAATACTAGTAATGTCTATTTTATTTTTAGAAAGCTCCCCTTGGAGAACTCAGACAGTTAGAAATACTAGAATCCTAGGCAAAGATATGCCTGGTACAGGAAGGGAGGAGTATGGACAGATTACAAACAGAAAGCCCTGGGGATAAGCGGGAAATGTTTGCTTGAAAAAATGTCCTCAAAGTTAGGACCGTAGCTTTGACAGTAACTATTCATGTACAAAGCAACCAAACGTCTCTGTAGTAGTTCACTACGCCGACAAGGAGATATAATCATAGGTGGAAGTCCTGCCAGACCTCAGCAGAGGGAACTACCACCGTCATGGCCAATGCCATGCTGGACAGCGGAACTCCAAGCATCTGAGCTCAGGTGTTTTTATTGATTCAGAACTCCTCGGGTGTTTTAGTGATGGCACATGAAGACCATGAGCAATCAAACTTCCCCCACATAAGTCCAACACCTACAGACAGGACAAAATGTCAAGGCCTATGCAGCCCCTCACCCAACAGTGCACAAAACAATTATTTTATATATAACTAAAAATAAACTTCTACAACACATCTCTGGTCAACTACAATAGCGACAGAAATGCAATAACCCAGAAATCAGACTATGAAGGAAAAAAAAAGGGGAAACCTTCACTTCATCCTTCTTATTGACTCAGAAAAGGGAATTCTAGAAACTACAGCCTTTCTATCATCTATATCATCTGATAGGCAACTCAGTCCAAAGCTAATTGGTATTATCAAGATTAAGAAAGCAAAACTACCCACGTTACAGGTAGTGATATTGTGATATTGTCTCTATGTCCAGTTACAGGCTTGGGAACCTAAGCCAGGATATCTTATCTACCAGTAAACATTAAAGACATCCCACTGTGCACAGGTCTCAGCCAGGGTTCCAGCTCTGAAAGGAGAAGTGGATACACCACATTTAAGAGCAAGTCCCATTCACAGCAGTGGATGGCCAACACAAAAAGAACTCAATAGTATTTTTGGAAGGGTTTTTGATTTTGGAGGGGGGGGTCTCATAATGCTTTGTCTGGGCATTTTTTAAAATAACTCATACAGGTGTTTTACTTATATATCATGGTTTCTGAGTTTGTGTTTTTACAGGATTTCTGTCTCTGCATCTGTTGTGTTTTTTTTTTCCCTTTGGCTCTTTGTTTTTCTTCCTGTTTGCTTGTTTGTTTTGTCCTATTCTGTTTGGTTTCTTTGTTTGACTGCCTTTTTGTTTTCTTCTTGTTTGTTTGTAGTGCCTTTTTATTGCCAATAGCTGACACTGCCCAAGACTCAGGAAAATAAGTCACAGAAAGTGTGGCAATTGACAGGTATTGCACAGCTGTGGGGAGGACCGAGCTGTAGAGGTCACTGATCCTGGAAACGGTGTGAGGTGGCAGGGGAAATGTCCACAAAGAATATTTTTCTGCCCCCAAGAGCAGAGAAATGTCTAATCCCTCCTTGTGCACAAAGGAGCAAAGTGGAGGTCAGCATCTTAGCAACTTGGAGCTAAGTGAGGGGTGTAAGTCAGAGGGAGTTCCTAGCAGAACCACAAATCAAAGTTTGAACCCAGAACCAAACCCCCAAGAATCATGTATAGACGCAGGATGACACAGGGAAGCCAGCTGTTGGTGATCCTTTCTAAATGTTCTCCATTGCTGGCTGTTCAGATGATCTTGATGAGATCTTTCTTATAAAGAAAGCTCCCATTTTTCTCCAGTTTGGAGAACACCGGCTGCCCAGTGATCTCAATCTCAAAGGTCCTGTGTGTCCCTCCTCGTCCATCTGTCCCCAGCCCTGTCCCTCAGTGTACCTTTACCCTCCGCCCCCACGTGGCAATTCAATCTTGATACTGGGATACTCCTTCATGAGTCTCTGCAGCTCCAAGTAGGTAGCCCCAAAGCCACAGGGTTCCCAGGTTCACAGTAACCCACCAGGATGTGGACTCTGTTGCCTGCTTCCATCTCCCAGGGAGAGGTTGCTATGGACACCTGCTCTGGCTCACCACTCATCACTGCCCAGTTCACTGCAGGGCTGATCCCAGTGCCCGTTGCCCAATTGGCTGAAGGGCTGATCTGGGTGTCCATTGTCACTTGCTTGTTTTCTAATGAAAAAGATAAAGGAAGGGCGAGAATTTGGAAGGGTGAACAGTTGGGAAGGATTTGGGGAAGTGGGGAGGTGGGAAGGGTCTGGGAGGAATTGAGCAGGAAGGGAAACCATGATCCATGGTCAGTATATATTGCATAAGAAAGGAAAAATCTATTCCAGTTACAAAAGAAAATATCCTGCTGAAGAATTTCAATAGTACTGTACACATATGTACTTGGAACTCAAAATTTTTCCTAAAATACTTAAAACAAAAGTTTACATTTGTTTAGGTAGTTCTTTACAAACTCTTAGAACCGAGGACATTTCCCCTGAACTTTCATATAAAAGAAATTGGAAAACTGGACCAAGGCCTAGCCTTGGTCACAAGTGTATTTTTTTTCAGTTGTTGTATTATCTCCCCACTTTCATTGTATGCTCCTCAACTGTTGAAAATGGATGGTTCCTTCTGTAGCCTAAAGTATATAGTGGATATTTGTTAGACACCTTCCTTTTGCCTAATAGTCCTCCTCTACTTCTATGTTTTGTGTGTGTGTGTGTAAATGTTTATATCTAAATTCCACACATGAAAAGAAAATGTGAATCTTGTCTTCATGAGTCTGACTTATTTCACCTGAAATACTGAGCTCCAGTTCTATCCATTTTTCTACAAAGGACATTATTTCATTCTTCTTTATAGCTGAATAAAATTTCATTTTTTATCCATTCACCTGTTGATGGAGATCTAGACTGGTTCCATATCTTTCCTACTATGAATAGTGCAGTAGTAAGCATAGACTTTTGCTGATGAATCCCTCTGCATGTCTGTGGGAGATACCAATTATCTCTCTCCCCTTGAGCACTTCAGCATTATTGAAGAGGAATGTTGATACTGAAGAGGAGTGTGAAGAGGAGTGATCATGTTCAATTCTTCTTTGAAGACTGAATAATCATAACAATAAAGCCATCCTTCACTATCTTTTACTCTGTAGATGCTTTGTAATTGTAAATAATAATGAAAGCCTGAGTCTTATTTGACAAAAATCATTTATGAGATGATTATAGTGACATTAGTACCGTTTGTCTTTCTTATTCAGGGTGACAAAATAGTTGACTGTAATCGAGTGTCAGATTAGAATGAATGCCACAGACATTACTTCCTTTACCTTCCCAAAGATCTCCCAAAGATCCTACCTCACTGACAGAGGTTTGTGAGAAGTTCCTACTGAATTGCGTTTCTGAATGAAGGGCCACTAGTGCATGCAAATAATTGAATCACTTGGATCCTGTAAGGAAAGCATTGGGGGATTGCATCTAACAGGCCTTTGACATTCTGACTTAACATCCTATTTTGGAGAAACTCTGCTATGATATTCTATCAGAAAACAAAAGTCTGATTTAGATGTCAGAGTTGCTCATCTGAGTCACTTCAAACAACATGATAAAATATTGTAGTAAACTACTTGAAAATCCGAAAGAAATTATAGCAAACTGTAAGGTTTGGGGGAGGGAAGAAAAAGATTTCTTTTTCCTTTAAGAGTAAAAACCTGGCTTGATCTTATTTGTGTCTTGTGCCAGGAACCACAGCTGCTGTGAATTCGCGTGTACAGTAGCATGTCGTGTCTACAGTACAGCATTTCACTGTTCTCCTCGTTGTCCTCCAGACAGGGGGAAGGGTGACACATAAGTCCCTTCACAGCAGAACACTCATAATACCTTATTGCAACGTCTGCAATAACCACTACCCACTGTAATAATAAGCTTCTCTGACCAAAGTTGAGAACAGCACAAATCTATGATTATAAACATAAAGGGTGTATGTGAAGATACTACAAAACTAAAAAAAGCTTAAAACTTGATCATCTTTGGTGGCCCACCAAAACTGTAGAGAAAGACCAGATTGCTAAAAATAACACACACATTGTTTGCAGAACGCAGACAAGTCATGCTGAAAGAAAGATGGAGACGCCTTCTCTGCTGACTTATCTTTATAAAATACTCTAAATACTTCACAAAACTAATTCATTTAATCTCCACAAGAAATCTGCAAGAAATGGCCTGATTATTTATCAGATGGGAAACCAAGACATAAAGGATAAGTAACTTGCTCATGGTAACACATTGAGTAAAGAAATAGATACATACAAACGTATGACATTTGATTTCAACTCTTTATTCTTAACCATTATAGCAAGCAGTCTCTCTATGTACTTACAAGGTACTTATTGGTAGAGTTTTCTATTGAAGAGGGAACTTTACCATGAACAAGCATTAAAGTAAAGGGATAGTTTTCCTTATTCTGATTCTTCAGTCTACAAAGGAGAATTATTGTTGACCATAGGTCCACATGTATATTCATTTTCAATTAGAATGTAGGTTATTAGCCTAAACCTAAAAAGAAAAAAATCAATGTCACAATAGTGGTTGAAAATAGTTAAGGATCAAAATTAATTACGTAGAGCTAGAGAGATGGCTCAGTGCTTAAGAGTTTGTATTGCTCTTGCAGAGGACCAGGGTTCCATTCCAGGTTCACTTCCATATGGTGGTTCATAACCATCTGTAACTCCAACTGCAGGGAATCTGATGCCCTCTTCTGACCTCTCAAGGCACCAGGCACACACTTCATGCACATACTTTCGTGAAGGCATCCACTCAGGTGCATAAAATAAATAAACTCCTTGATCTTCTTTAATTACCTTATTGCTCTAGCTAAGACTTCACGTATTATATTGAATAGGTATGGGGAGAAGGGACAATCTTGTCTTGTTCCTGATTTTATGACAGTTTATATAAGCAACCCAAAAAATTATAGTAGGGAACTTTTACAGCTAAGAAACAACTTCAGTGAAGTGATTGGCTATATGATCAACTAAAAAAAAAGTCAATAGCCCTCCTGTTTACAAATGACAAATGGACTGATAAAGAAATAACATAATATATCTTGGGGTAACTATAATCAAGCAAATAAAAGACTTGTATAACAAAGACTTCAAGTCTTTGAAGAGAGAAACTAAAGAAGATCTCAGAAGATGAAAAGATCTCCCACACTCCTAGATCAACATAGTAAAAATAGACATCTTAACAAAAGCAATCTACAGGTTCAAACATCATCCCTAATAAAATCCCAACACAGTCCTTTACAGACCTTGAAAGGAAAATAATCAACTTCCTATGGAAAATCAAAAAGCCCAAGATAGCCAAAGTAATCCTGAAAAATAAAAGAATCTCTGGGGATATCACTATTCCTGTTCCCAAGCTGTATTACAGGGCTTTAGTAATAAAAACCACATGGTATTGTCATTGAAACAAATATGTTGATCAATGGAACCGAATTGAAAATCCAGACATAAATCCACACACTTACAGACACCTTATCTTACATAAAGAAGCCAGAAATATAAAATAGAATAAAGAAAGCATCTGTAACAAATGGTGTTGGTCTAACTGGATGCCTACATGTAGAAAAATCCAAATTGATCCATTTCTATCACCATGCACTAAACTCAAGTCCAAGTGCATCAAAGATCTCAATATAAAACCAGACACACTGAACATGATAGAAGAGAAAGTGGGGAAAAGCCTCGAACACATCGGCACAGGAAACAACTTCCTGAACAGAATACCAATAGCTCAAGCACTAAGGTCAACGATTGATTAATGGGACCTTATGAAACTGAAAAGTTTCTGTAAGGCAAAGGACACTGTCAACAAGACAAAACAGCAGCCTACAGAATCAGAAAAGATTTTCACCAACTCCACTTTCAAGAGAGGGCTAATATCCAAAATATATAAAGAACTCAAGAAACTAGACATCAAGAAAACAAACAATCCAATTAAAAACTGGGGTATATATCTAAACAAAGTATTCTCAAAAGAGGAATCTCAAATGGCTGAGAAACACCTAAAGAAATGTTTGGCATCCTTAGCCATTAGGGAAATGCAAATCAACACTTTGAGATTCCACCTTACATCTGTCAGAATGGCTGAGATCAATAACACAAAGGACAGCTCATGCTGGTGAGGATGTGGAGCAAGAGGAGTACTCCTTTGCTGCTGGTGAGGGTGCAAACTTGTACAGCCACTATGAGAATCAATATGGTGATTCCTTATGAAATTGGAAATAGACCTACCTCAAGACCCAGCTGGCTATATCCGTCCTGGGCATATACCCAAAAGATATTCCATCCTACCAGAAGGACACTTGCTCAACTAGTTCATAGCTGCTTTATTCATAATAGCCAGAAGTTGGAAACAACCTATATGCCCCTCAACTGAGGAATGGATAAAGAATGAATAAAGGTGAATGGAGGGCAGGATGGAAATGAGAGCAGAGGGGACCAGGAGGAGGAGAGGAACAGAGGGAGAAAATATATGGAGACAGGATAAGAATTGGGAGACAATTAGAGAGTGATCAGGAGACCTAATATAGTGGAAACTCACAGGGATATATGAAGGAGACACTAGAAAGGACCTCTAGTGATTGGAGATAGGGAGCCTGAACAGGCCATCTCCTGTGGCCAGGCATGGTTTCTAGTGGTGAGACTGGGACACCATCCCAGCCACAAAACCTCTGACTTATGGCCTATCTACCCTTCAATATCCTTATTGACAATGGAAAGGCAGAATTCCATGTCAAAGTAGGGATCTCCTGCCTGAAACTGCCAGGAACCAGAGACTGGATAACCCAGAGACAATTTCTAATGATGTCATGCTTTGTTCATAGATCGGTACCTAAGCCAGTCCTCACCAGAGAGGCCCTCCTCAGCAGCTCAGAGGAGCATCTTGGTAGGCCCAGGGCCAAATATCATGCAGAGATTGGGGAACCCCACAGAAGAAAGAGAGGAGAGATAGTGGAAACCAGAGAGGCTGAGAACACCAGGAGAACAAGCCCCACAATGTCAACTGTCCAGCACTCCTGGGGGCCCACAGAGACTGAAGCCATAGACATGGAACCTGTAGGATCCCCTAAATACATCACATGGCTGTCTAGATTGATGTTTTTGAAAAACTCCTACAGGCTGGAGTGGGGGTGTCACTGACCATTTTACTGACCTTTGAAACTCTTTTTCTCCTGCTGGGCTGCCTGACCCACCCTTGATGTGGTCTTGATTGGTGTGTGGTCTCATTCCATCCTGCTATGTCATGCCCTGATTGTGCTGTAACTCTGGAGGAATCGTTCTTTCTGGGGAGAAGGGGAGACATTAGTGGATGGTGATGGGGGTAGGTCTGGGGGAGACAAGAGGAAATGGGAGTGGAGATAGGGGAGGAGGGGAGCCAGGATGATGTATTCTATAAGTTTTGTGAGAGAAGAAAAAATAAAATAAAAAAATTTTTTTAAATATATCTAAACAATTACCTACTTACACTTAGTTTTTGTAAAAAGTTTTGCTAAGGAACTCAACCTTAGATTTTGTAATCCACATATCAACATAACGAATTCAAAAGGTAATACTATTATAACATAACCATTACAATCTTTCTTTACAAATGTACAAAGAAATAAGAATCAAGAGATTAAGACATCTGCCAATTATTGAACTCTGGCAAGTAGGTGAACAGAACCAAAACAAATTGAGCTTGACATTAAAATCTATATTTTTTTCTATTCCAGCCAGTTATGAGCTAATAAGAAGTTTATAGGAATAATTTTATTCATAGATCCTAAAAAAGACATTTTTTCTAACCTATCTATTAGCTTTAACTTATTCATCTTTTAAAATAATAGACATGATGAAAAAATGCACAAAACAGCAGGACACATTTCCTTTAACCATGAATTCAGAGCAGACAAGAATTCAAGATATTTGAGATTCCAATTTTAGAGTTTCCAAGAACCTTCTTAACTCAGGATAAAAGACTTACAGGAAGAGTTAAGAAAGTAGATGGAAGGATTGCAGGGAAAGCATCTTTAAGTGGGCATAAGAGCTGTAGACATAGGTACCAGTTATGGGAAGAAGGTAAACCCAGAGGAGAGAAACTCAGAAGCGTGGATCAATATCCCTGTCAATCACAGCTGTGCTTGAAACTCTAGATACAAGAAAAAGCAATACCCAGCTAAACCTCCATTAAAAACTCAGGAAACTTCTTCTATATAAACACTGTGAGGAAAAAAAAGAAAAAACTTGTAGAGAAAAATCTTCTGTTTTTATTTTTTTAATTTAAAAGTATGTTAACACGTTCAAGTTCTAATCTCATATTAATGTTTTAAAAACATTCTATCATGTACACAATGACAGAGAACAGCGAGGGTGGGAGAGGGAGAGGCAGATGGAAGGAGCAGAGAGAAAAGAAAAAATAGGGTATCATCAAATTGCAAATCAATTGTTTCCATAAATTTCACCAGTATTTTCAATTCAAAGGAAGACATAATGATTCTAAACCTGAATAACCCTTATGTTATCATATTAAATTACTGCGATTGTCTTAGTCAATGTTCTATTCCTGTGAAGAAACACCATGACCACAACAAGTCTTATAAAGGAAAAGCATTAAATTGGATCTTGCATAATGTTTCAGAGGTTTGGTCCATTATCAGCAAGGCAGGTAGCATGGTGCACACAGGCAGAGATGGGCTGTAGAAGGAACTGAGAATTCTATATACTGTTTCACAGGCAGCAAGCATAGAAAGAGCCACTAGGCCTGGCTTGACTTCTAAAGCACCACCCCTATGCCCAGCGACATACTTCCTCCAACAGGCCACACCTCCTAATCACTCTCAAGTAGTGCCATTCCCTGATGACTAAGCATACAAATTTAAGAGCCTATAGGGAGCTTATGGTTATTCAAATCACTGCAGTGGCCAAATCAAGTAGAAACTGATAGTGTACAGATATAGAATTTGAACTGGGCCAAGACATTTGTCTTTTCAATAATTCTAGGTCCTGTTGAATTGAACATCAATGTCAATCATCACAGAGGTTATGACAGGAGTTTTCTAATACTACATTTAAAAACTTAAGGGGTCAAACTAAGAAGCTCAGGAACATAAATTAGTAGCATCAACATGATCACATTGTTAACAAGAAATTATGATAAGAAAATAAGCCAAATAATTAGAAAAATAACTGAATTAGTTAAAAGGATAGTACTACTGAGAATAAGAAGTATAAGCTGGGAAGTAGGGGCACATGCCTCTAATCCCAACACGTGGGAGGCAGAGGCAGGCAGATCTCTGTGAGTTTGAGGCCAGCCTGGTCTACAGAGCAAGTTCTAGGACAGCCAGAGTTACAACAGAGAAACCCTGTCTTAAATTAAAAAAAAAAAGAATAAGACTTATAAAAGCAAAAAAAATCATAAAATTAAAGTTTAATATAGAATACCAATAGAGGAAAAATATATTTAATTAATAACTTGACAAAATTCTAGGGAATTTTAGTTAAGGAAGATATATTTAAATGTACAAATGAAAAGTAATACATGATTTCAGATGAGGAGATTAAATACATAATAAGATACACTAACAACTTTATTTAAAACTAAAGGGAAATGAGGAGAATTCCTAGACACTTAAAATTGACTAGAAATTGATGTATTAAAAATACATAAATTATGACTAATTTTGTGATTATTACATAAGGGGACTCTAAAGCCCAGACTTATTTGAAGGAAGGGAATGTAAAGATGATACTACACAAATAACAAATTGTACAATAAGTGACATTACTTTCATCTTATGCAGTTATTACAGTAATAGAAAATATTAAAACTCAAATTCACGTAAGAGACTAGGAGAGCCTTGATAACAAAAATTGGACAATGGAGAATGGAGATGTAGCTCAACTCCATGACAGTGTTTGCCTGGTGTCCACTAGGCTCGGGTGGCATCACCAGCACTGAAATAAAGAATTGACAAGGACAATACAACAAAGAACAAGGACAGTCATAGCCAGAGCTCCAAAATAAGGCATTTGCAAGCAAAATCCAGTGTTAAATGGAAAATAAAATACTTCATGATTAACTGGGCTTCTTCCATAGTCACAAATTAATTAATAAAAGTCAGTGAGTCAATAGATTACAATAGAACAATACTTTATTATTTTAATTGATGCAGAAAAATTCTTCAATGGAACTTAGCTTCCATTCACTAAAAGGAAAACACATCAACCATCGAGAAAATAAAATAAAGCTTTCCATTCGTACCACACTATAAGAAGCCCAATCATAGTAAACGCTTGTCAACAGTGAGATTTAGCATTGTCAGATTTCAAGTAAAAGCATTACTTGATACCATGTCATCACATAACTCCACTCCTACCCTTGTATCCTAGCATCCTCCTGGAAAAAAATGTCGACGAATAAACCAAAAGGTTCAGAATATTAGCGATGCTTCTGGACTAACAAAGAAATTCATTTTTAGTGAGCTTTCCATCAGAACTACCAAATGCCTGAGACAACTTGTAGAATGAAAAGGGCCCACCTGGCTCCATTCCGGTGGTTCCAGTCCATCATCAGTTGGCCTCCTTCGTACTTGTGGCAAAGCAGCACAGAAAGGCAGGAGAAGGTGGCAGGGCTGATTCTACCATCTCAGGGCCAGGAGATGCCAAAATAGATAGATAGATAGATAGATAGATAGATAGATAGATAGATAGATAGATAGATAGATATAGATAGATGATAGATAGATAGATAGATAGATAGATAGATAGATAGATAGATAGATAGATAGGTGCAAGGGATACAAAAGCCCCATAATCCTCTTTGAGGGCATTCTCCCAGTACCCTACAAGGCCCCATCTCTCATAGATCCCACCAGCTCCTGATATCCCCACCCAGAGGTGAAGCCTTTAATATACAGGCCTTGTAGAGACTAGAACTATGGTGCTGACTACCAGTTCATTAATTCAGGGTGAACTACGAACTTTGTCGTATTATTACTTGATAAACTCTACAGTAGTGAAAACAAATGAGCTATACCTACATGTGTCACAAGTCCCAATGATTTCATCCTGAACTAAAATTAATCGAAGAAAAATACACTCAATTCTATTTATATAAATTTCAAAATAAAAACATTGTTTAGAAACACAAGACAGATATGTAGAACTGCAGAAGGACGCACAGAATAATTGTACTGATAAAGCTGTGTTTCTTAAACAGCTTAATGGCATTTAGATACGTATCTAACTGTGTTGCTTTTTATATCACTCAATTGCTACTAATCTGTTTTTTATCTACTTAATATTTCCTAAATCAACTAAAAATATATCAAGTGAAAAAGAAACTCAGTTTCCCCCATCCCAATATGATACAATTGCAAGTCGGTATCAGGAAGCTGACGATGAGGTTTCCTTCTTCAAAATAATGTATCTTGTGAAGGACTCAGTTCTGCACAGCACACAGTTTGTGGGCACAAAGAGGAGACGACTGCAGAGTATGCACAGTGTGCTGCCCTTTTAAGATCAATATGCAGCTTAACCCTTTGTTAAGTAACAGACTGATAAACAGGCAGTGTTGGTACCATCCTGATTGTCCAGTCCACCTGCTTCACTTCTGCTGATCTTTGTATCTTATGTAGCTCATTCTGAATAGATGTATTTCTCATTCTTCTTCCTCCGTGCTAAATGCTCAAGGACATAATGGATAAAATGGGGAAATTCATCTTCAAATCGATATGCAATCCTAAAACATAACCTGGAAATATTGCAGGAGCCTCTTAAATTACTGCATTGCAAGCAAATTTTCTGTATACTGTATTTTTATGCACCAATATTTAAAAATAAGGGACATTGGTACCATAAAATAAAAGACCACTAGAAGAAATCATTTCTCTACGCTTATTCATTTATCTATTTACTTGTACTCATTTATTTTGAGCCAGGGCCTCATTATCTTGCTCAGACCAGTCCTGAACTTCCGAGTTCAAAATGATCATTCTGCTTCAGCCTGCCATAAAATGGGTTCTCAGAATGTAATTTTTCACATTTATTTTGGTGTTAGAGTGTCCACTCCTGCCCAGCTCACATGGAGAGGAAAAGTACTGGGAATTCTTTCTCTCTTCCACTATGTGGGTTCTGGGATCAAAATCAGGTCTGCAGGGCAGAAAGTGCCTTTACCCACTGAGCAATCTCTGTGACTCATACAAGCGTATTTTTATAGCTGGGCATAGTGGCATACACCTTCATGCTGAGCACTTGGGAGACAGAGGCAGGATCACCATGAATTCAAGGCCATAGTGAGCTTGAAGCCAGTCTGTCTCAAAACACCAACAAGGGAATCTAGTTTAAATATTCTAATTGAAAATCATTTTACTATAACTAAAACAACAGGTAACACATTTATCTAGTGGGATTACATTTATGATTCATAGTCATTCTCTTTCATTGTTTTTAAAGACAATAAAATGTTGTACTGAGTGGCAGCTTCTGTAAATATTTTCAGAAATAGTATTTTTATAATAATCTAAAATTTTCTTTATATTTGAATCTGATTAGATTGCAATTTATTTTAAATTTAATTAAATGTAAATTATCTTAAATTATTATTTTTAAGAAGTATATTCTTTCTAGATTTCTAACAATTGCCTGAAAATAATATGTATGTGCTGTGCTCAGTGAACATGTGTATAGTCCCAGATATGACTGCTAGAGTCCTGGAGTTTGAGACTAAGTCAGACAGCATAATGAAACCCCTATCTCAATAACAAAGTGTTAGAATCCTTTCACTGAAATCAAAGTCTATCCATAAATTGGTGAGACTGTTCACATAATAAAATACAACAACAACTATCAACGCATAGTTAAATATGCCAATAGAATCTGGACTGTATCTGTTAATGGCTAAGAAACTCATGGGCTGTCAGATGGCTTCGTGTTAAGAGTATATACTTCTCTTGAAGAGGACTAGAGTTCGGTTCCCAGCACCTACATCAGGCAGTTCACAACTGCCTTTAACTACAGCTGTCTAACACCTCAGGTCCCTATGGCACCTGCACTCACTCATGTGCACATGCTCCACACGTACATTAATTAAAAACAAATCTTAAAACCGGGCAGGGTGGCACACACTTCTAGTCTCAGCACTCGGGATACAGAAGAAAGCAAATCTATGTGAGTTTGAGACCAGCCTGGTCTACAGAGTGAGTTCCAGGACAGCCAGAGTTACAACAGAGAAACCCTGCCTCAGGAAAAAACAAAACAAAAAAAAAATCTTTAAAAAATGAACAAATTCATTAATCTTGTTTTCATTCACACTTCTGTTGTAAACACTAATCATTTTGGGTTTTTGCTGTTGTTGTTGCTTGGGTTTTTTTTGTTTGTTTGTTTTGTTTCGGGGTTTTTTTGTTTGTCTTTTTTGTTTTTTTGTTCGTTTGTTTTTTGTTTTGTTTTTGTTTTTTTAAGCCAGAAGCTTTTACTTGATCAGGGCTATTAGTTGTAATGAGTAAATGACAGCGTGTTTGAAATTCTGCATGCTTGCAGTAAGCACATGCAAACAGCATTTTCACATGCTGATATTGATGACTTTGCAAAGTACAGATTGATTGTTAAGTCAGCGATTAACTTTCCTAACTCCTCTTCTGTATGTGTCTGTGTAGGCAATACTGCAACCTAGAGCAAGTATATTTTAAAGACTGTAAATATTTAGACATTCTAGACTTACACAAGATGGAAATTGTGGCTTAAAGTTTATTATGGAGTCCCACGGTTTGACTCTTACATTTAGGGATAGTCAATTGATTTTTAATTCAGTCCCCAGATGGATTCCTCGGTCCTCCGAAGAATTCTGAACACCAGGGCAAAGACCAGTGCTTTAAAGTTTATATACATAACAGGATAGATAGTGTTTGTTTGAATTTGGGTTGAGCTTCAGCAAGAAGTAAAGAAAAAAAAGAAAAATACCTGATGAAAGTTTGCTCCCACTCACCCAAGTCAGATCCCAGCCAGTCAGAAGTAGCTACTGAAAGTATTGGAGTCCAAAGGACAACGCCTAGCATACTTAGAAAGATCCAGAAGAGAAATAGAAAATCAAATAATACCTCTATCAAAGAGTTGAAACACATCAGAATCAGGGTCAAAGGTAAAAACCTAAAATTCTCAATCCAGTAAAAAAAAAAAAAAAAGAAAAGGTGGAAAAAAGCAAGGATGTTTCCAAAAAGTTACTGGCAGCACCCAATTCTCAGCTGCGTCTGTAGATGAAACATGGGGAGAAGAACTGCCATCCTGGCTTAATCAAGCAAAACAAAATCCCTCAATAAAATAAATAATAACACACACGGATACTGATCCGGTATTAAACCAAGAAAAATGGGTATTTCTTGAAATATAGATTGTTCTATAGCATTTACTCTTGAAAATGCAAAATAATCCTGAGACTTGTTAGTATTTAAAAAAAATTATTAGTATCGAATTCAGTATTTTTACAAAATTTTGTCACTAAATAGTGACCTATTTTAACCTATATAAGCTTAATTGAGTATTTAAGTTTGTGTAGGCTGAATTTTCTCTAGTTGGCCTTAGGTGTTTTCATTTAACCTTATTAAAGTTGTACGTGTTTATGGAGCGCATGTTTCTATATGTGTAAACATTGTAAAATGTTCAAATTTGGTTAACTCATTGATCTCCTTAAATGCTTATCATTTTGTTCTGGTAAAAGCATTCCAAATCTTTCATGTAGCTGTTTTAAATGTACAGAGTATATCATTTTATATAGTTACCCTAACTGTGCAATTGCACAGTGAAACGTCTCACTCCTGCTTAGTTGTAACTTAGCAGCCATTGATCCTTTTCCATCCCCGTCTCTCCAACATTCACCATTCCTAGTAGCCGCCATCTTACTCTCAACTGCTGTGAGATTCACTGTTTTGGATCCCACACATGTGTAGTGCTTGCTTTCCACGCTTGGCTCATTTCACTCAGAATAATGACATCTAGCTCCATCCGTGTTTGTGACTGATTACAATATGTTATCATTTATGTCTGAATGGTATAGCACTGTGCATATTTAACACGTTTTCTTTATCCATTCATTGTGTAATTGATTCTTAGGTTGCTTATATTTCGTAGATATTGTGCACAGTGCTGCAATAAACTGGAGAGAAGATGTCTCTTTAACATATAGATTTCATTTGTTTTTTTATATTTAGCCAGTACTTAGACTGTTGGGTTATAAAATACATCTATTTTTAAAAATTTGTGGAACTTTCATTCTGTTTTAATGACCCTGCCCATTCTCATACTAACGATTTAAGAGACCCTGCTTATACCTCGCGTACAGTTATTTATGTTTATTTCCCACAGTGTCTGAGCTATTCTGAATTGGTTTCATCTTTAATTTAATTTATTAGGCATGTGTGTTTTGTTTTGCTTTACATAAGTTTTTCAGAAAAGTACAGTTTCAAGGAATCAACTCTTATAAGCAGAGATAATTTTTACAAATAATAAAGCTGGTATCAATCTTTTGAAAACTCTCAAAACCCATTGTAAATATCTAGTCCTAAGTCAGCAGCATCATTTCTGAAGTTTCACATAACAGGTAATCACATACATAACCAATTCAGTTGGAAAATTACAATCCTAAGGAAACTAGAATCTATTCATGCTACTCTTAATGGTGCACACATTGACTTTATTGCTGAATTATACATAATATATATTTGTGTCTTTAACACCATGGAAGAAGTATAAATATTTGGACTACCCATGCATTTAAAATGTCATGATTACTCAAATGTGCCTTGTAATAGGAATTGGTACAGGAAAGCCTACAACCATGACTTAAATATATGTTTAAACAATAATTGCTACTAAAAACATTTGGTTTTATGTAAAATTCAACTAAAAATATTGTAATATCCTGTTCAATTCCCCACCAGATCTTCTGTGATCATGGACAAAACTAAATGAAGATACTAAAGACTTCACGAGGGCTGGGATAATGGTTCTGTGGGTAAAGAAAAACCCTTATTAAAGTGGAAGGAGAGAACAACTCTATAGAGTTGTGCTCTGACCTCTACACACGTGTTACAGCATGTGCACGCTACACACACACACACACACACACACACACACACACACACACATCACAGACACGCATAAACACACAAGTAAACAAAATACAAATTAACATCTGTATACCTGTCACCTTTTCTGTAAACCCTTTTCATATAAATTTGAAATGGGTTACAATTAGCTGGAATTGTGTATGAATTCTTACTATGTGGCTGTGTAAAACTTGTATTTGAAATTTTGATAGCCCATAATATTTAATTCTTCTTCCTGGACTAAATCTAGCTTAGCGATTTGGCACACTATTAGCAAGAAATTTAAGCGGGAAATTCGAGTCCAGGAATTTAACTGAGAAATCTTTCTCTTTATGAGAAAAATCACAAACTTACATAGTTTTCATGGAGAAATAGTGACTCACAGTTCCCCCAAAAAGGAATTCAGATAGGTGTGGTAGAAAGTACAATCTGAAATCAGACGTGTGGTACAAATAAACAATTAAGGTTATGAAACAAATTATTGAAACAGAAGCATATGCAAACACAGCACAAGAACTTTCAGAATGAGAACCATTCACTCGGTCAATCTCTGTACAGCTTATTTACAACTTACAACTAGTACAACTGGAAACTTCCATGCAAATACTGCATTAAAATCAAGTGAAATGCCAAAGGGTAGCCTTACAAATTTGTCTCTGAGGAGTCTGTGCAAGGATAGCTGAATTATGCTATTCTAAGACATGCTGTCATCCAGATCATTTTTTCTGCTTTAACTGAAAACATATCAGCCAGCATATGTTTTGAATCCAAGTCCCGGACTTTTGGGGAATAGAAAGTATACTTCATTTTGGTCAGATTCTGTCTCAAATAAAGGTGTACAGCTTTCTGGAAAAATCGCATACCCTAGTGTTGCAGGAAAATGAGAACTCATCATAAACTCTGGGTAAAAAATGTCTCATCCCAAAGGGGTATCAGTGTTCCCTTTCCCTAAATTACTAGTACATATCACTATCAACTATTTGGTTGAGTTGTCCATTCCCAGCAGATAATCAGAGTATGTAACTCTCAGCTTCACATGATAAAATGCCTGTCTTGTGCATCAGAGGAAGGTGTCTTGCTTTCTCTCCCACTGTCTTCCATGGAAATATCAGTTGTTTACTAATTTCTTCCATAGTGACTAATGAAGACTTTTTGATGAAGTATTGAAAGGAGATAGCACCATATGTCCCTGAAGCTTTGTAGTGACTGGAACAGAGTAGATGCATATCTTCTGATAGCTCTTGGTATCGATTTGTTGTCTAATATAATTCAACTTAAATTCTGATTCATGTGATATCTCCTCCCTTTGGGGAGCATTGTAGCAATGCTACAATGGAGTAGAAAATGCAGAAAATGCTACAAGGTAGAAAAAAGTAGTCCTCTTGTGTTCATAAGTTTTCTCTCAACTTAGGTTCATGTATCTTTCATACTTTGCTTGCCTTGCATCTGAAATGACTTGAAAGCCAACATCACCAGTGAAGACGAGCCAGCATCCTTCCTTTCTCTTCTTTACTTTTGTAGGAAGCTGCCATGCTCTCTCTGCCTGAAATCTCGTGCTGCTTCGCTGCTCAGGTTGGCAGGTCCTTTTCTCAAGTAGGTAGAGGCCTTAGACCTCTACCTTAGACCAAGGAGTGAGGGGAGTCCAGAGGAAATAGGTTTAATCATTCTCATTGACTTTTAGAAAGTATGGAATGCTTAGAAAACCTCAGATATTACAGTCTTGAACTTTAAAATTGTACTATGTCAATACAAAGCCCAATTAATATACAGGCAATATCAAAGACAGGCTGCTGACATACACATAACTGCCACCCACTTAAAAGCACACAGCTCATCACAGCTGTTGCTATGATCTGTACCTGGTGGGTAATGGCACTGGTAACCAAGGGAAAGGAGGGGAGGCATATAATAGGTGCAGCTCTGTAATAGGATCACCCTCATGCATTTAATATAAAGAACATTGTTGGATAAACCCTAGTTGGAGGACACTATGTAATGATTTTTCTCCCACCTTCCTCCCTTCTCTAAGAAAATGGAGGCTTTTTATATTCTAAGAAGGATGTTCTATGACAGTACCAGCCTAGTGCCAAGAAGACTGGGACAACTGGTCACCTCCATAAGAAGCCTGTCAACTAACAGCTGTCATTCATATCTACACACCGAACCTTTGCATAAGCAGATCAGAAACTACTGGTTAAATAACCAAGAGGTTGAGTCATTGATGTGTATGATTTTAAAACAAACAGTAATGCTTGGAGAGATTTTTAAATGAACAATCATGTCTGGAAAAACGTACTTTCAAATGTTTCTCCCTCATCCACTTCTGGTGGGAATAAACCTCTACTTTGTGGATATGATAAGTAGGACTTCATTGGCATCCACAGAGTTTTAGACGTTTTATAATTCATCTCAATAATCAAAGGTGGAGAAGGAATATATTATACTGTATCTGTAAACTTTAGTAGGCTCAACATATGTCCATGAAATAACTACTTTACAAGATATGAAAGCATTTTGAGATTACAGACATATAAGGCTAGCTTCCTTGCCAATGTTTCTTCAGGTTTAATTAGGCATAGAGTAAAAATAATTAGACTGTTTTTGTATAATTTCGAATAATGACAGAAAATATATAACATATCTACAGACTGAAAAAGCAGCTTTGTAGATAGGAAGCCGCCATAAACTCAGTCTCTATTTAAGTCCTTTCATAGATATATAAGGAAGAAGATAATAAGCACAGTTCTCAGACTGTCACAGTTTAGATTCTTTATTCCTACTAAGAGTTCTTCATTTGGGATCCTGCTGAACCACAAGAACATCAGAGAACCAAGCAAATAGTGTACCGTGTTCCTGTCATATACAGCCTGAGTTTCTTAACTAAGATCAGCGTGAAAGGCTTCCAGTTTTATTCTGAGAAGACAGGAGAGTGAATAGTTTTAAGCAGAAATTCAGACAGCCTTACAGAGTCCCGTATCTCAAACCTCTTGGATTAAAAAAGAGAGCCCAGCCACGAAGCACTTACAGGTTAAGCACATTGTTTCTTTTCTTTCTTCCTGTGTGATTTGAAAGTGAACCATGAAAAGCAAAAGAAACAAAATAGACAGCAGTCTGAACACAATTACTCTGTCTCTGGCCTCCATGGAATCCTGTGAGCTCCTTGAGTGTGTGAATGAGCAGGTCTCTGATTCCTGTGTCTTCTTTGGGGCTCTTTTCCTTCCGTTTCATTGTCCTGTCCAACTCCAGTGTTATAGTTTTTGTTTTATCTTATTATATTTTATTTTGTTGTATTTTTAAAAAAATACAACAATATTTTCCAATAGATTCCTGATGTCAACCTCTGATTTCCACATACACAGAGATACACAGGCCTGCACACACAAGCGTTCATACACAATACTACATAAATTTAAAATATCACTCCTTGCTTTTGTTTTCTAGGTGAGGAAATAGAGACACTACAGTTCTTCTCACCTTTTAAACTCTGCACCACAGCATGAATATTTGTTATCTGGTTAACTTTCATTATACTTTGTAACAGTTCTTTCCAAGTTTTGGCTGTCTTAATCATGGATACAAAAAAAGGAGACATTCAAAGAGTTAGGACTGAGGCTATTTAGACACTTTCAGATTCAATTTTACACTATCGAGCTACCAACTGGTTATTTTTCTAAGGCAAAGGATATACAGGCCTAGATATCTAAATTGTTGTTATAAAATGCCTCAGTTTTTTTAATATTGTAAGGCATCCTTCTACTTTATTATTGGCCAGCCAAGTTCAAATATAGAAAAATATGAGCCTCATATCCTACACATTTTTAGTGATTGCTTTGGTAGTAGAGTTTTTAAGACAGAATTTTGCTGTGTAGCATAAGATAGTCTCACTATATACTCCAGGCTGGCCTTGAAGTTGTGAACTGCTGCCTCTCCTTCTCCCAGAGTTGGAATAGTAGACATGTGCCATTATGTCCAGCTCCAAATTTAAAATGCTCTGATAAGATCAGACATTTTCTATTTTATCCACTTTTGATTGTATTTATTTGCCATATTGTATTTATTTACATTATTACATTGCTTAGAAAAAGAGCACAGGCAAAATAATGTCCAACAGGAAATAATTTTCAAACAGGAAAAATGTCAGAGTAAGGACTAGAACTAAGCCATCTATGTTCATTGCTATTTTCCAGATACACTGAGAATTATGTGAACCTGGAGGATGTTAACACATCTCACTTTATCCCTGAGGGATACATTCAAAAGCCCTCAACAATTGATAGGAATAAGCCCTGTGCCTAGGCCATACTGTCTTTCCTACAGCAATATTGTTATATACCATATACGGTAAGAGACTAACAAAAATGACTAATGACAAAAGAGTAACGTGAATGTGGTTTCTTCTCCCTCGCTCTCTCTCACCCTTTCTCTCTCATAATGTACTACTCTTCCTCTTTCAGTTAGTCTTTTGTCAGTCTTACGAATACGTGAGAAAATTTATCTTAGAGAACATTTATTTTTGCCTTAGTTTTAGAGATTTCAGTCCACGAACATCCTTCCAGCTCCATCATCTCTGGGGGGAAGCCAAAGCAGAGCATCATGGTGGAGTCTAGTCATCTCACAAGGAAGTGAAGAGAGACAGGGGAGCCAGCATCACACTGTCCCCTTCAAGGGCACGCTACTCAACAACCTAACTTCCACTGGGCTTCACTTCCTAAAACGTTCCATCTCGTGAACACAGCACCAGGGGATGACAACAAAGCACTTAGCATATGAGCCTTTGGGTGAGAGTTAAGATTCAAATCATACCTTTTGTAAATGATGTAAGGAGATGCCACAAGATGACATGAGGTGAATGACATAGACAACCTGTCATAACAGCAGGCTGCTGTATAAGGGTCCTTCAGCACAAGCGCTGCACTGGAACTGTTTAGTTCCTAATCCAGACACCAGTGGGTAGTATTTATATCATGAATGCACTGAACCAAGGGATGAGTTATGTCTTGAGTAGGAAGAATCGGGGGACTTGTGATTTTATCAAGCTACTCAGACTAGGCTACAACTCAAAACTTATGAATTGTTTATTTCTGAAATGTTCCATTTGATGTTTCCAGACAGCAACAGACTTTGAGTAACTGAAACCATGGAAACTGAAACTATGGATGAGCAAGGACTAGTATACCTTCAGAGCATAGAGAAGGTAAATAAGAAATCTCCCCCAAGAACTTCATATGTACACTGGAGTTTTTAGAAATCTGTGTGAACCTACCTCTTGAGAGTTAAAAACTTAGGAGAAAATTAAATTCTGTCTCCACTTTGCTTAGTGATTTAACATCATGGTGCCCTCTACCCACTAGGGTAACATTAAATATGTACTGCCCATTATTGTGCAATTTCTGATCAAAACCAACTAGGGTAAGAGAGAGTTTATTTAGCTTACAGTTATACACTATTACTGAAGAAATCCAAGGCAAAAACTTAAGGATGGAACCTGGAGACAGGAACTGAAGCAGGGGCCATGGAGGAACACTGCTTACAGATTTGTTCTCCGTGGCTTGCTTAGCTTGTTTTCTGATATTAACCAGTGTAGGATGCTCATCTTAAAGAAAGCACTGGAGGAACCAGGTTTGTCAATCATTAGGGCCTTTTTTTTTTTTTCCAGAGGAAGGAAATGACTGATGCCCGGTCACCCGGAAGGCTGGAGTGAATGTTATCTGACAACCTGGTGATTGTTTTCCTTTTCTATGGAACCAACCTTCCTGAATCCCCTAATATCCTGAGCATTGCTTGGGCTGCTATTCTAAGCTTAGTCTCTTAGTGAATAGGACCCGTCCTTGTGCAGAAGTCCCATGTACTTTGCATCCTCCACCAATAGAATCTATCCTTTTGCTTATTACAAATCTTTCCCTAGGTCCTAAGGTCTGTTAATCAGCCAACAGAACTCCTTCTTATTTTAGGGTCACAGATGATTTCCTATTTTGCAAGGGAATTTTGACATAGCCATCCCTGAAGGTTTGTTATGAGAACTGTCACGTGGGGACTTTTCCCATAGGTTTACTGTGTTTAAATGTGTGCAAAAATTAAACCACGGCCTCAGACCCTCTAGAAGTTTTGATCCAGTCTGACTGAGCAAGTCCAGTCTGACTTCTCGTTCTCACCTCTTTGTGGGCCTGCAAGGACACCCCCCCCACCCCGCCACACACACACATACAACAAACCAGGCCCACATGCCCAGGAAAGGCACCACCACTGTGGGCTGAGAGTCCTCCCAAATTAAGAAAATATCCCACAGCCATGCCCAGAGGCCAATCCGATAAGGGTAATCCCTCGATTGAGGTTCCGTTTTCCCAGGTGACTCGTTTTTGTCAAGAAGACCAAAAGTAAGCTGCACATATGTCATAAGTCATATCATCAAACAGTTGTAATGAGTCCCCAGCAAGGCCCACTGGAGCCAGGGAGCACAGGCCACGTTGCAGCGGACTGACAACTGATGTCATGAGAGCTGAAGGACAGTTCTTGTGTTCATTAATTGTCTTGCACTAGCTGGACACTGAAGGAAGCCCTGTGGTCCATCTCCATGGAGCAAAAAGGATATTAAAAGCTGAATAGAGCATAGGGGTAAAGCCACAAAAACGATTAAAGGGTTAATGTGTAACACTAAGGAGGACACAGCAGAGGAACCAGATTAACTAGTTCCTTGGTAAGAAAATTCCTTGGTAATGTAGTGACTGGCCTCATGAGTGCTCTTCCCTAGCCACTCAGCCGCTGTCACCATGGAGATTATAACTGAAGTAAATGAATTCAAAGTGCCTCAGAAATCTCCAGTAGGTACACAGATGGTGAGTCGCTGAAAACTGTGTAAGTGTGTAAGGGTGACACGCTGAGGGCAGTCTGTTGCATTCCTTTTCTCCTGAAGAGCTTTTGAAAGCAGTCATCCATTCTAAGTGGATTAGAGTCCATTTCATTTTTAAGTCTGGATTTTAAACTAAACTGTTCGTTGTTGCTTTTTTCCTTAGCAAGGGTCATGGACCTCTCTGAGAATCTTACAAAAGTTCCCAGTCATCTGGGAAAAGAAAATACACGTATGTCCATATGGATTCTGAAAGTCTTTTAGAGGTCCAGATGTGCAATTCTGCACGGTGCTCCAAGATGCTCAGGTGAACTAACTCGGGGTTCTGAGCACTGCTCTATCTTGTCCAGTTATATCTGGCTTCTGGGATCAGGCTGGAATCCCTGAGCTGCCATTCTTCCTGCTCTACATCTCATCTGGATGCTAGCCTTAACAATGCACGCTGCTGGAACAGCAGAAGTGGGGCCACAATGTCATTGTCAAAGTAAATACAACCTTCCAACAACCACATTCCTTAACTCTTATAGCCCTAGACTAAAGGCGCATTCTTAGGAAAGCAGGGAACCATGGTCACACTCAACACTCCTGTATCAGAAGTAATCCACAGCCCCTACACTCAACAAACACATTGGCACCAGAGAGGGGACCATTATGCCTACCTTAAATCAGCTTATCCAAGTGTACTAAGGCTGAAACAGTTTTTAAATTGTAAATCAGAATGACACAAATTCTGCCTTAACAGTCTGAATATGGAGTATCAAGTCCAAAGGGGGTGAAGCTGCGAGACAGCGCCATGCTTGGATTTTGTATCTGCTCTAGTGACATGTAAAGCCCCTCGGAGTGAGCCTTCCTAGCATTCATTATAATCAACTCGAATAAAAATTATCTGAGAATGTTGACTTTTCGACCTTTAGACTAACTCCATCGACTTTGTTGATGAGGCAGTTCATGTTAATTCCTAGATATGATTAAAGATATTATGAGTAGAACATTTATACTTAATCCTTTCTCTGAGAGTACATTGTTGGTGTATATGAAGGCTTCTTATTTTTATAATGCCCGTATCCTATAATTTTACTTCAAGTGCTTATTAGGTCTAAGAGTTTTCTAGTAAATTCTACAGGATCTTTTAAGTAAGGAATCAGGTCACCTTCACATATGGATGCTTTGACTTCTCAATTCCCCATTTTTATCTGTTTTATGTCTTCCTCTTGTCTGGTTGATACATCTATGACTTGGAGAACTACCTGAAATAGGAGAAGGAAGAGAGATATCATTGTCTAATTCCAGATTTTAGAGGAAATGGCCTCAGTGTGTCTCTATTTAATATAGTGTTAGCTACAGGTTTGTTGGATATACCCTTTATTATTTTAAGGAATGTGTTCCATAGTTGTGGAAATTTAGTTTTGGTTGTGTTTAGAATCATTGTTTTTGTGCATTGCTGGAAAAATGGATACATAGGCCTCGGCATTTTGTATTGTTTGCAGGTGTTGGATTTCTGTGGGGGATGTTTGATGGCTTGTGATCTGCACCTGAGGAGTTCTGAAAGAATAAAAACACCTGAGCTCAGATGCTTGCGTTTTCACTGTGAGTACGGCACTGGCCAAGACGGTGGGTCCCTCTGCTGAGGCCTGGCAGGGTTTGAGCCTGTGAAAAACGCCTCCTCTCTCATCCTGTTTGGTGAGCTGCCTTAGTAGATGCACCGCTACAGTCCGTCTATTTCTCGTGTCTCTAGAACTTTCATAATGAAGGCATGTTGAACTTCATCAAATGCCTTCTTAAGCATCAATCAAGACAGTTATATGGTTTCTAAGGTTGTCTATATAGTATATTACATTTATTGATTTACATATGTTGAACAAACCTTGCCTTTCTGGGATAAAACCCACTTGGTCATGATATACAGTTTTCTTAATGTTTTGATTCTTAAGAACTTTACAAACTCTGTGAACCATTTCTCCCATCTCCATATATATAGACAAAACAGATAGCTACAAGTCACTCTGATTTTTGTCTATACCTATAAGGACTTAAGTACATGAGTCCTATCCATAAAACCTCCATGTTTTAGAATGCCATGATCTTTCTAAGAATATCAAGGGTCTCCATCTTTTTCTAATAAATTATTCCATTTATCTTATTCTTTTCCATGTTTTAATCTCATTTTTGTTGCTATGATAGAACACCCTGACAGAAAGCAACTTAGGGGAGAAAGAACTTATTTTAATTTGCTGTTCCAGGTTATAAGCCATCATAGTAGGGGATATAATTAAGGAAGTAACATGACATCCATATTTAAGAGCAGAGAGAAGTGAGTGGATACCTGCTTAGTACTGGGCTAGCTTTCTCCACTCTTATACAGCCCAAACCAGGGAATAGTGCCATCCACTTTCAGGCTGTGTCTTCCCACATTAATTAAAGCAATCAAGATAATCCTCCACCGATGTGTTTGAAGCCTAATATGAGCTAGGAAATCCCCCATCAAGATTGGGGATTCTCTTCCCAGATGTATTCTAGGTTGTATCAACTTGACAGTTAAACTATCACACACCTCCAATGTCAAAATCCCTGTCAATGGTTCTGAGACAATTTGGAGACTGAACTATTCAAAACATACCTTGAACCATGGGTCACTTGACTACTTCTTCTACACGAAAATCATCAAATTCATTTTGTCTGTGTTGGCATCATCAATAGCTATTGTCATACTGGACACAGTTTCCCACTTGGTTCCGGCTGCCCTTTGCTTTTACTAACAAAATGAATATATTGGGCCCCATTTTTTACTCTAACCCTTCTATAGAAAGAAATAACCTGATTCAAAAATGCAAGAATAGACAGCAACCATTAAAAACAAACAAACAAAACTTTCAGTCAATCAATGGCAGAGTTGTGGAAACTAGTCCCAATAGATACATCTACAGAACAATTCCCACACAGGCTCAGGAATCATTGCAAAAAAAAAAAATGAGACAGAAAGACTGTAAGAGCCAGAGGATCAGAGAGTTTGTTGTGAGATTGTGTCTCCTAGGACTGTCAGATGCTATACCCATAAAAGACAATAGACATGTGCCTGGGCCCAGGTTTTGTAGGTGGTCATGAGCAACACTAAGTTGCTCCATACAGTAAGTAGGCACTTGGGAGGGTTAAGTCGGCACGATTTTCCATTTCTCAATCTCTGAATTGTCCTGACTTTTCATACAGTCTCTTCCTTCAGTCTTTTGTGTTTTTGATTGGTAGGTAGAACTCACTTGCCAGGCAGTGGTGGTGCACACCTTTAACCCCACGAGAGGCAGGCAGATTTCTGTGAGTTTGAGGACAGCCTGATCTACAGAGTGAGTTCCAGAATAATCAGAGCTACAACAGAGAAACCCTGTTTGAAGGGAAAAAATTCAACAACAACAACAAAAACTTTCTTCTGTTTTAATATTAATGTCAGTATTTCAACTGCTGTAAATTGATAAACTTCTATGCTTGGTAAGCCCCTGAATGTAGTGGAACACTTGGAAGAATTTTTTGTTTTTTGGTTTCCGTAAAAACTCAAAATGGTGTTTGGATAAGGTTTGTGTTCCCACCCCAGCTGTGGTATAGATGTTTACGTATTGGAATTGGACTGCTTCATGAAGGTGGCTATAATTTGGTTAGGTGCAGTCATTCTGTCACCTGTAGCTTGTTTGGGGGATTATGTACTGCATGGGTTTATGGGAACTTGGGGCTTAGGTTATAAAAGATCTAAAGCCCCAAGAATTGAGGTGGGCGTTGGTTCGTGGTTCTTTTGTTGGGTTGCTATGATTAGTTAGTGTGATAATTCTGAAAAGAACAAAGGTTGGAGACATTGAGTTTACAGGCCGTGAGCTGGGATACTATTCTGACTCACTGTCAAATAGTCCTCCTTGAGCTTGGGGCAGCCTAAAAAGAGGCTGTGACGATTTCTACCTTTCTATATCAGGGCTACTTGTAAAAGTGATGAAGATTTCTTCCTGTCTTTCCTTTCTCTATCCCTAAATTGAGGGTAAAAGAATGTAGCATACTGCCTTACCTAGAAGCTAGTTTCTTTGTGCTCTGATGCAGGCATGCTTCTCGCTGTTCAGAGCTCTGTGTGGTAGAATCACTTTCCCTCACTCCACAACCTTCTCCTTCCCAGAAATTCAGGCTGTTGCTTATGAGCTTCAGATCCAAAGTTGGCCACCATATCCATTCTGTACCACTGTGTCTATATGGAGGTTTGTCTGTGTTGCTGTTTAGAGTAAATAACCATTTATGTTATTAATAACAATATAAAATTAATAATAAAGTAGGCAGAGGAAAAACTACAAGGTCTCAACTCTACATAAATAAACATAGGTAACTCTGGAACGCTGAGGGTGAGAGAAATAGTCTTCCCCAGGAAAGAACACATCATTGGTTACCTGATACCTCATTGGTTACCTGATACCAGTGGTCCACTCTGAAAACATATGTATAAGCACCATTATACAGACTGAGCAGGTTGCATTTGTGTATTTAAATATATATGTATATACATATGCATGTAACATATACATATAACATATATGTATACATGTATACATATACATGTAACAAGAGTTCGTGGAAAGAAGCCATGAATTTGTAAGGGACTAAAGAAGGGCCTCTGGGAGAATTTGGAGGGAGGAAAGTCACCTCTCTGCCTGCCCATGCTT
Source organism: Cricetomys ansorgei (assembly GCA_026225945.1). Taxonomy (NCBI): domain Eukaryota; kingdom Metazoa; phylum Chordata; class Mammalia; order Rodentia; family Nesomyidae; genus Cricetomys; species Cricetomys ansorgei. Next base: position 19,733,484 of record JAMJFZ010000239.1, read on the forward strand.
AGTTGGAATGGGATGAACACACAGTTTGCATCCAGTACATATTTGTTAACTGATTGTTAAATATGTTTTATATCTGAGAAGATAATAATTAAATGACCTACACACAGTGAAGAATACAAAAAAGACAACAGAACGAAAGCCCTGCAATTCCTTTAAGGCTTTATCAGGTTTCCGCAGTGCCATAAGCACTAACTGAGGTGACAGCCAGGAAGGTGTTATCCTCTTCCTTCCCACTGTCTCCCTGCTCTTTCTTGTCTCCAGTATACTTACCTCTCACAACTACTGGCTCCATTACTCAGAAGGTCCTGTGGGTACCACTTCAGAAAACTTTACCACTAGTGGGGCTTGATTTAATGATTCCAGGCCTGTGACTTGATGAGTTGACCCTCGTCTATACTGCAATTAGCTGCTAGAATACACGTTTGGCTGACTTCTATTCTTATTTTTTAAACAGGATACTTTTAGACTTCCTTTTGATGTTGTATCACTCTAGTAAAAATATGAGAAGCAGAGACAAATGAAAATATAGAATAACTTCCATAGTAACACTGCCATTACTCTAATAAAGGAATTTCAGCTTGTTCAAATTAGACAGCGTATTTACAATGTTGTACAAAAACAAAAACAAAAAAAAAAAAAACAGGCTATCTGATGAAAGTGGGTACCAATGTCAACTATGAACAGAATCGTTCCATGGTTTACTTGAGAGGAAAAAAAACACTAGAGAAAGATTTCCTTACCCAAGAGATTGTCTATATGATCCCCAGTATGGCACTTGAAATGCTCATATCAATAAAGCGTTGCATTTGGGCACTGAAGATATAAAGCCACACATCAAGAAGCACTGAAGGAAAGAAGCACCGAATCCCATCAAAACATCACAACTGTCATGGAATGCTACTATCAAAGAAAGTGGCACCAGATAGGGAGATACAGAGGAACAACTGCAAGCAGCTCCTCTCTCCGTTCCCAGTCCTTCTGTTCTAGTCTAAGCTCCTGCTGTCTTTCATCTTGCTAGTTAATTAGCCTCCTGGGTCTAATCTCTTCAAACTTCTAAACTTCTGATTCATTCTGCAACTATCAACAGAGTAATACATGTGAAGTACAAGCCTGACCACATGGTCATTGTCGACTTAAAATCCATCTACAGGTCCCTAACCTTGACACTGAAATCCAGCCAATTTAGCAGGAAAGTGATCTATCTCTCAAGTCGTGTTTTCTCTCCTCCCACAGGCACCTGGAAATCTCATTAACCATTTCTAAGTGAAACAGGAGTCGGTTTCTATGAATAACTTGTTAAGACCTTCAGTTTTGACAGCTTAGATAACACTATTAAGAATTACAGTTTCTAAGCTGTTGCTCTGTGTGTCATGATTTTCATGTAACTTTTATCCTCCATACATCTATCTTTGTAGTTTATTCACTTTTTTCCCTTTTGTGGAGATGAAACTGAAGCTTGTACTAGTTAAATAATTTTCCCAATTTGGTTGTAAATGCTCAAGGAAAACTTCAAATTCATACTACTTAAGTCTAAATCACAGGCTGAAAACCATGACATAATGATCACTGAACATACAGAAATACATTTCAAAGTAAGAAGTTTAAGGCTGGCAGTGGTAGTGCATACCTTTAATCCTAATACTTGAGAGGCAGAGGCAGGCAGATTTCTCTGAGTTCAAGGATAGCCTGGTCTACAGAGTGAGTTCCAGGACAGCCAGAGTTACAACAGAAAACCCATATCTTAAAAAATAAAAACAAACAAACAAACAAAAAGACAAAAACAAAATAAGAAGTTTAAAGTAGCTGCTGTTATTCCAGAGAATCCAAGTTTGGTTCCTAGCACCATATCACAAAACTCACAACTACCTATAAATACAGTTAAAGGGGCTCCAACACACTATTCTAGACTCTGTGGGAACCTACACACACAAGGCAGGTGCTCCCACATGTGTGTGCAAACACACATACACACACAAATAAAAATGAACAAAATCTTAAAAATCAAAACCATCTGAACATTAAACTGATCATGGTACTTATGTAGGCATTGATTTGGGGCAAAGGCTTTTTTTTCTTAAATTAATCATTGGAACAATAGGCTATCACATGCAAAGGTCTGAAAGTAGAAGCTTACTTCTCCCCTCAGTACACGCGTAAAAAACTGGGCATGGCTACATGTATTGTAACCTCAGTGTTGGTTTGCAGAGATATGCAGATCCCAAAAGTTCAGTAGACAGCCTAGCACAAATGATGATCTTCAGGTCAGTGAAAGACCTGATCTCAAGGCTATAAAGCATGAAGAAAAAGAGGAAGGCTCTTGATAGCTTGGTCTGGCCTCTATATATATGTTCATGGGTTTCCATACCTAAACACTTACATCCATGCACCACATACACATACTTGCCACACAAAGAAAGAAAGGTAAGAAGGAAGGGAGGGAGGGAGAGAGGAAAGGAAGAAAGATTGGTTAGTATATTGTATTTTAAAATGGAACTCATCTATTTGTTACATCCAAAAAGGCAATTAATCATCAAAAGCAGATGCCACCTTTTGAGTAAACAATGAGAAAAGGTATCCAAGCAAGTACAATAAGAAAATAATCCAGTATCACTATTCCAATATCTGGCAAAATAGACATTTTATTAAAAGGTCACTTAATACTGATTAAGGGAAAAACTCATCAAAAAGACCTTAGATGTTTGAATATGTGTGCCCCAAACATGAGTGCACTCAATTTCATAAAATAAATACTACTGATTACAAAAGAAATTGGTTAATTTCCACATATATTTATGTATATATTTACTCAATACATATTACTCACTCAAACCAAGACAAGATTGACAATTTAAACATATCTATAAGAAGTAAAGAACTTTTAAGTAGTAAAGATATATCCCCCAATAAAAAACTGTCTAGAACAAAACAGATTCATTAATGTATTCTCAGACTATTAAAGAAAAACTAGCATGAATATTTCTTAAGCTGTTCCATTAAGTAGAAGAGGAAAGAACAACATCCAGTTATTTTTCTGAGTCAGATTACCTGAACAACAATATCAGACAAAAACTCAAAACATAAAATAAAATTACAGGTCAATATCCCCGATGAACAATGTTATAAAAATTCTCAATAAAATATCTGAAAGCTGAGTTCAAGAATGCACCAAGATGATCATTTGCGCTTCATTCCAGGATTTAGCAGTGCTTCAAGTCAAAAGTATAATATATTACATAAGCTGACTGAAGGACAGAAATCATGTGATCATCTCAACAGATGCAAAACAGGCTTTTGACAAGTCTAATGATAACTAATAATCTCTATCAGTTATTAAGAAAACACAGAACAGCAAATGCTGGTGAAGACGTAGACAAAAAGGAACCCTTACATAATTGGTTAGAATGCAAATGATTCCAACAACTGTGGAAATCAATGTGGAGTTTTCTTAAGAAATAAAAACTATCATCCATATGATCCAGCTGTACCACTCCTGAGTATTACCCAAAGGATTACAGTTCAACATATCACAGAGATACCTGCACATTGATAATTATTTCAGAACTTTTCACAATAGCTATATTATGCATTCAACCTAGAGATCCAAAAACAAAGGAATGGATTAAGAGAATATGATTGATGCTCTCAGTTCCCCTAGACCCAATCCTCAGGGTCATCTCTAGCCCTGTAACAGAACACCTCCTGCAGCCTCAGCCCTGCCCCTAGGTCCATGCCTTCTGTGGATCCCACAGACCATCCACCCAGCACCCCTCCTCCTCCTCCCCAACTCAGGGAGACACCTCCTGCTAAACCAAGGCTCCATCTGCCAGAAGACCAGGGAAGAAACAGAATCCAATGAAAAAAACACCCATCCAACAAAGACAAACCCAGAGACAAGCACCTAGACCTGTAATCACATCAAACTGAGATGCCTAGACACTAGCATAAGAATACAATCACTAACAGCCAGGGCAATATGTCTCCACTACAGCCCAGCTGTCTCTACCTCAGCAAGCCCTGAATACTCAAACATAGCTGAAACACAAGTAAAAGACCTTAAAACCAACTATATGAAGATGATAGAGATATTTAAATAGGAGATGAATAAACCCCTTAAAGAAATCCAGGGAAATACAAACTAACATTTGGAGGAAATTAAAAATTCCTTCAAACAAAGCCAGGAAAACACAAACAATTCAAGAAAATGAGTAAGTCTCTTAAAGAAAGCCAAGAAAAAACAGTTTAAGGAAACAAATAGAGCTGTTCAAATCCTGAAAATGGAAACAGAAGAGATAATGAAAACACAAACTTAGGAAATTCTGAAAATAAAAAAATCTAAGAATTTGAACAGTAACTACAGAGGCAAGATTCATCAACAGGATACAGGAGATGAAAGAGAGAGTTTCAGGCATTGAAGAGAAGATAGAAGAATAGATACATTAGTCAAAAAAAAAATTAAATCTAAAAAACTCCTGACATAAAACACCCTGGAAACCTGGAACACTATGAACAAAACAGACTGAAGAATAATAGAAATAGATGAAGGAGAAGAATCTCAGCTTAGAGGCCCAGAAAATCTTTTCACCAAAATCATAGAAGAAAATTTTCCTAACCTAAAGAAGGAGATGCTTATAAAGGTACAAGAAGCACACAGAACACCAAATAGACTGGACCAGAAAAGAAGGTCCCTTGGCAGAAAAAATGCAGAGGCCCAGGGGCCAAACATTGGTTGAGCTCGGAGAACCCTGATAAAGAGCAGGAGAAGGGATTGCAGGAACCAGAGGGACACCAGGAGAACAAGCCCCACGGAGTCAACCTACCAGGATTCTTAGGGGCTCACAGAGACAGAAGCTGCAGACAGGGAGCCTGCAGGTTCCCTACATATATCTTATGTTTATCTGACTTGGTGTTCTTGTAGAATTCCTACAAGTTGGAGTGGGGGGTGTCTCTGACCCTTTTATCTGCCCTCTTTTCCTCCTTCTGGGTTGCCTAGTCCAGACTTGATGTAGGAGCTCAAACCCAGCCTTGTTACATCTTGACATGCCCTGTTTGAGTGGTAACCCTGGGAGGCCTGCTATTTTCCAAGGGGAAATATGGGGTAGGGAGGTGGACCTGGGGAAAAGGGGGAAGCTGGGGGAGTGGATAGAAAGAATGCTGGGGTAGGGGTGTATTTTATGATAGAAAAAATAATGTGAAGTTTAGAAAGTGAGTTTAGAAAGAAAAGGTGGAAGGAAAGAAGGAAGGACCTTTACAACATAATAATAAAAACACTAAACATACAGAATAAAATAAGAATATTAAAAGCTGCAAGGAAAGCTGCATGGTGGTGGCGCACACCTTTAATCACAGCACTCAGGAGATGGAGGCAGGTGGATATCTGTGAGCTGGAGGTCAGTCTGGTCTACAGAGTGAGTTGCGGACAGCTAGAGTTACAACAGAGAAATCCTATTTAAAAAAAAAAAAAAAGACACCTGCAAAGGAGCCTGGACGGATGTGCTGCAGACTCAGAAAGACCATAGATGTCAGCCAAGACCTCTAGACCCCAAACTTCCCATCACTATAAATGGAGAAAATAAGATATTCCACAATAAAGCCAAATTTAAACAATATATATCTACAAAAACAGCTCTACAGAAGGTGCTAGAAGGAAAATTCCAACCAAATGGGGTTAACTTCACCCATGAAAAGACAAGATATAATTAATCTCACACCAGCAAAACCACACAAAGGAAAAGTGTGTGTGTGCACGCGCACACACCAATAGAAACAATGACAGCAACAGTAACAACACGATAACAGGAACTAACAATCGTTGCTCACTGATATCCCTCAATATCATTTGCCAATGAGAAGATATAGACTAACAGACTGGATGTGAAAACAGAATGAATCCTTATGCTGCATACGAGAAACACACCTCAACATCCAAGATAGGCATTACTTCAGGTAAACTGCTGGAAAAAGATATTCCAAGAACATGGACTTAAGAAGCAACCTGATATAGCCATTTTAATATCTAACAAAATAGACTTCAAACAAAAACTAATCAAAAGAGATAGAGAAGGACACTACATATTCATCAAAGGAAAAATCCACCAAGAAGACATTTCAATTCTTAATATCTATGCCCCAAACATGAGGGTACCCCCTTTTACAAAAGAAATGCTACTACAGCTTAAATCATATATTGACTCTCACACACTGTTAATGAAAGACTTCAATACCCCACTCTAAACAATGTACAGGTAATCTAGACAAAAGCTAAACAGAGAAATACTGGAGATAACAGACCTTATAAACCAAATGGATCTCACAGATATCTATAGAATTTTTTTCCCAAACATAAAAGAATATACCTTTTTTTCTCAGCACTTCATAGAACTTTCTCCAAAATTGACCACATACTCTGCCACAAAGTAAGTCTTAACAGTTACAAGCAAATTGAAGTAACTCCCTGAATCAACAACAACAAAAACCACAGAAAGCTTACAAACAACATGGAAACTGAAAAACATTCTGGTGAATGAAAAATGTGACAAGACAGAAACAAAAAAATTAAAGACTTTGAGAATTCAATGAAAGTGAATCCACAACACATTCAAGCTTATATTACACGATGAAAGCAATTCTAAGAGTAAAGTTCATAGCACTAAGTACACACACACACACACACACTGTAGATCTCATATTAGCAACTTAACAACACACCCAAAAAGCTCTAGAACAAAAAGAAGTAAGCATTTCTAAGAGGAGGAGACCTCAAGAAATAATCAAACTGAAGGATGAAATCAATAAAATAGAAACAGAGAACAATACAAAGAGTCAATGAAACAAAGACTTGGCTTTTAGAGAAAATCAATAAGATAGACAAACCCTTATCCAAACTAATTAAAAGATGGCGAGGAATATCCAAATTAGTAAAGTCAGAAATGAAAGTAGGGGTATAGCAACAGACACTGAGTAAATCCAGAGAATTATAACAACATACTTTCAAAACCTGTACTTATCAAATTAAAAAGCCTAAAAGAAATGAATATTTTTCTCAGTATATACCACTTACCAAAGTTAAATTAAGATCAAATAAACAATTTAAATTGACTTGTAACTTCTAGTGAAATAGAAGCAATCATCAAAAGTCTCCCAACCAAAAAAGCCCAAGGTCAAGAGGTTTTAGCTAGAATTCTATGAGATTCTCAAAGAAGAGTTAATGTCAAAACTCCCCAAATTGTTCTATAACATAGAAACAGAAGGAACATTGTCCAGTTAATTTTATGAGGCTACATTTACCCTAATACCTAAACCACATAAAGACTCAACAAAGATAATTACATACTGTTTTCCCTTATAAACATAGATACAAAAATTATCAGTAAAATACTTGCAAACCAAATCCAAGAACAAATCAAAAAGATCATCCATCATAATCAAGTAGGCTTCATCCCAGAGATGGCAGGGATGATTCAATATATGAAAATCAGTAAGTGCAAATTCATCATACAAACAAACTGAAAGAAAAACAAAATATGATCATCTCATTAGGTGTCAAAAAAGCCTTTGACAAAATCCAACACTTGTTCATGATAGAAGTCCTGGAGAGATTAGGGATACAAAGGACATACCTAAACATAATAAAGGCAGGTTACAGAAGCCTACAGCCAACTTCACATTAAATGGAGAGGAACTCAAAGCAATTCCACTAAAATCAGGAACAAGACAAGGTTGATCACTCTCTCCCTGTCTTTTCAATATAGAACTTGAAAACTTACCTAGAGCAATAAGACAACTGAAGGAGATCAAGGAAATAAAAATTGGAAAGGAAGACGTCCAAGTATCATTATTTGTAGATGATATGATACTATACACAAGTGACTTTAAAAATAGCACCAGGGAACTCCTATAGCAGATAAACTCTTTCAGCAAAATGGTTGGATACAAGATTTTAAAAATATCATATATATACATATATATACACACACACACATATTCAGTCTGTTGGATGGATGGATGGATATATATATATATATATATCCATCCAACAGACTGATCATGAAACCAGGGAAACAATATCCTTCAAAATAACTTCAAATAATATAAAATATCTTGGTAAAAACTCTAACCAAACAAGTAAAAGACTTGTATAATAAGAACTTCAAACCTTTGAGGAAACAAATTGAAGAAGATATCAGAAAATGGAAAGATCTCCCATTCTCATGGATCAATAGAATTAACATAGTAAAAATGGACACCAACCATGAAATAATCCAATTAAAAATGTGGTACACATCTAAACAGAATTCTCAACAGAGGAATCTCAAATGCCTGAGAAACCCTTAAGGACATGTTCAACATCCTTAGCTATCAGGGAATGCAAATCAAAACTACTTTGAGATTCCATCTTACACCCATCAGAATGGCTAAGATCAATAACACAAGTGACAGCTCATGCTGGTGAAAATGTGGAGCAAGAACACTCCTTCATTGCTGGTGGGAGTGCAGACTTGTACTGGCACTGTGAAAATTGATATGACAATTGCTCAGATAATTGGGAAACTATCTACATCAAGACCCAGCTACACCACTCTTGAGTATACACGCAAAGTACACTCCATCCTACCACAAGGACACTTGCTCAGCTATGTTCACTGTGGCTTTATTCATAATAGCTAGACACTGGAAGCAACCTAAATGTCCCTCAACCGAAGAATGGATAAAGCAAATGTGGTACATTTGTACAATGAAGTATTATTCAATTGTTTAAAAAAAAATGACATCTTTAAATTTTCAGGGAAATGGATGGATCTAGAAAAATATCACCCTGAGTAAGTTAAGCCAGACCCAGAAAGACAAACATGGTGGCACTCATGTATAAGTGGATATTAGCTGCTAAGTAAATGATAATCAAATCACAATCCACAGACCCAGAGGGGATAGGTAAAGAGAAGGGCTCTAGGGTATTTTCATGTATCTCCATGGGAAGGAGAAATAGAATAGATTTTGCAGGTGGAACAAGGGCTGGTGAAGATGGGAACAGGCGGGATCAAGTGGGTGGGGGAAGGGATGGAGAGAGTGCTGGGGGAGATGGACAAAACTGGGGCCATTTAGTGGAAATGTGGAAATCCAGTAGTGGATACTTCCCAGAATATTTGAGGGTGACCCTAGGGCGGACTCCTAGTAATGGATGATACAGAGCCTGAACTGGACATCTATTGTAGCCAGGCAAGGCTTCCAGTTGTAGAACTGAGACACCAACCCAGCCACGAAACCTACAATATCTCCTGCCTGCAAGGTGTGCTGGGGCAATGCTGGCGCAGAACTTGTGGGGCTTTACTTTGAGGTCCATGCCATGAGAGGGAGCCCATGATGGGGACACTGCCTGGATGGCCAGGAATAGGAGAATGAATAGCCCAGAAACCCTAGGGTAAAAACAAACATGACTGGCAAAACAAAAACAAAACAAAAGCAAACAACAACAATAAAACAATGAAATGATTCCTAATGATATTTTGTAATGTTCATAGATTGGTGCTTTGCCTAATCATCATCAGAGAGGCTTCCTCCAGCAGCAGATGGGAGCAGGTGCAAAGACCCACAATGAGCTATTATTCAAAGAGAGATTCTAAATTGGAGGTCTCCACCGGTTCACTCTGGGAGCTCAGGGTAACCTGAAAAAGAGGGAGAAGAAAGATTGTAGGAATCAGAGAGGATGGAGGTCACCAGGAGAGCATGGCCCACTAAGTCAACTAAGGAAAGCTCCTGTGGGCTCACGGAGACAAAGTGGTAAGCACGGAGCCTGCGTGGGTCTGCACCACGTCCTTTGCGTATGTGTCATGCCTGTTAGCTTGGTGTTTTTACAGTGGGAATGGGTGAGTCTCTGACTCCTTTGTCTGCTCCTGGGACTCGATTCCTCTTATTGGGTTGCCTTGCCCAGCGTTGACGTGAGGGCTTTTGCCTTGTCATGTTGGATCTTGTTTGGTCATGTTTTGGTGTTGTCTCTTGGAGGCCTGCTCTTTTCTGAAGGGAAATGAAGGGAAGTGGATCTGGAGAGCAGGGAGGAGGATCTGGGAGCAACGGAGGCAAGGGAAATTGTAGTCTGGGTATATTGTATGAGAGAAGAACCTATTTTCAATATAAAATGAAAAGAAACAATATAAAATGAAAAGAAACAATATAAAATGAAAAGAAAAAACACACATATATATAAACAAAGAATAACAAAATTTACCAATCATAGAAAAAAATGAATGCAGGTGGATATACTCATATTAAGTGAATTAAGCCAGGCTTAGATAAATTTCACAGTATTTCTTATTTGTGATTCATAGATTTTATACAGACACATAAAACTATACATATGTATATATGAAAAAAATATATATATATATATGAATGAAAGTAGAAGAAGCCAGGAGACACTGTTGATAAAAGGGAAAGTCAGAGTAATAATTATGAGGAGTTTATGCTTATATGAAATATATGCTTGCCTGAAAATGTTCTTGTATGATACTATACCATGTGCACTGAGTACTCAATGAAACAATTTAAAATAAGAAAAAACATGAATGTATTATAGTTAGTACTGTTTATGTTCTAGACAAAACAGTGGTAACTGACAGCTCTATCCAGTTTAAAACTGCCTTTGTACTTACTAATTATGTTTAGCAACTTACCCTCACTTTGATAACTAGAAACACATGGGTAAAATATCAATAATATTTCTAAGAAGGCTTCTGGAAGGAAGAAATTAGTTTAACACATCCATAGTCCTTAGAATATCATGGGGACCATGAATGTTCAAAACACACTAATTCTGTGTATAATGGGTATATTTTCCCCATCGTTTTTCCTTTCAATCCACAAATACATCTTTATTCTCCCCATGTAGAACTTGGTTAGATCAATAGAATGATATGCACCATTTCTGAACCCTTTTGGAATGAAGAGTGGAGTGTCTCACTAAATTCTGAAGACTCCTGGCAATCATGAATTTATTTTGTGTTGAAACTCATGTGCCTGGAACAATTCTTGGCATGCAAAACATATTCAATATGTTTTGAATATTGATTCTTTGTGTTGTACAAGGCCAGGTACATGGGAAAGAGCAGGAGTACTCAAAAGAATTAATGAAAATACTAGGTGTTTCAGGTGGGAAAAATTATTTTAAAAATCACCCCCGAGAGAGAGAGAATTTTTTCCTACTTCACAATTTGGCTTGGCATGGTCTGAGAGCTCTCATCTCATCCCCTTGGTAACATCCCAGCCTTTCTAAGCCCGGATGTTTATAGCAGAATGTTTGCTAGCTGTCAGGTTAAATCAAAATAAATATCCACCTAGAATGAAGACAAGACATTAGAATGATTTCCCAATAACATGTCAAAATACCATCCGGAGGATGCTTCAGGATAAATGCAATTGGCAGAATAAGAAACAATTCCCTAGCTCTGCACTTATTTTCTCTCTACTAAATTCTCTCTTTTATAAAGAATACTCTAATTTCAGTGAAGTACACCCACTCCCACCTCCTTCTTCTGGCTAAGGCTGCTTGGTACAAGTACATGTTCTAAAGAATGCTCATTTGACTCCAAAATTGAAGCAGTACCATGGAACAAAGAGGCTGAAGAAATCAATGAGCATAATGGCCACATTAATAAGAACAAGAAATTTAGAGAAAAGAACTGTGACACTTAATGCAAGCTATTCAGAATAAAGGAAGATGCTGATGCTTTTAAATAGTTCCACTAAGCATGAAAATGACCAACTGAGAGGATGACTGTCTTCATCAGGAAACAGAAAGCTAACCGCCCCCAGCCATCTTCCTATCCAGGCTACATGCATGAAGCCAGAACTTAGTGAAATCTTCTTGGGAGGTTTATTGTGACAGGAACATTGTCATTCGGAGTAAATATTGCATTTGCTGATCTTCTCAGGGGCAAAACACTGGAAGTACATAAACAAATGTCAGTTTATCCATTTAGCAAGATTTCTTACATGAGCAAAATGAGATGAAAGGTAGTTCACGCTGTAATTATTGTAAGACATCTGAGATGATCCAGATGTGCAGCTGAGTCTAGGCTCCGGAAAGAAGAAAAATTCTGATTTATATCATTTTCCAATTGCCTTTCTAACAAGATATTACTTACATGCAAAGCTACAAGTGAGCATTGGCCAACATCTGCATACCTCTACTACCATGCAAAGCAACAGCCTCCTTCCCTGAAATTAGAGCTGAAGTGGCTATCAGATGTTGTCCAGTCTAACCATTCTACCGAACAATCAACTACAAAGAAAGGCACACAACTGATAAATCACTCCATCTCCAAGTTATCTTAGGGCTGTGCCAGAGCCTTGAAATGAGGGAGTCCACAAATTGGAGACAGGACATGGGAGTCCTCATCAGAAAAGAGAACAAACTCCATGCTGGCTGCATTACACATGCAGCCCAGCACCACCTCGAGCTATAGCAGCAGAACAAGTAGCTGAGGAGTAGGTGCTGAGTCTATCTTGGTTTCCCTCCTCCTCCTTGTTCCCATTGACCATGCCGCCAAATCCAGAGCTGTCACTCCACCGCTCTATCATTGGAAGAAGGAGGAGGTATCTAAAAAGACCAGTACAGTAATTTCATTCCACCTCTTCACAATCCTGCCCAGAATCAAGGTTACATAAATTGACCAATAGGGCCAAGAAGGATTTTAATGAGGTCGTCACAAACCATATTTCAGGAAAGTATATTTTTTTTGTTAATGTGCCTTTTCCTGCCACAGTTAAGCAGCACCCTCCTTTTGAAAACATGCTAACAACACTCACCACTGCATGGTTTCCTGGGTAAAGATTAACTAATATTGGCTCCATTGTGACAAGCTTTCTATTTGTGGCTTGAGACAGATGGACCTAGTTCTGTGTGTGCCTCCATTGCAACCACTCTGCTGTGAAATTCTCTCAGTTGTGGTGCAAACAATCCTGAGCTAGGCTGGTCCACGGTTCACATTTCCTTATTTTGCTCACACCTAAATTCTATCCCAAATTTCCAGGCATATCATGGGAAATTTAACACGCTGTGTTTCTTCCTATTCTTTTATTTTTCTGAGTCTGAGCAAATTTATGAAAATCTGCTTCTGGGAGTATTCTAATCCCTAATGGAAAGTACATGGCAAGCTCCAAGGTCAGGCTGTTAAATACCTCCAGAAAATGAAGTTGCTTTTTTACTTCTGGAGCCTAAGTGATGGTTCGTGAGATAACTTCTAATATGTAGCGGACTCTCTGGGAATGTTTTTTTTTTTATTCTGGTGAGGCACATTCGCCAAACCTAGGAACAGTAAGAACCTCTCTGCAATAATGGGATATATGATCCTACAAAATGTGGTTACAATGGTGTTTTGTCTGGGCTGTACCTGCCAATATTCTCCGTGTCTCTTAAGCTCCTTTCCATATCACATAAATATTTGGGTTTTAATTTGTCAGTTTATGTGTTTTACTCTTCCCTTCACCAAAGGGCATACTTGTGAGGTCAGTGACCATGATGGATTTAAGAATTTCTCTGTGATCTCAGAATGGGGCCCAGCACATAGTAAGTGCAAATGAATCTGTTGGTATTTATGTTTTATATTTGAGTAATTTGTCGCCTAGTAGCTTGGTCTATTTTTTACTCAATTACTACTTCATGATGCCTCTCTAAATGCATAAATATAAAGTATGAGGCAAATGGCAGAGAGTCCCATTCAGTCCAAAAAGGGAACAAATCCTGCTGCAGATTCCAGTAGGGAATCCTCCAGGTCAGAGAAATCATCAACAGGAGGCTTCACCTTCATAGGAAATGAAGGACAACACTCCCTCTCAGGAAAAAAAAAATGGCAAGGATTCCAAGCAGCCAGAGTAAAAGGAAGGTCTGGGAAGCCTGTAGTTCCCAAAATTCTGCCTTTGACATAGTAGCAAAGGATAGATCGCATTAGTAAAACTATGGAAGAGGCTATGATGACCTACATCTGCAGTCTCAGCACTTAAGAGATGGAGGCATGAAGTTTGGGAATTCAAGATCATCTCCAGCTACATAATAAGTCTGAGGTCAACCAGGGTGCATTAGACGATATTAAAAAAGGGGGTGGGGGTGGGAAGAGGCATATCCAAAACTAAGGTCATGAAAAATCCTTCTAGAAAAGCACCATTCTGGAAGCTACTTTAAATATTTTTTAAAGAGTTTGAACAGCTGCATCTTGAATGGGTAGCTAATACAGCTCCCAGAAGCTCTAGGTTGGTTATCAAACAAAAGTCACACTGACAGGCATGAGACACCTTCATATGAGTTCTTGGCCAGGAAGATCTCAGTTCCCCCTAAGACTACACAGGTTATTTTCATTGCTCTTGTTTGCCCACCAGAATTAGATGATAAGACTCTATTGATGAAGACACAATATATGTTGGTTATAGGATGCAGAGAAACCAAGCTGGAACTGAACAAGAAGCTTCCTCCCTGCTGGCTAGCTTCCAGCAGATCCATAGATCATGTGCATGATACACAAATGTTTTTCTAGAATACTATTTTCTGTTGTCAGCTTGACTTATGCTTCTGAGGGAGACAGCTCTACTGTGATCAACCTCACTGTAGGATAAGAACGTGGAGCTCATGTAGAAGTTCATACCTGCATGCATGTGAATGCATGAACTTGAATTTCATGTTTTCTGAAAGAAGCTGTAACTGGCCTTTTATCATATGGACTTCCCTCAGATGGTGCTTCAATTACATGTCTCCATAGACAACCATGTCACCAGGATCTGAGGCCCAGATTTGAATACGTGAACAGAAGAGGAAAATGGGTATGCAAAGATGACCTAACATATAAATTGGCTACTGTGATGTTTAATTTGATGTTTAATTTCTACAGTGGAAAAACAAAAATTCATAAAGCTAAGCAATGGAACTAAGAGCATTGGTGCCTTGGATCTGGTTTGTTCAGGATTCAGTGAACACAAAGTGAGTTATAGAAAACATATAAACCAAAGCACTCGTCTAAGAACATCTGGAAATCCAGGACTGCAGACAGTCATAATGGCCAGTGGTCAGCATGGGGAGTGTTGCTGACCATTGTCACAATCTCCAGGATCCTATTCACAGAGTCATGGACTTAGACTAGCATGTAGTGGTTTGAATGAGAATGTGCCTCCCCCCTCCGTGGGTTCATATATTTGAACACTTGGTCCTCAGTTTATGGAACTATTTTGGGAAAGATTAGGAAGTATGGTCTTGTTGGAGAAAATGTGTCACTGGGAGAAGGCTTTCAGGTTCAAAGGACTCATGCCATCCAGTGTGCTTTTTGCTTCCAGTCTCGATCAGGATGTGCACTCTCAGTTGCTGCTCCAGTGTTATGCCTGCCTGTCTGCTGCCATGATGGTAATGGACTCCTATTCCTCTGTAAGTCTCAAATAAACTCTCCTTTCTATAAGTCGCCTTGTCATGGTGTTTTATCATAGCAGTAGAAGTATAGCTGATACCGTGTCTAGAGTGGTGCTGTCAGAAGGTGAAGAGAACTGTCCTTTTAAAATGCTCTCTTTGTCATTGGAAATACAGTACCCATCTTTCATTGACCCCTTCAGGAGACCAGACACTTTTCATCCCTGAATCTTTCAGGAACTTCAGGTTCTTGGGCCCATGGCCATAATTTGCAGGTTGTGAATGATTTTAAATCTAAGCATCTAAAATAAAAGCCAGGGGAATGGGCAAAGGAAAATGACAAAAGTTTATTTGAAGGCTGAGGAGTACAGAAATGCACAGTAGTGTTGCATTTTGTCTAAAGTGAGGACCTCGGGGCTCTAGGTGAAGTTGTGTTTTTGATTTTACAGTAAAATTTTAGGTGCTCAAAAAAAATGACCAGAAACATTATTTCTGTGTAATTGATTTCTCAGTGTAGTCACTACATACAATGCTTCTCCATACCAGCTGCTAATTGCTGCACGATGGAGCTCTGAAGTCTTGGGAGATGTTTATGGCCCCAGGAGCTCATAAAGCTGTAAAATTATTCCCACTGACTATGCATAAGGGACTCTGAAAACTAATTAGCTGTAATATCCCTGTCCAGACAAACCATGCACTCCACTTAAAAAACACACTTCCTGACACACATGCATGCCCTGGGGATAGAGGTGTGATTATGTTAGTGCCCTAGAGACTGAATGCTGAGTCTTTCTGGGGATTTAATGTCACCTTCCTGGTTTGATATCGATCTTTGATAAAAGACATGAATCATGTGCCTCATTTTTTACCCTCCTTTTTGATTGAACTGTTTTGCCTTGGGGACAGAAGAGGCTATAAGTCATGGTCTCTGCTCCATTGGACTTTCCAGCTTGAACAACTATATTCTGTTTCTACTAAGAACTTCATACTTACCACCAGGCCATGGTGGCACATCCCTTTAATCCCAGCACTCAGGAGGCAGAGGCAGCAGATCTTTGTGAGTTCAAGGCCAACCTAGTCTACAGAGTGAGTTCCAGGACAGCCAGAGTTACAACAACAAAGAAACCCTGTCTTGAAAAACAAAAACAAAACAAAAAACTTCATATTAACAATTGCAAACAATACATTTCCACAATGCAATGTTACTTACCCTTCACAGTAACCCTGTGAGATTGGCACCATCCCTATTTCAGACATGAGGTTTCTCAGATACCTTCAAGAAAAGCATTGATATGAGAGAATCATAAATCTAAAGAAACTGACTTCCAATGAAGAGAATGATACAAGTAAGTGAGATTCATCCAAGGAGAGCATCTAAGTGCCTAGATATAATACGTGGAAGCAGAAAAGTTAAGAAAGAACTCCTGAAGGGGATAAAAATTGTACTGAGATTCAACCAGCCAGATGAAGGCAGCCATGCCAAGATGTGACAAGCAAGGTGCATTCCAAGAAAAACAACAAATAAAAGACCTAAAACAATAGGGAGCAGAGCAGTACATTGGAGACCAATATGGAGAGTGTCTTTATAAAGGGAGGACAAAAGGAAATAGAATATAGTATTACATTTAAAAGATAGTCTGAGGACTGATCACACTCCAGCAAGGAGCTAGATTTATTCCAGGGGCAATAAGAAGAACAACATAGTCAAATGAGTGGCATACCAATAATGAAACACAACGTATAAAGCTCAACACATAGAATGAGACTGCTCTCATTTAAGTCCTATTTCTATAATTACTAGCAAGGTACTCTTGCCAAGTTCCTCATCTTCTCCATCCCTCAGTTTTTTTCATCTATGAAATAGAAGCAGACATTATGCTCATCTCAAGGGGTATAAATGAACAACTGCAAGCAAGCTCAGAAAAGGATCTGGTAGATAGTAACAAGTGTTAGTTATCATTATGGTATTGGAGAAGTTATTCCAACAGCTTTGTGAGAAAGGACTGTAATGGGCACTAGTGGAGGCAGAGGGAACAAATAAGGGGCCTGTTGCTATATCTGGGTGAGTAAATGCTATAGACAGAGTCTGATGTCAAAGTAGGAGAAATTGTGAGTGGTTGGACTCAGAAGCTACTCAGTATGTTTTGCCAGCAGGACTTACTTAGATAGAAAAAATGTGGTGTGTGTCAGAGTCAATTTTGTTTCTCGTATTACGATTGCTTTCCCCAAGAACAATGTGGACAGTGGTATTCGGAATCCTTGCTATATTACAAGGACCAAGACATTAATGGTTTGTCTACTGGAGGTATCTTACTAAATATCCAAAGGATGTAAACATATATGCCTAAACCCTTAAAGAGAGCTCTATCGATAGGGCTGGTAGGCTGTAGTACTAGATGGAAACAATAAACATCAGAATGCAAACAGGAAATAAGAGAACAAGGAGCATGAACTGAGAAGCTCAAGTTATAATGGTGTGACCACAGTGGGGAAATTAATCAGGTAACGCAGATGGAAATTGAGATAAATATCCCAGAAATCTGGGAAAGAAATCATATCAAAACTGAGCACATGTCAAATATTTCTGAAATATCTAAATAAATAAATAAGATAAAGATGTGAGCATTGACTTTGGCTTCATACAGATAGTTGGTGACCTCAATAATGAGAAACAGCTTATGAAAGTGAGATAAGTACTCATGTTAATCTAGAATTCGAATGAGTGCAGGAAATTCTGACTAGACCTGAGAAGATCTTAATCTATGACATTAGGAAATAAGAATTTATAGAGATGATGTGACTTGCCCAAGGAAGCAGTCAGCAAAGACTATGTACAAAAATGTCTGTGTTTTCACGAATGAATGATGCAGGCCTACATACTCTCAAGAACAGGGACTACAAGTTGTCAAGAAGATGCTGGGAGCACAACCTATTTTGATCCTATTTCAACTGCATAATGTAATTTGCATACTAGTTTGAAAGCATCCCTTTGTCATGAGAAAATGGAAGGAAACATTTCAAAGGCAGAAAAGGCTAACTGTCTAATGGTGTACATTGCATAAGTGCCTGGGATGAAGAAAATGGAAATGAGCTGAGAAAGGAAATTGTTCAGAGCTGGGGAATGCAAGAGGAAACTTTCAAAGAGCAGCTGATGCAGCCACAGAAGTCTAGAGAGTTGTCCCCCATTTGTTCAAAGCAGAAAACACATTCTGTGTCTTAAAAAAAAATTCAGGGTGGAAAAAGCTTACAAAAAAGAACAAAGACAGTGTGTTCAAACTTCCTTTTATTTGAAATAGGAAATGATATTTTCCTGAAAGCATATTTTTGGTTCTAGTGAGATCTCCTTTTAACAACCAGTAACAGCATAATTATAATCAAAGTGTGCTTATATTTCACTTTTGGAAAAAAGAAACTATTTTGTCCTTATTTCTTTAAAGGGATTTAATGAGATACCCTTATAATTAATTTTAAAACTATATTTCTAGATCTATCTTTAAACTCATGGCAAAATAGATACCCTCATAACCTTGTGGCTAGGATACTTTTGAAATATAAGGTATTACATAAGTGGGAAGACTTTTATAATTTATCTGAGGTAAAAAAAATGAAAAGAAAGAAAAAGAGAGAGGGGGAAAGAGAGAGAGAGATAGAGAGAGAGAGAAAGAAAGAAAGAAAGAAAGAAAGAAAGAAAGAAAGAAAGAAAGAAAGAAAGAAAGAAAGAAAGAAAGAAAGAAAGAAAGAAAGAAAGAAAGAAAAAGAAAGAAGGAAGGAAGGAAGGAAGGAAGGAAGGAAGGAAGGAAGGAAGGAAGGAAGGAAGGAAGGAAGGAAGACAAGACCCCAAAGACTGAAATAAACTATAGCTTTGATAATTTGCTTGGAAGTTATTTCCAACAAAACCCCTGAAGATATATAATCTTAATTATAATTCAAGAAAGATTCCCTTTAAGGATTTTCCTTTCAGAATTAAAAAGCATATGTGTGTGAACTTTGAAGATGAGAGGACACAGTAATTGATGACACCCTGACCAGCTGAAGACATGGGGAGATGTCTATGGTTTGACGGGGCAGCAATTCTATCTAAAACTCCCAAGAGTCAAAGAACTGGCATTGGAATAGAATGTGGAATCATGGGCTCAACTCAGTCTGGTTTTTTAACAGCTTTTTGCATTTCTTGGCTTTTCTTCTGTGATATTTTCATTTTCCAACTGCCTGGTTGACATCTCATCAGGTTATTACTAGACACAAGCTCTTGAAGAACTATTAACGAATCTCCACATTCCATTCTAACAGGCAAGGATGGTGACACTCAAGCATCCTGAGCTGAAGGTGGCCTGAAGCCCCAAATTATTTGGAAAAGCAGAGTCCCCTTGTTGACTCAGGACTTTACTTTATTCTGTTATTCTGTTATAAGGGTATGAAGAATAAACTTTAGCTGGGTTTGAGTCATTACATCTTAAGTGAATTTGCAATAGCACTTTATCCTATTCTAGTTTATGCAAGTAGCTCTTACTGGCTGTTTTTTTTCTGAAGAGTTATTGCTCATGGGACATACTTTACATGTTATTACTCCATTAAGTATGTCTAGGAGGTAACTTTGGAATAAAGGTGCTAATTTGCATGTTTGATATGAATTCCAGCAAGTGTCTCGGTGACACTAAAAATGATCAAGTCTTTGAGCTCTAAACAAAAACACTTTAATCCTCACTTACTTGCTACTAATCTCTATCACTCAGTAGTCCTATGTCCTGACCTATACACATACACATATCCACTCGCTGTGGATACAAAGCTCAATGGTACAGACTCTGAACTTCAGGGGAAATAATACAATAACTGCTTACATGCCATTTTCTTTGACTTTAAACTTTTCAGTGGTAACTGACTTGGGAAATTAAATAACCTGGAACATAGAGTTTGATATTTCCAAGCTTGATCTGTATCACGAAAGTGATTTTTATAAATAGCAATGCCTTCAGCAAATATTTCATTTTTCTTGATTTTCAGAGCATGGTTTGAGTATAAATCCCCTGGACTCAAGAACCTGGGTTGGGACAATAACTGTGGTCTGTATTTGCATCTCGTTGTATAATACTCTTACAACATGGACCATTAACAATATTATTTTAATTTGTCCAGCTTTGTAAAATCTGTACCTCATTGTGGATATATCTATAAGTAGACACACCGATAAGTAATTTCTTTAAATCATTCTTCAGTTATAACTTAGATTGAAGGTTTTCTGTTTTTAATTAAAGGAGTTGCTTGCTATGCTTTAATGTAAATTTTATTACTGGTGTTGATACACATAATATAACTAGCTCTCAAATAGTAGAGTGCCTTTGAAATTCAAACTGTTATACCTAGATTTATATTTCAATTGGCTTGAGACTTGGGCTTTTGCACTATCCACTTTGGGCTCAGATTGGGCCTTCGAATGTGGTATTTCATTGTTTCCTCTCCTTAATAGAGATGAGGCCTTGTGGCTAGCTTTCTTAAGAAAATGTTCCTGGCCAGTCATGTGTTAGCTCTGTGTGAACAGTGTGGAATACAATATCATCTTGCTGTGGCCTCCTTCATTGTTTCCTGAACATCAATGAGGTAGGTACTTTAGAGAGGTACCTTTAGAAGGGTAGATATTTTAGAGCTAAGTTAACTGGAAGTGGGAGAAGCAAAGGAATTGGCCCATTGTCACACAGCAAAATAAGTATTGGAAAAAGAGTATGTGGAGAAAGTATAAGAAAGGATGCATTGTACAGAAAGCTTCAAGATGTAGAACATCTCTAAAAAGCCTCAGACATATAGTGGGACATTAGTACAAGGCTTGCCTATGGAATAATCATGAATTGGACGTAATGGGTCAGGCTCATATGACTCAATCAAGCCTAATCATTGGCCAGAAACTCCAAAGATGAGAGTACCCTCAACTTAAGCCCTGCAGCAGAGTCAGGAGAACTGTTCCTAGAGAACTGAATCATAAGCCACCAAGATTATCCAACAAAGTTCTAAATAGTGTCCAAGTACAGTTGATACAGAGGGTTTGTTGGAGAAGGGAGTCCAAGGAAACACCAGTGGTTGGTGGGAAAATAAATCATGGAAGGGAGAAGACCAATAAAATATTCCTAATAATGCTGACTCCCTGTTAATGTCGTGACAGATAGCTCCAACCTTGATGACTTGAAGTAGCATGCTTATTAGCTCACAATTCCTGTAGGTCAGGAACCCAGGCACAGTGTGTCTAAATTGGTCCTGGTGAGGGTCTCACGGGATCAAAACTTGGCAAATCTTGACTCTTATCCAGGAACTCTGAGAGAGCATCTTCTTCCCAGAAGAAAAGCCCATTCTTACTGTAGACAGAATATAATATCTTAAAGTGTAGGACTAAGGTTCCATTTCTAAGATGGCTACAAAATAGAAGCCACCCAAAGCTTATGAAAACTTGTTCTTCTTGAGCATTGGTCTTTCGATCTCAACGCTACTAATAATGCAGCAGCTCTTCCTTGTGCACCACGTATTTCTGACTTCTTAACCAGCCTTGGGGAGACAATTAATTAGATCAGACACACCTGGAGAACAGAGACTAAATTTAAAATCTCAAGATCAATAACTTCAACTATGCCGAGTAGTGGTGGCACACGCCTTTAATCCCAGCACTTGGGAGGCAGAGGCAGGTAGATCTCTGTGAGTTTGAGGCCAGCCTGGTTTACAGAGTGAGTTCCTGGACAGCCAGAGTTACAACAGAGAAACCCTGTCTCAAAAAAGCAAAATAAATAAATAACTACAACTACAAAATTTCTTTTCTCATGCAACGTAATTTCACAAATTTCAGAGATTAGAGGGTAGACATTTTAGGAAACACAATTCTACCATCTTCAATCTAAACACTTGAGTCTTAACTCTGGTGTGGAAACCTAGGAAAAATTAAAAGACTTACTCTCCTGCTTTTTCTGTCTTGACAGTAAAGAAGATAGAAGATGCACCCTTCAATGTTCATCAGCTGAGAACCATTCT
The DNA here is from genome assembly GCA_026225945.1 of Cricetomys ansorgei. Taxonomy (NCBI): domain Eukaryota; kingdom Metazoa; phylum Chordata; class Mammalia; order Rodentia; family Nesomyidae; genus Cricetomys; species Cricetomys ansorgei. The sequence continues at coordinate 19,755,868 of JAMJFZ010000239.1, forward strand.
ACAAAACAGTTCTACCCTGTTCATCTGAGACTGAGTTTTAAGATTGAGAGTACTGGGTGCAGGCAGTGGTATGACACCTTCAGCCTATTCTAGGAGTGCTGAGAACATAGTGGTGGAGTACACAAACAGCCTGTAAAATGTGTTTGCATACAGGCATTCAGAATAGAGCCAGTTATCACTAGTTTTGGTAAATATTCATTGAGCAGCTAATCCAGAGCTTTTAATTTTGAGAGTGGGCTGAGAATACGTAGTAATTCGCTGTTTATGCCTCAGTTTCTAAGTCGATCTTACCAGAGGAACAGCATGGGTGATGAGGTTTGTGCCCAATTATTACTAAAAGTATATTACTTCATATACTGCTAGCTTGCTTACTTGTTATGTTTCTATTGAAACACAGGGGGAAGTATCATTAGCAAGACAGGATCTGTCAGGCAAGATGTGCCCTGAATTACAATATTGGCATGGCTGTTATAGGAGCAGCCAAATGTTTATGATTGGATTTGAGGCCTAGTGCTCAGAAGGGAATTTATACCTGGTAGCATAAAGCTGGCCAAAAGCCCACAGCTAGGGAGATAGCGGGCCCTAAGTCAAAGACCCTGCTGTTGTTTTTGCTAAATGGGCATGCTGTCAAACTGACTTCTAAATCATTATGTCTATGTCCATGGATTACTGCTGCTCCAACCTTGGTCAAAGAAGTTTCGTTTTTGTAATGGGTAGAAGTCAATATACACTCATACATGGTCAATAATGGTGCTAAGAATAAGTAACGATTGAGTGTTCAGCCCTAAATAAGATATATATATATGTGTGTGTGTGTGTGTGTGTGTGTGTGTGTGTGTTTGTGTGTACGTGTGTTTGATATATATACATATATATAAGATATAAATAAGATATATATATCTTATATATATCATATATGTATATCATATATCATATATATATCAAACCACAAAAGACTCAGGGAACATTGCAGAAGGGGAGGTAAAAATATATGAGTTAGAGAATGGGGAAGAGTGCTATGAAATGCTGTCTTCTGGGTATGACATGCTGTTGTACTCATGACCTCACAGAAGCTAAGGTTACCTGCACAAGATCAAGCTAGTCAATAACGGACAGTGTAAGGGTCCTGAGGCTCCATCCCTAGCCAGAAAGCTATTGGCAATGATAACTTCTGGGCTATAGAGACTAATCTAATTTTCTTTGAGGATGTGGACACTGATTGATTCATGCAGATGGCAGTAACTGGACTATTTATAAAAAATAATAGCACATGAAGCTGAAAGGGGCACGTGTTGGAAAAATAGGGGTGAGAGATAATTGGAGGTAGATATGAGCAGAACATGTTATGCATGTGTATGAAATGGTCAAATAATGTATTTTTAAAGACTATAATTTTAAAGGCAATATTCAGGTATAATATCATGAAGACACTGACTATAGCCAGTATCACCAAATGACAACTGAACAGAGAGGCATACCTATATGAGAGGGCTGCTTCTGGAAAGCAGGAATGCAAGGTGGTGGCAATGAGGTAGAGGTTAAGTTGTGGCTACTTATCTACAAATACTAGATCAATATATAGTTATGGGCATTCAGCTACAAACTGTAGAAACACCCAATATCACGTAGAATCATTCAGTAGATGAATTATTTGTTTTGTGATAAATCTAGCTGCACTTTTCTGGTGGAACTTCTGCCTATTTCAATGTCATATCATTATTCTCAATATACAAGCTAAAACTGTGTAGGGTGCTAACTATACCTCAGAAAAATGGAACAGTTTCCCTAAACAGTAGGGCCAAAAGGATAAGATTGAACCTACAGGAGTCAAACAAGGTTCGTTTTAAGCCCTGAGTTCTCTAACTACTTAATTTAGGGATGTTGCTCACCTCATCTTAATAAACATGAGACTGTTGAGAAGACTAATTGAAATAATGCAGCATACCATGCAAACTACGACAGAATGTGCTGTAGTTAGAAGTCAGTTAATGAGGCACATTTTTTTTTCAAGTATTGCTAACACAGACACTTCCTAACAACTAAAATAAAGTCTTTATTTTACTTGCAATAATCTTTGAATTTGGAATGTATGCAAACAATTATTTTAACCTTCTGTCAATTGGCCTCCATCTCTCACCACTTCCACATGACCCTGTACCTGCTAGGAACTTCGGATGTGAGCCTGTTAACCCTGGGTCCCCACCCAAGTCAGAGCTGTTTGCTTTTCACATCACTAAGAAATGTACTCTGCCAGAAGAATCAATGTACATGGAAGAGATTCATATTTATCTAAGAGAAACATGTTCCTTTCAAATGACAAAGGTCCAAAATCTCATAACCAAGTTTAGGAAATTAAAACAAAATTCAAAAGCATTTTTATAACCTAGATAAGGAAGAAAATGCTCCTACAAGCCTTTTCAATAAGTTTAGGATCACATTTTGAGTTAACTGTGGCTTTGCTGAGAACCTTCACATTTTAATTATCCCTTAAGGCACCCACTAGTTTTGTTGAAAACAAGTTCCAATTCTGATAGCATACAGAAATACCTGCACCTCCAAAATGTCTGATGAAGTAGGGACATGGTACAGTTCTGTGATAAGATTTCAAGGTATTGCCAATGTCCGAGTGGGTAGAACATTTTATATACATAGAAAACAAATGTACTGAATATTCACCCCTAAATGATTTCGCAAAATCCTGTAGATGCTTTTTAATAGCTATAATGAAGTCAAGGAAGTTTATGATACAATGGAAAAATATGCATCATACTAAAAGTGGGGAAGTACACCATAGTATATGATTAGGTGCCATTTGAGATATCGTGCAAGCATTCTTGACAAAATTGAAAGTGTCCATGTTATCAATGAAGAACAAATCTCCTTGTGTTGACCTAACTTACCTTCTGTTTGGGACTTTTCACCTCTCCACAGCCATGATGACCCTACTGGAAGGTAGAAGTATCTGAGCTAAGATGTAAATGAGGTAGAACCTTATAGAAGTCAAGCTCAACCAGAAGGAAGATCTCGTATTCCTTTATGGCCTTTACTAAATCTGAAATGAAGTGGACATTAAACCAGACTGAAAAGACTATGAGAACAAAGGGGAGATGGTCTTTTATTTGATTATCTAATCTCTAAGTCACCACAAGTATTTTCCAATAGTAACGTCTTTAACTAGATCCCCTATGCCTTCCAAAGCTGACTTTCTTTTCTCACTCAAAAGGCCATTTAGACATTTAAGTCAAAATCCATAAACAAGACAGGAATTACTTTTCCTACCTAAGACTCAGGCTTCTTGAATTCTGGCTTTCTATCTTCTCCAAGTGATTGACATAATATTCTTTTCAGTAAGGATGGGTCCCCCATCTATTCTATGTCTCTACCATTAGTGTTACTTGTGGTTTTACTGTTGCCATTATCAATGATGATCATAGCTACCACCAATGCCAGGTGCTGTGGTAAGCCCTTTATATTAATACTTTCATCCTAACTACAGTCCTATAGGCGTAGTAACATTTAGAGAGGTTAGGTGACTTGCCAAAGACAAGAAACCATGAGAACTGAAATTTCTTCTGTCTTATTCCATATCTGAGGATCCTAGACATTATACAATACTCTCAATCTGAGGCTCTACATTATAACATGAAGCTAACTATATGAAATACTCTTCTTTCAAGAGACACAGATGCATATAGAAGATGGCTTGGATGGGGTACTTTAACACTCACAAAGGCAATAACAGTGCTATGTATATAGTATTTGCCACCTAAATACTGTATTTCTCTTTATTCTGGATGGTGGGATAACTCTTTGATTAAGGGGTTTGACAGTCTGTTGATGGACCCAGACATTTCAAATGAATGTTCCTGGGCCAGGTGAGAATTAAACATTGGGAAAAATAAGGCCTTATCAACCCCTAACTACCTTCAAGTCTCTTGCGAGGGCGTATAATTATTCTCAAGATCAGAATATGACATCAAACTTTGGTTTCCATTGACTCTTATTAGATTCTGCTGATTACAGGTTTGCTTCCCTGTCTCAGCCTTCTCAATTGCCCTGGCTTGCTGCCATGTACTCTTCCATTATCGACACCAACATGTAAACTGTACCTCTCCAGACGTGCTGAACACTGCGGCATGTTCGTGTTTACAAATGAAAGGTATAATCCACACCTCTCATGGGAACAGCCAGTTTTGAATTCATTTCACAAATACAAAAATTATGCCACCCAACAATCAAAATGACACGTTGAGTATTTTGACCCAATTCAACAAATATAAATTAAAAGTTATGGTGTCATGCATTACACAGGGTGTTGGAAAAAGGAAAATAGATGAGACCAGTTGTTTGTCTCATGAGAGGGAGCTTTGCACATCATATCATATCCACGGAACAGTCTCTGCTCTAAAGAAGAAGGTCACAGGTGCTCTGTGAACCCATGAGTGTGCTATTCACAGGATCAGTGTTTCATGCTTGGTATGAGAGTGGAAATTTATGGCACACAGTTAAAATAGCAACTATCCTTTCCTACACCCTATATTCACCAACAGCTGGAACAATGATGCCTATAATTTGAAGTGGTTCTGAACTGAGATACAGTCTCTTCACAGATGCTATAATTTTATATTTTGTGAATACATACTTACTTGGTGATCATTTTCAGTGTGGGAATCATGGTTGTGCCTATACAAGTTTACAGTATGTTATGGCAGAATGGGGACATTCAAAGAATAAATTCAGAAGGCCCGATTTTCAGTTAAAACTTCTTTACCTGTTGCCATATGAAACCTGTTTAATAGAAAACAGTGTTTTACAGTACAACATTTTAAGTCACCAACTTAAAACTGAGGCCTCTTGTAGTAGAGAGATGACTCAGTGGCTAACAGCGTATACTCTTTTATAACAGCGTATACTCCTTTATAACAGCGTATACTCCTTTATAACAGCGTATACTCCTTTATGATAGCGTGTACAGAGGATCCAATTTGGATTCCCAGCACTCAGGTCAGTCTGCTCACAACATACTCCACGTCCATCGTATCTGAAAACACTCTCTGACCTCTGCGGACAGTTGCGCTCATGTGAACATGCCCACATACAGATACACACATACACACATAATTAAATTGTTTTAATAAATTAAAATAACCCAGTAGGCCTATGCTGTAATAGGCATGCACGATATTAAAGGCTTTCGTGCGGCTGTTCCTGTCATCCTCACAGTGCTGAGATCAGCACTAGAACTCTTCCCCTTCACTGTTGAAAACACAAAGCAGAGGCTCCAAGAGGCAGAGGACATCTCAGGGTCTCACAGTCTCAGCCAGAATGCAAATCTAAGATGAATCAACTTAACAAGAACCATATCCACCTGGCATATGTAAACATGGGATGAAAATCACCATTAACGTAAGAAAAGTTTCGAATGGGAAAAAAAGAGAAAATTTCAAGGAGGGGTATTAAAGAGATGTACTCAATAAAATTGTATCTGTTCTACAATTTTAGACAGTGATGAGCCTTATTCAAATCCTTACCTACGTGTAGCCTTCCTGCCATTTCTCCTAATCCCCACATGAACTTCCCATGAACTTTAATCTTCCATTTGAGAAATTCCAAGACCCATTACCAGGCAAAGACCCAATTCTCCCTGCTCATACAAGAGGCACCTGTGGGGCACTAAATTGCAGGAAGCGATTATCTTTATTATTTACATCAAAGAGCTATCTTTAAAATCTTGTCTCAGGGTGAACAATTACTGAAGCGCTGCCAAGGGTGGACCCTCTGCCAAGTATTTGCCCACAGAGCAGGTTTCTAGGACGTGAAGACAATGGTTCTGGGGAGTGTGGAGTTGCTCTATAGGCATTATTATGCATCCCCAGGGCTCTCATCCCTAACTTCAGGACCAAGCAGGCTTTCATGCAAAGCAAAGTCTTCCAACAGTCTCTGGAGAGTGAATCAGGTCACCTGCATTATTGGGTGTGCTTTTCAGCTAACCAGCCTGAGACCTTTTAAAACCCAGTTCTTTCTGAAACCCCATTGTCTCTATGAAGAGAGGAGCTACACACCCAAGGCTTTTCTCCCTATAAATGTGTAGTTCTTTAAGAAGTCATTTTACTGAGCGTGTAAACAGGCGGTGTGAGATGAGATGAGGAATACAAAAAGAAATGAATGGTGCTCCATGTCGCCCAGGAGTCTCTTCATCTTGAGAGCTGTTCGAAATATTTAAGAAGTAAGATTATTGCTGAGATTTAACACACCGACCAGTCTTTTCTAATAGCAGCATACTTTCTCCAGAACATAATAGAGGCTAGGCATGACAGTGCATGTCAGCAATCGCAGAGCTCGGAGGCTGAAAACGAATGGATCATACACACACATAAACACATACACACACACCTGTAACTCAGGGTGATGGAATGCATGCTGAGGTTTTAAAAGAACTAAGTTCAATTACCAGCATCCAATAATAAAAAATAAATAAATATACCTCTTCACTGCCCAAAGTGGAATATGTATGTGTATGTGTGTATGTGTGTTGTGTATGTGTGTGTGTTGTATGTGTGTGTGTGTGTGTGTGTGTGTGTGTGTGTGTGATCATATTGGAAGGTTGTAAGGTCTAAGTGAATAAATGTGGCTGGAGAGATGGCTCAGCAGTTAAGAACAATTGTTACTCCATCATGAAGACCCAGATTCAGATCTCAGCATCACTTGGAGGCTCACAAATGTCTGTAACTTCAAGAGATTTAACACTCTATCTGGTCTCCTTGGATACCAACAAACACACATTCACATATACTATCATACAAGCACACACACACATACACATAAAAAAAAACATAATAAAAATAAAATGTAAATCTTCAGTGAATAAATTTAAAAAATTAAATTTCCTAGGAAATATTGAACATTAAATATAAGCCATCCTATATTAAAGCCTTTTCAGAAATGGTATTTTTCAGTACATTATCATTCATATTATGTAATGTTCATGAAATTCCTTAGACATATGTATTCTTGTACTTATTTTATTAATAAGAAATAAAGTTTGGAAAATAAAATAGTTGGCAAAGTTCACACCAATCACTTGAGTTCATTTCTGTTAGATTCCAATTTCATATAACAAATAAAACTCCTACTTTCTACCCCTGGCCCTCTTTTCTACATCCAACTCCTCTGTCCCACCCATATGCTGGCATGGCCTCTGCTTTTCAGTTCATTTTTGCATCTGAATTTCTAGGTGTCCATATCTGTAGGTTAGTGTTGTTGCATAAAGGTAGAGGCTTTCAGCTTTAAATCCTTGCTGTTCCCGTTTAGATCTGCACTGAACTAACTCCACCTGCTCCGTTCTTTGGACTGTAGATATCTTTCCCACCAAGACAGAGAAAACAGTTACAGATTGCTTTAGATCCTCCAAAGTCTTGAGTGGTTGGCAGAGACATTTATAGCCTCAGGTAATTCTCCTTGATAATGACTCACACTGCTCACTTCTTAGACTATGATAGTGTTAGAACAGACTGATTTTTTGGACTTTGTTGGAACCCTGGTGCCAAGGCATATAACCCCTGCATTTGGGGAACCCATTGCTGCTGTTTTTTTGTTTTTGTTTTTGTTTTTCATTATACACATATATGTGTACGTGTGTGTGCCTCGGCACGTGAGTGCAAGTGCCTGTGGAGACCAGAAGAGGCCATTGGATCCCTGAATCTGAAGTTACAGGCTGTTGTAAGCCACCCAGTAGGAATACTGGGAACCAAACTCCGAGTTTTCTGCAAGAAGCAATACATGCTTTTAATTGCTAAGCCATCTGTTACTAGTTTAATTTTTTTTCTATGTGTGTGGTCATTGTATATGTGTTGTGTGGAAGACTCAGTCAATATGAGGTAATCTTCCTCGATAAGGTGTCCACTTTAAGTTTTTGACATGGGGGGTCTTTGAACTTGGAGCTCACTTATTTGGCTGGACTAGCTGGCTAGCAAGTTTCAGAGATCTGTCTCTGCCTCCCCAGCACTGAGATTACAGCTGTGCATCCCTGCGTCTAGCTTTCTATGTGAATGCTAGGGGCCCAAACTGAGGTCCTCACACTTGTAAGACAAGTGTGTTGCTAAGGCAACCCTGCAGCCCCTCCTTTGTTTATAGTTATAATTCTGTCAAAATCTCCATTCATTGTCGTTATTGAGAGCAACAACTATTTGTTAACGACAACTAGTTAATGAGCAGTTGTCTCTCCCTGGCAGTTGGCATGCATCACTTGTACAAAAGTTTGCATAATGCCTCTCCTACAGTATACCCACAATGCTAATCCCTTCTCTGTCTGCTCATATTCATTTAAGATTTATTTTTCTGGCCCTAGTCCAATAGCACCCACTTTCAGCTTTGCTGTACTCCACAGAACAAGGCTTGCCTCCTCTTAGCTGTCCCTTTTGACATGTTTTTGATTTCTCGGCTGTTCTAATAGGATTCTGTCACAGTCTCTCTCCTTCATTGCCACACCAAACTAATGTCAAAATGTTCGTTCCAGCATTGACTTCTTCAGGGTTGAAGTGGCATCTTCACTCTCACTGTGTCAACCTCAATTCTGGTTTTGCATAGGTCCTGTCAGCCTTACCTGCCTACTTCCCTGGCTGTAAATAAATTCTAGGCTGTTAACATATTTATTGTGGTGTTCTAACCTGAGACTTAGAAATGGGTTTCCAGCACTCTGAAAACATCCTGAACCTGGAAAAAATGGCATGTATGTGTATACTTTTCAAAGGAAAGCATTTATGAGTTCCATGAGATGAGGGATGGGACAGGGATCAAAGAGCTTAGATGTAGATATAAATAGAATCCAAGAGTGCTGAACTTAGAAGAGTTTTTTTTTTTTTAAAGATGTTGGCTTTATGCTCTCACAGGAATTACGGACACTTAAAATTCTGTGGTAAAAGCAGTCAGATTGCTTATCTATATTTCAAAAGCATAACTGAAATTAGATCTTTATCTAGAAGGCTGTTGACTATAACAGACATTTCTTGTTATTTTGATACTTATTACAATTAAGTAGAACCCACATTGATGACAGGAGTGTGTTTTATTGACTACTCTTCACCAAATTGCTGAGCACTTTCTATACTACATTATATTTAACATTTGAATAACAAATAGTTTGTTAATGTTTCCTTATGACAACCAAAAAAAAAAAGAAAGAAAGAAAGAAAGAAAGAAAAAACATCAAAAGAACTCCTAACACCTCTCATAGTCAATGTATTAGAGACCAGGGTTTGAAACATACATGTAATGGACTATGGAAGCAAGGAAGCCTCCTTTCCTGTGTTCTAATGGCCAGTTATTATGTATTTGTATTAATAAGACAGGGAACTGGACTATTACTTGTAGTAGTACACCTTCCAGGGTCAGCTCACCAGGGACAACAAGGAAGCATATTCATACATGTAAACTCTGCCAGACCTCAGCAGAGGGAACCACCATCATTGCCAGTGCCGTACTCACAGTGGAACCCTGAGCTCTGAGCTCAGGTGTTTTTATTCTTTCAGAACTCTTCAGGTATTCTACTGATAGCACATGCAGATCATTAGCAATTAAACATCCCCCACAGAAAAATCCAACACCGGCAAATGATACAAAACTCCCCCTCACCCAGTAGTGCATTGAAAAAACAATTTCAAACATAACTAAAAATATACGTCCCCAGCAATTACTTAGTAAATATGCTGTGCTTGGGTTTTGATCTTTGGTTTTCACCTGGGATGGTTTTGCCTCCTAGGGAGCATTTGACTGTGTCTACACAATATTTGGCTGTTGCTAATGAGAGACCGCTAATAGCACCGAGTGGGTAGAGGCCTGAGAGGCTGCTAACACACTACTGCAAACAGGATCGCCTTCCATGACAAATTATCTGGCACAAACTGCCTGTGGTGCCACGCTGAGACATCCTGCTCTAGACAGGAGAGTGGGAAGAACAAAACAGCTCTTTATGATGAAAATGCTGAGATCCACTAGTCATGTGAAATCACAAGATAGAAAATAGTTAATTATTCATTGGCTACATTAGCCTCTGATGTAGAAAGCAGTCTCTTCTCCTTTGATCTCACCTTCTTTTTTCTAGCGTTGTCCACGCATCCTCTAACTCTGAGTCAGGGAGTTTCAAAAACATGATCTCCAAGAGCTAACTCCAGAGCCGATTCATAAGGTCTGAGAACTTCAGTACAAACTATTCACATGGCAACACTTGTCCTCCTGGAGGTTCTCCCTTTCTCCTCCAGAGAACATTACCACCTCTGCCTCAAGTCGCAGCCCTGCAACACTCCTGCCTCCCCCAACCCCGTAACCTGGTGCACATGCTGTAAGCTTTGGAGAACGCAGCTGTAGATTCTTTATGTAGCCCAATGCATTAACACAACTGAGAACCACTTTTCGAAAAGTTTTAACACATTGTGAGGAGAAATGAAATGTAAAATCACACTTCTCTGGGAGAAAAAGAATTTTCTTCTCTTGATTATTCCAAAATCCTTTGAATAGATTTTTTTTTGTTTTCCTTTAACAGTTTAGAAGACAAAAACATTTTTTAAAGACATCAAAGCCTGCAAACAACATGCCTTCTGAAATAGCCGCTGTGTAGCATTTAAACATCTATACTGTGTAGAAGTGTATTTGAATGTATGTGTATGTGTGTGCCTTTGTGTATGCATATGTGCATTGTGTGCACACATGTGTGTACAACCATGTATGTATATGTGGTTTCCATTCCCTTTTGGGTCATGGGACCCTCCCTGCCCACTCGGCAGTCCTCCTGCTTTCCTCTGAGTAGATAGATACTTCTTGCTAGTATATTCAACTTCCTCTTTCTTTCCAAGCCCCAGAAGACCTAAATTAACTATCTCCTTTTATTAAAACTAAGTCTTGGTTGGGTAACTTGCATAAATTTACATCTCTTACCACATACATTAAATTAAATTTATTTTTTTAATTGGGATGTAGATTGTCTTCTTTCAGCTACATCCAAATTTGTTCTTTAGTGCCATAATAATTGTGTGGGTGATTTGACTGAGTTGTGTTTAGGTTGTCTTGAGTTGTTCTCTTTACTGCTTATAACCATCCCCCCTCTGAAGGAACGGGGGCTTCAACTATCTCTCAAACACTGGTTGGTAGATTGCTTTCCTGATGCCTCAAAAGCCACAGCCTTTCAGCCATTTTCACACCAAGGCGAGGCTTAGTGAGTTGACTGTTGGCCATTGGGTTAGTAGATGCTGATTGAAAACTGTAACACAAGAGTCACTAATAAGTTGGCTGAGGGTTCTGCCTCAATAGAAATCATGGGGAGACTTGGAGCTCCTCAAAGGCTCAGCTCTACCAGCTCTCTTTCCTCCTTGGTGTTTGGCAGTGTGAGCGACAGGAGTAGTCAGGTAAAAGCAGTGGGCATTAGTGCCCTGTGATGTTAGAGTCTTCATGCAGGCCTCAGATGTCAGGACCCTCAGCCCTTCACAGTGCCCAGTGTTACAGCTCTCTGGAGGGGGCTACAGGTTCTTTCCTTTGGCTCCTATAGTCTTCTATCTGCTCTCTACTTTCTCTTTGTCTACTTTCATGTGCCTTCTTCCTGACCTGGCTGCTCTAGAACTGCTTAGCTGTTCCTTTAGTTGTCAGTGCTGTCAAGAAAACTGGGGTGCCTGCCTCTGTCAAGACAGCTTTCAGAAGTTCGAACAGTCAGCTGAATAAAGTCACTGTTGTGATCACTCAAATAACAGACGTCTCTTCCCACCAGAGGCCGGATCCTGGTAGGTGGATGGGATCCTCAGGCAAAATTCAGTAGGTGGTTGGGTCAGCAGGTGCCAGAGTAGTGCTGCCAAGTGGATTTAGGTTCGTGGGTACAGTCATTGGGCTGGCCTGAGGCCTGTGCTGACTGCGGCTTCTTTAACAGTCAAGTAAGGGACTTCTTCAACAGTCAAGAGGAGATTGTCGATGCTCTGCACTGGGAAGGGAGTATCAGGGATGCTTGAAGACCGTGCAGGATATTGGAAAACAGAGGCCAGTCACTGGCTATGCTCTCAAGGCATCTAAGCCCTATTCATCTATCCAAAACCAGTTGTAGATACTTTATACTCAGAAGCCAGGAGCTAAGACTCACAAATGTACACTTAAGCTGTTCCGGAGTGCAGCACCAGAGACCAGAAACAGTGAAATATCAGTCTTTCAGGGACACCAAAGAAGTGTCTGGTTCAATGGCTCTCATATGATGCCCATGGAATCTTCAGCTGTCAAACTAGTAGTCTGTGGAGCACTCACAGGACTGGCTCTGCAATGCTCTGTGGGATTTCGGTGCTCTTTGGGTCTTCAGCTTCAAGCCTGTCAGAGGCCATTGGGTTCTTTTGGAGCAGCCAAGAGTCTGGACATTGGGAGACACTCACTCTGTTTGGTTGGGTACTGAAGTCAAGCAGTAGCTCCAGGCCAGCACTGTTATCTGGACCCACACACACAATAACTTCCTCTCATTCCTCATTTCTCTTGCTATCCTTTTTTTCATGTGTCCAGTGCAGCCTGCACTACTGGAAGTGAACAGGAAATAGCACTAGAGAGAAGTTTTTGTTGGATCTTCAGCACTAGAGAAGTATCACTGGTAGCGCCACCCACCCATCTCACTGATGGACCCTAACCTGCCTGCTTATAGAGCATAAGGGGTGTTTGGACAAACCAATCACAACCATTTATTTTAGAACAACCATAGTCATTAAGGCTTGTACCCTGGACCAATCACATCCTTTCCCCTGAAAACCAATCACTGTAGTTCTTCCACCAGGGGGAAGTGCTCCCCTTCTGTCCTAGATGGCTACAGTTCACTGAGGCTTATGTTAGGTTTGGGGAGCTGATAAGGCCATATCCACCTGCAACCACCTCTTTTCCACAGCAGCAGTAAAGGAAATAACAAGCCCCTGATGAGAGCTTCTCTGTGAATCTGTGACCTTCTAACAGACTTTGCACTGCTCAGATCCCAGGAGAACATCAAGTGTCATTCTCACTTCCCAAGAGAAATATACACGATCAAGCCACCAGACTCCAAGACAGCAGAGGACTACCTTACTAATATGAACACCCTAACCAGATGTGCCCCTTCTTTCTGCTTCTCCCACATATTATTCAGAGTTACTTCCTGCTTCTTCTTCTTCTGCCGCCAAGGAATCAGAGACGACCTGGATACAGGCCCCTGCTGTAGTCTATTCACCAATTACTGGGCATGACCTCACCTTTCTCTGATAGCTGTAAGAAGGAACACCACAGGCAGGAGAGATGATTCAGTGTTTAAGAGCTCTTCTAGAGGACATACAAGTGGGCTTCTAGCACCCATATCAAGCTGCTCCAGGAATACTAACTTTCCTGGTCTCTGTGTTTATGTACACTCATGTGCAAGCACACACACACACACACACACACACATTCACCACACACAAATTTTAATAAAAAAGGACATCTACTCTGTCTCAGCAGAGCAGCCATGCTACTATTGGTCTATAGGTCCATGGTATTAATAGCTCTTCTACTAAATCTCTTACTCCAAAGCGCAAGCTCCCCCTTGAACCTCAAACTTGAAACCTTCTGGTTTATGAGTCCAATATTCTGGTACAAACTGTATCAGCCTTGATGCAGCCTTGGCTGAGGCTGTGACTTCAGGAGCCAGAGCAATCAGCAGCAATCTCATGCATGAACGTTTCAAGGCATCCATGGAGTGTTCCCAGCAAATGGTGCTGGCATAAGGGTAGCTTGGCTGGCTGTTAGACTGATGGTCCTTTTATACAAGGCAGCTTGGACAGCAAGAGAGTGTCTAATAGCTACTAATTAGGGACTCAAATCATCTGATCCCGAACATCACCGCTTATGTACGGGAAAATGGACTCCAGAAGAAGTGTTAATGTAAACCTATGGAATTTAGCATTAAGTGTGATTTTTAACAGTTGCTAACTAAATTTGAACAATTCTTTTCAGTTGTCCAGTGCCCAGGGATAGATGAATGGGCCTAGCTTGTCTCACAAGTAGAAGATTAAAAGTACTTAAGCCCTGGGAACTGTTCTGCTTTTCTCGGACCTTAGTGACTACTCAGAGGACGAGCCCAGGCAAGCCTTCCAGTGGATAAAAGTTCACAGAGATTAACATGTGGACATTGATGAAAACACACTAACCTCCCAACTATAAACCAGCCAAGCCTGGCCAGCCCAACTAGCCACAGATAAAGTGATTCTAACCAGGCTGAGCCAGTGTGAGCCCACACAAGATTTCTTACACTCAAAATTTGAGTGGTAAATAAGTGGTCACTGTTTTGAGCCATTAGTCGTTGGAATGTTTCCTTGGGTGTCAAAAGCTAACTATTAAAACATGCTTCACCCAGCTGTCACTATTGTTATGGACACTGCTTCATCCCAGAGAGGTTTGAGAAAGGTCTTTCTCCTTGTCCACTTTTTTCTTTAATAAAACTTGTTACCACTTCTTCCCAAGTAAAAATCTTAGTTGAATTCAAATTTCTGTGCTATATTTCTCTTTTTAATGTAAGTGAAAAGCAAATCTTTGAATACACAGTCAATTCAATAAGAAATAGAAAAACAATAACTATTATATCTATTAAACAAATTGTATTGATAATGAAGAGAAAATTTTCCCCAAAAGAAAAGCTTAGACCCTGGGAGGTTTCACTGGTGAGTGCTTTTAGTGCTTCAGAAAGAAATTAGTCTTTCAGAAGCTGAGCCAGACAGCAAGACAGAGGGAAGTCCCCAAATGGTTTAAGAAGCTACCATGAACTTGATCTAGAAGGTGATCAAAATATTATAATATAGCAAAATTATAAACCAATTGCTCTTCTTGGCATAAAAGTAATTCAATATGAATACAAGAAAAGTATGCTTCCCTTCTTCCACCATGTGGGTTTTGGGCTTAATGACTACCCATTGTGCCGTTTCACCAGCTATAAACTTTGTTTAACATTCAAAATGATTATAACATTATGAATGAAGGGGGAAAAAATCTCATGATGAATGAGATACTATAGACATAGATTCAGGGCAAATGGCAGTTTATTCTTTGGTAATTCAATCTCTGGTCCTAGAGGGTTTCAGCCTCCGTACAATCTAATCTTCAAGATTGTAGTTCAAACCTAGAAGACTTCAGCCTCCAAGACTTACTGCTGACTAAATTCACTGACTAGCTGTGTTCTGAACTCCAAACTGTAAATCATAAACTGTCTGCTTCTGACTCTCTGATTTCTCTCTTAGCTTATTCTGACCTGGCTCTGTTCTTCTCAGCTTCTCTTTCTAAACTAGTGAGCTAGCTGCACTCCAACTGCCTGACTAAACTAACTCTCTGTTCTGCTTCTTGTCTGCTTCCTGTCTGTTTCTACCTCTCTTCTGTCTGAGCTCTGCTTCCATACTCTGCTTCTCCTTTGCTTCTTTCTCTGACCTCTGTCTGCCTCTGCCTCCTAAGTGCTGGGATTAAAGGTGCACACCATCACTGCCTTCTGAATATTCTTCCTATCCTAGAGTAGCCATGTGTAGCCATGCTGTCAGATTAAAAGAATAAATGTTCTTCTAACAAGATACAGATAAAAGTTTATAAACTTCAGTGGCCACTTGTGTTAAAACCCCAATCAAAGTAGAAGTAGAAAGTTCTAAATTCCAAAATAAACCACCTATAACACATGAAAAGGAGTCACAGCAAATTTCAAACTAAATCAGCTTTTATTTCAAAATAAAGTCTTCACTATCATAATTATGTATCTTGAAGATACAATAAAATCTTATAAACTATTTGAATATTGTGAATTTAAGCCCCTTGATACAAGATCACTATAAAAAACATTTCTAAATGCCAAAATTAATGCTTAAAACCATCTTTTATACACCATTTATAATATATTTTTAAAAGACATGCCATCTTCATTGACTGGAAGACTCAAGATTGTATATATTGAATTTCTCCCTAAAACTGATCTCTAGAGTCAACACAATTTCAACTAAGGTCTTAACAGGTTTTTCTTATATCAACTTTCCAGCTGATTCTGAAAGTACGTGGGAATTCAAAGAACTAAGATTCACAAAGGCAATTAAAAACCACAAGTGTTTAAGGATTATGCTACTGGATGTCAGGGGTAATTATAAAGCTGAATTATAAAAACAATATGGCACAGAGAAGGCCAGGCAAAAACACCAGCAGAATTGAAGAAAATACCTACACTTGAATCTACACATGGGTAATTAAGTCTAAATTAAGGTGAAATTACTGCTATAATGAAACCAACTCAGCAGAATGAATGATGGCTAGTGGATTCTCCACTTAGAAAATAAATGCTAAAGCCTGTTTCATACTGCACATAAATTCAAATCTGGTGAATCATAGAACTTAATATAATATAAAAGTGAATAAAATATAAATATAATATAAAAGTGAATTCAAGAAAATAGCATGCAGACGTTTTCATGACCCAGGAGTAGGCAGACTTATTAAAAAGAACATTATCTGCAAAAAGCACTTAATTCGGAAGGAAAAGCTTGATAAATTTGAGCTGCATTAAAATTAAGGTATTTTTAGAAGACATGCTTGAGAGAGAGCATTTGTGGTGCGTCTGAAAGAGAGGACTTGTCTGCAAAGCATAATGAGTTCTAACAATTAAAGAAAATAGCAAATATATTAGGAGACTAAAGATTGAAAACAACTTTTCACATACACGCACACACAGGTACATAAATTTTCAGGACATGTGATCACCATATAGTTACTTCCAGTGAAGAATGAATAAACACCAGTGAGGAATTACCACACATTCTCACGAATGGCTGACTTGGAAAGTATTCACAATACACTCTTTGCCACATTCAGCATGTCTTGGTCCTGGAAACCTGACACGGCCTGTGGGGAAATGAGGAAAAGACAGACACACAGACACATGTAAAGAAAAGCTAAAATCAGGTGAGTCGTGCTCACTCTGATGAAGGGGCATCAAATTACACAGATGAAGAATGCTTACTCTGTACAGCATAAGAGAAAAGGTTAGCTAGTCTAGCTAGGGGAGTCTCTGGAGGGAAACAGCTTTAGACTTCAGTCATACAGGAGAAAGAAGCAGCAGTTGCTAATTTTTGCACACTGCCAACATTCACACTCAGCAGAGGAAGACTTCGTCAATCATCTGAGCTTCAGGGAGCAGGCTTTGCCACACCCATTTCAACAATGCACATTCATGTAGGGTTTCCTTAGCTCCCACAAGTACTACCAATTGTTCCACTGGAATTCTCAAACATTGCTGATTTAAGTGTACATTGGTCAAATACTTGAGAAAAGGTACTGAAAATTCCATAAAGCATTGCCTATGATCCATTATTTCATTCCTATATATGAAGCCAACAAATATACAAAATTTTGTGAAATATAACTCTTAAAATACTGTTTTATTATTCTTTGTTTGCTTGTGTGTTTGTTTTTGAGACTGGATTCTTCTATTGTAACTCTGGCCATCCTAGAACTCACTCTGTAGACCAGGCTGGCCTCAAACTCACAAAGATCTGCCTGCCTCTGCCTCCTCAGTGCTGGGATTAAAGATGTGAACCATCACCACCGGGAAGTGTTTGTTTTGAAACTGCACTTTAATTACAATATTTCTTCCTTTTCTTTCCTCCTTCTAAACCCTCCCATGTACCCTTCCCCACTCTCAAATGCACGGCCTCTTTTTCTCATCAATTCTTACTGCATGCTGTATTGTATGTTTTAATAAAGAAATAATAAAACTAACAAAATCAGAATAAGCCTGACAAGAGGTGAATTTTTATTCTTTTCCTTTCAGCTGTTTTCTTTGTCACTCACTTGCCTCTGTTTCTTCAAGTCTGTTCCTTTTCTTAGCAAATGTTCAAATATCCAAATGAATGTTTTCTAACCAGACCTATCTTCTACATTTTTCCCTTCTTGCCATTTGGTAGAATTTTTTTCCATTTTGTTAACTCTTACAACACTTAATTTGGAGTCACAAGCTTAAATGACACAGGACTTTTTTCTGAGAATGCAGCATATACCTGCTCACCCTATTGGTATTATGGGCTGTGATTACCTGTTCATGTATGTCTCCCACTTAGGTGTAAATACCTTCAGATGCAGGCAGAGATCTGTTCTCCGGGATCCTGTTATTATTTCAATCTGTGCCACATAGTGGAACTCAGTAATTTGTTGTTGACTTGAAAACTGTATAATCCATTTGATTCTTTCAGAGTAGCCAGAATTGGAAAAAGCTGAGATATCCTATTTCCTGAGAGCAAAAACACTAGATTGTATGACCTCTTGAGAGTTTTTCTCTCTCTTGGAGGCCACGATTGGAAGACTGACTGGTACTTTTCATGGCTTTATTGATTTCTCCTGTACCAGTTGATACAGTACTGAGATTTTTGTTATTTCTGATTTTTTTCTCCACTTTTCCTTTCCAAAAAAATAATTTGTAGATTTCCATTTTAAGGTCTTTTCCAAGTTTTTTCTTGCTTTCTTAGCTATCTTGATTAAAGTGCACAATTCTTAATTCTTATGTTTGAAGTTCAGGCTTCTTTATTTCATGTAAGTGAATAATAGCCATTGACAGACATAGAATTAATATCCTGAAGAACAATTCTGTTGACACAAACTCACTTATTTTGTAGGTGATTTTTGATATTGATAACAAACAGTGCTTGGGTGTAGAATCACAAACTAAACCAACAGAAACTGTTAATTATGAAACAGATTAAATTGATCTTCTGGGATTTGACCTGAGAGATCTGGTGAAGGAAGACTGTTATCTCAGGAGAGACGAGTTGAATGTAAAGCAAAAGAAGACAGAAAACTGGCAGGTGCCTCTCTAAACAGCCGATCAAGTTCAAGTATTTTTCTCCCACACTCTAATGTTCTAATGTCTAAAATATTTGTTTGTTGCTGAATAAACTATGAATGCTGACAAATTCACTTGATAACACCTCATGTTTCAAACATATTGAAATTTGGGCTGTACTCAAATGCTCAGTTTTCTAAAATATATCATATTATTAAAGTATTATGATTTTCCCATAGTTTATAAAATTTAATCTTTCAGTTATTATGCTTCTATAAACTAAGAAGATGTAGCATCTGTCCAAAAGAAATGTATCTGACTTCAAGTTTCTTACATCCCTCATTTCTCATTATAGCTCTATTATGGTTTGAATAAGAATGGCCCCATAAGGCTCATATGTTTGAATACTTGGTTCCCAGATGGTTGAACTGTTTGGGAAGGATTAGGAGATGTGATCATGTGGGAGGAGGTGTGTCTTTGAGGGTAGGCTTTGAGATTTCAAAACCCAAGCCATTCCCAATGTCTCTCTCTCACTCTGCCTCAAGCTTATGATGAGATGTGAGCTCTCAGCTAGGTTCCAGCACCATGCCTGCCTGCCTGCTGTCATGTTCCCACCAACAGTCATGGATTCTAACCCTCTGGACCTGCAAGGTCCCTGTAAACTATCTTTTCTGCAAGTTGCCTTGGTTATGGTGTCTCTTCACAGTAATAGAACAGCAACTAAGACAAACTCAAATACAAAAAGTTTCCTTCCACTTAAATTACCTGTAAAAGGTGCACAATGTTCAGGTTCTCCCCTCAGTTCTGAGTACGAGAGGCAAATTTCCATTCTCTTTGCTACTAACTGATCTATCAAGTCTCCTTTCCCGTCACTCAAGATTGATTTACAATTTCTGTTGAATCACTGACTTCTTAAGTCAGGGAAAGTGCCAACAGAAGGAACAGGAGACCTGGGCTGTGCTCTTTACCCACACCTTGCCCTGCACATCTTCTCATTTGAATCCTTTGTTACATCCTTGAGCATGAACTGGTAAAGGTAGTTTTCTTGGTTCTGTGAGCCACTCAGGGAAGTTAACCCAAGGAACAAATTGTGAGAATACTTATTTACAACTGATTGGTCAGAAGCACAGGTATAACACCTCCATACGTAGAACTGACATCTAAAATCTAAAGGTCTCAGTCCTCAACTTGTGGGATCTAATGATACCTCGGGCCCATAACATCACAGGATCAATTGAGTCAAAGGATATTTGACTGGCACTCATTACTGAATCATTTGTTTATTTGCCTACTGGCTTATTGCTTGGTATCTGAGCAAAATATCCCGCAGCTCTCTCATCAGAAATCCTCCATATTGATAGTGGTATAGGAACAGAAAAACTCAATGTACTGATTTGATTTCAATAACCCAGCAAAAATAATTGTAAGAGTGTATACGAGTCAACCTTGAACCCAGCTCTCTAAAATTATGCTGCTACATTTTTATGGCAATTATTTCCACAAATAAACAATGACAAAAAAACCAATCAGCATTCCTCAAAACTGTGGTCTTCTTGGAGTATTTTATCTATAGCTACAGAGAAGGGCAAGTTATTCTTGATGTAGCCCCATGTAGGCAGGAGCTGGCAAAGTAGCCTTTGACATAAGCTGAGGAGGCAGCTGACTATTGTGGCTTGAAAAGTTTGAACTGTTTTCTTCTGTTTCTTCCAAGACACCTGTAATTGCCACATTGCTCACTCTTTTAAGTTAAAAAGAAAATGTTATCTGCAAAGTATAACACTCCACATAAAATAAATTTCTAAAACAAGCTATCCTAGAAGGGTGTGTGTGACAAAAACAACGGTCTAGTGACTGGGAGCAAAGCAGAGACAGATGATCAGCAAGCCAGAACAAAAGGATCAACTTAAGCAAGATAGAAGCAGGACACAAAGTACAACCAGGAGAGAGGGCACACCAAACAAAGCAAATTTTTAAAGGCTGTAAATGGTAGCTCTAAAAAGCAGCACAATGTTGGATGTTTTCACCAAAGTAGCACAATACCATTGGAAAGAAATCTGGCCTAAAGTTTTCCACCAAAATGTAAACTTTGGAAGAAATTAACAAGACCATTTTTTGATTCTAAAAGTCTTTCCGACACGAAGAAGATACGACAACATGACAAGAGCAGATGAGGAAAGGCTTGTTTGGGGAAAGGATGGCAGAGGGTAGAGTAAGAAGAGCTTCTATGACTGCTCACAGGATCAGCGTAGCTGTACACCTATGATGTGGCTCAGCATGGAAGACACAGAGGCACTTTCATAGGTGCAAACTCTGCCAGACCTCAGCAGAAGGAACTACTAACCTGTTCAGTGTCAGTCTGGACAATGGAACCCTGAGCATCTGAGAGCAGATGTTTTTATTGACCCAGAACTCCTTAGGTGTTCTATTGGTAGCATAGGCAGATCATTAGCAATCAATGTTCCCCACATAAATCCAACACCTGCAGACAAGACAAAACACCAAAACTTAGGCAGCCCTTCACCCAACAGTGCATAAAACAATTATTTTATGCATAACAGAAAATAAACTTCTATAACAATTCCCCTTTTATGTATACGCAATAAAAAAATACTTTATCTCTACAACACAACTTAACACTACACCAGCAAAACCATTTACAAGAGGGACAATCATGAGGGTTGTTAATGCACAGGATCAAATGAAACCGAATATCTATCAAGCTTTTCACAATATTTTTGGATAGCAGAAAAACATTATCAATGTCCAATTATCTGGAATTCACTCATGATCTTCTGGGCTCCTCCAAAGGGCTTGGGTCATTTCTCTGGCTCTACCCCCTGGAGCACATACAGTTTGTCCTCCAGGTACTGGCTGGTTTCACTCCATTGCTGCTGCTGTTCTTGGTGGTCATCCCATGGTACTGACATCTTCAGAACTGTTGGGGTCCCTTGTTGCAACTGGCTGCACTTTCACCAATAGCCTCTCCTAGGCTTTCTTCATGGTGCCAAGCCTCAACTTCTTTACATGATCTTTTCAATTAGGGCCTTTAACTGCTACTGAGGCTGCACTTTTACCAATGGACTCTCCTGGCCTCTGTAAGTACCAAAATTAAGATTCAGTTGCTCTCCAAAGGCTTCTTCATGTCTTCATGAAGGAGTACTTGGTGCTGTAAGAGTCACACAGGTGGTGCTTGTTTTGAAGACATGAAGGAGTCTTTGGAGAGCAACTACAAGCACCACCGGTGTGACTCTTACAGTACCAAGTTTGGCTACAAGCATGAGATACAACCTCGGCTAGTTCTGGAAGATAGCTTCTGTAGGCTGACCCTGAAGAAACACTTTCCATATTTTTACAGTCTTGTTTGCTAAAAAAAAAAAAAAAAAAAAAAAAAACCAAAACAAAAAACAACTGGTAACCTTGTCTGCAAAACAGGTTCCTTCTTGGTGTGGAGTTCTCATCAACATAGTATACGTGCTTTGCCAGGATGTCTTCACCTCGCCAGCATCTGCACAGGTTTGCAGAAAACAGAACAAAACAAAACATACTCTGAGACGCCTCAAGTTTCTGTTTCTTCTTCTCTTTCTCCACATTGGATTAGTTGGTGTGATGTCATGCCCCATGTTGCAGGCACCACTTGTAGCAGTACACTAGCTGTGGCAGCTCAGCAAAGATGACAAGGAGGCAAAATCATAGGTACAAACCCTGTCAATCCTCAGCAGAGGGAACCATCATCATGGCCAGAACTGGACAGTGGAATTCTAAGTGTGAGCTCAGGTGTTTTTAGTGATCTAGAACTCCTCAGGTGTTCTACTGATAGCACATGCAGATCATAAGCAATTGACATCCCCCACATATATCCAACACCTGCAAACAATACAAAACACCAAGACCTAGGCAGCCCCTCACCCAAAAGTGCATAAAACAATCATTTTATACAGAACTAAAAATAAGCTTTTATAACAGATCAGTCCCTCTAAAACAGGCACTCAGGCTGTCCTGATGTTTGTTTGCATGGATTGAAGATATCTCACATAAAAGAACTAGCTGGACTAAGGCCCTCTCATGTCTTACATTAGAAGACATGGAAAACAAGAAGAAAAATAACAGTATATGGGAAGCAGCTGGGAGGAAATATAAAATGTATTGCTCTCATCACTAAAAGAAAACTTCAAATGCTCTCAGCGGGAGCCTTGTATAATAGCACTCAGAAGGAGTCAGGTTGCACATCACTGGGGCGAGGTGTATAAGGTCATTTTATAGTAACCCCAGCATAGAAGACCTTCCTGCTTTCTGTTTCCACATAGACTAGAAAGAGCAACAAACTTTGATTGAAAGGATGGGTGAAGAGGGGAGAGAAAGTCTCTTGGATTGCTACAGTAGATTCTACCTTAGCTGAGTTTTTGGTAGTAAATAGTTCATATGTCTATGTATGATGTAAAATTTCTAAGTGGAGTGTCCTTCCACTCACCCCTTCTCAAGAGAACATGTCTGGCCTTCAACACACCCTAGCTCGAAAGAGAAAAAAAAATGTCTAAAGTTAAATATAGTTCAAAATTTGACTATTTCCTGACTGATAAACTTTTACATTGGGAATGTATTTTGTGACTTAAAGTGAACCCAATGCCTTATAATCACTAATGGTGAACAGGTTCATAGGATGCCTGCTTTTCAAAAAGAAGTCAGCTGAGTTCTACTGCTAAACAGATTTTAAAGGGGCAATGGTAATGTTTTCTGGTTAAATCCCATACAGTTTTCCTGTTCAGCGTTCCTGTTACTATATTGTTGGCAGTAGCAACAATAGCGACAATTAGATGCCTTCATTTATTTAAGACTTTCTATATGTTCCTGCACATTTCTTACCTAACCTTCACTATAATCCTATTACTATTTCCTAATATTTTCCACTGTAATGAAGAGAAAATGTCAAGGGTTAAACAATTAGCCTTTGATATTCAGCAAATAAATAAATAATAACAAATAAATAAAAATAAAAATATGATCAGGAAGGGAATTTCAAAGTGCTATATTTCATTTAATTATATCATAGTAGATTGATGCTCAATTGCAGGCGCTGAAGTGAGACTACAGATATAAAAGAAACAGAATGAGTAGACAAGAGTAGTGCCTTAAGAAAGGCAGCCTTGGCTTGTCACTCTACAGCATACCCCACTGGCCACCATGATGTACAATCAGACAAGGAGTCACTCACTACTGAACCCTGGCCACACAGTGAGCAGGCTCAGAACCCACATGTCCTATTCTTCCTGAAACACATCTGACTCCACTTAGAAATTTCACATCATGAGTAGGCACATGAAAACATTCTCCCATCGCTAGCAATCCACATTTAGAAAACAAGATGAAAAAATAGTATTTTTTGCAGAAAGCCAAGAGCAAGTTTCTGAGTGTTGGTCCCCATCTTTCCTTCTTTACTTTGCCTTTTTTTTTTCCTTTCAAATTACTTTCAAGGACACCAGAACTGTATGCTAATGACAGCAATATCCACTCTTTCCAGTCATTTGAAGTAACTTAGGTATTCAAAATTTTATCTACGGGCTATTCAGGACCCAATAACCACCCAAAGTTTAGGAACCAGACACATGTCATAACAAAGCTGTCCAATGTGTCACTTTTCACCAAGATTAGAAGTCTGAACCAAAATACACAGAAACTAGAAATTTTAGGTTGAGATATTTTAACTACCACAGCTAATGTATATACTTAACAAAATCATTAAAAGAAATTTTCACTCCTTTAAAAATTTCAGTCCATTTTTAAGTCACTACTAGAAAAGTATTACAGTCAAGAGTTTTATTATCTATTTTGTATTTATCATATTTCTTTCTCATAATGACCCTAATCAAAGATTCAGAATGTAAGATCTACATTAACATTGCCCTTCACCAGAAATATGCCTGTGTACAGTGAGGTTGTGACAGTTAACTGAGTATCTGAAATATTTCTTATTCAAGATCACTGGTACAAGGTGAATAGTCACAGCAATTCCAATGACAATAAAAGGATCTGTGTTTCATTGAAAGGTTATTATAATTTGCCTTTTATAACCCCAAAAGTTGCATTTCTCTTAAAACCATGTACATTGTCAAGGCAACCTCAAGAAAATTTAGAAACCAGGCATTATTCCAAATGAGTTTTCTGAAACAGTCTAGTGTCCCATCTTTTAAAAAAAACAACAAATAACTGCCTACTTACAGACAACCTAGACACCAGCGACTTGAATTCACTAGAGAAGTAATTTAGTCTTTGGGAGAAAGCTCCAGGAACATTAAACTCAAGGTGAATCTGAAACAACTGTGTCACATTGAAACTGAAGCCTCATTGATTGGTATCTGCCAACTTGCAGGTATGTATTCCACTGAGGACAAGGATCTGCCTCCTGGTTCATTTTACCTCTTGGAAGCAGTATAAGAGCATTGCACCCAAGTGTGCTCTAGTTTATTGGAAATCTGAGTAAACACAAAAGGTAAACTCCTGAAAATGTTATCATTTATTCCTAAAGAAATATACTACATTTTAAAAATACTTCGGAGGATCATGGTGGGAAAGGAAGCAAGAAAGTATTAATGCTTTCCTCTGGCTTCCAAATCCCAGAAGTGACAGGTCATAAATCCCATGATCTATATTAGGAAAGGAAGTGGAGAAGCATTACTTATGGTGCTGTTCTGGTTAGCAACCAAAAATGGAGAATGGAGAATAGCAAGCAAGTAGCTTGCTGTAAGTTCTGGGAGTTTGCACTGACTGGTGTCTGCATATTCATTAACTAGTATAGCAACATTGAAGCCTGAATGTATTTGTATGTACTCAACATTAGTATCAAGAGAATTATCAAACTTATTGGCTAGGAAACTATTATATAATTATGAAAAATAATCCCTGACCCATGATTAAATCTTTCTCACTTATACAATGAGGAGAATAACAAATCATCTCAGATGGATGTAGCTCAGAAGAATGCAAATAAAGAGGATTCTAGTTTAATAATTCATAAGAATTTCTGGATAAGCGATTCTTTGTAATTGCAAACATGAATGGAGAATCCAGTAATAAGCCACAAATTGCTTGACACCAAATCCAGTACTTGATTTATCACAATACCATTGTTTTAAACATAAATGTAATCTCAGAGCTTTCTTTTCTACCTCATCTCACCCACATTTCTCATGATTTCCCATTTTGGATATAGGATATTCTTTTTCCATTACAAAACAAATGGCAGAGGTGTTAACAGCTTTTCTCCCTCTTTAGAAATCTTTAGAAGTAAGTAAGAGACTTGCTCATTGGATAATTGATCTCTTTCTCAGTTATAAAATACCATTTTAGGTTTCTAAGCAACACTGTGTTTTATATTTCTGATTATACAATACCACAATCCAATTTAAGAGTCTTTACCTAAATAAAAATAATTTACCTAACAGTAAGCTTGTGCATCTGTTAGCTGGCTGATCATCTCCAATTTGCTCTTCAACTAGTATTTGCCATAATTTAAAAACAAAACAGTGAATTATAAACAATGTAAATTAGAATGTTTGTTTCACATGCGATTCTATACTGTTTTATATTTACATGTATTAGAAACAACTATTATTGCCTGGTGGTGGTAACACACACCTTTAATCCCAGCACTCAGGAGGTAGAGGCAAGTAGATCTCTGAAGTTTGAGGTCAGCCTGGTCTACAGAGTGAGTTCTAGGACAGCCAGAGTTACAACAGAGAAATTCTGTCTCGAAAAACTAAAAAAAGAAGGAGGAAGAGGAGGAGGAAAAAAAAAGGAGAAGAAGAAGAAGAAGAAGAAGAAGAAGAAGAAGAAGAAGAAGAAGAAGAAGAAGAAGAAGAAGAAGAAGGAGAAGAAGAAGAAGAAGAAGGGGAAGAAAGAAAGACAGACCTATTATTTAAGGTACATTAGTATTTTACAAGTGATAACTGATACAAATATTGTCTAAATTCAGTAATCAACAATAATGACATTGTACAACAAAGCCACTTTATGAACCTTACAAATTTTG
The DNA here is from genome assembly GCA_026225945.1 of Cricetomys ansorgei. Taxonomy (NCBI): domain Eukaryota; kingdom Metazoa; phylum Chordata; class Mammalia; order Rodentia; family Nesomyidae; genus Cricetomys; species Cricetomys ansorgei. The sequence goes on from JAMJFZ010000239.1 coordinate 19,782,696, forward strand.
CTCCACTGTTTGAGCTTATTGGATACACAGGCAAAAAGGAATCCCTAGGCAGCTCTCATCTGACCACATCTGACCACAGTGAATCCTGGGATTCACTGGGAAAGAGGAAAACTAACACATGAAAGTTGTCATCTGACAGCATACATAGCACGTACACACCCATACCCGTACACATTCATCATATGTACACAAAGCATGCACACACAATAATAATAAAATAACTATTTTTAATAAGAAAAGGAACAATCATTTGATGGTTAAAGTCAAGCCACTCCTAATAAAAGCAAGTCCCCAAGTTATATAATAAAATCACGGTAAATTAATTCAGTAATGTCAATTGAAGCAGCAAGTCATTCAACCTCAATTAAGTGCAGAGAGCACAATTAAATATTTTTAAATAATGATAACTCTTTAATAGTAAAATATTGTGTAGACAGTCATTGTGTAGAAGACAAAAGTCCATTGCAAGCAACAATTATTTAGATATGAACAGCTTATTTCACTTGCAGTAGTCATTACTATAATTGTTCAGTTATCTATGGTGTCTCAGCAAATTGCATTACCCATTAACTTAGTGGCTCAAAATATTATGTTTTAACATTTAGTAAGCAATTTGCTTTATAGGTATCTGTGTAGTTTGTAGAGGACTAAGCATGTGTGAAAGCTAGGAAGGGTCTATATTCAGAGGCCTGTGTGGTCTGGATGGAATGTTGACACACCTTTAATCCCCAGTATTAAGGAGGCAGAGGTGGTCCATGCCTTTAATCCCTAAGAGAAACAAGAGTATGGAAATAGATGCAAGAAGCAGAGCTCAGAAAGAGTTGGTATCAGACTGGAAGTGACTTCTGAGATGAGTCAGAGTGAAGGACAGACAAAGTGACAGAGGAAGAGTTACAGCAGAGTCATCAGTTACAGAGGCAGTATGAAGTGAGCAATCTGACTAAAGAGAGAGGCTGACTGAGGCAGTATGGAGCAATGAGAGCTCAGAAAGAGACACTACAGAGACATAGAGGTAGTTTGGAAGAAGTCAGTATCAGACAGGAAGAGTGAGCCAGCTTGAAGCACAGCAGAGCAGTTCAGTCTGACGCTGTCAGAGAATTAGCCAGAGTCAGAAGAGCTCAGTCAGAAACAGTCAGATGGCTCAGAAAGTCAGTTTGAACCAGCAGCTTAGAGAAGAATTTAAGCCAGGAAAAGAGTGAGTTGAACCAGAAGAGTCAGAAGAGCTCTGAGTTCAAAAGGAATGAGTAAGAGTGGCTAAGTAAGTAAGTCTTGGGAGCTTAAACATTCTAGATTGTACAGAGATGAAGGCTGAAGCCTTCCAGTTGCAGGTCTACACTGAAGACTAGATTGTATGGAAGCCAAAGTGTTCCAGGGCTCTGGGATAAGAACTAATAATTGAATTAGACAAAACAATAAACCACCTTTGCCCTGAATCAATGTCTATAGTGGCTGCAGTGAGATAGTGTCTGGGGATGGGGGCTCAAGGGGGTAAGACTTCTATTGGAACATCTTCACACAGATGACTGCCTGAGAGGTAACATGTCTATAACTAGCAGAGTTCTTCTCCTCTCCTTCTCTGCACTCCCCACCCTTCTTCACCCATTTCAATCAACTACTGTGTTCCTTCCCCACTTCCCCCTAACCTCCTTCCCTTCCTCCAGGCAAGGTCTTTACATGGTAGTTGAGAATCATCATGGTATCATGATCTCTGAATGGTGAATTTCTTATATAGTAGATAGCTTTTCCCAAAACGTGAACGATAGACATACAACTCAGAAGTTGTGTGGTGTCACACTACCTTGGCAAATGTATATGCTACAGGGGAGAGGACTCCAAAGGGTGTGAGTTCATGGAGAAGCTGTCTATAGAGACTAGTCACCATAGTAACTAGCAGGGGACAATTATATTGATAAAAACTTCTATTGTTTTTGCTATCAGGGTAGTAATAGTGCAAATATTACTTATTAATCTACCCTTTCAAAAGGGGTCAAGTAGTATGGCAAATGATCAAAACTGGTTTCCAAATTAAATGTTTTGCATTCTGGTAACAGGAAGCCAGTGGAAAACTGGAAACAATGAATTCTAAAGCTTGAATAAGCTGACTTTGCTACTGATTTCTGTTGTCATCTTCAAGGTTTTTAGCCCTTGACCCTGGAAATGGTATCAATGCTCAATGGCAATACTACCTTCAGATACAAAGATACCCAGAAGAGTAAATTCCAATATATTGTATTAAAACAGCATGAAACTTTTGAATACCTGATGTTAGTTTTCTTTTTCAAGAAAGTATGAAAAGACTTTGTTCTAATTCTATGGGGAGGGATGTTTAAAGAAATTATGTTACACTCATTGAATAAGTATACAGAAAAATGGAATTTTTCTATCTCACAGTATAACAAAAATCTTAAGAGTTCAGTTCTAAATATGAAGGTTAAGTTAATTGGAACTTCCACCTCCAGTCATAGTGAATTAACTTATACAAGGACAGCATAGCCACTATAAACCAGACTAAAAGTGAAACAACAAAATTGTATGAGTTGACACTTTTCAATTTTTAAACAAAACCAAGTACAGACCTATGATCCTTGAGAGAAAGCAACACAGAAAAGAAACCACAAGATTTACCCAATGCTCTATCTGAAGATATTTTTTAGACCTTAGCTTTTAGATATGAAGTATAATCAGGATAAAAAAGTATCTGAGGATGATAAGAGTATTGGGTTATTGAGTTGGTTGAAGTTTACAGAGCAAACTACTCAAAGATGAAAACTACACAGAATAGTCACTGCAGAAATGTACCTGGGATCTCCTCCAGTCTTTGAATATTACATTAAGTGACAATCTAAGAGGTGCTGAGGGGCTTTGAACTCCATGGAGACCCTGGACGTCTCCCAGAGTTGGAATATATAGGATAAAATCATGACTTGGCATTGAGATATTCTACTACATGCAGACATGGCCTCATCTAAATTGGGCTTAGAAATAGCCCTAAGGCACCTAGCATTGTGACACATTATTGTATTCCAATCTACTTGAGTGGCTGGGGTAGTAGGATCCCTTGAGCTTAAAACCCACCTGGACAGCAGGGCAAGGCATTGTCACTTAAAACTAATTTATTTATTTGTTTGTTTATCTATCTATTTCAGTTTTTATTCTTTTTAAAATCTCTCAAAAGTAAAGGATTTATCTACTAATAAATGTATCACATATCAAAATAAAAAGTAGTACTCCATAAAGACAGGCAAATCTGAAAGAAAAACAGGACTGAGACACTAAGTGTAATAACAGTTACAGATGTTACATGATTTGAAGAAACGACCGCATACAGAGGATAGAAATGCTGGCACTGGAAAAGAGAAAAAGTAGTATTATTTAAATCAAGCTTGAGAAGATCTGGATGCTACATTTCCAGATAAAAACTTTCATAATGTAAAGGAGATATTTTGGTCAAAGATTCAAATCAAAAGATGGCCATAATTGACATTTAAATGCTGACCATCGACAATAACAACATCAAAATGAAAACTATTTTTTAAACAACCAAAGATGAACACTCAAACTGAAAATTGCAATATACTACATTAGACATAGGCTAGAAGGACAAAAGATTGAACTGGGGACAGAAGAAAAGCTCACTGAACTTTAATATGAGTGTAATTATGCAATAAACAAAATGCTCACAGATTGAACATATTAATATTGTGGAAGTCACCAATCTATCAGAGCAGTTTACCATCTACAGATTAAAATGTGATCTCAATCAAAATCCCTATTTCATTCCTTACAGAAATAGAGAAGATTCTTAAGTTTTATACAGAAGCACAAAAACTCTACATAATCAAAAACAACCCTTAACAAGAAAAATAACAGTGGGGTCTTTACCATACTTGATCTCAAGTTATACTACAGGATCGTGGCAATGAAAGCACTCAGTGTTGGAACAAAACTGGACACACAGATCAATATAACAGAACAGAAGCTGTAATTTGCTCGCTTTTTGTTGTTCTTTCAAAAAGGATGATAAATCTTGTCCTATTAGTCTATTTTGGCTAAATTCATAAATGTGTTATTACTTGTGAAGTTTTAAAGCTCTGTGTGAAAAAATACTAGTATGCAAACTTTAAAAGGGTAAATTAGTGAATATAACAGTAAGATTAATTTTAGAACGACTGACAAATTAGCTTGGGTAATATTTAAAGAAAATATTATAAAGCAGAGTTGGTTTGGAGACCTCCAAAGTTTGGGAAGAATTTTTTTCCTTTCTTTCTTCTTTGTTTTTGTTAGCTTTGTATTTCTTTTTCTTTTTCTTTCTTTTTCCTTTCATTGAAAATAGATTCTTTTTCTCACATGTTTTGTGATTATAGTTTCCTCTCCTTCTACTTCTCCCAGTTCCTCCCCACCTCCCCCTCTCTTCCAGATCTGTTCCCTTTCAGTCTCTCATTAGAAAAGAACAAGCTTCTAGGATATAACAACCAAACAGGACAAAATGAAATATAATAAGGTAAAACAAAAATCTTCACATCAAAACTGAACAAGGCAACCGAAACAGAAGAAAAAGAACTCTGAAAGCAGAGGAATCAGAAACTCACTCGTTCACACACTCAGGAATTCCATAAAAACACTAAACTGGAAGCCATAAATATACGTAGAGGACCTGGTATAGACCCATGGAAGCCCTGTACTTGCTGCTTTGGTCTCTATGAGTTCATATGAGCTTTGCTCAGTTAATTCAGGAGGCCTTGATTTTCTGGTGTCCTCCATCCCCTTTGGCTCTTACATTTTTCCTCTCCTCCTTCTGCTGGTTTCCCTGAACTTTGGGGTCAGGAATTTGTTAAAGACATCCCATTTAGCGTTCTATGTTCCCAGGTCTCTCATTCTTTGGATAATGTCTAGCTGTGGGTCTCTGCATCTGTTCCACAGAAGCATTTTCTAAAAACAGACCTCCTTCTGACTTAGAATTGCATCTCCATTTACTCATCCAAGGAGACAGACTATAAGAAGTACTCAGAAGAAGGCTGGAGAGTTGTTCAGTGCTGGAGCTCAACCTTGCATCCCTGAGGCCCTGGGTTCTCCTTCACTATTGCAAGAAAGCAAAGAGAAAATCTTTCAGGAGGGCAGACTATAAATTCTGATTGTGAGAAAGTGTTTAATTGTTACCAGAGTATAAATATGTAGAGGTAAAGTTTTATATGAATTTTTATCAAAAGGACATTTATTCTTTCAGCCATCTGGCTTGAGTACAGTACCTACCTGTTCTATGCTATTCATTTCCAAATGGCAAAAGGTCCATCCTGAGATTGTGGGAGTTTTGGATAGGATTCATCCTTCCTAAAACTCTTGTGGAAATCTGATTGCCTTTGTAGTGATGCTGGGAAATGGCATTTTAAGAAGTGATTATTTAGTTAAGAGGATTAGTATTGTTCTCCGGAAAGTGAATTTGACTTCATTTCCATTTTAGGCTGTATGAATTTACATGCCTGCTCCCCTTGTACTTCCTACCGTGAGTTAAAGCAACAAAAGATCCTCACTGTGAGCCTAGATGTCGGCACCATAATCCAAGAACACTGAACCAAAATGAACCTCACTCCTCTTTTTCTTTCATTTTTCAAGTGTGTGTCCATGTGTGGGGGCACACACACTGTGCATGTGTGCATATAGGAATGCATAGTTTTGCATGTGTACAAGTGGAGAGTATGCATGTATGTATGCACTAGTGTTGCTAGCCAGCTTGCTCTGGGTAGCCCCTGTCTCTGCTTCCTGAGACTGGAATTATCGGCGGCCACCATGCCCAACCAGCATTTTTGGCCTTCACTCTATGTAACCTCCATTCTCAAGTATTCTTCCATGGCTAGGAAAGAGAATATGATCTATCCCAAGAAACCTGGCCTATAAAACACAATTGCTGCACTATGTGTTACACAATTAATAGTTTCTTCTTTTGCAAAAGCATCTTCTCACTTTCACCTTCCTTCCCTCCTGCCAGACACTGCTGATCACCTCTCAGCTCACTGGCGTCACTTGCCTCCTCCTCGGCCTCCATGTTCCCCAGTCTTACACAGATTTTCCACCTGCCCATCTTCTTGAAGCTCTACTTCCATTGCTGCCTTTTACCACTAAAGTCCTGTTAGTTTTCCTCTGACATGTGAGAAGTAGAACTCCTCAGACCCATTGGTAAGGAACAGTGCTCTAAGTGTTGGGGCCTGGGGAGGTCAGTGACGGACAGACTTAAGCAAATAGCTCAGGCTGATTTTAGACTGCTGTAATTAACTCTCATCAAAAATAAATTAATTGCTTAAATTAAATTTTTAAAAGCTGTCACTACATTGCTTATCAAAGTCTGATGTGTGGTGTGTTTATTTATCTTCAAAAACTAAACACCTCCCAGATAAGAGCTATATTATCGTCATTGTGATCATAAATATCCAGATCAGTACAGCACATCATTAAACTCCTTTTTGTTTTTTAACTTAACTGTATAAAGACTGAAGCAATGAAGGGGCTAAGTCAATGATAAGTGTTCACGAGCAGATAGCAAAACAGAGATGCATGAAAAGCATGTGCTCACCAAGAAACTTCATATCACACAAGAGCTGTATTTTCCAGTTTGAAATTTACATTTTCAACAGCATAAAACTATTCATCACTGAGAGACCTAATTATAATATATACTTCACTTTTTCAATATTTTATAAACAAAGAAACTTAGTCACAAAAGCTAAAGAGAAAAAAAAAAAAAGGACCCATCAAACTATTATAGTGGCTAACTCATGCTTATTCTTAGAAAACACACTTCGAAGCAAAGTGAACTAAATTTAAATTTTTAAATGAAAAAAAAAACCATGAAGTTATATTGTGGCTAAAATCAAATTTAAAATATTTAGAAGCAGCAGCTGGAGCCTTCTAATACTTATCATTTCCTGGGAATGTAGTGTCTTTTCAAAAATACAGGGACCTATTCCCTGACAAATGGAAGCCCTGCAAAATAATTGACTTCTGTCTTGACTTAACTTACTGACAATTGCATATTCAAGAATCCTTACCTCAGCTTCCCAAGAAACTGATAATGCACACACATTGCTTACAGGACTTAATTTCACTATCCTCTAACCTATCAAGCAGCTTCCAAGATAGCGATGCCCAAATTACAGAGAGTGGATGGTACATGTTTCTGAGTTATCACAAGCATCAGCTGAGGCTCTAGTTACAGGATCTGCTCCATCTTGCTGATGCAGTACAAGGCTGCAGTATACAATATCTTCAGTACAGTCTCTGTGGGAGGGTTGGGGCAGAAGCATTCTTCTAGATAGGGCATAGCCTTCTAGCTACCTAAGGATTGTGTGAGGTGCTGTGTAAGTGTTTTATTTGCAATGGTTACATTTATGTCCTTTAAAGGCAAACTCAGTAAGCCCTCAGAATTCAGTATAACATTAACCTTTTTATGAGCATTATGAGAATTTATGGGAGTTGTCTATCTGTAGTAGTGACTAGATCATTACAAACAAATCTATTCTGAAACCTCACAGTGTCAACTGTCTACTTACACTTCAAGCAAGACAATGAAAGACACCACAAATAATGCTTACCAGCATGTTAGTGTTTACTGATAAGTGTAATACTACATGAAAGTCTATCTCTGGTCTCTTTCACTTTTATTATTCATAAGCAATAGAATTGAGAATCTTAGTGAAATCAAGACATCAGATTTGGTCTTGAGCTTCAATTTTTGTTTCAAGTCTGTCTCTCTCACAAGCCTGTGTTAGCCATCTTTTCACTGGTGTAAAGTAATTCCTAACAGGCAACTTAGGAAGTGAAAAAAAAATTGCTTAGTTTAAGTTTTGTACACCAGAGGCCAAACGTCATAGCTCAGGCTTGGCAAAGGCTGCTCTGTTGCTGCATCACCACATGGTGCAGAAAGCAATGGCAGAGAGTATACAAGCACAATCAAGTAACTACATCTCCACCTAGGACCAGAGAGGATGAGATGAGCCAGGCTTCCTCCTGTATTAGCAACCTTCTCAAGGGAACTCAGAGAGTTACACCAGGACTACACATGGGCCCATTTTTTTCACTCTTCTAATTTTTTTTAAATAATTTTTTCTTATTCTTGAACACTGCCTGGATGCGTAGAATGAAATATGATCATATCTATCCCCACTTCTCCCCCTAACTCCCTCCATGTTCTCCCCCAGCACATGCCCCTCCCATCTTCAGGTCCTTTTGTTGATAACCCACTAAATACAACTATTGCAATGATGTGGAGCCACCCCCTGGAGCAGAGTACATACCAGTGTAGACCCCATGCCTAAAGTCCTATAGCGCATCCCAGTACCTCCACCCTAGAGACCAAACTTTCACTCACATGAACCTCGGTGCAACACGCAGTTGGATCGGAGACAACCATAATAGTTGCCTTATTTAACGTTTTCTTTACCAAGGTATCAGGTGTTTCATTACTGCACTCATGGTTATAAAACTCCAGCCCTTGAAGAGTTGGTTTTATGTTATTTTTTAATTATCCCACAACCTCTGATTTGATTTTATCTCTATGAGGAATCTTCTAATAAATAATGTGTGGTTTCATTTCTCATCTTCTTGCTTTGAGCAAGTGTATTTCTCATTTGGCCCAAATTTATCTCTGAGAAAATTCAAAACAAGAAGGCTATCTTGCTCAAAGCAAATAATGTGACGGGAGTGTGTTGTCATGGGCAACGTGTTACTTACAGTTCTTGATTTGTGACCTTGATGATATGAGAAACAGAACTGAAGTCTTGTCAGGGACATTAACAGTTTTGATCAAAGGAAAAGGTTACCTGTTCAGCATGCTAACTGTTAAGCAATTGTTAGACAATAAAAGATTGAAGAAGCAAAAAAATATTTTTGTAGTTTTGTAACACAAGAACTCAGAAAAACCATTGCTATAATGGAACGGCATTGCATGGTCAGAATTACAAACTTCACCTTCGGTTAAGTCAGATTATGATTATTTTGTATGACAATTAACTTTAATAAAGCTTTACTGAAAAAAAAGCTATCATATACACCTACATGATGTTTTTGAGAATTTGCAGTTGTAGGGCCATACCTTAGAGCCTGTTTCGTTGTGTGTCAAATTCACCCTGGGAGCAGCTTAAAGATTACTGGTCATATAACTTATGTATCTTGGTTCATTTCCCTTTCATTTGACTTCCTAAGGGAAGAATGCATCACAGAGCTCTGCCAGTGCCACCATAAGCCCCAGTGTTTTGCTACATATCACCTTTGCTAAGTCTTCTTCAGCAGAGAGAGCTGCCTATATCCTGATAGATATTTCCTTCTTTTTAGGGATTTAATTGATTTTTAAGTTAATGTATAAACTAATGGGCTTTTTTATGATGTGTATGTGTTTATACTTTACTTTAATGTCCCCTTCTTGACATTTGTTCATCTTCCCTAACCCTGTTCTTCCAGTATTTTCTATATCAATAGTGTCACCACGTAACTATGTGTCCAAGCTAGACATCATCAAATTGTTTTAATTCCTCTTCCTCTTCTTCCATATTTAAGGCATTTCTAGTGTGGTGTGTCCATTCAGCTTCTGATGGATCTGCTAAGCAGAGCTTTTCCTCTAACCATCTTCCTGTCTCATCTTTATCACTGAGTAGTTAAATGGTTAAATGGTTTAAGAAATGAGTGACTTTTAATTGGGTCTTAAGTATCTGTAATCACAATACTTGAGTACTCGGAAGGCTAAAATGGAATGCAGACATGCCTAACTCTCATGATAGAAAAGCAGGCTGTCAGTTCAGAGGGTTGAGTAGTCTGAGGCAGACAATATGAAGCAAGCAATCTGAGGCAGAGACACAGAGGGAGGCATTCAGCAGAAGAAGTTAGTATCAGATAGGAAGAATAAGTCAATTTGAACCCAAGCAGAGCAGTTCAGTCAGAGAAGTCAGAGAGTCTGCCAGAGTCAGAAGAGTTCAGTCAGAAACAGTCATCTAGCTCAGAAGGTCAGTTTGAACCAGCAGCTTGGAGAAGAGTCAGAGTTCAGTACAGCTCTGAGTTCAGAAGCTAGTCAGAGGGACTCAGACAGCAGTAAGTCTCAGAGTTTTAAAACATTCTAGATTGTACGGAGGCTGAAGCCTTCCAGTTTTAGGCTGAAGATTAGACTGTACAGAGGCTAAAATCCTCTAAGGACCAGTGATTGAATTAGACAAAGAATAAACTGCCTTTTGATCCTGAATCAACATCTACAGTATATGCAATACAAATTGGACTTGTTTTTTGTTTGTTGTTTGTTTTAAGGGGTCACAGGAGTGAGAGGGTAGACCTGGAAGGAATGGGAAGTGGATATGATTGGAATACATTGTGTGAAATTCTCAAATAATTAATAAAGATATTATATTTAAAAATAAACCTCTCCCCAAAAAAAGGCAAACCAATAAGAGGAAATGAAGGAACATGCCTTTGTTTCCTCCTCTCTCACACTGATATCTAGTTAATATTTTTAAAATACTTTCCTGTAAAATACCAAGTAATTCCCTATGTCCTCCAGGACAAAGACACCATTCAAAGCATCTATTACATAAAGACACCAAAAGGTGTCCATATACAAAGGTCAGAAAGATGGAATCCTTCATCTTTCCTTCAGAATAGGACCTCCAAGGACCTCTAATAGGGAAAAAAGTATACCCCAGTAGTGTAACAAGTGCTATAATAGTACCATAGTATGCAACGGAGTAGTGGTAGCACTGTGTGCAAAAGGCAAAGTGATCAATCCTACATAGTGGCACCAAAGAAGAAGAGATACTTTTTGACTATTTGTTGAGGAATAGACAAGCTTCTTCCAGGTAAACAAATGAGAGACTTCCCACCCAAGACATTATGTTCAAATTTCAATGCCTGAGTAAGTATTGCTTCTGTAGAAACCTTAAGTTATTGAACACTCACTAAGTACACATAAAAGTAGTAGACAATACATATAGCAGTTGTTCTCACACAAAGCACAGGCTTACTTCTCAATAAACATTTGTTGAGTAAATGATTCTGTTCCTCATTTACATCATATTGGAGAGTATGGAAATAGTTATGAAAATAATATACTAAAAAGACTTACATGTGCATGCTCAAAAGAAACAAGAATCTCAAACTCTCCCATGTTCTCATGCCAACATGGAAAGTGAGGACCACAGTAATGTCTTATTGGATGGTAGATGTTTCTGTTTTAGTAGGGAAAGACCTTGAAGAGTCAATGTAAAAATGTCTAGGTCTAGGAATATGTGGCTCTCCTCTTGGAAAGAGGGAACAGGGCCCCAGGACCATCTTCAGTGTGGAGGATAACTCAACCCTCTTTGATAGAATAAGCAAAGTGATTCTAACTGGAAATATGTTCTGGGGCCCTAATTTCAAAGTAGACAAGGGTCCCCTCTTAAATAAAAACAGTAACGGTTGTCAGAATTCAGCTCTGAGTTTGTGGTGCACCTGCTCTGCAATAGAGTCTACAATATTGTGTCAAAGCACATTTGTTTATCTGTGCTGTCAGTCAATGCTGCTCGAAGCACACTTCAGACTAAAGACAAAATTCAGCTGGTAAAGGGCTTATCACATAAGCAATGAAGACTTGAGATTGGTACCCACAATGCACCCTTGTCATCCTTATGCTGGGGAGGCAGAAATGGCTAGATCTCTGCAGACTCCTTGGCCAGTCAATCTAGCCTACTCAGCAAGCTCCAGGCCAATCAGGGACCCTGTCTCAATATACAAGGCAGTCAGCTCCTGTGGAATAACACCCCAGACTGCCCTCTGGTTACTTTATATATATGCACAGCACACACATATGCATATACCTGCACACACACACAAACTAATGTATGATAAATAAAAATTAAATAGAGAACATTTTATCAATTTGTGAATTCCCAGGGTACCTTAGCAGCCTGCCTGTGGTATTTCTAGAAAATATGTTTATTTTCATTTTTGGAAGTTTGTATAAAATATCTAACAACAATTCTAAAAGCTATATCCATCAATTGTAGTTAATAATTACTAGTTTATCTACCATGTTGTGACAAAAATATTAATGTTCAACAAATATTATATTTGTTCCTTTACCTTGTTGCACCTAGGAAAATTCTGGCCAGGAAAATGAATTTATAAAATTGTATGCATGATCCTCCAGTCTCTCTGACATAAAGTGTGAATGGACACATCCCATTCTAAATGTTACCACTATAAAGTATGAAGCTGCCATTAACTCAGGTATAGAGTTCTGTTAGTGCTGATCGCATGAGGAGAGAGTAAGAAATAAATTGTTGTGTATAAGGTTGCTAAGATTCGTCAATAACATAGTCATACCTAGCCTTATTGCTACATATTACTCAATTATTGTGTTTCATTTTAGCTATTCTTAAAATATTATCTCAATAGTTTGAGATATTGGGTAACTACACTCAATATTGAGTATCTATACTCTATTTAGTATGTCAAATAAATCATTTAGAACAAGTGCCCTGGTGGAGTTTATAACAAACTAAGATAACCATAATTATTGTCAATAATAATTATCATGAAGTACAATAAATTTTGACAAGTAGACACCACCATGACAATTTTAAGAATGGTGTTGTTTGTATATAAAGTTTTCTAAATGGCAAGAGTGGAATATGTTTATCTTGGCTAGGAATTAATAATTTGTTTACATTTGACTCTTCCTGCTTCCAGTTACGTAGGATGTGCAGCACTGTGGAAAAGAACACCAACAATTTTAGCAATTCTAAGGAAAACTGAATAAAGAAATAAGCAGTCCCAACCCAGCCATCGGCCACTGTCATGGCTAATACAGTAATCAGGCCATATCCATCCAGAGAGGTCAGTCAGCATCAGCATCTAGTCATTATTTTAAAGGCATTTAGAGGGCAAAGCCAAATTGCTTCTTGTCATTTTCTCAGGCAAAACACTGAGGCAAGAGTTCCTGATTCAATTTATCATTCAGGAAGGCAATAAGAAAGTAAGAAAACTGGGTATTGGAAGAAATCAAATGCTCAATATACACACCCAGTAATAATAATTAATCAATTAATTAATTAAAAATACTTCATCACTTTGTAATCATCCAGAAGAGCCTAGTGCATGACTTAGTAGCCTGCCTATAGTACTCCTACAGAATAAGGTTGTTTTCATATCTGAAAACATGTATTATATACAGATGGCCTTATCTAGCTATATGTTTTATCATGGCCATGCAGTATAGAATGTAATCTTATAGTCCTCATTGAAAATTCTTATTTAGCTCACAAACATATATTTTATATGCCTAAAATCTTTGCACAGTGTTTACACCATTAGAAATGCAACTGGATAGGATTCTAGCATTCTAGAACAGCTATCAGTTTTTAGCAACATATCCCTACTGTTCAGGAAATTCCACCAGAGCCTCCCTGCTCACATGATTTTAACTGGAGAGCTTAGTTTTGTTAAAACAATGTCAAGTCATTTTTACAAACCTTAAAAATCACAGAGTATTCTCTTTGATTATCACAACTTCAGTATTCAAGGTATACAGCGCAATCTGTAGCTGTCACCTCTAGAAGCCATTTCCATCAGAAGAATACAAACTGAAACCTCTTTGTCAGAAGAGTTTCTCAGAGATACATTGTCTTCTTGTAATGGTATATTTAATTTGTGCAAGTCCTTTCACTGTTTGTAGGTCAATTTTAACATCAACAAGAAAACACAAAATTTATGATTTGTTAGTCGCTAGAGACCTGAAGGAAGGAATTTTTACAAGGTGGCATGAAAAGTTTCTTTCTTTCGACATGCACACACACACACACATACACACGCACTCTTCAGAACCCCAAAGTATCATAAGCAAGCCCTCCAGCTTCTCTGTCACACAAGCATTGAACTGTGCCCCCAGTGCTTTAGGTAAAACTCTGATGTGCGAGTCACAGAATCACTTTCAACTTGGAATTTGACTTACTCCAAGACATCTTTGTTAACAACTGCTTGGTATAAATTAGTAGCTGACAAATGGCAATGTGTCCCTGCAGATTTCACCACCTGAGAAGTCACAAGCAATTTGATATTAGCATGTACTTCCATGCAGACACTACCCATAGCCCTACTCTAATAACTCCTAAAAGTCTTCCTTAAATATCTCAAGGCTCCTCAATACAAATATTTTGTTTTCTGGTGTTGTGCTTCCTACAGGCTCTATGCCCAAAACTTCTTTAATATCTTTAATATTGTTAATATCTTTAATATAACTGTTATTATTTATATTGTACATAGATGTACCTATCCTGGTGGTATTTTTTTATGTATGGGTTTTCATCAATTACACAGACCCTGACTCAAACATTTAAGTCCTTTATCAAATTATGAGGTTCTCAGCTGTTTCTTCAATATTCTAAGCTAGTATTCCTGGTGGAAACCATTTTTGCCAATTTGTTATTTCCTGATAGGACATATAATTCTTTCTGTCTCTGATATAAATATTCATTTATTTTGTTTTGTTCGTCTTCATTTTTCAAGACAGGGTTTCTCTATTGTAATCTGGCTGTCCTGGAACTCACTCTGTAGACCAGGCTGGCTTTGAACTCACAGAGCTCCTCCTGTCTCTGCCTCCTGAGTGGTGGGATCAAAGGCATATACCACCACTGCCTGGCTCAGATTTTTTAATTCAAAAAAGTAGGACCCAGTTTTCTAAAAATTGGATCTTTTTCTCAGATCCTTAAGTTTCTCATTGGAGATGTTTTCTATTTATTATTAATTATATTTCTTAACATGATTGTTTACATAATGATATTTTTAAGTTTCTGTATGGGGACAGAAGTACATTTTACATGTACACAAGAAAAACTTTCAGTTTTAGAAAGAAATATGCTCTCTTTCCTACTGTCCTCTCGGTTTATCACTTGTTTTCATTCATTTGATAAGATGTACCGGAAACCATTCACCTTTCTACTGTGAAAGAAAACAAAGGGCCTACAATAAATGATGCACACAGCTGAAATTCAGACTGTTGACGCCCCAGGGATACCAGAATTCTGATTTTCCTAGTGGAAATCAAACTCCTGGATTTTCTGCAGAACTGTCCAATTTTTACGTGTCTGAGAATTCAAACTATATTCAAATGCTATTCATTCCAAACAAAACAAGTCAGGGCTGCATTTGTCTCATGACTGACTGGCTTGGGATAAGCCAGAGTTTTATATCCGAGTAATTCAGATCCTTGTCCCAACAGCCCTACATCTAATTAACTTTAGATTTGTCTACAGAATCTGGTCCAATAAATTCTCTAATAAGTCAATTATTTTATCATTATCCATCATGCTTGTCAAAGAAACTCAAAGAAATAGTGAACCAATGGATTCATCCAGTAGCATAAACAGTCTATTAATGCACTGTCTTCAGTAGACAGTGAAATGTTTTAATGTGCTAAGAAGTTTTAATAAGGAACAGTATTTTCAATTGTGTTCTATATAACCTGGCTCACAACTGGGTACAACAATGATTAGCATGTTCTTCTTCCAATGGAATCAATTATTTTTCATCACATATTGTTAACAAGAACTTGAAGAATGCTTTATTTCAAGTCCTATCCAATGAATTTTACAAATCTAGATCCATGAAAAAAGAATATTAGACATTCCTGTTAATTAAAAAAAAGTATTTTCTAATGACTCAAATTAGCAAATAAATTATTGAGTCATAATGAGCTGTATGTGAGGTCATCAAACGCATTTGTAAATAGAATTATAGGGAGTTTGCATGACTTAGAGAATAAAACTCGAAAGACCGCATAATAAAGCTTAGAGAACAAAAGGTAAGGAGAGAAAACTATAGTAGTAAAATATAACTATTTCAGAAACAGATCAGAATAGATAGTACACACCACACCCACACACCACACACACACACACACACACACACACACACCTTAGGAAGTCATATTTCCTCTTAGCTAACAATAGTATCATCTCTTAAGTTCATAGTGCATCATACATCATTACACTCAATTGCCAAAAAGAACATAGTGTTGTGGGGAAATGACTGGTCAAATGTCTTCTAATACTATCCTGGATTCCACTGACAAGTATTAGGGAAATGCAGGGAGCCTCTTTAAGTTGCACACAAAATGTTATGTAGTATACCTTCTTCTAAGGTTAAAGCTTATAATTTCCACAATAATCAATTAATTTTAAATTAAATCAGTGCTAGGAGATGGAAGCAAGAAATGAACTTGGGGCTGGAGAGGTAACTAAGTTGATAAAGCACTTGCCCTGTATGTATAAAGCCCCAGGTTCCATCCCTAACACCATATAAGACAAGTATGGTGGTACACTTCTACAATCTTAGCATCTGTGAGGTTAAGGCAGAAGAATCAGAATTTAGGTCACCTTCAGCTACATAATAAATTTGAGGCTAACTTCTGCTAGAGGTAAGAAAGAAGAGAGAGGAGATGGAAGGGAAAGAGGGAGAGAAGAGATGGAAGGGAAATTATGAGAGAGGGAGGAAGCAGGAAAGAAGGAAGAAAGGGAGGCAGAAGCAAACTTGATTAGTATTTCTGACTGAAATCTAAAATAACAAGACATTATTAAAAGTAATTATATTCAAGCAAGCTCTTAATAATTGTTTTGCCAGGTTCTCATTAAGTATGCAATAAAGAATTACAGTTATTCAATAAAGTCATTACAAAAGTTACTGTAGTATTGTAGGAAAATTCATAGATGTAGGAACCAAACAGAGTCCTGTGTTTCTGAGTCCTGTGACTAGTTAACCACATAGAAAGAACAAAGTAAACACTCAACGATCTTTCCCCTTGACCACCATAGGTAATCAACAGTTATGAGCTCACAGCAGCTCTTTAATCCAGCCTTGCCTGGAACCTAGTATTATAAAAGTATTTTTATTCATGGGGGTTCAAGGAAATATGAGGTACATTCTTCAAGATGCAAGCCTGGACTTAGAAGGCTTCAGCCTTTGAGACTGAACTGAACTTAATTTACTCTAAACTGAACTTTGACTAGTTGCCTTCTCAATTGCCTCTTGCCCACATGCCTGCTTTTTCAATCTTCTTCTGATTCTTTTGCTTCTCACTCAGAACTCTGCCTTCTCTCTTTCTGCCTACTCTCTACTTCTTGACTGCTTCCACCTGAGCTTCTACTGACTGCTCCTTTTATATCCTGAGCGTTGGGTTTAAAAGCCTGTGCCATCACTGACTTATGAGTTGGCTTTAAAGGAGTGTGCTACCATTGTTTTCTAAATTGGCTACTTAAAATGTGTGCTACTTTGGCTTCAGATACAAAGTCTTATTTCGCATTAGTGAAGAGAATCCTATCATTCATTTCCCAAACACTAGGCCAGTCAACCTTGCTGCCACTAGGTGAAGGTCAGACTGAGGAACACCAGGTGTTCCTCTTACCTCCATGTTAGTCGCTGGGGAGAGGAACAACAGAATTCCCTTTCATTTAGCACAAACAGAGGACAAGATTAGCCTGATTAACATTCTTTCTACCCTAGAGAAGCTCATGCTGCTGATTCAGAGATCAAATGTCTATCACACAGGCCCTTGAAGGTGATCCTTTACCAGAGAAAGCATGCTGCAGGATCATGTTCCTCTACATACTATAAACTCAGTGAGTTTCCTTCCTTCTTTTCTATTGAAATAGCCATACTTTTCTTCCTAGAAAGTGCAAAGGTCAAAAGCAGGTTATCTGAAGAGGCCATGGGATATAGAAATGTCTCCTCAATACTCATTAAAAAAAAAAAAAATCCCAGAGTTGTTTCAACTGTGTTAAAACTATTAAAGGCCCCTTTTGTGTGGTAACTGTAAAATATGTTTTAGAAGGAAATAAAAATCCAACCACATTTCAGAAGTGAAATTTATTTTACACACAGGGCTTAGTCACAAGGAAAAAGTCAAACCAACTCTGGAGGGTAGTATTATATCAATGCTTACAGATGTCAGCAAAGCTGGGGAGATCATGAAGCCAAGAGCAGACTTTTTAATGACATGATTAACTTGGTACTTTGAGGCAAATATTGAGAGTCATATAGCTGTTTCATATGATGGGATTAGCTTTACTATGTAGGACCCTTCTTACTGATTTCCACTGTGCATGTACTCGCTACTATAGAGGAATAGCCCTGTGTAAAAGCTGGGGTCTACATTCCAGGAGCTACATTTAGAGGCCTGGATGGAATGTAGACATTCCTTTAATCCCAGTACTTAGAAGGCAGTGGTGGACCTCTGTCTTTAATCCCTAAAACAGAAACAGTGAAAGCAGACACAGGAAGCAGAGCTCAGAAGGAGTCAGTGTCACACAGGAAGAGATATCTGAGATGAGTTAGAATGAATGGCAGACAAAGTGACTAATCTAAGGAAGAGTTAGCAGTGTAAGAACATACCCAAATCTCACAAAAAAAGGCAGGATCTCAACTCTATTAAAGAGAGTTACATAGGAGTTAGAGTGAGTCAGTTATAGTAAAAGAAGCAGAGGGAGCAGTCAGTTGGAGCAGTCAGTAAGAGTGAATTGAGAAGCAGGCTTAAGAGTCAGTTGAGGAGCAGTTACAGTTAGTTGAAAAGTGAGTTACAGATGAGTTACAGAAGCTAAGGCTGGAGTGAGTCACAGCACAGTCAGTCACAGAGGCAGGATTGAGCAGTGAGCACCCAGGACGAACAGAGTCACAGCAGAGCTCAGCAGAAGCCCAGAACAGAGAGGGAGTTGAACCAGAAGAGTCAGAGTTCAGAAAGAGCTAGTCAGAGTGGCTCAGTCAGCAGTAGGTCTCAGCAGGCTAACACTGAAGCCTTCTAGGTCCAGACTAGAAGTTTAAATGTTCTAAGACTAGACTGTAAAGAGACTGAAGCATTCTAGGGCCCCAGGGATCCAGGACTAGGATTAATGATTAATTAGACAAACAATAAACTGTGTCTACCATAAACCAAAGTCTACATCTGGTGAATCTACATCCACATCTATATCTACACCTACAAGTTACATTTCCACCAGCAATATATAAGTGTTCCTTTTTGTCCACATTTTCAAAAGCATTTGTTTGAGTTTTTTGTTTGTTTTTGTTTGGTTTGGTTTGGTTTGGTTTGGTTTGGTTTTTTAAGACAAGGTTTCTTGGTTTTTTGCCCTGTTTATCCTGGAACTCATTCTGTAGGCTGGCTTAAAACATACAGAGATCTGCCTGCCTCTGCCTCCTGAGTGCTAGAATTAAAGGTTTGTACTACCATTGCCAGGAAAACAGCATTTGTTTTCATTTATTTGTTTATTTCATGACTGCCATTCCTATAATGATTAGTGATGGTGAACATCTTTTTATATGTTGATTGGCCATTTGCCTTTCATTTTTTGGTAATTGTCTGGTCATTTCATTAGCCCATTGTTGACAGAGTTGATATTTAGCTTTTGAGTTATTTGTATATTCTATATGTCAGCCCTCTGTCAAGTGTATAGCTAGCAAATATTTTCTTCTATTCTTTAGCTCTTCACTAAGTTGTTTCCTTAGTATAGAAGCTTTTAATTTTTTTAAATTCCACTTGTCAGTTGTAAAATTACTTCCTGACTACTGTAACACTATTCACAATAGCTAAGTTACGGAGCCAAACTAGGTGTCCATTAATAGAGGAACTGCATAAAGGAAATGGGGATTGCAGACACAATGAAACTCTCTTCCACCATAAAGAAGAATAAAGTTATGTTATTTGCACGAAAACTGATACAAATAGAGACAATTATTGTAACAAATTGAATCAGTCTTAGAAAAACAAATATCACATTTTCCCCCCACTTGTGTATCCTAGAAGTTATAGATGAATAAAATCATATCTTTACAGATGACAGGAGAAGTTGAAGGAAAACTCTTGTGAACAAAAGTTCCCTGAAAGCAGCTACATCTTCAAACTGGCATCTTCTGTGAGGCTGACTGGTTAAAACTTGGATGACTGTGGAGGTTTTGGGATGTTGCTGGTCCAGAGCCTAGTTCCAATTTATCTTTGACCATTCCTTGCCCGTCTTTACCTAACATCCTGTGTCTAACACCTAAAAAGACATTTTGGAATATCTTGACTTAACGAATCCCAGTTTCCAACAATCAAGGGGCTGAAATGTAGACAGACAGTGTGTGAGGCCCACAGCAGAGGGTTTCCTTCCTGTACCTCTCCTTGTCAATTTTTCTCTCAAGGTGGAAAAGTATCTTGTCTTACAACTTCCTTTATTCTGCAACTAAAAAAAAATTCACGAAACTGCTTCCACATGGTAACACAGAATTTGTGGTAACCTAAATCTGTGTTCCCAGGCCATGGTCATTCATATTTGATACCAGAATAAACTATTTCTTAGCCCCTTTGCATTAAGAGTTGTGTTTTCGCTCTAGGGAACACAGGCGAGCAGTGAGAGTGGTTACCAAGAGTAGAGCAAGGGAATAGGGAACAGAGAGGGAATGTGTTCAAACTATGACATGAACATGCATGAAAATGTCCCTATTATAGCCCTTTAGATTTTTTTTAAATCTACAGAAAAAAAAAAAAAAAGGTCATCTTTTCCAACCAAAACCAACTTCGAGAAAATAAGGGAGAAGGAACTAAAAGATTTTCCCAGAAACCACTGGAGTCAGATAACAAGTGTGCTGAAAGCACTTGTGCCTTGGGCCATTTCAAATGCGGGACAGGCAAAACAGAGCTGAGCTTTGCCACCTGAAATACCCACAAAGTCATCAACTGCTTGTGATGTGTCTCCGCTTGGTGTTTTTTACAAAATAAAAATGTCAGACAGAAAAACATTTACTTTGTTGAGCAGATCAAGTCACTTCTCAGAAAACAACTGATACAATAAAAAGTTATTGTTATAAAGTTACTTGAATAAAATAAAATGAAGCACCTGGATGCCTGAGGTCAGCAGGGAAATCAGCCTGTGCTTAGTATTTGCATAAGATACCAGTGTCATGACCACTGGCCTAGGGAAGAGAGGCACAGAGATTGTACAAACTTTGCTGGTTTTAGTACTTGCTTTTTGTTATGTTCTCTTTTGTGAAAATGGTAAGCTTTAGAAAATAAAACCTCAATACGGAATAAAATAATGAAAAGAAAGAAAGCCATAAACATAGTTAGGAATTTTCATGCGTTTCCCTCTGAGCTTGATAGAAAAGGGAGCTAAATCATGAAATCTGAGGCTTGATCAGTACATAGCAAGGTTGACACAGTTGACTACACAGAGGAGACTGGTATCACATTGGTCCTTCTGTCATCCAACCACACCAAAGACTTCAAGGCAATTTAAAGAACGAAGCACATGCTGAAGGGGAACAATCCTATTCATGATGCTTTTAAAATAAGACCTAAATTATCCTAAAGATAAGCCAGAGAACTATATAAAATCTCTATAAAGAAACTGTGAACATTTGCTGAAGGCTGTGGAAAGACTTCCTAACAAAAGTGTATAATATGCCAGATTCTTTTTTCTCTCTCTCTCTCTTTTTTTTTATTTTTGAGGTAGTATTTTAATTACAACATTACTCCTTCCCTTTTCTCCCTCCAAGTCCTCCCATGTCCCTCCCTTCTCTCCTTCAAATTCACCGTGCTAGGATCTTGCAAGGAACACTCAATATAGTTGTAAAGAAGTCAGATTTCATTAAATAATTTTCAAATATAATTCATTGTCAATTGACTTCCTTATATAAATAATGAGAGGTATGGGATTTGACAAACTGGCTGTTAAATTCATAAGAAAGCATAAATTTATCGGTCCAGAGATGGCTTACCAGGGAAAGGCACCTGCTGCCAAGCCTGAGCACCAGAGTTTAATCCTCTGAACCCACAGAGTGGGAAGAAAGGGCTGACGAAGAGCAAATTATCTTTCAAGCTCTAAGCACACACCATAATATGCACACGCACACACACACACACACACACACATTTAAAAATAAGTGTTAAAAAATATCAAAATTAAAGAAAAAATTGTAAGAATGACCAAGAAAAGATACAGTGAGGGAAAATTTGTTCTACTGGACAGTAATGTTGATTACAGGTAACAGTGATTAAAAATATGTATCACTGGAATAGATGAAGAATAAGATAAAAAACTCATAATTATAAAGAAAACTTTCATGTTATATCTCAATGTAGAAAAGAATAGGTTAAATATAGTGATTTAAACTTATCTGGCTGACCATTTAGAAAAAAATAAGTTTTGTACCTCTTACTCAAAATCCTTATATATATTAATTTTTAAAATGTTAACATAAAATTATTTCCATAAGGAACACTACCACTTTTATACTGAAGAAAGCCAAGTGGCTATTTCTCAGGTAATAATACATCTACAAACAATAATCACAAAATAGATGGAGGTTAAGAATAAATAACTTATGAAACAAATGAATGAACAAATTTTTGAACAAATGAATGAACATTAATTTCTACAAAGGTAAAATAAGACAGTTAAAAATCCTATTATCTATCAGCCTAACCAACTACCAAAGTGTTTAAAAGTTGTGTGGGGTGAGTTGTATTGTTTTGGTTTGGTTTTTGAGACAGGGTCTCCTGTAGCCCAAGCCACCCTTTTAACTAAATAGTAGCCAAGGATGACCTTGAACTCATGCTCCTCCTTCCCCCACTGAGTGCTGAGATCATCACGCCTAATTTATATGCTGCTGTGGCTGAATCCAGGGCTTTATGAACACCAGGCAAGCAGTCTGACAACTGAGTTATATCCACAACCCAGTTTAGAAATTTTAAGATGCAATTTGCTAATTAAAACTGTAAGAAAATAAACCCTAGTGTATTTTTATGAAAATAAAATTTGAAAATTCCCAGTGTCTTTCAGACTTACACAGTGTTGGGCTCGGTGTTTTGTTTTTTTGTTTTTTTTTTGTTTTTTTTGTTTTTTGTTTTTTTTTCTGAGAACACACTTAAGGAAATAATGGTGTGTAGGCAAAGATGTTTACGAAAGCATCACAACAAAGAGCATTAAATAAAGTGTTCCTTGTGGAAAAACATTAAATTGGGTCTCAAAAAGATCAAGCCCTGGTATTATGTGACCTAATGTTCTTCAATCATAATTCCTAGCCTGTTAACTGCACAAAAGGCATTTCTCAGTGACATGCCTGCAAATGTGCATGTCATGGTTTGAACGTATTCATTCCTCCTCTCCTCTCTTGCCTTCATTTTTCTTATCCCTCCTGCCTAATTCTTTTTCCCTTCCCTACTACCCAACTTCTATTTTATTTTTTAAATAAGAAAAAAAATGCAATAATTGATGTTCTGTGCCTAGCTTACTTTCGTAACACTATAATCTCCAGTTTCAGCCATTTTCGTGCAAACAACCTAACTTCGTTCTTTTTATGACAAAATAATAGTCCAGTAGATTTATCTACCACATTTTCTTTGCTCATTCACCTGCCGGTTATCATCTGGGCTGCCTCCATGACTTAGCTATTGTGAATAGCAAGTGCGACACTAAACCTGCGCACATTTCTTTTCTGTACTGTCATTTCCTTCAGATAAGCCCAGAAGAAATAGAGCAAGCACTCTTTTGCCTTACCATAGTAAATGGTCCACAAATACATCTAAGTAAAATACACCTCTTATATTCAAACTATGATTAAATATACATTCATACACAGAGTTTAAAGATGGGGATAAATACTCTAAGACATTAAGAGTAAATAGCAAAATTATAGGAAACCTTAAATTGGGGTTCTGAATTTTTTCTTAATAATTTGAATTGTCCAATAACTATCTTCCATTTGAAACAAAAATGAGTAAGAAATAGCAAGTTTTAACATTTGGGCAAGAGTTGTTTTGACTCCTATTTTTATTCCAACTGCCCTTTTGATAAAAGCACTGGTCTGAATAAAATAAATATTATCCACAAGCAGTCATACAGTAGTAGAGGGTTATTTTTTAGAGCTCATAAATACAGTTGTGACTTGAAGGAGTAAAGTGCTCCAGTGCTGGACTTGCTGAGAGCTGATACAGACCAGTCCAACTGATGTGACCACTCCTATCCATTCAGTTGAATCAGTGAACCAGATGTACTCCACTGCCTAATTCCCTAGCTTTTGACTAAATTACCAGCCCTCCTGGGGTCCCTGACTACAATGTCACAGTTTCAGTAGGAAGCAGTCTAAGGGAACATTATGTCCCATTTCCTCAGGTTGGAACTTACAGTCAAAAGAAAACTCCCTTGGACTAGGGACATCATAGCTTGTATAGTGCCTATTGGCAAAGCAAGAAAGTTACCTGTTAAGGCCAAATAGACCTAGATTCATTAGCTGATAGGACACTTGACCTGCTTTATGCAGAACAAGGAGTTATCGTAGAGCTTTAAAAAATGTTTCTATAATCATTATAATCAACCCCCGCGCTCACGCCTTATCCAATTTATTTACAAGCAGGTCTCCATCATTGGTGATATGACCACTGGGAAGGTCATGGCCCAATATGTGGTCCTACAATCTATTACTTCAGACACCAATTAGACACTAATCTTTATTAAGAGAAAAGGAGGAGAAGTTGGTGACAACTGGATCCCGATGGCAGGAGAGAGGTGAGCATAAAGCTCCCACTTCCTCTTTTTTTGCGGAAACCTTGTTCACCAACATCAGCGATATGGATAGGCTAAGAGCCTTTGTATACAGGACTAATAAATGATTGGGCTTCTCCCAGCCTTACACATCCCCTTCTGATTACCAAGCTTTACATAGGCTGATTGCATAGAACTATTGCATAGCCTATTACATAGGCTAATAAGCATAGAACAAAGCTATTGGGTCTCTCCTTTATATACCACCCTACTTTCCTCATAAAAGCCCATTCCCCACACAAGAAACTGAATTCACACCACGGAGGCATTTCCCCAGAGTCTGAGCTTCTTGGTCTAGTGACTCTGTGCCACTCATTTCCTCAAGAACCCCCTGGACCCATAAAAAAACACAGTAAAGTACACTTTTAATATTAAACCCACATGTAGCTGAATTTTAATAGTTTTTGAGAAACAATACTGCTCACAGACAATACCAATACCTCCAAGATCCCGACAATGCTTAGCAAAGGAAATAAATACATGATATTTTTTAAAGTTCATGTTATTTTTCCTTCTTTTTGAAGGTAAATGCAGAATAAAACTCAGAAGAAATTAAAATAAGATTGGTGACAATTGTAGTGTTAAACATGTCAGCTACTTTGAATGCAGCAATTTGTTTGCTTATTTACATTTTCTAGCTAGCCAAGGAGGTCATGTATAAGCTCAAGGGGATCTGAGTTTTCATTACATTGATCAAAAGAGTGTGGGTATCTTCTTTCTTTTAAAGATACTCACTAGGATGAATGTAAAGAACATACCAACTGGGTATGTTGTCTTTATAAGTCTGCTCAAAACTACCATATCAAAATACTAAAATATTTTCACTACTCTCTAAAGTTGTATGTGGTGAGATTGTAAACAAACAAGACACAGAATATTTTTCAAACATAAAGGAATACAATGGGTGACACAATGTGTTACCCAAGACACAGCATGAACCTATGAAATTAAATCAATCAGCCAAATGAACCTTTCAAATGGATGTTCTCTAACACTGAAAATGCTTTTTATGTTCCAAACATGTACTTACCCCTTTAAGTGCAGTAGTTCATGAAAATATCTGTCAACGGGTAGTATGCACAGCCTTAAAAGTTCAATGTTGTATAATTAACATAGAAATGAATCTGAGGTTTCATCACAGAAGGCTCAAAAAAAAGAGATTTATCTGGAAAATACAGGGAATTAACAAAACAAAACAAAAACAGATTCTCCAAGAGCTAATATGGGATGTTTTATGTAGAAGCTGGAGGGCTATGAATTCGTTTTTCATGATAAACAAGTTGTATGGACAAATTATTAATTTATGCTTTCCCTCTGTTTAGTAAAGTAATTTGGGAGAGTGACCCAAAGTTTTAATAGAAGTTTTGTAAGCAATATTTTTAAACACCTACCTCTGCTGCATAACCAAAGAACTTATTTATCATTCTTGTTTAACAGTGGAACAGCAACCAAATGGATGAAAATGGAGGTTAAACAATTATTTGAAAATTATTTTAAAAACAAAAGCAATCAAGCACTTAAGTACAGTTTCACTGCCCAATTTCTTTAGCTCTGGTTAAGTGTCAAATCATCTCATAGGGCACAATTGTTATGCTGGGTGTGTTGAAAGGTGGCTGCAGAGTTCTAGAATGACCAATAAACATTAGGTTAGTCATTAATGATAAAGTTGACAGGATGACCAGAAGAGAATGTCAATAGGATCACATGTTCCTTCCAATATAAATCATGCAACAGCTTAGGTAAGTCTTACTCTCCCCATATTACAAATGGGGACACAAGCATAAAAAAAAATTGATGTCACTTTTCCAGTGTCATAAAGGTTAAGCATTGACTCAAGCATTAAGTCCAAGCTTCCAGCTCCAGGCCAGGTGTAGTAGTAGTACGCTGCTGATGGGACAGCTTAGCAAAGAAGACAAGGAGGCATTTTCATATGTGCAAACCCTGCCAGACCTCAGTAGAGGGAACCACTGTCATGGCCAGTACTGTATTTGGACACTAAAACCCCAAGTGTCTGAGCTCAGGTGTTTTTATTCTTTCAGAACTCCTCAGGTGTTCTACTGATAGCACATGCAGATCATTAGCAATCAAACAACCCCCACATAAATCCACTGCCTGCAGACAATACAAAACACCAAGGCCTATGCATCCCTTTTTCTAACAGTGCACAAAAACAATTATTTTGTAAATAACTGAAAGTAAACTTCCACAACAGTCAGGCTTCTCCCCTTCACCATCCTACCATTCAACCACCAACCTCCACACCATTCAACCTTGTCTCTTAAGCATAGATCAGATACTTTAGGTGACATGGATTCACATTATCTTTGGGCCTATTTTGCATGTTACAGATGGATAACTTTATTTTAATAACCAGTACAAGCAGTGGAACCCATATTCCTTGTTACTTAGGAGCAAACTAGAATCTAAAATATGAAAACAAATTATCTTTTTTAAATTCTCTATGGTGACAAAAGAAGTGTGAGAGAGAAACCCCATTTTAAGTGTCAGGTAGTTAATTCAAATTCAGAATGGTCTGTGTGAGCTGGACAGGACTGCAAGGCAATACCAGACTCAGTTCTTCAGCAGGAAAGTGTGTTATACAATGTTCATATTAAGTTGGTTTTGGGATTTTGTTTTGGTTTTTTTTGGGGGGGGGCTTATGTTTTCTTTTGGATTTTTTTTTTGTCTTGTTTTGTTTTTCTAATAATTGTTGTTTAAAAGTCAACACTGCTTAAGGACAAAAAGAAGAGAGTTTGAGCCGAGTGGTGGTGGCGCATGCCTTTAAGCCCAGCGCTGGGGAAACAGAGGCAGGAGGATCTCTGTGAGTTTGAGGCCACCCTGGTCTACAGAGAGTGTTTCAGAACAGCCAGAGTTACAACAGAGAAAACCTGTCTTGAAAAACAAAAAAACAAACCAAGGGAGAGTTTGAATGACTGGTTTAACCACCTGGTTTTCTTCTGGATTCCAAATATTGCCTTCTACTCAGGCCTTCTGTCATACTAGCACAAGCAGCTCTGCACCCAGTATGAAGAATGTTTAGTCCTTGGTGGGCACAACCATCACATAGGTTGGTTTTAAATCTGAAACATAGAATCATAATCCATAATATCCCAGCTTCCTATTGTCTCCACCATTCTCCCTGTGTCCAACAATCAAAGTAATCTCAATTTTCCACATCTCCCACATCTACAAAATCTCAGGTTGAGAAATTCACCTGCTGACTTACACTGCAGATGACAAGGGTCACTGAAAATTAACAGTTTGTAGCTTGCATGAAGAATAAACACACATGACTAAAATTTCAAAGATAGTAGTCTACCAATCTTTTGCTTAACAGTTGATAAGCTTGAGTTATTTTTTATAAACGTCTTTTGCCCTAAATTGTATCACAATGGTGAAATAGCATCAATTCGTAGTAAAACTTTCAAAAATCTGATCTTTCCTAAGCAGTAGGGTGAGACACCAAATTTTGCAGTGGAAAATCAAATCTGTATGTTTCTTTTCTCCAGTGGAGCAAGAACAGGCGGAAAGAAGCTTAGATTCTATTTACAAGGAAAATTTCATTTTAAATGAAGGTCATTAAATGCTGGAATAAGGATAAAGGTCAAAAAAGAACAAATGTAGAAAACAGAATTTCTGTCTCCTGGAAAGATTCAGTTAACATTCAAGGACATCAACTCCTATTAGTCTGAAAGTTTTTAGTCTACATTAACCTGTTAAAACACAGGCCACTTCCACTAAAGGCAGGGAAAACAAGATGGCAGAATAAAATAACTGTTTGAAACCATACCATGAATTTGGGTATCATAAAAATTACATTTCAGGTATCAGATCTAAATTTTTCCACCTTAGAAGCACGGTTTTCACTAAAGTGGTGTACAAAAATACAAAAGAAATGGGTAAACATGGAAAGCAATAGGGTATGTTCACTTTGTAGAGCATGACTGAGAGAGGAAAGCCGATGAAGCTGAAATCGCAATGTGGTACAGTTCTAGAAAACATCACCCTCCTCTCATACATCACTGAAAGACCCACCTTGTCCCTCACCTGGTGTTCTGCTTGCTTATCAGCACAGAGTCAGGATCTGATACACAGAGGAAGGAACTTAACCTCAAGGTTTAAAGAAACACAAGTATCAAATTACACCAAGTTTAAGCCAAAAGAGTTAATTTTGTCTCAGATTTTATTCAAATTGCACAGGTGAGTAGATCTTCATTCTAATCCCCACCAAGCTCTGTTTTATGGCTAATCTTGTTTTATTAGCCAACAAGTTTCTTAACTATACTATTGACTCTGATCATTTCACTTTCATCTGCAGGACCTGTTACTAGGAAAAAGTATGTGACTCAGTTTGAATATAAATGAATATCGAAAGATAAAGCTTTTAGCCATTAACCCACAAACAAAAGTCTCCCCAGGCATAATGTACAGCCTGTCCTTAAAAGTAAAGAAACATTTCTATTTAATAATTCCCTCAGTTTACACTTTCTGGAAATTACCAAGGAAAATGATTTTTCCCTTTGCTTGTTTACAGTTCATGCTCACTAATGTTAACGAAAACACTGCTTAGAAACAGATATTAAATTGGTCCTTGTGGCCAGAGCCTGCAGTGGGACTAGCCACAAACATGGGTAGATGAAGACATAATGAATAAGTTTCATGTGAATGATTCCACTGAGTAACAAGTTTGTACCAGAAACCTACAGTTGCATTGCCTGGTCCCCCTATCACTCCCTACAACAATATAGCAATATTTCATTTCAATTTCATGGAGGTCAAGTGGTGAACCAGTTAACCTTTTCAGGCTGAGTGTTTTGGCATGGTTTTTTCCATACAAACCTTTATTGAGATGCCCCTCCTAAAATGTATTTGCTTTTGAGTCACATCCAATTGACCTAGCTCTATAATAAAACCACGTAGAATTACACATTTTGTAATTTCCAGGATTCATTTCAGGGCTGCTACTGCTTATTAAGGCTCTCCTCAGCACCAACATGGTTCTAAAATGAATGTTTTTCTCAAGGAATAATTATGACTTCTCATATACAGACAAGTGCACAATGGAGTTAGATTAAGCACGTGTGGGCAAACTTCATATTTTATTACTAGAGGTTCAAATTGTTCTTAAAATTCTTAAAAAAGGAGAAAATAATACTTAGGGCTTCAAAGAAGAAGGGAGAACTATCTGGGGAAAGAAAGTGGGTAGCCAGAGGAGGGTGGGGAGGGCAATAGGGGAACGGAACAAATGAGAACAGCAGATAATGGCATATATCATGGGAGACGCCGTAGTGGAACCATTACTTTGAATGCTAACCTGAAATTTTTTATTTTTAAAAAATTCTATTATAAGTGTCTTATGCTATAAATTAGCAGGCCCACAAGTCTTACGTAAAGAAAGATAATGCTTCTTTTTTTCTGAGAACTTGCTAAAATATACAAAAGTTGTCTGGGCTAAATGTTCAAGCATTTGCATGTTACAGCTGATGATGGAATCCACAGAATGCTCAACACAACAGAAGTGTGATGGGACCCTACTTGAATATCTGCACTCTGTTTATAGTAAATGACCTCTTCACATCTACTCCCACCTGCAACACACACACACACACACACACACACACACACACACTTCTTTTCTTAACGGGACTAGCAGACAAGAAGACTCTATGTAGCAGAAGAATCATGAGATTCGTGTTGGAGCTTGCTGTGCTTCTGAGCCACAGTGCTCTTCACTGGAGAAGGCTGCTGGTTTCAGAATGTTGTAAGAACGTCAGAGTCTTGTGATGCATGGCCATGCATGTCTGTAGCCCCAGCACTCAGTAAGCTGAAGTGTAACTGTAAGTTGGAGGCAAACTCACAGCACATAGTGTGATGCCTGCCTCGAAACTTTCAGTGCTGGAGGAAGCCTCCAGTGTTGGTCCAGCCTCCTTCGTGAGTCTTGAGTTTTGTCCGCAGCAGCCAGTTGACGGGACAACCCAACTATCAAGAATACTTTTGTGGGCTGTTCTAACTTTTGGCAATTTTTCTCAAATTTTGAAAGCAAAAAAAACTCTGAATTTCCTGCCTGCTAGTTTTCTAGATAACCTTTTCACAAAAGGTAAAAAAGATTATTAGAATGTCATATTTAAAACACCAAAGAATCAAACAGCTTGAAATGATGGATTGGTATAGGCAACAAGAAAACCATATCTGTAAATGAAGTCCCTCCAGAGTGGTACCCTAACAAAACAGAAAACTGCCTCCAGCCATCCATAGCATAGAAAACAATAGCCACACTCCAAGCCTGCCAGAAAAGGTAAAGAGGCAAACGGAATATATGCTTCCACCTGAGATGGTCACAAGTCTGCCTTCTGCTGGAGTGTCAGAGAATATAGAGCTAGAAGACAGAATTTCCATCCATGTTTAACAGTGACCACCATCCATATTGGGGTCCTTGGAGCACATACAAGAACAAGAAGCTTCCCCCACCCCATCCTGAGTGCTGTCAGAGTAGGATAATTGGAAGTCTGAATTCCAATGCACATGCAGTAATAGGAAGACATTCTCTCCAGTTTCCATGGAAGCTGAATAAAGACCTGTACTTCCTCCTCCACTATTAGAACAATAATGAGGCCTTGTGCTTCCTTGTTCATTAACACCGTGTCAGAGGCGCACTGCTACACTATAGGATTTAAATAAGATCCAGGGTCTCATTAATCTCAAGAACCAATTCATAGATACCCAAGGATTTTTGCAAGTCTCTCTTTCAATTATTAGTAGCATGAAGTCAGACGCCATGGGAGTATTTACACCACAGAAATGGAAAAGTACTACAAAACAGAACATTTCGTTCAAAGGGTAGTTTACAACTTATCAACAAGCACCCTAAGTTACAGATTTATTCATGTTTTGACTCCTGCCACGTATTTCACCATGAGCATAATCTTTCAACAGTACTTAAAATGTGCACATCTGTGAGTACGCTGCTTTTGCTCTTGCCTCTGTGCTTTTGTATGTGTTGTTTCTTCAGATACCATGAATGCTGTCTCCTTCGATACACCCACCATCGACCTTGTATCCACCAGCATCTTGGGCTCTGCTTCCATGTCTTTGTGTACACTCTTCAGTTCTCATGTTATCTTTTAATGGCACATGTCACACTGTGCTGAAATTCCTTGTCTGCTCCTGAGTCTGTAGCCAAGGAGGAATCTCTAACAAATGGGTTCTTTAAACTTTTCCTGTTAGCAACCCCTTTCCCAGCTGATACAAAGGATATACAAATCAAACACTTACTGATGAGAAATCATAAAGACATTTATTTACAAGCATTTCTTTGGCATGTGTATAATTTAGCCATCCATTCAGGATAACAGCAAATTTGCATACTAATGATATAGACGTGGTTTTTGATTTTTACATAAAGAATTAGTTCTTGGCTGAGTGTTTAGCAAAGGATATAAAACATCTTTATCATTTTCCTGAGTGGGTTGATACTTTAATTTTTGAGCCATCAATGCTAAGAATGCCACTTTGCACATACACATATGCACATATGTAAATATACATATATGTGCATAGTACAAATTAGCAGAAGTATTTTAGGGCCATCACAGAACTTGCTAAAATTTCTATCATAATCCAAAGCTCAAAAATCACTTAATGTTTCCTTTTTTATAAAACTCAGTTCAGGAATTCCAAAAAATTTTAAAGTCAAACATCCTAACACAGTACAATACAAAGACATACTGGTTTGATATGTAGTTATTTCCCATAACTAAGCCATTTTGTTACTATTAGAGAGTAAAACAGTATATACAGTGAACCCATGGCAATTAGTAAAATGTTGTGGCCTGAAGTCTGAGCTGAGGTGTGTCAAGCCGTCCCTGTTGGTGTTGTATGGCAACATGCACAGTGCAAAGGGCACATGTGTGCTCGGAACTGAGGCTAAGGTGAAGACCTGAGTTACCACAGGCACAGACTGTCAGAAACTTTAGATTCATTATATAATTGGAATTAATTTTCTGTCATTACATATTCAGAAACTTCTTACTGTTGCAAAACTTTTCATAACCCCCACATTCAGTTATGTTGCCCCAATATGGGATCACAAACCATAGTTTAAAAGCTGTGCCCTAGAAAACAGAGTGCATGGTTTAGTACTGTGTCCATAGCTTCCATTCACTGGGTAGCACACAGGGGACCTTGGACACTGCTGAATAGAAACATTTCCAATTATGTAAGTGAGATATGCCAGAAAATATGACTCACTTATGGGAACTTCAGTTTGTCTGCAACTTCATTGGTATAAATGTGTTTCATAAAGTAAAAAGTGGCTCTGACTACATATATGTTTGCATATATGTGCATGTACTTACTGAACATTTATCTATCAATAGGTAAGGCTCAGTCTCAGTCTACTTAAGTTCAAATAATTATTAAACAGTTTTCATCCTTATTAATGTTGTAATTATAATGTTTTCATCAGTTTAAATTCCCATGGCACTGAATGCCTGTGTGTGGAGTGTGGTGCCTAATTCTAATTGATTCTCATTATTTCATGAGGTAGTTGTTTAGTGTTCATCATTTGTCTCCCTGGGTACATTTGCTTAAAGAGAAAAGAATTAAACATGGAATTTCCTTAGAATTGAAGATATATTGTGAAATCTTTCAGACTGATTCAACTCTGAGTATACAAAATCTTTATTATTCCAAAAACAAAATAAAAAAAATCCAACTTTCAAATCTTTCTTGATGGAAAGAAAACGTTCTATTTTACAAAAAAAAACAAAAGTTACTTTTTTTAAAGATCCATTTTATTTGTACTGGGCTGGGGAGGCATGGGGAGTACAGGTGCCTGTGGAGA
Source organism: Cricetomys ansorgei (assembly GCA_026225945.1). Classification (NCBI taxonomy): domain Eukaryota; kingdom Metazoa; phylum Chordata; class Mammalia; order Rodentia; family Nesomyidae; genus Cricetomys; species Cricetomys ansorgei. Next base: position 19,816,110 of record JAMJFZ010000239.1, read on the forward strand.
CCAGAAAAAGTTCCAAATCCCCTGCAACCGGAGTTGGAGGTGGTTGTGAGACATCCCAAGTGGGTGCTAAGAACTGAACTCAGATTCTCTGGAAGAGAGTACATGCTCTTAAGTACAGATCCATTTCATAGCCCAAGAGAAAACATTCTTAATGTTTCTGTAACATTATACTCATGTGCCCCATGAAAATGTTAGTCAACACACTGTGTATGTAACAGTGGTCCCACCAGATTAAACTGCCCAATGAAGTTGTAGTCATCTTAGTTCAGACAAGTGCATTTCACTATATTCAAAATGATGGAATTGCCTAAGGGTGCTTCGCTCAGACCCTATGAAGGCATGCGTGATTGCACCTCAAAAAACTAAAAGGTTCTTATCATGATCAGCAGATTGCACTTTATTTTATGCTGGCATTTTTTGTGACGTAGATTCCAAAAGCAAGTACCTCTAGTTAATGAATCGTAGCAAACAATGAATGGAAATTAACCTGACCTAATAATCAGCACCAATAAAATCACCACAGAATTTTGCTATTATACAAATCAAGTGAATTGTTTGACTAGTCACTTTCAAGTCGGGGGTTATGTACATCTTAAGACTCTTAAATCCAAATTGAGCTGTAATATGTGATCCTTAATAGATGCAAAATTATAACTGCATCAGTCACTAACTAGTTGACCTGACTAGCACAGAGCCAGGAATGGTATATATGGTCAGCTCCCTTGTCACTCCTCTTAATCTTTACTCTGCTATGAGGTAGATGTCACCATTTTGCAAATGATAAAACTGCTTTGGGTCAAATGAATAAGTATTAAAATGAGAATCTTTACATAGGTCACCATAACTACCAAGCTCATGCCTCTCCGAGTACGACAGGATGCATAATCAGTTATCTGTTATCATTGAATGTGCAGTAGAATAAAATTAAAAGACACTGAATCTTTTATAACTCACCACTGAAAGAGAGAAAGTAAGAACATGAAATTGAGTGGGTAAGGATGTGGGTAGGATATGGGTGGAGTTGGGGGAGAAGAAAGAATTCGATCAAATAAATTGTATGAAAATTTTTTGATTAAAACTTGAAAAAGTAACTCACCACTCCAAAAAAAAGAAAAAATGTCCCTTGAAATTTTCATGAATCTCACTCATTAATGTTGTCCTGGCTCCTTTTCCACATGTTTAACCTCAAAACATGCTTTCTTTGCCACTTTAAAAAGCACAATTAAATACATTCATGATCTACTCTTTCTTTCTCCCTGTAAAGACTAGATGAAAGTAAGACTAAGAAAACACACAAAACACCCTTTAGATTTTGATTCTTTGCTTTTTTGCGTACAGGAAAGCTTCATGGCAGAGCACTCTATCTCTGCAGACATTGCAGGCTCAGCTTTAGTAGGAAATTAAAAAATATGAAGGCAAATAGCTTTTTTTTTCTACTGATACACACACACACACACTTGTATCTTTTAGGGTTGTTTCAGGAATATAGAGTGAAGCTAGATGCGAATATCCATTAAGATGTAAACTAAAAAGCCAGGCAGTGGTGGCACATGCCTTTAATTCCAGCACTCTGGAGACAGAGGCAGGTGGATCTCTGTGAGTTCGAGGCCAGCCTGGTCTACAGAGTGAGTTCCAGGACAACCAGAGTTACAACAGAGAAACCCTGTCTCAACAAAACAAAACAACAACAACAAAAAAATCTAAACTAAAAGCATCTTCATGAAACATGCCTGGATATACTGGCAGCATTTGCTTTTTTATGTGGGATTGTCTAGTTGAAGGGGCCACTGATGAATTTGTCTTAAAACATTTTCTGAATGACAAGTGCAGTGTTTGAGAATAATGAAGTCCAGGTGGTTTGGATCCCCCAACGAACTCCCAAAAAAGAGCTCAAATGACCCCTTTTCTGAAGTCTTACCACTGGCTGACAACTTTGAAGTTGTCAGTCTAACTTAACAGTAAGTAAAAAGATAATTTGGCTGAAAAAAAAAAACAGTGATTCTTCTTGATCTGCAGAACAAGTAAAGTCATGGGACAAACCACTTCATGAAGACTAGAGAGACAGACAAATGAATAGAGACATCACAAAATTACCTGGGCAGAACTACAAGCACAAATCTCTGTGGGAAGCAGCATCAGGATGGAAATATCTGAATTGTAGTTGATAGGTTCCAGGAGACTCCATGCAGATAAGTCTAAGTTACACTCTAGACACTACACTCTAGAACTACCAAACAGACAAATGTCAGTAAGGAGAGGCAGGACATGGAGAAAGAACCCTTCACACTCTTGCTGGAATTGTAAACTGGTAGTAAGAACAATCACTCTAGAAAAATAAAAGCATTCAACTCATCTGAATCCAAAAAAAAAAAATCTAATTAGGAAAGAAATAAAAGCACCTTTGTTTGTACATAGCAAGATTCTGTATATAGGAAACCCTAAATCATTACAAATAATAACATGTTAGAGCTAACAAATTCAGTAAATTGCAGGATACAAAATCAATATTCAAAAATCACTTGAATTCTTTCTAGCAAAAATGACCAAACCAGAAAGGAAAATAATACTACTTAAAATATCCTCAAAACTAGTAAAATTCTTAAGAGTAAATTAAATCAGTGAGATAAAAAATTTGCACACTGAAAATTTTAAAACAGTGAAGGCAGAAATGAAAGGAAAGATGTTCCAGGCTAATGAGTAGGAAGAAGTAACATTGTATAAATGACAAACACCTAGAGAAAACACAACTCTTATCAAATCCAATGATATTTTTCACAGATACAGGAGGGAAAAAAAAAAGATCAATACCTAACCTCCTACAGAGCCACAGAAGACCCAAAGCAATCTTGATAAGAAAAACAATAGAAAGCATCATATTTCCTGGTTTCAAATTCTTCAAAGCTTTAGTGATCAAAACAGGATTGTGCTGGTGTAAATGACACAGATACCACTAGCACAGAATAAAGAGCTCAGAGATAAACTCGAGCATATGGTATCAGCTGGTTTTTAATAAGGAAAGAATGCTGGCACAGGCTATCATGTGGATGCACCTTAGCAATAGATTGCACACTGTGTGATCCCATTTACACAAAGTGTACAGAAGAATGAAATTGACAGAGACCAGAAGAGTCCGGTCTGTTCTACCTATAAACTTCCAGGTCGGCCAGGGCTTCCTAGTTAGACTGTGTTACAAACACACAAAAATTAAATAGATAAAAATCAAAATAAATAAAACCAAAACTAGTCAATAAGAAGTACCGGTCAACTTGATTTCCATATTTAGATTATCATGGTACATTTTAAAACATATTCATGTCTGGGTCACGTTCTTTGAGATTCTGATTTAATTTTCTTAGTGTCTAAGCACGGAAGGATTCTTGAAGCTTTCTGATTAATTCTAATATGCAGCTGTGGCGCCAAGGCTTTGCAGCAAGTACTAGCCCTTCCACAAAGCCCTGCTGACTTGGAGTGCTAATCTCACCACCCCAGTTCTGCTCATCTATTAGGCAATTAACTGAACATTCTCTATGTTCCCAGCTCCATGTTTCACAATGAGGAGACAAAAATTTAGAGATCTTATTTTGTGTTCTCATGGACTGAGGAACAGGGAGATATACAATCTGAGAATTATAACTGTGCGGTAAAGTATCTAATGGAAGCAAATACAAAGGTAGTGTGAATACAAAAAAGGACAGATCCATCAGAGAAACAAAGAAAGGTCAAGGAAGGCTTAAGGCGTGGTGTTTCTTAATCCTGGAAGATTAAGGGGGGAGGAAATGGCATACAAAAATACTCAGAATGGAAAATTTTTGGGTAAAGCAAATAATTCAGTACAGTTGAAAAATTGAGTAAAGAAATGAAAAATAAATGGAGCTGGTGAGTTGTTTCAGAGGTTAAGAGGACTGTATGCTCTTCTAGAAGACCCAGGTTTGAATCTCAGCTCCCAGATGGCAGATCTCAATCACTTGTGTTCCAGTTCCCAGAATCCAACTGTGCCTTCTGGCCTTTGCAAGCTCCAGGCACACATGTAATACATAGACATATATGAAGGCAAAATACCAATACACATAAAATAAAACATTTAAAATAACAAAACAACAAAACAAAAAGTTGAAAGATTGAAGGTTTATCTCAGTGGTAGAGCACTTGCCTAGCAGGCACAAGACTCTGGGTTCAGTCCTCAGCTCCAAAGTAGTTTAATTTCCTTTAAGTGGTATATATGTATGCACCCACACTTACATGTATTGTATATAATTTTAGGTAAATATGCAAACTGCCAAGTGCAAGAAGAATTTAAACAGTCCCATTCAGCTGCAACACTATGAACCACGATGATGATCAGCATGGCAAGATAGCCACAAAGATGCAATAAGTGGCACTCACAAGTGGTGGTAGCTAACAGCCATCTAGTTAGACTTAAGGCCAACTCAACATGAAGGGTATCATGCCTAGTACTCAAAAGTTAACTAGCTTCCCAGAGCTAGTGAAGACATGGCCTTAGAAAAGAATCTACCACTACCATTTTTGCAAGACCAGCATAATTTCTTACTATATTCTAAATTTTATCCTTATATCCACAGGTAAGTGTGTCTACTATTCTTCATCCAAGAAGCCTCTCTTTACAGCAAATGGAGACCATCACAGAAAACCCACAGCTGGACACAATGCAAAAGATCAGTAGATCATGAGCTCCAGTGGATACATGTATATCACGACTCCTGCATTAAGGGCTCAAGGAATATCACAGAAGAGGTAATGAGAAAAATTCTAAGAACCAGAATACCAAGAAGTCTACTGTGAAGCAGTCTTTCCTAGAAATGGCTGAATAAACAAAATTGAAATAATGGTCATGTCAATGAACGCGTTAATGTGGAAGGGGAAAAATTTTCAGAGTCATACCCTTAGATAAAAAACTGCAGCAACTATTGACTGCTGGGAGATTATCCTCTCCCAGGGTTAAGCCCCCTTACTGATTATCCAATGCAGAGTGGAAGAGCCTGAAACCACATACGCACAAACAACAAAAAAACAGACTCAGCAGGTTATATTTATATGTATTTGCACACACATATACATACATGAACGTATATAGGTACATACATATATGTATGTATGTAAAATAATAAAGAAAAAAGTCAACCTGGGCTGTGTAGTAAGATCCTATCTCAAAAGGAAAAAAAACAAAAACCATCCATCTTCAAGCAAATTCTGGTGATTAAGTTCAGGCCATCCAACTTGCATAGCAAGTGCTTTACCTGTAGAGTGCCATCTCACCAACCCCACACTAACAGACTTTAAAGGGAGTTAACAGATTTCCTCACATTTACAATACATCTGATTATCATATATTAATGTGATGATTATAGAACATAACTGCTAGATTCATCATTTCAGAAATGTTAAAATGTGGAAGAAAAAAAACCAGAGTGCAGAATTGATGAGAATTTATATTAATTGCAAAAGCCTGGTGACTTTAGATGTGATTATAGAAAATATTTTATAGTAATCCCCCCATGTTGAAGTCTTTTTCTCTTAAATAACTAAAGAAATTCTGTGTCTTTTTTTAAAATGTGAGCATACCTAAGGAAGTTAAAATACGTGGGTGTTGGGCCATTGCACGTCTTTGATCACAGCACTCTGGAGGGAGAGGCAGAGAGATCTCTATGAGTTCAAGGCCAGCTCAGTCTACATAGTGAGTTCCAGGATAGTTAGGGCTATGAAGAGATACCCTGTCTCAAAAAAAGTAAATAAATAAATAACAAAAAAAAAGTAATGAACAAACAAAAATAGATATGCTTTGTAATTTACTAGTCTTTGTAATTCAGGAAGTTAATGAAATTAATGAGGTGAAAGGTTTCGCAATTACTGTAAGTATACTACTTGTCATCAAGAAACTTATTTCTAGGGGACAGAAAGATGGCTCAGATGTTAAAGGCACTCTATTATAGAGGTCAGAAGTTTGGTTATTAGCACCTATGTCAGATAGATCACAACCACCTGTAACCCCAGCTCCAAAGGATCAATACCATTTTTGTCACTGTGGCCAAAGTAACTCACATGCACCAATACATGCAAACACACACAATTAAATTTTAAAAAAATAAGATAAAATAAAAAGAAATTTATCTTTCAAGGCCATAGCTTATAACTTCTTGCTAGAAATAAGCTGTTCTGATTCATATTTATCCTAAAATGGACTAGAACAAGTAGGCACAACATTATAGAATTAAATAGACAGGAAGGGTCACAGGTACTGTAATGTCAAAGCATCTTCAAGCAGGTATTCTTTTCAAAACTCTGGCCCCAGTCTCCATTGCTACATTCATTCTGCTACGCTTCAAGCCAATAAGGACAGAAATACTGTGCCATTCACCACTGAAGCCCTTGGATGTTATATTGTGTTCAATAAATGTGCTGAATGAATGTGTGTCTCTGAAGATCTGTGGGGAACTATACCACTCGTACTTGAATGCCTATCTTCGGGAAGTGCTATGAAGTTAAGAAATCTGTTTTAGCAGCAAAGGCAGGCAGATCTCTGTGCCAGTCTGGTCTACAGAGTGAGTTCCAGGACAGCCAGAGTTACAACAGAGAAACCCTGTCTTGAAAAACCAAAAAAAAAAAAAAAAAGAAAAAAAAAGAAAGAAAGAAAAGAAGTCTGTTTAAGCAGCAGTAAAAGATGCATCCTGTGAGTAGAAGCTCCTCTCCAATAAAGTCTTCTCAGTCTCGTTGGGTAAGCCTTGCAAATACCTGAAGACAGCTCTCCAAGCCAAACTTTGCTAAGTCCAAAATTTCCCATACACTATTGTTCCCAAGCATTTTTGCTCCCTTCTGTATAACCTACATTTGATCAGCTCTTTAGAAATGATAGCACTCTGGATGAAATGTACTTCCCATGGTACCTAGCTAGCCCAAGATTGGAGTCCTCTTACTAAAAACATCGATATAAACCTTTCAACTGTTGGAAAATGGGGATATAGGACCTTTCAGGAAACACTAACTGGTAACATCATGAATCTCTTCCTCAGAAAGGTTGATTAATCTATTAAAAATCCTATGTGTAGACAGATTCATAAGAGACTGTGATGGAATCCTCCATGCACTTGAACCCACAGTAAAATATCTTGGAGAGTTTTCTTTTCTCAATGAAGGCTGAGACCATTCATTCAACCTGGAAAGTTCTGGGTCTCCCATATGCATAGTGATTTGAACTCCTAATAGAGGCCTGAGTCTGAATGGAGAAGCTGTAATTCAGTAAACATGAAATGGGAAAAAGTTTAAATGTGCTGGGGAGGGGGGGCGTTGTCTACTTTTCTGATATGTGGGATAGTGAACCCATTCACCTTAATGCTGGGTAATGACGCCTATAAAGCAGGTCGTAAAAGTGCTTCTCAATGCTTTTGGAAAGTTCAATCTTATGGAACAATCTCATTATTCGAAGCATGTGTACTTCTCCCAGAATCCTAGAAAGGAAATGGTTCCTGAGTATTTGAGAAGTAACACCCTCCCTACCTTGGTTAATGAACTGAAAATTTTAGGGGGCAAAGGTAGAAATAGTTCTTAAGCTACTTCAGATTTGTAGAACTGAAGCACAAATTTTTTTAGTGCCCTTAATTTGAATTTAATTTTGAAATGGCCCAAAAACTGTCTTAAAAGAGATACTAATTTGAGATGAGAATCTGAGACCAATAGTACTTTAAAAGAAAAATGTGTTTTATAAAGTTACATTTCATATGCAAAAAAAAAAAATCCAAGGGAAAAAAAACAAAATGTAAATTTAAGAAATTGACCCCAAATGCAAATTAAATCAAGAAAAACAACCTATTCTTTATCCACTAAATTGACAAAAGAGCCTAAAGACGATGAGGACTCGTGAAGGAAGCTTACTGCCTGTTGAGTTGTGATACAAATTGGAAGAACTGACCTAGAAAGATTCATTAAATTAGAGCCAGGTAGTTGTAGCACACACCTTTAATCCCAGCACTTAGGAGGCAGAGGCAGGTGGATCTCGGTGAGTTTGAGGTCAGCCTGGTCTACAGAATGAGCTCCCTGACAGCCAGAGTTGTTACACAGGGAAACCCTGTTTCGAATAAACAAAAACAAAATTAAACTTTAAATTATGCATGCTTTTGAACTAATTCTATACCTCTATAACCAGAAACCTATGTATCTGAAATAAATGTCTGAAGATGTTTGCTGCAGCTGTTTGTCACATTGGAACACCAGAAGAGATGGACTGTCTACAATTAGCAGTAATCATAAATTTTTAGCCAACCCTTTAAAAGTATGAGTTAGACATTGGTGATAACACTAGAAAGACGCCTATTCACTAGTATTTATACAGCGGATGATATAAAGAATAGAGGCCCCTTTTTGGAAAAACAGAAAACCAAAACATTATGCATATGTATTTATATGTCTGTGAACATTTATATGGAGCTTTAAATGCTGATTACCTCAGAAAGACACCAAGAAGTAACATAAAGGAGACTTCAGTTCTCCACCACCTACATAAGTGTCTGCAAATATCATGCAACATAGAAGAAACAAAACACACTTCCTTATCCCAAAACCCAAGTAAATTTTGTATTTCTTTCCCACCCACTTCTCAGCAAGCCACAGCACCCAAGCATTCCCACATGGAAATTCTGAAGTTTCCTAGAGACAGACAAATAAAAAATGCTTCTCTGATAATAAGAGTTCACAAACACGATTCTTATGTAATATTTAACTTCCTAAAATTGTCTTTTAGTACTTAGAATTTAAAATAAAAATCTTTTTCAAAAAGTTTAATTATTTAAAAATTTACATAAACTTATTCCACGACCTGAGAGGATTTTGTTTTCGGGTAAAATATTAGTTATAATTGTGAAAATAATGCAAAGATTAGTTCTCCTTTCATCTGTTCCTCCAGCCTATTTTTGTTTAGTTAGTTTGTGACACTTGTATTTGTTTTAAAACTTACCCAAAGTCTAGACATTGTTATTTCTATCATAATAGAGAAGGGTCAGAATAAGTCTTCAAGACATTCCACAATAACTGAGATTTTTCTGTATCTTCAAAATTTAGCTTCTTGCATTATCCCAAGTTCACATAGCATATTTTCCATATAAAGATCTTGTTCACAAATATAAATACAAATGAGACCATTTTAAGGATTAATTTTCTAAGAAGTAGAATAAACTCATTGAAGCTGCTAGTGGTTCATTCTCATGACTATTTCTCCTTATACCCTGTGCTGTGTTACTGCAGCACAGACTTTTTGGTATAAAGATGTGACTTGGGTAAGTTCAGCTACAGTTTCCCCTGGAAATTAGGAGACTTATGCACAGAAGGAACTTATGTATATTGTATCAAAATGCTCTGTCACATTTGTTTATACAGTTACATCGCCATAAGACTGAGTCTAGAGGTGAGAGCTCTAATAGAGTACTTATCATAAAAGGTACTGATAAGTTTTCACTAGATGAATGAAAGTATAAGCAACTGGTTGTGCATATAATAACCCTTCTAAGTAAAAGAATATAAACTTGTTAACCTCTTAGAGTTTAGCTTGTTTCTTGTATAGTACAAGCCTGAGATTTATGTGGGAATCAGATAAGGTAATGACAGTGAAAATAACTTCTGTTGGTAAGAACTGTAGAGTATTGTGGCCACACTTCCTGTATGGAGAAGACAATTGAAATACTCCTAGTCTTGAAATGGTGGTTTTGAATTCCACTAGTGGAGAGATTCACAGTCTCAGAAACATAAATGTGGAGGTTTTCATATTCTATCACACTGGTTTAAAAAAAAAAAAAAACTGCGAGCTTAATGAGCTCATTTTGAAAGTTTATTCCACACTGCTTTGCTTTTGTGTCATTGCAACCAGACACTTAGGACACACTTTCAGCAGACAATATGGTCTCAAAAGATTGGCAACTAGGTAACTTAGAACTGCTTCCATGAAGGACAACCCAAATACAGCATTTTGTTATATTAAAATACCAAATGTAACATGCAACTAGGTAGTTCTCCACCTCCAATAATTTCCAGTTTCTGAAAATTCCTCACCCAGAGACAGAAATAAGGGGAGGTGCAGGTGGTAAAGTCACTGAACAGGGCTGTTACTGAATCACTGGCTTACCTGGTGACCACGTGCTACATTTCCTTCCGTTTATCCTTTGTAAGATTCAAGGGAGTAAATAATGGTATCGCTAAAACCACTTCCTTCCTAACATCCTAAATTGTTATGAGTTAATTCTATTATATTCCAATAATTCTACCTCTGGCTGAAAAAGCAACAATAGCAAACGCAGCATAAGCCTGCGTTCTCCTGTCTGTAAGAACGGCTCACATCTTAAGAAACAGCCCTATCTATGATGGTCTTCGTTAGCACAAGATGAAGCATTGCTGAGCCTTACCAGCCTATTGCATACATAATACAAATTAAACTAATACACGACAGTCTGATTTCGTTCAAACAGATACTGGACTGCCTGGATAAATAATAAGCAAACAAAATCACCACTAACGTGGTTTACATCAGCTTTCCCTTCCATCTGAAAATCAAATCATTTCCGTGTATGTTGCTTTATTATAACACTCGGCGGTAAGAACCTCCATGGACCAGGGGAAGGTGAGGAGAAAGGAGTCTGAGCAGAGGATCCCCACCACCTGCTGCTTCCTAGACTCCAAAACTCCAGCTCCAGCTATTTCCAGGGAAGAGAGAAATCTGGAGGGGAGGGGAAGAAGGTTGGTGAGAGCAAGAGGCGGGAGCTAGGGAAGGGAGGCAGGAGGAGGCGTGGCCCGGTCTGGGGCCGGCGGGATAAATACTGAGAACTGGGTGCGGGGTGCAGAGAACTCCGGAGGACGCCCGAACGGAGCAGCACCGCGGACAGCGCCCGGCCGTGCCGCGCCCAGCCCAGCCTGCGCAGCCCTCTCGCCCACCGCTCTCTCTGACGCTCGCTTGCCACACTTGCCACACCATGGCAGAATCCCACCTGCAGTCGTCCCTGATCACAGCTTCACAGTTTTTCGACATCTGGCTTCATTTTGACGCAGACGGTGAGTGTTATCTTGTTAACCCTTTCAAGACCCGCTCCCAATATCTCCCTGTCCTTCACCCCTCACTGAGCCTTTCCATCCCAACCATCCTTTTCTGTTCTTTTCTTCCTCCAACTCCCTGCTCCCCGCTGGCTGACGACCCATCAGCCTGGAAGTTTACATTGCTTGTGTGGCATCCCCGCGCTGCAAGCGTTCACCTTTCTAGGAACCGTAATAGTAGGGCAGAGAACAAAGATCCGGAAACCCTGTCCCCCAAAAGTTTAAAAGACCGGCCCCGGCACCCCCATTCTCCTCCTTTGCCCTCGGTGCTGTTGAAGTTTTGACACCTCGAAAGGCGAGCCTTGCAGCGGCTGTACCCACTGCTGATTAGTAGGCGCTCAGGCTACATAGCTTCCCAGGACGGTTGTCCTGGAAAGAACCGAGAAGAAACTTGGAAAGAGACATCTGACACCGGGGTGCCTCTTTGTTTTTGCAGGAAGCGGTTACCTGGAAGGAAAGGAGCTGCAGAACTTGATCCAGGAGCTCCTGCAGGCACGAAAGAAGGCTGGATTGGTAGGCTTGGGTTTGTGAAGGACCCTTCAACCATAAAACATATCTACTTTTATGTTTCATAAAAGAGGCTTCGTGAGCGAAAGCAAAGGCTTACTAAGAAAGGCGAGAAAGAACATCCTTCCAAATTGTGCCAGGAAAAAATCTGTGTGTGTGTGTGTGTGTGTGTGTGTGTGTGTGTGTGTGTGTGCGCGCGCGCGCGGGGGGGGACGGGGACGAGGGGCGTCTAAAGAGAAAAATTCCTATTTCTTAAATTTGAAATATATTTTCTACACTCGTCCTTTTCTTAATAGGTCTAAAAAGGAAATGTTGATGCTCTAGACGGTTTAACTCTATCACTGAGCTGGTTGGGTGATTTCTAACTTCTCTTTTCGAGACCATAAGTTAGGGGTAGAAATACATTTCTGCCCCTTGGTGGCCAGGAGCAGATCTGCAGATTCTAGTGCCAATTATTGCTGCGATGTCGGTGTAGTTGGGGGTGGGGGGTGGGGAATGAGAAAACAGCTTGCCTTGACCCTTATCCCTGAGAAAAGATAGCCAACTTGTAACATAAGTGTGAGTGAGAATTTAGCAAGAAACAGTTTTTGTTTTGTTGGAGAGAAACCACCAAATTAGGAAATCAATTTAAAAAAAAAAGCATTTTAAGAATTTCATGTATTGTAGAAAGAAAAAAAAATCTGATGAGAAACTATTAGTGATGATTTTAAGTAAGCAGTGCTTTTGTCTTAAGCCATTGGTCAAACAAATGACAATTATTTGTTATAAATTAACTCCTTTGGGCCAAGTTTATTTGTTGAGAAAGGATGATGTCAACATAAAAATAAAATGTACCTAGCCAGCTTTTAAGCATAGGAGATGTTTGTGTAAAGGAGAATTGAGAATTTTACTGGTCGGTTGACATTTATGTAAGACTGTCTTTCAGAAAGTAATGTTGGATTTGAAGTACTTCAATTTTAATGGTCTTTGGTCTTTTGGACTGATTTCAAAGAAAATGTTTTTATATTACAGGTGATATACACACCATCCCTAGATATTATAGCGCATGCCACCATTCTAGTGCTCCTTCTGTGTGTGTGTGTGTGTGTGTGTGTGTGTGTGTGTGTGTGTGTGCAATGTAATAATAGGACTATTTTGTTGTTGCTCTATGGTGAAATTTGTATAGTAGGTATCTCCACACAACATGTTAAAAGAAATCCCATAGGCTGCAATTGTACTCTAATGTATTATAAGCAGAGTATCAAGTTGCTAAAATCATGCCAAATTGACTTAAACCAGATCATGCACTGGGGATTCTTTTACCCAGATTTAATATAGTGTAATCTAACATTGAAATGGAAAGAGATCAAATAAAAATGTCTTCTGTGCACTTTGACCTCTTTCCACCTTATGCATTACCATGCAAATAAATCCATGTAATACTATCATTATAGTTGCATGGATCTTTAGATGATAAAACAAAAGCAAGTATCTTCCTCACTTAAAATACATTAAATATATATGGAAAGCCTTACTTTTTATAGAAATTATAATTATAACTTTGAATGGTACATCTAACAGCTAAATGATCATATTTTAATTTTCCAGAAATAGCTTTAATATTGAGATTTAGTTCAATCCTATAAATATACAAATACTTGAGCTCTGTATTTTTCAGATTTTTTTCTCTTCTTATTTTAATACTTTTACTTTTGTTTAAAAAAAAAGAGCTTGGGTGGGAGTTATAGAGTTTAGAGCTGCCTAGAACTTAATTTTGCTCTATAAGAAGCTCTAATTAGATTACAATTTGACAAGACTAATCTTTTACACAAGTATGTGGTCATATCAAGTTGCTAAATATCTTGATACTTGCGTATTTTTCTGGATTATGTAATAGGCTTTTATTGGATAACTAAAAATCTAAATTAAGATATAGATTAAGAATTCATATATATTAGGCACATTTCACTTATACTAATGATCTACTGCCATAAATCTACTTTTATGTATTTCTTCTCTTTATAAAAACACAAGTGCTGATCTGATAAATAGACTTCTTCCCATTTTCTGATGTAGAGGGCCAGGGAGAAACATTTATTTGGCTCATCATATTAATAATGTGAAATTTCCCATTCTCACCAAGAGAATATGATAGCCCAATGTATTGTTTCTGAGATCACTACCCTTCTGCACTAAACAATGTCTAGTCATTACATTTACTCTCATCTTGATAAGTCTGCAATTGATGGTGGTGATTAGTCCATGCTTCTCACTATTTGAAACATAGATTGCAACATACTTGCTACCCAGAACCTTCTCAAGCTAAATATCAAGTCTGTTCCTTGAATAAGCGGTATATAATTTTAATATTTAAAAATGAAGACTGTTTTTTGATCTCTTAATGATATCTGTGAATAAGTATGGGACTGATATTCTCGTGCTTGACACTGTTGAGCTAAACACTTTCATTTTCTTACAATTGTTTCTGTAACAAAATTTAATAAATGAAAATTGAAGATTACCCATAGTAGAAGAGTTATTTTAGGATCACAGTGTAATTAAATTAATTTGCTGCTGTTTGTCACCTTAGTTTTATTACATAGTTACAATGATTTCAAAGAGACAAATGCTGGTATTAATGCTTTAAAGCTTCAATGTGACCCTTACATTATATTAGCCCAACTTTCTGCCCCTGCAGTAAACTTGTGTGGTTTGCATTGCCATCTTGTTCATTATGATGAAAATCAAGACCTTAATTGGCTTTCCCAAGGAGATAGAATAGGGTATTAGTAAGAACTGACCTATTTTAAATAGAACAGTTCATGTAACATAGATATTTTAAGTGGGCTTTGTTGGAGACCCAAGTGTTAAAAAGTAAAATAACTTACAGTTCATGATTCTCTAATATGTTGATATGTAAAGATATTATAAAAAGGAATAACCATATGGAGATGGAAAAAAGTCAAATGAGAAAATAGCCCTACCTTCATCATTCTAAAGCACTATTTATTGTACAAAGTACATGGAGGAAATAATATCTTGAGGAAAATGGAAACAAGGGAAGCTCGAAAAATAATGGTTTCCTATGTTCTTAGGAGAGGCAAAGATCAGACACGTTTAATCAGTAGCCTAAGATATGGTCTTCAGTAGGTCACTCCCTAGTGAAAACACAAATTTGTCAGGTCATTTTCTCCTCTCACAGTTTTCTCCCAATATTTAATTTTCTAATTTTACTTAATATTTCAAGTCAGAAAGATTCATTGCTTACAAACAGCGCTACTTTTCCACATGTACATATTTTGCTTGTCTGAACCACATACCTACTCCTCCCTCCCATGCATAAGATATTATGTTAAAATAGAGAGATGTTATAAGACTGTGTATCAAAATAAAATATCCTTCCACAAAGCAAACATTTTAAAGTATATTAACAGTTATTCTATATCAATTTCCATTTTTCTTTGCAGTGATTTATTAACATCATTACAAGAACTTTTTTTTTCACAAACATCTTACCTGACTTTTTTTTATAATTTTAGGAGTTATCACCTGAGATGAAAACCTTTGTGGATCAGTACGGGCAGAGAGATGATGGAAAAATAGGAATTGTAGAGGTAAGAAACCTGATTTAACGAATGAACTTCAACTCTGAAACTTATCAAGTCATCTTAAAGTTAAGCAGGACTCATTCATAGAGGCCATTCAGCAGTATATCATCTTCTCTTTTGACACGTCAAATTAAAAATGGTAGAAATTTAAAAAAAAAAAAGACTGAAGAGTTAATGTAGTCCAGATCCTAAATTAAACACATTCCAAAACAGACTGAGAAGTGAAAGGCTAAGCCCCCCTCACACTCCTGTCTGCCGACACTCGTGGAACAGGCAAGCATCTTCTTGGTGAGCATGTTCCACATTGTGCTCCCTACACACTCCTCAGCAGAACATCCAAGCACCCAGTTAATTTGTTAACATTTAACAGTGTAATACTTCTATTAATAACGCTGTAAACATTTCTGTGGTATTTTAAAATCAAACATTTTCAGCCCTAGGAAGATGACATGGCAAAAGGATACATGGTTGTATCCTGGTTTCTGAGATTCTATTTCAGATGGACAGATGGCTGTAGCAAAGGCACAAAACCTTCCTACAGTGAGAGAACACTCCAGTCTCATAGATACATGTTTGTATCTCTAGACGTTAAAACTGTGAGTGTCAACTCTTGCCTTTTGACAATGACTTTTCCTCTTCGAGACATCTTATTACCTATCCATCAAGGAAAGGAAATCAGTTATGTATCCATCTATATTCTCAATTTGCAAAATAGCTGTTACTTCCCTTATTCCTACTGTTGATATCTCAGCTGTGCTTAGCTCTGCCAGCTATTTAAAAAGAAAAAAAAAAAACTTAGTTAGAAAGCTTTATCTAGAAAAGTCAATAAGAACATATTTTGAAATGTGACAAATCACAATCATAATTATATTCATAAAACATTTTCAGTCTCCTCAGCTGAGAAGTTCCATGACTTGCAAAAATGTGAGTTATAATTCACTTTGGACTCGGAGAATTAATCTGGTTTTCAAATAATTGATCTTATTAGGACACTTGTGGTGGCAGTGTAAGATATGCATATTTTTAAACACCTACTACAAATAGAGGACACACTACAAATAGAGGGCATACTATTATTATCTTTGTAATTAAAATTTCTCCCTGGAGCATACACTTTCCCCTTTTGCCTGAGTGACTCACTACTATATAAATGGATAATAGTCATTGAACTTAGGGTTGATATAGAGGCCAGCTAATCAAGACGAGAATAATAAAGTTATGCTTATGAACATGCATAAAATGAGATAAATAATTACTCAAACCCAGTCTGAAAATCTAACTAATATCAGTGATGTTCTAAACTGGCCATTTCAAAGTATGGAGTACTTTATGATTCTAGTCAAAGGAGGTTTGCGTTTGTGTTTAGCACTTTCACCTTGAAGTACTCCAGTGGCTCGGTTATTTATTGTAAGTCACTTATTTGGTGACATGAGGTTTTGTAGTAAAAGTGTGAAGCTTATTTACGAGATGTTAAATTGTTAAATAGGTAAAATGAATGGATAACCCGGATGGATCCGGGTTATGCTACAGAGTCTAACCATTTAGGACTTGTCATTTGAACTTTAGTGTTAATGAGAAGCTGGCACTCAGCAGACACATTGTCTTTAAGATCCAATCAGACACAGTCTCCACAAGTTTGATAAGAACTATTAGAGGAAAGGAGAGGTTTTATTGTTTTTTTTTGTTTGTTTTTGTTTTTTTTTTTTTTTGTATGAGTAAAGAGAAATGGAAGTAAAAGAAGATGGAGAAAAAGAGAACAAGAAAGAATAGCAAACTTGCAAAACAGCATAGCTTAATGACACTATGCACCATATAGTTACAAGCCCTCATAACAGTTATTAGCCAAGATTTTGGTGGAGGCAGCTGAAAGGGATTATCTAAAGAGAAGAGACGTTTAAAATGGGAGAATAGGAAGAAGACTGCCACAGTGGTTCATAATGCATGTCCAAGGTAGCTAAGTAAGATCTGGGAAAAGATAAGTCCTGAAGCATCCCTGGGAAAAAAGAAGTAGAATGTTACAAGCAGCAAACAGAAAACAGGGAGACAGTGGCGAATATGTGAACTCACATTTTGCCTTCCAGTATTACCAGAAATTTCTGTTAAATGCAGTTCATTCTGTGTCCAACTGGATATGTGATATTACTTGCTTAGAAGTCCTACACATAATGTGGCACTCCAATATAAAAAGCCTAGCTAGCTATAAAAGAACACAAAACCCCATGTTTTCCAGCTGTCTCCTTCCTCCTAGCAAGTACAATATACCTTTGGTGTTCAAAGGAGAAAGGGGTTGGATTGGCTTATATGTTATGTTTGCTTAAATGTTAAACTCCAGGATTTTTGAAGTCTAATCTAAGTAAATGAATATGTATGCAGCAATCTGCTTCCCTGATGGACCCACCCAATTAGTTTAAAAGAAAGAAAAATACAATACTTAATTTTCTTTCTTTTTAGTCGGGGGGGCAGTTCAAGACAGGATTTCTCTGTGTGGCTCTGGCTGTCCTGGAACTTGCTCTGTAGACTAGGCTGGCATCAAACTCACAGAGATCTGCCTGTCTCTACCTCCCAAGTGCTGGAATTAAAGGCATGCACCACCACCACCTGGCAATACTTAATTTTCAATGTTCTGACCTGATACAGTAGACTGGCACTTTCCACATCATGCATTTTAAACATATTTAAAGGAGAGAAATGTTGATATATCTAATATTCTGAATTTGGTAATTTAATGACTTTAATAGATGCTAAAATTCACATGAAGATGGTTCAGTAATAACAAGATTGTTACTATAAATTCAAAAGAGGAGCCTTGAAAATCTGAGATAATTTAATGAATACCATGGAGTCAGAAATGTTCTAAACTTATTCAGACTAATATAGTTCTGTTGTAAAGAAGGTCCTTTAAAATAATTAACTAGGAAGAATGATTTAGCAGGTCATGGAATTTCTTCCTCTAGGTCTCACATGAAGTACACACATTATTTCCTTTTGCTAGATGTCAAATCTTTAAGCTTACCCTCTGTTCCTTTGGGCAGTGTGTGGGAGCCTATCAGGGTTTCCAGACTTAGTGTTTCTCTCTGTCCAGGTCAGTGTGTATACAGAAAAAAAAGATGTAAACACTATTTTAACCTAAAAACTGTTAACAACCATCTAAGGGAAGCAGACGCTTCTCTGGCTGTTCCCTCTTCTCTTACAAAGTGGGGTTTAAGCGTGTACACTTAACCAAGGTAAAGATTTTTTTCTTGGCAGATGAAGATGCCAAGAACTTTACTTTAGAACTGGGGAAACTGATTAATTGTAAGATAAGTTTTGAAAACTTGTTCTGGGTAGACATTTTTTAAAATGAATTACTAGGAACACTTTTTGAGGAAAGAGTGCTGATGGTAAGGGATAAGTGTCTCAAAATCAAAAGTATTAGACCATCTGACTTCAAAACTGCCTCAAACTACAAGTTACATAAAAATAGTCTCAGAGCATCTGTTTCCTGGACTATGAGCAAACACAACATGCACTAAGTTCATGTCTGTTATGGGCATTAGCGTCAGATGAAATAACTCATGGCAAACAGATCACTGTAAAAGCCAAGTGTGCGTATTTGCCATTACTACTAAATGCGAAAATAAGTTACTGAAATACCTACTCCATTGTTCTAAATGCCAAAATTTCTTTCTCCTTATTATGTAATCCATTAAATTCAAGTTATTAAACCCAAATATTTTTTAGTTCATGACTATTTACCTTCCACGTTCCCGGGATTCACTTCTCAACGGCGGGAAAATGCTCCTTTGGTTTTCAAACGGAAACAAAAAGCGATCCTTGTGTAAGGTGCTCAACAAGGGTTCCATCGTTGCCTTTAAACTGGAGGAATTCTGCTGTTGCGCATGTTGATGTGTCTGTCTCAGCTATTTGTCTCTCTACCAAGTTGCCCTTCAGGAGCACTCCTCTGACACGTGGCATTTTGCTTTATTTTAGTACTTAACACTTGCATAGAAATTGTTAGAGGGAAAACTCTTTGAAATCATTTGTCTTCCTGTAAGAATCTTACTAAGAGTGACTGGGAATCACCAGCAATCGACATAGTGGCCTAGGATTCAGCAGCAGATGAGGCATAGCTCGGATTTCAGCCTTCTCTAAATCATAAGGCGGGGGATCCACGTTATGCTAGCGATCAAAGAGGGATGGCAAAGAAGCAAGTGAAAATCCCATTAGGGTTAAATTCCCTGGAAGCAGAGCTGAGTGGAAACGGTGCAAAAATGGTTACTAGGAAGATCTTGGCATCGCTTCCTGCAGAAAGAGAGCAAAGACAGCAGTCCTGGGCCCTGCGGGAGACAAGGCTGTCCCAAGGCTTTAATGGAGACTTCCTCTGTAATGAGCACTGAAGTGGGGGTACTCCTCCAGAGAGTTGAGTGAGAAGGTTGGGCTTTTGTATTCCTGTGTGGATTAACCATGAGATACAGCCTCCTTCAGGGTTCAGGTGTCTTCAGCGCAGACAGTTCCTCAAAGTGGCAGCTGAGTGCACAGCAATTCTTCAGGAACCAGACTCAGCTCTGGGTAGCATCTCCCAATATCCATCCCAGGCCCTATCCACAGCCCAGTAATAAACTGAATTATGTCAGAGGGAACTTTACTTCCATGTGGTTACAGCTGACTCAAGACGAACATCATTCATCAGTAAACTATTGATTAAGTTGCTAGGCAAAGAAACAGTAGGGGAAACATAGATGGTCTCCTCAAGGACACCAACAAGTAGAGAGAAGTTTGCTTCTCCACTTTCAGTGTCAAGCGATCAATTCCATAAACAAAGACCCAAGGAATGCTGTCTGTATCCACAGCAGTCTGCCTTGCCTTCTGTTCTGTTCATCCCTTGATTCACTTCATTTTTTTTCTGCAACTCACATTAAAGATTGGGAGTTCATAACAGGTAAAACAGATAGCCCTGTAATCTACAAATAATCCAACTATCTTGAAATCCTGTCAGTACTAGGAACTTCCATCATGATCAGTGACTTAGCAATATGAGAATAAGGCAGTCCTACCTAGCATCTTCACTGAAAGACCTTTGCCACACCCTAAACCTTGTCTTAGCTGCTACAAGGGGAATCTTCACGTCCATGTCTGAAATTTGAATGATGATTTGTATGCATTGACAAAAGGACCAACAGACAACTCAGGGCCACCACATTATAGAATACGTGTTGAAAGGGAAGTCTTTCAGCCCAAGCACTTATCATCTGCACACTTTAAATGGCAATTTTGTCTTACAAATGATATTTGATATGAGTGAAATGCATTTTTTAATAAGTCAGTACTATAATGACTATAGCATTAACAGTTTAATGAGTTTTTTGGTTTTTTTGGGTTTTTTGGGGTTTTTTTTGTTTTTTTGGGTTTTTTTTTTTTTTTTTTTTGGTTTTTCAAGACAGGGTTTCTCAGTAGCAACTCTGATTGTCCTAGAACTTACTCTGTAGACCAGGCTGGCCTCAAACTCACAGAGATCCACCTGCCTCTGCCTCCCAAGTACTGGAATTAAAGGTATGCCCCACCACTACTCCTCGACTTTTTAAAAGAAGATTTTGCATATAGATACAATCAATATTTTCATAATTAAGATCAAAACAGCATTCACAAAGAAATACATCTATACTAGCCATAAAAAACACGAGGTGTGGTGGCATACACCTTTAATCACAGCACTCTGGAGGCACAGGCAGGTGAACCTCTGAGTTTGAGGCCAACCTGCTCTACAGAGTGAGTTCTAGGACAGCTAGGGCTGCACAGAGAAACCTTGTCTTGAAAAAGAAAAAGAAAAGTAAAGTAAAGAAAAGAAAAGAACACTTTGATTCTGTATTTGACATTCTAGAAAACTTTACAAAACAAGTTGGGTAAATTTCCCTGATCTTATATTTAATCGTTACTGACTAATGTAGTATTTTACTTTTCTATTTTTAAATATTTGGTGAATTTTCATAAAGATACTTTTTAAGAGAAATCACATTTTTAGTTTGAGAAATCATGCATTTTATAAAATTCAAGTGATATAGAAAATGATCTGAGTGAAGGTTGTTGACTATATAATATGTTAATGGAGTATTTCTAATTTTTAAAGAAATCATCCAGAAAATCACAAGACACCTAATAAGCTGACTCTGGATAGGCATATGATGCAGACAAGAAACACTCTCTGAGCTCTTGGAATGGCCTGGGAGAGATCTACTCCAAACATTAAAAGTTGCATTCCAATGCACAAAAGAAGAGTTGAGATTGGCTATTTCCATTTCCCAAAGGAATGCTTGTGTTAATCACAGCTATGTTATAACATGAACAGACTTTCAGCATCACACAAAACCTTCTACAATGTAGACTTCCATCAAATTCTGTTGGTCAATTTGTCTTGTCACTGACTTATTTTCTCATTCTTTCAGACCTAGGATTTCTAATTGTTGCTTCTTTGTCCTAAAAGAAGCATTCTACAGAACATCTTGAGAAGCGTGCTTGTTTCTCTCTCTTTGAAGACCCTCTCTATGTCCAGCCTGCAGTTCTCTCTTTCTCTTCTCTTCCACCTTAGCTTCAGTGGAGACTTAACTTACGCTTCTTTAATAATGAAAATTGTTTATAACAACTTTCTACTAAGGGCCCACATACAGAATCAGAGGAAAGAAAAACTCATAAGGAAGATGAGTTCTAGATTTCAATAAGTAGAAAAAAGCACAGCTTCTCATAGCTACTGGTAGCAATCTCCAACGATGCTCCATTTGCATTCCAAGATTGAAGGAGCAACCAAACTCCTCCTCCTACTGAAGTCACTGAGCATGTTGTAGACTTAATTTACTAACAGTCAGCAAATTTAACTGAGTTTCAAAGTCTGCCAGTCACCAGATCAGGTTATTCAATCTGTATCTCAGCATCTTCAACTCAAAAGTTTGGGTTTTGAATTATATTGAACAACATTATTTCTGAGGGGCAGAATTTTATGGGTAAAGAAATCAACTATAACAGACAAACTTGAATGCAGTACTAAGATACCCGAATATATATAATATTTGTGTGTGTGTATGATATATATATATATATATATACATACAGTGTATGTAATAAGTGTATATATTTAAGTGTATTTATGGGCTAAAACCTAATTTAATTTCTAAAATTACTGGCAAATTCTAAAGCCCTATTTTCAGCTTTTAGATATGTTATTATCTATCCACACTAATGGCCTTAGCTTCTTATTAAGATATTTTTTGGCTGGATCATATTAAATATTCTAACAAGATTTTTTAATTTTGTCTTTTACCTTACCCTAACCCTATATATAAAGACTATAAACACAATTGTTTTAATTTGAGCTGTTTTTTCAAAGATCTAAAAGCAAAATAATTTAAAGGTCATATTGCACTTAAGATGAAATGATGTTTTACATTAAACTTCAAAATTTAACGGACCTAAAAGGTTGGAAAAATTGTAAGTGATTATGATAATCCTCCCTGCGATTCAAATGAATATTGAGGACATCGTCTTACCTTAACGTTCATTTCATTCCCAGCTTCTTAAACTGAGGATAGTGGCCCATCTGGGGTCACAAACAATTTGGCAACAGTAAGAGTTTCTGAACACACAAGAATCAAAAATTAACTCAGAATTTAAAATGTGACAAATCCAAGGTGCTTCTGGCAGCACTCACCCATGTTGCCTTGCACCCTCTGTGCTGAACACACATGCTCACCTCGCACTGTACGTGAGTCACTCCATGCAACACAGCAAGCACTGCCTGAAACCCCCGGGAATCCCATTCTTTGTACTGGACATATGAGGTTTTCTGCTCTTAGAGAAATCTAATGGTTTAATTAGAAGCAAAGGCTTCTAGTATTTTCCTACTGTGATTCACCCAACATACATCAATTTATTATATCTTTGTATTGTTACAATGTTTGATTTTAAAATGCCCTGCTAGAGTTGTCGAATTGAGTTTCACAAGTTTGTTAAGTGAAGTCTGCCTTGGGATTAGGACAGAATTTTCAACAAATCTCTGTAATGGTGCAAAATACATGGATGTTGCCATTTTATAAATACATATTTATGTGAAATGGGATTCACAGCATTGACAATTTTAAAGTCACAGATAGATCAGTTCTAAGAGATTAAAAGTGTTCTATATCCCTCAGTATCAAATATCCAGCCAAGATTTAATCTTTATATAAAAACAAACAATTGGAGTTCTTCTTTAATAAATTGTAAAATTATATAAAACAATTGTTTTAAACTGATTGTTATGGTTTATTACCAGTAAGTGTTTTGTTTGTATACCTATATTGTACATGCCTGGAGTCATGTTAAACTTTCTCAGGAAAAAAGGGGCTATGATTGAAAGAAATTTAAATAGCTCTGATCCTAGACAGATTTACAGTGTATGTATCAAGGATAAGGGTTTGTGTCTGTACACCAGGGGATTTAACCACTTTTAACCACTGCTGAAAATTAGTCAAATGTTGTATGTAAAGATTCATTCTGTGATGATGAAGAGTCAGTAATTCCAACAGCACACATTTTGAGTCTGGGACATTCATTTCTCCTCTACCTCCTTTTGCTAGTGATAAAGGCTCTGAGGGCCAACGTGGCTGGGGAAGTTGCTGGGGACCACAGCTCATTAGCAGCAGAGCCAGAAATAGAAGACACATCAGCAGTGGAACCATCAATCCGCTCCCTCCTTCTCCACATGCAATAGATTACATTAGTCTTAAAATGGGATCCGTGGCTCTTTATTCCTCAAAAAGAGAGAGAGAGAGAAGTGTTGGAGTTATGGAATCAGATCTAAGGGGAAAATGTCACAGAGTCACGCAGTGAAGATCAAAAATTAACCTGAGCCCTGGATTCAAGCAGCGGATGTCCTCTCAGCAGAGATCACAGTTTAAGAGCTTTCCCTATTACTGTCTGGTTTCCTCCTGTTTATGGTGATAAGCCTTTCTACATCTTTCTGTTTCTGAACAGTTGTTTTTGGTTCATTTCCATATGTTTATCTCCAGAATTAGAAATGTATATTTTTTCCTTCCTTCTTTTCACCTATACGCATGTTCCTCACAGTTTTTTTTTTATTTCACATGAAATTTATAGCCATGCTGTGTGTCATCCTATGCACACATAGGTTCCTGAAAGAACCAAGATCCGACTGGCATCTGCATGGCATAGAGCTCTGTTGTGCAGCAAATGCAAAGGGATCCACTACAGCCATCTCTTACTCTATGAGGCCAGGTCCTCAGAGGCATAGGTACTGGAATACATCTCAGTGTTTTGCAGAAGCAAAGTACCAGAAGGGGAAAGTGAACTATGTTTGCCCTCTCCTGCTCTATTAGTCAGCTGATGTTTATCTGCTCCCACTTTCTCAGTCAATATAGCTCCTCAGAGAACATGTTGAAGTAAAACTGAAGCAGCAGGTGACAGCACATGCTTCTTCCCAGGCTCCTCATCTCTGTTTTTCCCATCTCTTCCAGCTGGCTCATGTCTTGCCCACAGAAGAGAATTTCCTGCTGCTCTTCCGATGCCAGCAACTGAAGTCCTGCGAGGAATTCATGAAGGTAAAAACCATCCTCACTTGTAAGAAAGGCACGAAAGGTAACGAAACTGTTGCGTTCTATTGATTTATTTATTTAAATCTGGTTTTGCATCTCCAAATTTCTCACAGACTTGGAGAAAGTATGATACCGACCACAGCGGCTTCATAGAAACTGAGGAGCTTAAGGTGAGTGAGTCAAAGTTAAGGCTAAGCGTGCTCCTTCCCGATGCAATCACGAACTGCTACGGGAGTCTTAGCTTTTTAAAAAAACTCCCACAAAAGAAACTTATGTTGAGCAATGGCACATTCGCACCCACACTTCGCGTCATTAGCGAAACACCAGATCGAAAGACAGACTTCAAGTGCTTCTTCAGATTCTGTTCATCGGTGCAAGAAATTAGCATTTTCTGTGCTGTACCTAAATTGTTACATAAGATAGATGAATGATAGACATACGTACGCAAAGAGACAGACAAATAGATGGAGCTAACTATTCCAGCTAAATAGTCTACTGCTCTCCATTGAAATGTGAAGTTTTATTTTACAAATTGAACGCCTATATAGAGCTCTCTTTCCAAAGGACAAGTGACAGAGACATGTGTTGTACTCTATGCATATTTATTTCATCTTTGCATATATTATATGAGATTAGCATTACCCCAGTGACAAAAAGCCTTGCAAAAAGTTAAGAGACCTTCTGAAGGCCACACAGAAATAGGACACAGGGCTGTGGTGTTTACTCCCAGATTCATCCACATCGAAAACCCTAGACACAGCATATGACCGGCTCCCTCTCAACAATATAAATTATACAACTAGACTGTGGAAAGCTGAAATTTTGAAAATAAATCTAACAGTTCATATGTCACAGAAATAATGAGGCGGTCTGTGGGAGAGGAATACAAGGAAAAGAAATCTGAATCCAATATAATCTCGGGACAAATCTCCATGTCATGCTACTGTTAGAGCAGGTGCAATGATACCATGATGTCAGGTGTACTGTGTGATACAAGCAGGATGCCGCACATGGTTCTCTGAAATGCAAAGCACAGCAAATGACATTACACTCAGTTCAGACCTCCCACCTCATTTTCTCCAGCCAAACAGAAGACTTCTAGTCAGAAAGGCCCTGTTTCCTCTAACTTCCAAATACAGACTGATTTCACGGAAGCGAGGGCTAGTGAGATGGCTCAGTGGGTTAAGGCACCCACTAGCAAGCCTGACAACTTGACGTGGATCCCCTGGGCCCCACATGGTGGAAGGAGAGTTATTCTCTGATCTCCACATATTTACCATAGCACCTGCGCACCCTCACACGGACATACACACACATGCACACAAAATAATTTTTTTTAATTTTTAAAAGGGAAACAAGTTAATATTTTTTGAGCACCTGAACGTATGCCTTCGATGTCACAGACATGGTACTGTGTTTGTAATGTATCTCGGCATTTCTTCTTTAGAAAACTTGCAAGGCAATTTACTATGACTCCCAGAATTACACAGCTGCCTAGGAAGAGAACCCAGCCTTGGCCCTAGAATATCAACATCAATAATGCTTTTGTTCTCTGCCTCCAGCTTCACTCACTGTGAGCCGCTTCTGAAGCTGCTGTGTGGGGAAATGGGTACATCGTCTTCCTAATCGTAGTTCCTAATCATCATATTTTAAGAAGGATAGGATTTTTAGAGTCTGAACTGGTCCATGTGTACCACTGTGAAATTGCTATAACAGACTCAACCACAGCCTCTTTAAAGGGCCAACACTTTTAATATAAAGTTCCTGAAAACAATGTCTTTTATAAACACTGCTCTGCAACTAATTCCACAAAGTGACAGGTAAATTATTGTGGTTTTGTTCTTTTAGACCAAAAGTATTATTTAAAAAAAAAATCATCGCAGTACATGATGAAAGCCTTAGCTCGCTTCAATACTGACCTCAAAATATTCTCGAAGTCTCTTTCTTTGTTCTAAATTTTATTCTCAGAAAGGAAATTCTAAATAGACGTCCTCTTCCCTAGAGAATTTTGAAGATAAGTTGGCATTCTTTTTTAATGGATCTTTCAAGAAAGCTAATTTTAAGATCCATAATAGAGTAAAACATCGCTTGCTCTCAGACATGACTTTGAATCCTAGTGTCCCAAGGTTTCTCTCAGGCTATTTTTGTGACCACCATTTCAGTCTCTGATGAGGCTTTTTAACCCAATTAATCTCTGACAGAAAGCCTCAGAAGGCTCAAAAATAAAACTCACCGCCACCAGGTAACTTTGGATTTTCTATGCTTCGTTTTGAATTTGAAGCTGAATGTTCAAAGTGAAAATAAATGTATCAAACCAAGAAAGTGTCCTTCCTTGAAAAAGATGAAGTGGAGTCAGCGCAGCAGAGATAGTTCTCTTTAATGAAGGAGACGGAGCACTGTCAAGGTGCCAAGAAAATACGACCCTCCAGGACTTTCTGGGCACAGAATCTGCTCAGTTTCCATAGCTGCATTAATTCATTTTCAGAGGAAATGAGAAAGTTGCAAATGAACATCAGTGGAGAAAATCAAAGGCTATCACAGCCCTCAGCATTCACACTGACATTTATATGGCAAGCCTTTGTAAAGCTCTTATTTAATTTTTATCTCTGTAAAACAAAAATTAAACTTGCTCTCAAATTCCAACTGTTGAGTTATTAACCATCGTTTTCTCCCTTCCCACGTTAATCTAGGTTTTAATATGATTCATATGTCCCTCAAGGAGTCGGTGTTACCAACTGTTGTAGTTTGTACAGTCATCAGAAGCCTTCAAACCAAAGACTCTGTGGATCCTGTGATGCCTAAAAGCTAACCACCAGGCCTGGAGAACAGGCTTGACACTAGCTGCAAACTGATAGGAAAACATGGCTGGGGTGGGGTAGGGAATGCAGTTTAAATTGGAGGTATATTCCCACCCAGCTTGATGAACAGCTGTGTGAATTTTCACACAGGTTAGAGAGGCACAGAGAGGGAACCTTACACTTTTGACAGGAAGATCACATGGATACAGGTGAAGAGAAGCATCCACTGGGCTGATTTTTTTAAGTTTTATTTCAAATCCTTTCACATTACGCAATCCACAACTTCCTTTAATTGAGATCATAAGAGACCAACACAGGTCTGACTGTGATAAATCGGGTCTCAATAAGAGCAGGTATTATGCCGGTCAAAGGCAGATTCATTATTGGACTGCCACTAGGACCACCTGACTTCCTACCTAGGTCTTTTCCTTACCTGGTTCTACCAAACAGATTTTCTTTGCATTCATCCGGATAGATTCTGTTTCGAACTACATATTATCAATGGCATGGAATTTTTTTTTTGAGTGCTCTTTTTCTCAACAGAACTTTCTAAAGGATCTCCTAGAGAAAGCAAACAAGACCGTGGATGATACAAAACTAGCTGAGTACACAGACCTCATGGTAAGGATGAACTGAAAAAGATTTAGTCAAGAGTTCATTAGACGTGTTGTCTCTGTTCTTGCCAAGTCTCAAGGCTACCCATGATGGAATAAATAAACCCCAGCTCGCATATTGCATAACCATAGATAAGCATTTCTGACAAAGCTACATCAATTTTATCACTCGAAAGATGACTTTTCTTTAAAAATCAGTGTAATTGTATCACTAGGTTCTACAGCTTAGACATGTTATCTTTATATACAAAGTATAAGTAACATCACCGCTTGCTCATGGAAATTAGGAACTTATTTTATGATAGTTTTTTAAAAATCATAGACTTTTCTGGAGTTTAAGAACTGCTAGTTACTTAGTTCATTAAATTCCTTAAAATGAGTTTCTTTTCCTTTGATTTTTTTATTATTTTGGATATTGTATCAATGCTATAATTGAGGAGCTCCAAACATACCTTAAGCTTAATGTTCTGAAAATTGTACAAACAAGATTTGTTATAAAAGAATAGCCACAAAAACGTTACACAAATGAACATTAGTGAAATTGCTTTGTCTCAAGTAGGTAGTTTGCTCATCTTAACTCATTCCAGGATTAACATTTCTAAACAATATATATGTTTACATTTTCTGTTCATACCGTAAAGTTTTTATGAATTCTTAGCCCCATGAGTTAAACACATAAGCCATAAAACATTACTTTTATGCTATATTAAATTTTGAGGGACCCCGAGGAACAATCTTCTAAAGGTTTCTGTTCTATTCAGTGTCACTAAGGTTTTCTTTTAGTCTTAACTAAGCTCAATACAGTTCCATTTGCAGTAGCATCAGCAAACAGGTGGAAGTCGTTCTTGCTGTGTCATGAAGGGAAGGCCTAAGCTCTCTTTTTCTGGTAAATAGACAATAACCTACATTTATCAGTTTCCTAGTATGTCTCAATCTTAAGGGATTCTATTTAAAGTAAAGTCACCGTTCCAGGAAGGAGTCTGAAGCTGCCTTTCAAAAGTGACTCCGATGGGAGCTCCCCCTGTTGGACTGGCCCAGTAGATCTGATTAAAAGTCATAAACCAGTTCCAATCCAGGAAGCAAATTAATCGAGAACTAATTAAAATTTAAGTATATAGGTGAGAAAACATTTCCCTATGGGTTCTAAACTCTGGTCTAGTTGTTCAGTATCTTGGTAGACAGTATAACAATAGTAGAATTTATGGTTAATGGATTATAAAATGCTATATCAGTACAGAACCCTGAGAAAAGATATACTTCCAACAAAAAATTCTTAAACCATCTCAAACCATAGAAAATCCTTTCTTTTTTCCCTTTGGAAAGTCCTCTCTAAATTTCTATGCATTGTCTTTACCATAGCCCTTTTCTCAAATATTAAAAAAAGAATGCTACATTTGGCATGTTTAGTACTACATTAACGTAATTATGACAATAGTTACTGCTTTCTAAAATCATGAATGCGTCTTAAATGAGTAGATGCACTTACATCGGAGTGCATCACAGCCTGTGACATGTAAGTACAATGGCAAGATAGGAAGCATTGCTAAGTTTCTCGTACCCAGTGGAAAGTTAAACAACTTGAAATTATTCAAACTAACTTAGGCTTGTTATCCACTTACTGCTTTTGTTGAGTTTCGTGCTTTAAAAACTATAAAACAGGCTGGGGATGTACTTGAGTTGCATTTCAGGCACTCAAGAGGTTTAATTTTTGAATGTCTCTTTCATTCAATAATTCATAATGCAACGGATCAATGACAATGTCTTTCAGCTGAAACTATTTGATTCAAATAACGATGGGAAGCTGGAACTGACAGAGATGGCCAGGTAAGTTTCTGAACTGTACAGATGTTATTAGAAGAAACTGGCCCTCATCTAAAATTCCAGCCTATTAACATAATGTTTTTCTCTTCAAAGGTTACTACCAGTGCAGGAGAATTTTCTTCTTAAATTTCAGGTAGTTGGATTTTCTCTACAGTAAATATTTTCCTTAGAAAGTCAAATCTGGGAGATTTGTCAAGAGGAACAAGCTGAAATACATATCACATTTTAACTGAACCTCTCTTCTCTGTCCCCTAGGGAGTCAAAATGTGTGGGAAAGAGTTCAATAAAGCTTTTGAGTTATACGATCAGGTAAAAGTTTTTTTCTGTCCTTCTTTTTCCTTTTAAAAAATCTTATGAAAATAATTTAGCATGAAATGTATCCCCTTAAGATTTTAAGTGTACAACATAATACTTGTTAACTGTAGAAACAAAGATGCATAGCAGTTCTTTAGAACTGATTTACCTTACACAATTGAGACTTAATGCCCATTTTGGTAACTTCCCGTGTCCACTTTCCCTTCCAGACATCAACTATTCTACTGTTTCCATGAGTTTCACTATTTTAGAAACGTTGTGCAAGTGGATTCACTTAGCTATTGTTCTCTGGAAGGCTTATTCCACCTTGCATGCTCTTAAGGTTCACCTATAGCATGATACATTACAGAGCATACTTTTTAAATGCTGAATAATATTATACTGTATAGTTATTTTTGACCTTCTTGTGCATATTCTTTATCTTTGAATACATCAATGGACATTAGGTTGCTTCCACATCTTAGCTATTGTGAAAACTCTGCAATAAACATGAAATGTTAGTGTATCTTCAAGATCCCAGTCTTTTGGATACAAAAGCAGAGTTGCGACGTTTTACATCATGTGTTTGTTCTGTTCTCAATATGTTCGTATATGGTCATACTATTTTGCTGTATCATTTTGAGTTTCCATCAACAATGTACAAACGTTTCCACTGTCTTCATACCCTTGTCAACACTTCCTTCACCTGTCTGGTAATAACCATTCTAGTGCTGTGAAATGATACCTCGTTTGTTTTAATGTGCATATCTGTGATGATCAGTAGCATTGATGACTTTTTTTGTAAACTGTTTAGCCATTTATATCTTCCTTGGAGAAATAACTATCGACACTTTTAGTCCCATTTTTAATCAGATTAGTTTTATGCTAGTGAATTTTATGTGTCCCTCACCCATTTTGATATTGCATTCTGAATTAGTGCCTCACATGATGAATGGTTTGCAAGTATCTTCCGTCTGTGTTGTCTGTTTTGGGTTTTGGTTTTGACACAGGGTCTCACAATGGCTGGCCTAGGTCTCACTATATAGACCAGTCTGGCCTTGAACTCACAGACATCCATTGCTTATTTCTCCCAAGAACTAAAATTAAAGATGTGTACCATCACACCTGGCTGTGGGAGTTTTATATCTTCATGATTTAAATACTTATACTGAGTTAATTTTTGTCCACATGAAAGACAGAGGTCCATTTTTCCCTTTTTGCATATGGATGCACAGTCTTCCCCATACTTTTTGTTGAAGAGAACATTCTTGTTCCTATACTCAGCCTCCTCGTGGAACAAAATCAGTTGATTCTATGCATATGAACGAATTCCTGAGCACTCTATTCCACTCCATTACTCTGTATGTCAGTCTCTAAACAATTAGCATGTTTTAGTTACTGTAACTGGGTACTATATTTTAAAATCAGAAACTTGTGGTGCCTTTTTTAACATTTGTTTGTTTGTTTTTTTGGGTAAGGCAAGCTTGCCATAGCTTAGTCCCTGAATCACATGACCAATCCAACACCTCTATTTGTATCTCTTTTTTCTCTAAACTATTTCGGCTTTGAGTCTTTTGTGGTTTGTATGAATTTTGGTTGTATCTTTCATATTTCTTCTTAAGATACCATTGGAGTGTGGAAAGGGATTACACTGATCTGTAGTGTTAAATCGTATGAACACCTTAACACTTCAAGTTGAGCCTCCCGATGCGTAAGCACAGGTGCTTCTCCATTGGCTTATGTCTTCGATTTCTTTCATCAGAGCTTTACAACTGTCAGGGTACATGTGCTTTACTTTCGTTGCTAAGTTCACTCTTTGGCAGTTTATTCTATTTTAGTACTATTGAAAAAGGGATTTTAATTACTTTTCATAGTTTATTGTTAATGTATAGGAACTGAACTTATTTTTTTATATAGATTTCTATATTTTATGACTTTACTAAACTTATTTATTAATGCCAACATGTTTTTAATCTTTGGAGGTTTTTATATTTAAAAATCATACTATTGCTTCTTCCTTTTCCATTTTTTTATTCTATAATTTTACCCTTGAGGAGAACCTGGAAAGTACTCACCAAAAGAAAATAAAAGCCTCAAACTAAAGGTTCACAACTTTTAAAAAGCATGAGCAACTGAAGTTGCACAGCAAAGTCATTCATTCCACAGGAAACTTGTTATATTGTATCTCACATTTCATAAGCTTATTCAGATACGAGCCTAAGGCAGTCCACTCTGAGACTGAACAATAGGCCCAAATCCTCATAAATGGGAGACAATAATGATATTCCCTGGCAGAGCTGAATGGAGATTAAGCTAGGGGAAAGCATTCCACAGAAGTTTCCCACATAAAAAATGGGAAATTTGTGTCAGGAAATGGGTTGTGAGTTTGTTAGTTCCTGCTTTCGGCTTCTAATTTCTCTATTCCTGGACCCGGGCTCTATATTACTGCTGCCTGCTGGTGTGATAGTCAGCCAGCCACAGCTTCCCCACCGGAACATAATCAGTTTTCATTATTTACCTATTCCAACTGAAGCTACTGCTAACATACAGCAAAATCTCAAACGTGAAGGTGCTTTGAAAATTTCAATCTATTTCACAAAGGTAAATGCTCACCTATGTTGCAACTGTGGAAGAGCTAATTGTTAAGGGCTAGACATCGCAGGTTAGGATACATGCCAAGAGGGGTTTTCTGAGGTCTGCAGTTACTTCCAATGTGTACTGTTTTATTTCTCTTCCCCCAGGATGGCAACGGATACATAGATGAAAATGAGCTGGATGCTTTACTGAAAGATCTGTGTGAGAAGAACAAACAGGTAATTCAGTTGCTGTGCCATTGTAGGGAACTATCCAGAAACAATCACCTATCTATTGTGGAAACCTACTCAAAGAATTTGCAGAGGAGCAGGAGCAGATTTTGATTCTTAATTCAAATTAAGCCTAACACAGATCATTAAACTGGGACAAACAGCTTTGGCTTAGAAACAACCTGGTGACTATTCACATTTATAGAAGGATTTAATCCAGATCTTTTCTTAATGGATTGATATAACAAGCAGTTTCTCACATTTTATCACTGGCCAGTGGTTAATTAATTTCCATATTTAATTGGATTACAATGCTATCTATGTCCTATACAGGAACTGGATGTTAACAATATCACTACATACAAGAAGAACATAATGGCCTTGTCGGATGGAGGGAAGCTGTACCGAACAGATCTTGCTCTTATTCTCTCTGCTGGAGACAACTAGAGTTGGTGGCCACAACCACTTGCTAGTGATACACTGTATCTAAAAACACAACTGTGCGCTATAAAGGAGTAGGCTGTATTTTCTTTTATATCTGTAAATTCTACTGCATATAGAGAATTATCCAGGATGTGTGGCACATTCTTTTCTGCTTGTTTCTATACTGTTTGTAATGTACAGTTTTTGTAACCATATAATTGAAAAGAAGAAAGTCCATGCTTTGGCCAGTCAGTGCAAGCAATTAACAAACGAATTTAACATGGTTATGCTTTCATAAATACAGCTGAACACTCAGATGTCCCTAAAAATTCTACCAGGATTCGTCTCAACATTTCTTGTGTCTGATGTGTGAATGCACATCTGTCTCAGAGCAAAAGAACAACTCATGACAAGCCAAGCATTTTTATTTTAGACAGTCACAGGACTGTCCCACTTCTACGCTGTTTCCATCTAGTAGAAAAGATGTGCTTCTCCATCTGAGGCACCAAATATTGATAGTTAGTTAATTATGGCTTTATTATAAAACAGTCTCCCTAGAGATTTAGTTTACTGATCAGTGACCTATCTACTGCTTGAATAGATACCACACTATTGACTCAAGTTATTGTGGTGACAAGGGAAGGTAGCCAGATGACACACAAATCTGTCTGATTCTATGCCTATATTTCCAAGAAGACTACTGCCAGAGAGTATGACCTTAGCCCATTTTCTAAATTATTTTCATGTGTTCCAGATGACTATTATTCTAGAAAACTGCTGTTTTATGTTATAATCTGTGTGTACTCTCTGATTAAATTCAATGTACTGAGTATCTTGGTGTCTAGCTTGCATACTTCCTGGATTTTCTATGTAGAACTGTTCATTTCCACCAAGGGTACCTGCTGCCTCTGAAAATATTTTTTCTAGCTATAACTACTCTATTTTTTACTATGTAATTGAATTTTAATGTAAGATTCATAGCAACCTGATTATTGAATGTTATTTCATCAAAACTTCTGTGTATTCTGTGGATTCTATATTTCATATTGAGATCAGCATCCAAAATAGTTCTACCTGTAGAGTTTCCAGTGAGTTAAAGATAGAATCAGAAGAGAAATATTAGCATAATCATTTATCCTATGTAACAAATGAAATTCTAAAACTTTCACTGACCCACATGCAACTCAATTCCATGTATTTGTTTTTAGTTAGTGTAGCTTATACTGACTATCGGTGGCAGATAATGGTTAATGACCTTAGGTTCTTTATTGTGAAGCAAGAAACGATGACAGAATCTGTGAAATTTATAGTGCCACTAAAGAGTGAATGAAGGTCTAGGTCAGCTTGAATATTCCCATTAGGTACTTTTTTTCCCCAATTCATAAAAATAACAACAACAAAGAAGCATGAACTCTTTCCCTTAAGAATGAATAAAATGGGGATCTTCCCCAAAAATGAAAACAACAACAGAAACAGTGTATCCCAGGATGGGACTTTTGCTGCATCATGTAGTTGAAAGTGGAAACATTAGATTGAATTTAACTACTAAGAATAAAGAAAATTACATTACTCTCTTGGGTTTGTTTCTCCCCCAAAGTGTTAGTTGGCATGTAACCTATTATTGATTAGGGTAGAGATGCAGATTTATTGAATTATTGTAGCCTAAGAACTTCTAATACAAATTTTGTTCAGTGAATATCACTCACTACAAGACTTAGAGATATGAGGGATTTTTACAATTAACCAACAAAGAAACCCTAGAAGATCCAAATATTTAGAGATTTCTTTTTTCCTCAAGTGATGCAGTCACACATTTTTTTCATGCAAGATCTAAAAAGAAAATAGAAACATACAAAGATGTTCTAAATTTCAGTGATAGAAAAATGACTATTCAACAAAATAGACAATAAAACTACCCAGTTTGGCATTCTTACAATAATGATAGAACAAAACCTACAATAGAAAATATGGTTGTGGTAGTTTTTCTGATGTTGTTTTTATGCTTTGTTGGGGAGTTGTGTTTCTTCACTCATCTGTTTACTTTTGAGACAGGGTCTCACCATATAGGGAACACTGGCCTTGAACTCCTCTTGCCTTAGCCATCCTGGTGCCAGGATTACAGATGTGTACCACCATATGAGACACTGCTAGTAGCATTTATCAAAAGACTCCCAGGGTACTGACAGCAACAATGGTCACAAATCAAGCAGCAGGACCATCATGATGGACTTGAGCTCCTGAACACTATGAAAATTCTTAGACTGTAGTAAATCAACTCACATATGCAACAGATCCTCTTTTTGGGCAGAGAATAGGAAGTAGAATAAAAAGAATATAAATCTAGAAGTGTGAATGTTAAGACCATTGGCAAAATGTCTGCCTCAAAACCTTGAAAAAATGCATTTCAAGTTTAGTGTCAATCTAAACATAAATGGTATGCAGATAATACTGAGAGTATCTTTATTATTCTGGGCCCAGAAATAGTTTTAAGTCATTTAGAAGAAACATTAAAAAACCATAATCTATAAATAAGCTAAGAGCCTTTGTTCACACACACAATTAAAAAATACTACTAACAGTGAGAAAAACTGTAACATAAGTAACTGACAAAGGCAAATATCCAAAATGCAGATTATTCCTAAATATCAACTTTAAAATACAACACAACTGAGAAACAATGTAAAAAAAAAAAAAGTTGAGTAGGCATTTCATAAGAGGACATTTCATTATCCAACAAATATAAAAATAACCAATTTTATTGTTAATCATGAGAAACACAAACTTTAAAAATGGGATCCTACCATCTGCTTCTAAGAGGGTTGATGAGGCTATGAAATTGTGGAAATTCCCTCACTACTTAATGGAATCATAAAGTGTAAACACTTTGGAAAGCCATTGGGCAGTACCTACTAAATCTGAGCATAATCCACTAAATCTCCACACCCACAACTCCATACCACAACTACATAGCCCAACAACTTCATACCTACAGAGTATCAACCTACTGGAAAAATGTATACATTTTCACCCAACAGACGTGCTCAGAACAGTGTTGCATCGAGGAGGGACTCAAATTAGAAACAACTGAGATATCCATCAACAGCAGAACTGACAAAGTAGGTACATACACATACCATATGTTATAGACCAACTTGAGTGCATAAGCAGTTTCTACACTGGAAAAAGGCCAGAAGCAGAGCAGCACAAATTGAGTTGTACATCTCAAGAGCAGTGTAACTATTTCACTAAATGTCAAGATAGTGGCTCGTCTCAAAGAGGAGGCAGCAATTCCAGATGAAAGACAGGGGTGGTTTCTGGATTCTTGACAACGTCTTATTTCAGAACATTATGTGTGTATTGATTTTGTGATGACTAATTGTTTATATGCTTCTTAAATTAAAAAGTTTATGAAAATGGGCCTTTTCCATTTTAAGACTTTTATAACTATAGTTTACTCCCTGTTATTATTTTTAAGTTATGAAGTCGTGAAATGGCTAACTGGATCACATGAAAATTTTTCTTTCATACTCAGAAATCTTAGTAGGGAAAAATTCCCATGATCTCTCTTTGGATCCCTCTGCCATGCTTGCAACCTTTGGTCCTTTATCCATCTCTCATAATAACATATTATAATAAAAAAAACTCCATGATTTAAAAAGTATACAACTCATACAAATCAAAAATTTTAAATACCTCATTATCAACAAGTAAAACACAAAATTCCCAAGTATAGAAATTTAATAAAACTCAGATGCTAACACTAGGCCAAACCCCTAAACACATTCTTAGGTGAACTATGATTTGTTCCTTATCAAGTAGGTAAATAGTTTTCATTGATAGCAGATATGTCACTGTTCAGGGATTATAAATCCATTATAAATCCATATGTATTTTTGGAACAAATATGTAAAAACGTTTTATCATGCTAAAGCTTCATAACCTTTTATCAATATGGAAAGACTGAGGAGATGGCTCGGGTGGTTAAGTAATTGCCACAGAATCAAAACAGGCCTGTGCTCTATCCCCAGTGCCTACATAAAAAGCAAAAAGTATGGTGGTGTGTCCTCGTAATCCAGCATGGGGAGGCAGAATCAAGCAGATCCCTGGAGCTTGCTGGCCATCCAGCCTAAATTAAAAGGCAACACTGGGTCCAAATGAGAGACCAACCCTGTTCCCAAAACAAGGTGGATGGCTCTTGAGGAATGATAGCTGAAGCTAGCTGCTCTTAAACACACACACACACATACATGAGGAGCACCAATGCTTGTGTACGTGTTCACACACACACACACACACACACACACACAATTTCTAATAATCTGACAAGAGGAACACTTCAAATTCTAAAAATAATTTATCCATAAAAAGGTTTGGTTTTATTTACAATGTTGGAAAAGAAAGGTATTGTATGATCACAGTTATATGTGTAATATAACAGAGATGAATTCATAAAATTGAGAGTAAGATGGTGGTTTCCAGACACTAGTATGGGTTGTGGGGAGATTAAGAGTTGATCAAAGGATCTCAGGTAGACAGGGAAAATATTTTAAGATCACAGCAAAATGACTACAGTCAATGGTAATAGATAGCACATTTCAAAGTAAGAAAGTAAATTTCAAGTCTTACCATAAAAATTATATAAATCAGCCAAACAATAGATGTTTGTTTGCTGGGCTTAACCAAGTCCACATTGTACAAATAAATAAAAAAATCAAATTGTCTCCCATAAACATATCCAGTTATAATTTAACAATCAAAAATGTTAATGATTTAAAATTCAATAGCTAAGGAAGAACCATCAAGTATCCTGAGGGGAAAAAATTTTTAATTACAAAAAACAGTAGTTCTAAGAATAAATTGATATATAGAAACCACAAAATACATATCCATATTTATATTTCTAAAAAACAGAATTTGATTTATTGTACTGTCACTGGTTGGATTTAACCTTGAAACTCAAAAAGGTTCAAGGGCTGTGTGTGGTGGTGGTTCATGCCTTTAATCCTAGCACTCTAGGCCAACCTGGTCATCATAGAGAGTTCCAGGACAACCAGAGCTACATCGTGAGACCCTGTATCAAAAACAAAACAACAACAACAAAAACAAAAAAGGCTAAAGACTTGAGAACAAGTTGTTGGCATAGACACACTGGGAATACAGCTTGGCAGAGGGTTTGTCTAACAGGCAGGCAGCCCTGGGTCTTATCCCAGCGTGGTGAACACTAAGTATGGTGGTGTCCTCCTGGCTAGCCCTGCATTAGGGAGGTGGAGGTAGAGGGAGCAGAAGTTTGAGGTCTCCCTTGGATATATAGGAAGTCTGAGGCCAGCCTGGGCTCTGTCTAAAAAAAATGATTAGGAAAACCAACAACCCAAAGAAAATGAAAGGCCATGGTAACAAATGATGTTTGCATTCAGCCAAGGTGTCAAGTGCTTTTTGTCCCCCATGTAAAGGGCCAGAAGCTAGGGTTAGGTTAGGGAAGAAGTGATGACTAAGAACTTCTAATCACTGTTATGATGGTCTGGAACAAGACCTGTAAAACCAACTAGCTGGTTATCTGTCAATTATGGTGTTCCTCTAAATCCTGAACATATTTTTTTTATCATTTTGGTGTCTTCAGTCTTGGAAAAAGGAAAGAATTGGGTCACTACAGAGGAAGTCAATCTCTTATTAATGTCTCAGACAAAATTTCATAAATGATTAACAGGACAACCAACAGAATTAAGCAGAAATATTACCCAAAGGTTAAGTTAGAAACAGGTTGCTCAGCGCTGTGACCTCCAAAAGTAGTTGATTGCTGTGTGCGTGAGAGGCAGAAGTTGATGTTGGGTGTCTTCCTTAGTTGCTCTTTACCTTGTTTTCTGAGGCAGGGTCTCTCATTGCACGCGAAGTCCACCAATTGGTTAGTTTGGCTTGCCAGAAAATCTGAAGGAACCTCTAGTCTCTACCATTCCAGTGCTGGGATTACAGGTGCATGCTGTTATGTCTAGCTTTACCGGGGTGCAGGGGGTGGGGGTGGGTAGGGGGGGAATGGGGGACGGGACACACGGCTCAAAGGCCACACTCAGGTCTTCACAATTCCAAGGAAGACACCTTACTAACTGAACCATCCACCAGCCCCATCTTTTAGTGATTTTTAAAGCCAAAAGAAGTCAAGTGAAGCTACAGAGTTTAAGGGTTTTGTTTTGTTTTGTTTTTGGTTATAATATAATCTGAACAATTAAAAGAAAAGGAGGTAGTCAAGAAAACATTAGGGTCAATATTTTGTAAATCATAAGATGATGAGGATATATTGATAGAATTGATAGAAGGAAAGAGGGATATATATATATATATATATATATATATATATATATATATACACACACATATATATATGTGTATATATATTTGGCTAATGGAAGGAGGAAGAATGAAGGTATGGAATAGATTGAAGCTATACCATCATTCAGGAAAACATGGAAAAATTCAAAAAATAACAAAGTATGTTGCTGTAAAAAGTAAACATGCATCCTGAGGTGGAGGGTGGGGAAGAAACTGTCATGGGTAACTGTTAGGGAAAGTTAGCTGTAGAGTAGGGCTTTGGGGGTAAATTACATGTTTAAAAACAACTAAATAGATCAAGTGGCAGTGGTGTACGCCTTTAATCCCAGCACTTGAGAGGCAGAGGCAGTTGATCTCTGCAAGTTCGAGGCCAGCCTGGTCTATGGACTATGGAGTGAGGTCCAGGACAGCCAGAGTTACAATACAGAAACCCTGTCTCAAAAAAACAAACAAAACAAAATACAGCTAAATAAAAAGGAAAATGCAAAGAACAAATATTCTCAAGTGTTAGCATGTTTCTTTAGGATTTTAACAAGTTTTCTTGGTGTTCTTACTCTTTCTATGATAAGCATGTCTTTAAGATGAACAAGTTCCAGCTGTACCAAAGATGCTGGAACTTAGGGGTAAAGGCTCTGTGTAGGCACCTGCTTGACATATCCATCTTCAATGAGTTGTGTAGGTGTTGTTTCAGCAATGGGGTCTTGCTGTCAGTTTGTGGAGAATAACATATAGTCTTGGCAACAGCCTGGATTGTTTGGGGATTCCCATTGGGCCGCTTTAGCCAAACAACTCAATTAGATGTAACCCAATCTCAGTACTTGAAGCTTTGTTTGGTGACAAAATATGGCCGGTTGGGACTCTGCCCCACCAACACATACACACTATTTGCTGATTTTATTTAGATCACACTCTCAAAAGAGAAAACTAAACACCAACTCAAACACAAACCCTGTATCTACAATGGCCTACTGCCTGCAGACATGCTAAGGCAATGGTGGCGTAAAGCTTATGGCAGTAACCAACCAGTAACTGATTTGACTTAAGGCCCACTCCATGAAATGGAACCTATACCCGACACTGTTGCTTAGGTGGCCAAGAGCCTGAGACTAAATAGGCCAGAAACCTAGGGTAAAACCAAATAATACTGGTATAAACAAAAAGAAAAAAGAAAAGATTGTAGTGATAAAATTGGCTCCCAATGATATTCTGCTATTCTCTTAGATCAGTGCCTTGTTCAGCCATCATCAGTGATGCTTCCTCCTGCAGCAGATGGGAACAAATAGAGACCCACAGCCAGATATCACAGAGAAAGAGACCTTGAAACACACAGCCCTAAATGGATGTCTCCATCAAATCCCTCTCCTCAGAGCACAGGAAACCCAAGGGAAAGGAGGTAGAAAGTGTAAGAGCTAGAAGGAATGGATGACACCAAGAAAACAAGACCCTCTAAATCAACATGAGCAAAGTTCATATGAACTCACAGAGACTGAAGCAGCAGGCACAGGCCTGCCGGGGCCTGCACCAGGTTCTCTGCGTATATATTATGCTTCCAGTTTAGTGTTTCTTATGGGACTCCTGAGTAAGTGAATGAGTTGGTCTTGTTTCTTGTGCCTTCTCTTGGGCTTTTCCTTCTGTTAGTTTCTCTTATCCAACTTTGTTTTCTCTTATTATATTTTGTTATATTTCTTTAAATGAATGAATGAGTGGATGAATGAATGAATGAGTGAAGGAAAACCTAGGCACTAGAGTAATGGTTAACAACTTAACTTATACCTGCTGGGAGAGGGGAAATTCCGTTTTCTCTACTGACGTGACACTGAGTCAGTCAACCACTCCAGGATAAGCCTCATGTTCAGTGGTTGGCCAACACATAATGGACTCCACATTATTTTAATGTGCTTTTATTTGATGTATTTTTATTTTTTTTTCCTTTTGGGGTGTGGCTTTGTTTTTTTTAATTTGTGTATGGAGGGGTTGTTGTATTGGGTTTCTGTTTTTTTGAGAAAGAACTTGAAGTTAGGGATGGAAGGAAGGGGAGAGTATCTGGAAAGACTTGGAGGTGAAGAATATGATCAAAATATACTTAAATTAAAAAAAATTAAATAATAAAAAATAAAATGTAATTAAAAATTAAAATAAAAAGGGGGAAATGAAAGTCACAAAAGGGAGGAAAAAGTGGGAAAGTCAATTTCTCATTTGTTTTGTATTTTCAAAAGTTTTATTTCATCTCGCTTCACCCCGTAATGACACCATAGAGAAGGTACCATAATCTAGTATTTTGTTGATGAAGAAAATAGGGGCTGAAGAACTGGCTCAATGGCTGGGAGCATGCACTGCTTCTGTAGAGGACCCCAGTTTATCCACATGGGAGGCAGGTAACTCTCAACCACCTGGAATTTAGTAACTCCAGCAGGTTAAATGCCAATTCTGGCTTCCGCAAACACCCACACACATGTGTACAGACACACACACATAAATAAAATGAAACTTAAAAAAATAGGAAAGAAAAGAAACAATGAAGGCTGTACATGATTATACAACTAGTGAAATGTTTTTAATTTAAGAAGTATTGACAATTTTAAAGCAGAAGACGTGATGAATGAGAAGAAAGCAGACTAAGAAGAGGTAGGGTTACTTGGCGGTACTAAGAGCATGTGCAGGGACAGCATTAGCATCTTAGATAAGCCCAGTGGATGCCAGTGTAACAGCGACTTCAAGGGCATTATCTCAATCCCAAGCAATGATCCTATGGATGTGTTTACTGGACAATAAACATCATTTGTGCACAGAATTAACTGTCAATGTACGGAGTTCCCATTTAGGTCTTCCACATAACGAGCAGAAATCCTGAATTTTTCATGAGGTAAGATCAAAGTTGCTTCCTTTAGCAAAGAGAACAATGGGAGCAGTCAGTCTAGTGAGCATGCTGTAAGTAGTTGCTATGAAAGCAAAATGGACTTTTTAAAACACAGGTTCAAAATTCTAATTCTGTAGGCTTAAGACTGTGGCTTTCCTTTTATTTGATTTTCAGACTACAAGTTAGTCAGGCCAAATTTTAAAAATTATATTAATAAGATACAAAAATATGTTAAGCCTTCATTCTTCTCTACCTACAGAAATCGTCAAACGCTGCCTCATATTACTACATTTGCTAACTTTGAAAGCAATGTGAATTACCTCTTCCCCTACATCTCAATCCCATGTAATATTCCTCCCAATGTATCAGAGACCGTTATTTTAGAGCTCTGTCATACCTGCTAGCTAAACTTTCAAGAGCCAAGGACTATCGGTTATTTTGTATCAAATAAAACATCTGGTATAATATACAAACTCCTAATACACTAAGGGTTGAGAATACAGAGCTATGAAGAAAATAATTCACAAGGCTAAATGAAAACAGAACATACTCTGAAGACAGAGTCCTCTGAATTCATTGTAGCTCCTCTCACTTCTAGACCTCATTGCCACAGGCAGTACAATGTACATCTCACAGGCTTCCTCTCCTATTAAGTTTCTTCTGCTTTAGCAGCCTTCTCCACTCTCCACATTCCAGTACTATCAAAGCTTTTACAACATACCCCACCTGAACAGTTACAGGCAGTTAATGCTTGCTGGGGGAACGGGAGTCACTATACCCCGTGGTATAGCCATTAGTAAAGTGACCCTCACTCAAGGAAATAACCTCCCACCCATGCCAATGGAAGCAATCCTGAAATTATGACTGGTAGGAAGAATTATGAAATTATGACTGGTAGGGTTCAGTGGGAAAGGGAAGGGGATAAAAGAGAATAATGGGAGTAGGAGTATATAATCAAACCATTTACATATAGATATAGATATAGATATAGGTATAGATATAGATATGTATGAATGAAGTTGTGAAAAATAATTTTACATTTTGTGTGTGTGTGTGTGTGTGTGTGTGTGTGTGTGTGTGTGTGTATACATGCTGGGGACGGGGGCGTCATGCACATGTGACAGTGCATGTGTAACTGTCAGAGAACAATTTTGGGGAGTTGGTTCTCTCCTATCATGTGGGTCCTTAAGACTGAACTCAGGGCATCAGGTTTAGTTAACAGGTACCTTTACCTACTGAGCCATCACACTGGCACAATAAAAACTAAAGCAAAACAAAACAAACAAACAAACTTTTTTTAAGAATATGAGGTTTCTTTTTTTTAATATTTTATTTATTTGTATTTTATGTACATTGGTGTTTTGCCTGCATGTATGTCTGCATTAGGGTGTCAGATCCCCTGCAACTGGAGTTAAAGACAGCTGCTGTGGGTGCTGGGAACTGAACCCAGGTCCTTGGAAGAGCACCCAGTGCTCTTAACCATTAAGCCATCTCTCCAGCCCATTTTTAACACATTTTGAAGAAAAAAAATACCTTGTTCAATTTATCCTTCAATACACAGTGGCCACCCCTGACCCGGCACAATGTAATCACTCAGTGAAAATTTAACCATTTATTAGGGCTGGGGTGCAGCTCAGAGGTAGCACACTAGCATACCAGGCAGCCTGGGTTTGACCCCAGCACTTGTGGAAATCATCAAAGCCAACAATTTACAATTTATTAACCCTGAAGTAGCAGACCTCATCCACTTGTATCCTCTCTAGTCCCTAACTTTAGTTTGTCCCAGACGAAGATGTGAACCGACTTAGGAGCCTTTTGTCTTCCTGATGAGTCCTTCCAACACATCCCACTCTTCCTTGGTGACCTGATGAAAGGAAACGATGTCAGTTTAATTGGGTCTGTGCAAGTTTTAGAGTCCAGGATCTTAGCTTGTAAGCATGTATGAGCCAATGTCATTACCTTCTTCAGGGAGTTGAATTCACCTGACAGAAATACTTCCTCTCCACCATCAAATCTGATGACCTGGAAAAAACACCACAAACCCTTTCACTCTTTCTGAAAAGTCTCTCAACCATTATCCATCTTCATTTCCTAACTCAATGCAATTTCTCCTTGGTAGTTTCAATCGAAGCTCAAATTTCAAAGGATTAAACTGAGATATAATTTAAATTTATTTGTTCTGCTTGAAAAGCTCTTTCTGATAAAATTCTATCCAATTTAAAGATCTTTAAAC
The DNA here is from genome assembly GCA_026225945.1 of Cricetomys ansorgei. Taxonomy (NCBI): domain Eukaryota; kingdom Metazoa; phylum Chordata; class Mammalia; order Rodentia; family Nesomyidae; genus Cricetomys; species Cricetomys ansorgei. Next base: position 19,861,008 of record JAMJFZ010000239.1, read on the forward strand.
AATGTATACCAAGGTAACTTGAACTTAATAAAATTAATTTATTTAGGAATAAATGTTAATGAATAATATATAAATACTTCATATTATTTGAATAACTTATAAATACTTTATATTTATTGAACAATGTATAAATACTTTATATTATTTACAGCTAACTAAATATTTTTAATTCATATTTATATTCGAGATTAGGACTAATTCCAATATAGAGCTCCCCACACCCCTAAAAATGTGAAGGCACACAGCTATGCTTACTGCTCCATTGATCCAGGAGGCATAATCACTGCAAAGAAATGTAGCCAGGTTTGCAATTTCTTCTACAGTCCCCAGTCGGCCACAGGGAATTCTCTCAATCATGTCTTTCTCAAATCTTCCAGTTGGGTCCAAACGGCTAAAGGCACCCTTTAGCAAATAAAAATAATAATAATAATAATAGTAACAACAACAACAATAGTAATAATAAAGTTAGTGTGTGTATGTGTGTGAACGTGTTTAATAAAATTCTCTTCAATAATACATAAAACACAACTTTTACTATAGCATGCTGTTCACACCTTAGACATTGTAAAAGGATGTCACAAAATTCTTTCACATTTCCTGTCAGCCAAAACAGGTCTTTTTACCTAAATCTACCTTTAAAAGAAAAAAATACCATCAATGAAGAATGTAAGCTGTTACTTTCCTTTTCAATCTCTTCTACCTCACAAGTCATTATAAATCAAATGAACAAGCAATACACCCAGAAGAACTGGGTGTGGTTGAGATGGTGGGATTGCTATTTCATTTAGTAAACACAGAGAAGTGACTCAAATATGAAATGTTTAAGCGAAGTTACTTTCTTCTCTTTTCTTCAAAAATAAAAATAGGAAAGGTGAAATCAAGGATACTAACTTGGAGTCCATCTGAGAAAGAGGAAAGAATAATTACACTGGTGAGTCTCTGCTTTGTCTGTAATGTGCAGAACACAGCAAAGTAAGGCCAACGTTACTCATAAAAGTGTCAGCTCCTTCTCTTCTAGATCTTTGAGCCTAGGGGACAGTTTTCTTCCTAACACAGATCAGCGGGCTCACCCTGGAGGAGCCCGGTAAGCATGACACTCTCCCAAAGCAGGTACAAAGCAGCAGAGACTAAAAGCCCCAGCTAGAGCAACTCTCAACCCAGCAGACCTTGCCAGGAAAGTTCTGAACTTCAGCTTCCTTTTTCTGTCTTTGAAATGACACACCTATGACCTGGGTACAACCCACATCCGTGCTTCTCCACTACAAGCTCCTTCTTAGGAAGCTCTCTGACACAAATGCTCTCACGTTTTTCCCAATACCTTTGTATACGGTGGGCACTCAGAAAATACAATGTAGGGGCTGAAGAGCTGGCTCAGCACTTAAGAGCACTTGTTGCTATTGCAGAGGACTCAGTTCAATTCCTAGCACTCACATGGTAGTTCACAGCCATCCCAAACTTCAGTTCCAGGGAACTTAATACCCTCTCTGACCTCTGTGGCACCATGCATGCACAGGGTACACAGATGAACATGCAGACAAAACACTCAGACACAAAATAAAACTGAATCTATCTAAATTTTTTTTAATTGTAAAGAAATACAAGGTAAATACATGAAGCTGATCCTTACTAGTCACTGGAGTCCAGGAAAGAAGCTTCTGCAACTATAGTTCTTCTGGGATAGTGTGCAGCAGAGGTTACTAAAGGTTACTAGAATTATGTGCTTTGAGTTATTTTTCCATTAGTTTTATTAGACTTTTCATTACTGAATGTGTGTATGTGTGTGTATTCAAGTTTCACTCACTCAGGCACATTTTCTTTGCATTTTCTATCTATTAAACTAATAAACTAACAGTGCCATTTCCATGGTAAAATTCAATGCTACCTACAACCCAATGAATATACCTTGATACGGTTTTTATGCAATCTGCTGGATTTTCAAGGTTGCAGCTCAAGAATCATACACTCTTGCTTCCGTTGAAAATAAAAGCTATAGAAGAGTCAAGTCCTCAGGAGATAATGAGAGCAGAAATGTGTGGACACTCTAAGCAACATCCATAAAGCCGATGACTGGGAGCTGTAGTGAGTGTCTGGAAGGTTACTAACAATAGTGAGATGCACTCCTTCAAAGGGAATTAGAATCAGACGTAGAGTCAGAGGCAGGCAGATCTGGCTCCAAGTGAAAAGGCGCAGGAACCAGCTAAAGAGAATGCTCCTGAGAGCCTTCCTCACGGGTTTCTAGACGGGCTCCAAATCTACGAGTACACTGGCATTTCCGCAACTTAAAAAGAAAAGGCTGTGAAAGCAATGGGACTTTAAAATTGAGCAAAAACTGGGCTGGAAGGGTAGCTCATTGGTTAAGAGCGCTGGCTGCTCCTCCAGACACCCAGGGTTCTATTTCCAACAAGCCCATGGCAGCTCACACCACCTGTAGCTCCAATTCCAGGGCATTCGATGCCCTCTTCTGGCTTCCGTAGGCACTGCATGCAAGTGGTGTACAGTCAAGCATGTAGGCAATACATACACATGCAATACTTTTTTTTTAATAGGCAAAAATTAAGAAATACAGGACAATAACATATTCATGGTAACAGAAATTAATCACAAAAACAGCAAAACTGATGGCATAAGCATCTGGAATACGAAGGCACTGGAACAGTCACTAGCATGATGTGCCTGCTCTAACCCTAACTTCATTATCCTTTCTTACTTATACTGGATAATGGCAAAGGCTCTTTCCCTACAACAAGGGCTTCAGATCCAGGCATCCCTGGAAAGTCTCCTACACAGTAATCAGGATTATATCCATCACTGTTTCACTCTTTAATCATTCACAGTGTTATAATATGTCAAAACTTACCTTGGTTTTTATAGGCCCCGGCTGAATTATATTGAATCGCATTCCATATCTACCCCATTCAGCTGCAAGAGACCTAAAATTAAAGGAGATGAGACACTGAGTTGCATTCCATAGTTCCCCCGATTCAGCTGCAAGCATCCTAAAAATCAAAGTGAACAAAGCATCTAAAATACTGTAGTGTATGCTCAAGCATGAATACCCAGGGTTCACTGCATAATCACTGCTTGCCAGGAATCACACTTACCTACAAGTAAGTGCTATTATTACTCTCTAGATTACAAAGAGGCAGATAACTGAGGCACAGAAAGACTAAACCATTTTCTCAAGGTCCTGTTGCTAATCTGTCAACCTCTGGGAGTCTAGGCCATGGCTACATCCTTACCCACTCTACTTCATAACACTTACATTTTAGTGTCCTTAGACACTAAAGGTGTCACTTACACCTACCACCTACAGTTTACAGGAAATCTAATATGCCAGCCTCAGTGACACATGCTTTTAATCCTAGCACTTAGGAGACACAGGTAGGTAGATTTCTATGAGTTCAAAGCCAGCCAGGTTTACATTAGAGCTTCAGGCTCATGCCCACCACCATCTGTGGCTCAAGCTTACATTTACAAAGGTTTACTTTTCCTTAGCGCCTATGCACTGGATCACAATTCAGTAAGTTTCATAAAACTACAGGATATCTATTAAGATAGTTTGAAAGCATCAATCAAAGTCCATGTCAGTAAAGCCAGACTTACGGCATGGGAACATGTGATCCAATATAGTCTGTTCCAAATCAGTCTTTTCTACCTTTCTCTGAATGGAGACCAGAGAACTTATCTATTTTCAGCAACACAATTAACACAGTAGTGCTCACTTATTCATGGCTTCCACGCCTGATTTGGCTGAAGAACTTGGCATCACAAATCCTGATCCACTCTCAGCATAGATGGTCGTGATGGCGAGAAATGCAGCTCCTGAAAAGTTAAAGGAGACAGTCGGTCAACAATGCAGCTTCATCAGCTCACATCAGAGAAGCATGATCAACAAGATCAGGATCCTGTGCAAAAAGTAATCACACAAGCTACAGGGCTTGTTCTTGTCTTTTAAGTTTACGAGCTTTCATCACTGAAAGAATGACCTAAGAAAAGTATGGTGTCTTGCTCCTAGTCTTACTGTCTTTGGGATGGCCAGTCTGCACTTGCTGGAATTCTGACGATACAAAGACCCAAATCTAAGAGACTCATACTGTAGCCAAGTACTCCTTCAATGTGAAGAAATCAGAATTAAAATAAAATTATCAAGGACGTCTGCCTCTAGCCCCGATGGACTCATAAACATCATAAACACAGTACAAGAAGTATGATACTGATTCCGTCACTGCCAGATACCTTACAGCACACAGAGAACGGTCATTTCGAGATCATAAGCCTAACATCAGCTTAGATTTCTGAGTGAGAAGCAACTCTGAGAAGGAATGCACGCACGAACGAGACTCGGTTACTTTTCATAGATTCTCCCTGAGTATTCGCTGATGCCCCATTATGCAGCAGAGGGGAAGCACTATGGATTCTGGAAAATGTCAGTGTAGCTGTGAGCTGAACAGTGTCTGTAGACCTCACAAAGGGTTGAGAGACTCAGGGGTGGTAAGTGACTCAAGGAACATCCAAGACTTTCTGTAGCCAGCCATAATCATACCTACGGGCAAGTCAGCCCCAGAGGAACAGCTACAATACCCACCCAAATAAACTTTAAAGATGACTTGTAGAGTGATCCTGTACTCAGAGTGACTGCTTACTGAAGTAAGACTCGACATACCTCAAAAGAAAACTCAAACCACAGACTTTGTATTCACATTGAGTTACAAACATGAGGAAAAGCCATTAACAGAAAGACTCCAAAAATGAACAGAAGATACAATTAGCATGTAATGACATTTTTAACAGTACTGTACACTTGGTAAAAGATTTCAAAGAAAATATGTTAAAAGAGTTCAACGAAGGCCAAATATGGGCTTCTGGGTAAAAGAACCTGTCACCATGCCTGACATGCTGAGTTCAATCCCTGGAACCCACGCAGAGGAAAGAGAGAAGCTGATTCTTAAAGTTGTTCTCTGACCTCACATGCTCATCTCAGACCACAGCCACACACATGCATACTCAGACACAAATACATAAATGAAATTCTAAAAATAATTAGAAATACAAAAATAGAAATAACATCTATGGCAGAAAATATAATATCTGAACTTTTAAAATTAAATGAATGAGCTTAGCTGTAGAACATCTTCATTGAAGACACAACAATAAAAACCATCAAATATAGGGGCTGGAGAGATGGCTCAGTGGTTAAGAGCACCAATTGCTCCTCTAGAGGACCCTGGTTCAATTCCCAGCACCTACATGCCACCTAACTCTAGTTCTGGAGGATCTGGACTCTACAGGCACCCGGCATGCGCAAACAGCACAGACATACATGCAAGCAAAATACCATACACGTAAAATAAAAATTAATATATATATATATATATATATATATATATATATATATATATATATATATATATATCTCAAATACAAAGGTCATGGGGGAAACAGCTGAAAACAAGCAAAAGACCAGAAGAAAAAGTGGCTATGGAATGTTTTAGCATAATATGTATGCAATTGGAGTTCTAAAAGGAAGAAATATAGACTAAAAAAAATCAAATTTGGTAAAAACTATAAATTACAGTTCCTAAGAAGCAAACAAATGCCAAGAAGGATAGATAAACAGAAAGCAGAAACTATAAAAACAAGCAACAGACCACAAGCAGTGGGGGGATGAGGGTTCACAGGGAAGTGTGCTCACCCAGCCTAGTCAGGGACCACACAGAAGACAGTGACACCTGAAGATTCTGAAACAGTTTATTAACGTTGAATTCCGTAACAGAAAATGTCCTTCAGCTGAAAGTGCTGTCTTCTGATACACTAGTGCAGAGAGAATTCACAGCCCCTAATTTGCACCAGAATGAATTTAAAGACAGCCTTGAGGCTAAATAAAATTAATACAGAAATAGTAGGCATGTAGGTGAACAGAAAGCATGTTTTCTTGTTTCTTAATTTTTTAAATCGACTGTGTAAAGTTATACTAAAAAGTGACATGATACACATAAGTAGCAACTGCATCTGGGACATGGTAGTCTCAGTAGATCGAATGAACTAAAAGTTGGAAGAGTACTCCAGGTTGTGAGAAAACCAATTTTCTACTTCTCAAACTGTTCTAACACTACATATGAAAAAACTGTCAATTTAGTATTATTAAAGAATAAAATATATTTTTGTTTTATAAGACACATTTTAATTACTCTATGTTTTAAAGTGGGGTATGGTGATACACACCTATCATCCCCACACGTTCAAAGCTGAGGCAGGAGCGGAAGGATAGCCTGGGCTACATAATAAGACACTGTCTCAAAACAACAGGAGGAAAGAAGGGAAGAAGAGGTTTAAACTTGAAGAACCACCAAGAAAGCATTTCGAAACACACTTCTGTAAGTTCTTCCTCTCCTCCACACAGTCAAGTCTCCTTCCAGAAACAAAGTGCAACTCAGCTTAGAGAGCGGGGGTGGGGGGGTGGGGGGGTGGAGGAGGGTATGGGAGTGTCACACTGAGGGTATGTGAATAAGCATGGCTAGGTTAGCCATGCTCACAACTCCTTCTACGCATCAAACTCAGCCTTTCAGAACTCTGAAAATAGGCTTGCCTCCAAAACCTCCTTGTGTGAAAGACAAGGGGATGTGGAGATTTAGTGGTCCCGGCGCAATACAGGGACAAGCAATGCCAGACGCCTTTTTTAAAATTTATTCATAGCTGTAAATTTGCATCACCTCCAGCTGTGCCTCTAACTCTAGCTACTCTACCCTTAGGAAACTTCATGCCCTTGACCCTCAACCACCTGCTGTGTTCTCTTCTGCCCCTTATGAAACAATAGTGCACTTGAAACCGGTGTCCTCATCACTAGACCCCATGACCTTCCTAAATTGACCTCCTAGGTGTTGGACTGCCTACATATTTTTGATGAAGGATTACATACACTGCTTCCCCCCTCCCCTCCGGTCAACATCCAGGCTTACTCATATTGGCATGCTTGAGAGATCATGGCCACTTGAGAGCCTCCACTACTAATCCAGTACCAGGTTAGACCTATTGCATTCAGCTTCTCCAGCCCAGGAAACAAACTGTCAGGTCACAGCCTCAACTGACAGGAAACTTGGAAGAACTGAAATGGGCTCCCATCTTTTAAAAAGTCTTACCTAATACATTGATAATGAAGCCCATAGAATATTAATCGAGTGTGATGAGTAAAAATAGGTGGAAGTCTGTGTTAAAATGAAAGACAATGATGAGAATCGAGTCAGTCAGAAAACTAAGAATCCCAGCGATGAGCAAGGGAAGAAATAAGAGATAATGAAGCAGAGAAAGAAAATGATCCTGGAGACAGAAAGAAGCAGAGAACCTAAAATGAAGAGCCTACATGGGGAGAAGAGAGTGGGAAAGAAATAGAGACAGGATCAGAAAGTAGAGAGGGAAAACCACACAGAGCCAACAAGACAAACGAGACAAAAAGTAAGAGCAGGCATGGAGAGAGAGTCCTATCTCCGTTCCCAAGTCTGTCTGTCCATCGGGGAAAAAAAATCAACCAGTAAACAAAATAACAAGGTCACGAAAGTCCTGATCCAAATCACATCCACTTCGCTAGAGCGGAAATGGGTAATGAGGGCTGTGCCGAGCGCTGGGGAAGGACGGAAATTATGAGCATCTCTTAATCGGCTGTGCCTTTCCGTGATCCTTTTCACCCGCCCATTTCTCTGATCGCCCCTTCTCAAGCCGGTTCCTGCATCATGCACACTGGGAAGAGGAAACCGAGCCTCACAGACAGATGTTTCTGAGCCAGAGAGGAGACAAAGGTCAGATACAAGGTCCTCCTTCCACCACCGCAGTCGCCTTGTTCGGTGTGGTCTACCTACTCTGAGAACATGCCCTAGGCTTCAGGTCCTAACTGCAAATTATTCAGAGGTGCAATCTTGTACACCTCTGCTTCAGGGGCACACAGCCAAAGCCCTGTTACAAAAGTCGGTGAGAATTTAGTTAACAAAGCATTCTATGTAAGCGTGGGAATCTCCCCCTCCCTCCTCTCTCTCTCTCCCTCTCTCTCTTTCTCTCTCTCTCTCTCTGTAATACTTTCTCTGTAAGTATATATACAGGGACTACACATTTTCTATTTATACAGATATAAATATTACTAAAGAAATTGGTTCATAGTCATGACAAAATGTTCTAGTAACGTCATTTAAATCTAGTCCCTTTGTCCCTCTATCGTATCTCTCTCCAGTGTTTGCAATCTCAAAGATGTCTCCTTCATCCAACTATTCACCCCAGCTAAAAAAATGTTCCTCTAGTGAGTAAGTTCTGCTGCTGTCAGCTCTGAAGCCTCTTCTACCTTACCACCTGTATTATCTTCTCATATGCCAAAAAAGGAAACACCAAACTTCCCAGTCCCACAATGTAGGCAGTGATCTTTGACATGGAATCACCATTCTTCATAAGATAACTCTGATGGACACCTAACTTCCTTTTCTGGCTTGGGGACTTTCCAAGTTACATATCGAGCCACCTCCCCACAACTGTTCCCTGCCTTCTCTGTCCTCTTCTCTACCCACGTCGAATTCTTCATTATTCCCTAAGCACATCTGCCCTTCTCCTCCAACAGGCCTCTCTCCAGGGATGCTCCTGACCCCTCTTCCTCATGTCTCTACTCCTACATTTCTGAAAACTAATCTCAACTGCATCTTATTCCTGGATCTAATCACTGGCCACAGGATCAAGTAGTCCTTACCATCCCTGAGTTTCCAAATGCCCTTGAAACACGTGTTTTCTGTGACTTATACCACAACCCCTAGTAGACATGGTGCAACGTTACGTGTGCAGACTGTCTCCATTGCACCTTGAAGTGCACCAGGGCTTAGCAAAGACTCAGCTGAGAAGGCGCCCACTAAACACGGGAGGAATGAGTGAGCGCACCTTTCTGCGCTTTAATCAGCTGCTTTCCCACTTCTAGAGTCACGTAGGCTGTGCCATTGAGAACTATGTCGGTGATGGTCTTCCAAGCATTGGGAGACAGTCTTTCGCTGGGAGAAATGAAGTTCCCTGCTGCGTTGTTTATCACCACCTAGCATTGAAAAAGTCGAGCCGTTAGAAAGCACATCTGAACATCAGTCAGCTGCGATGCACTGCCACGAGAGTCACTTGACCTGCCAGCTTTTGGAGTCTGCGAAAACCGCCTGTATTGTTCCCCAATCTCAGAATTCTGAGTCCTGTCTTTTAAGTCACTATAGACTGTATCGACGACAAATGGAGATGAGCATATGTGCCATCTAACTACACTTTCTAAATAACCACAAGATGCCTTTGAGCCAGCTGTGCAAAGTTGTAATCCCAGCACTCAGAAGGTTGAGACAGGAGGACTGAGAATTAAAAGCCAGGAAGTTCAGACCAGCTGGTGCTACAAGGAGAAGAAATCCCTATCTTAATCTCCACCCACAGACGCAAATCGCCAAAATGAAGCCTTTTAAGTTATGCTGTCTTTAATTTTAAGTAATAGAATTCTTCACTGGTGGCCCGTTTCCTCACTCCCTGTGATGGATCTGCTGAGATCGGCAGCAGATCCAGGATTACAGGTCTGCCTGAAATAACAGAGGAAAGTTTAATAAAGAACAGTGTTCTCTTTGAGACCATTGGAAAAAAATAGATTTGCTCTAATAAATGAGCCAAGAAACAGCGAAGTTCTCACTACCTCTCAGGCCTACGAAGGAGAAATGGAAAATACCTGCTAATTTCCCAGGTTTGGGCCATTTTCCTCCACTGAAAGGCACTAATGGTTATCAGAAAAAGCAAACCCAATCAATCACTTAAACTAGATACAGTGCTTCTGGGCAACTGCTCTCATTATTGTATATTCTCATTAAATAAAGTGAAGCCAAGTTTGTTCTACGATTATAAATGTGTTTTTTAAAGTAATCATGTAGGGTAATGGTAGAGCAGTCCATCTAATCTTTTCTCTGCTTTAAGCAGAGCCAGGGTTTTTCTACCCTGGCTCTTGCTCACATCAACAGCTCATTCCCTCTGTGTGTTGTGGTGATGTTCTCAGAGTCAAACCCGCGAGCTTTCAAAGGCTCCAGCCCCACTGCACTTACATCAGGGTGCCCTGCGACTTTGATCAGCTCCAGCACTGTATTATGTACCATATCAGGATCACGCACATCACACCGAATCGCATGAACCTGCAAAACGATGATGAGAAGAAAGAAAGCAGCCATTTCCGGGCTTCCCAAACCAAAAACACAGACACACTATGTAAACGTGTTCTAATCCCCAAATTGGACTTTAATATACCTTATTTCCAGTTTTAGAAGAAATCTCTTCTGCAGTAGCTTTCAAAACATCAATATTCCTAGAAATAAGCACAGGGAACTTCATCTGAGTCCCGAAATGCTCTCGCATTATATTTTTCTTTTTAATTCCCTAAGCTAAAGAACACAGACAACTGACAGTTTAAAGAAAAGCATTTCTGTGAAAGTATAAAAGTTACACTTACATGCAAATCCAGCTGATTGATTCCATGTTTTTTAAAGTTAAATTGAAATAATTTTCATACATCTGAAACTAATTTATGGAATCAGTCACTTTCATATGAGTAGCTTTTGCATTATCTAATATCAAACGATTTAGGAGGGTTTTGTTCGGTTTTGTTGAGGAAACAGAAACTCATGTAGTCAATGTTGGTCTTCAACTCTCTATGTATTAAAAATGACCCTGAGTTCCTCAGCCTCCTGCCTCTACCTCCCAAGTGCTGGGGTTACAGGTGTGGGCAACTATACCTGACTTATCAATTTAATATTTCCTTGATTAGAATCATTATATTCGTTCTTCAACCAAAGAAATATATTATAGTTATAACCCCCATGGGTTTCAGATTAAATTCATGAGTTTGGATAACCCTATGTGTTCAGTCTCACATCCTTGAAAGAAACATAAAACACAAACCCTAAATGTCAACCAGATAGTATTAAAGTGAAAATAATATTTTAAAAATCTTCAAAACATTACAACATTAAGAACATAATAAACATTCTGGCCAATTTGCATTTGTGGAAGACACAGTAACTATCACTGAGGTGACTACTTGGGCAATTTTTTCAACAAGGCTCCAAAGATGCAGATTTCATAGTTAGATGGTACCAGAATATGCCTACATAAGAACTTCTACTGTATGGCTTTACAACTACCACAACATATGGTTTGAAATTCCTGCCCACCTTAAAGCAACCATAAGGGTGGCATCCATTATCTGGCATGAGGTTAATTATCTACTGACTTAGTAAGAAGGATAAGGATTCCAACAGAAATCAAAGCATTTCAATGTAGTCCTTTGGAACTCTACCTTCATATTCTGAAAACAAAAGATGCAAATATCAGCAGTTTCATAACCAATTCTATTTTTACATCCCAAATTACAACTCATTTTTTTTTCCCAAGGAGATCTATTTAATCAGTCTACAGAATGTTTTATCTAAGATGCAATCAAAAGGCCCTGGCAAACGGTTTTTCATACTGTGGCTCAGACAGGCTCTTCATAGACTCTCGAGTGACACTCACCGGCTGGCTATCACGCACTGGGCTCCCAGACTGGACAGGAAAGTTGTCATTGCCTTGCCAAGGCCTGTACCTCCTCCGGTGATAAAAGCCACTTTTCCTTGAAAAGTATTAGGTGGTAGCATAGGCTTTAAAAGGGGCGGGAAGAATTTAGACTGCGGAGCATCGATGCTTTGATACAATGTTTTTGTTCCATAACTGAAAAACTAAAAAGGGAAAAAATGAATTGAGACTTGTATACCTGCATATTAACAACAGAGATGGAATCTTCTAACTATCCATCACTATGGCATGTAAGCCATTATATTTTTTCTGGATTAATTAAATATAATAAGTGAATATAATTATTAAGTACTATAAGAAGGTTGTTTTAAAAGCATGGGCTCCAGGTCTTAGACAATGCAGGGAAGAAATTCCTCCATAGCCATATAACCACCAGCAAGTTCTTAAACTTCTCTGTGCCTTAGTTTCTTCATCCATAAAATGAGAACAACAGAGGCATCTTCACGGGACATGGTAAGGATTTCATGAGCTGCTGTAAGTAAAATAGCTACAGTAGTACTTAGCACAAGGAAGTAGTACACAGCACATAGTACTCTGCTCTAAACAGCGGCGTTATCATTTGGAGGTATTATGTTTACTTGTGAGGTTAAAGAGTAAGGCAGCTGGGCAGGGTAGTACACACTAGGCAGAGGATCAGGAGTACAAGGACATCCTCAGGTACACACATGTGTGAGCCCAAAATATGTTACATAAGAATCTTTCTCAACTCTCAACTTACAAAAGAATATGAAGCTTTTTTTCCCCCCTTTTTGTCTTTTAAAATAATATTTGAGTTGGGTGAGTGGCACTCATCTGTGAACACGGCCATTCCAGAGGCTGAGGCAGGAGGATTACAAGTTCAAGGCCAGCCTGGGCCATACAACACAACCCCATTAACAAAAGAAAAATTTAAATGAAAACCACATTCTGTCTCTGAATTACTGATGATGACTATTTTTAAATTCTTTAAAGTTTATCAATGCCTCTTTTTATGCTTTCTTCTAGCAAAAAAACAAAAAACAAAAAACAAAAAAGAGCAGGTAAAAGATTCCTGCTATATTTAAAGGGCAAATAATTCAAATTAACTTAAAACATATTTCTTTTGCTTAGCTTTATATTTCACAGTTTGAAATCAATTCCTTGTGAAAGCAATGTGAAAATGTGCTATCCTCACACATTTTAATTATAAAAACAAACTGTAAGTGTGAAACAAAACACACAATAAAAACCAACATTCATTTAGTGGTTACTATGGGCTAGGATTAGATAACAAACTGTAATCACCACAGCCACATGAAATAGGTATTAATGAAATAGGTATTAATTACTTTTACCCCACTGCCTAGCAGAGGCTAAGAGTGGTTATGAAGGTTGACAAAGCTGCAGGACCAAATTCAAACCCAGGCTGGCACGCTAGAGCCCGCTCCTATAACACCCTGGCACACTGCCTCTGGTTTTCCTCATTGACACACCAGGAAGGGATGTGGTATTTCCCCATCAGGTAGGTCATGGCTGCGAGATCAGAATTCTAGATCTATAACTGACTGCCAGAGTTTTTCTGCATACTACATACCTGTCATCAGTTGATCACGGCATGTACAAATTTACCCCCCAAAGAAATAAGCAGAATTAAAAGACTTAAATAAGGCTTAAATATACAAGAAAGTGCTTATGATGTGGTTAAGTCAATATACATATAATATGTTCTTAAAAGTAAATGTTTAGGGGTGAGGATGTCACTCTGTTGGCAGAGTACTGCCTAGCATGCATAAAGCCCTGAATTCAACTCCCAGCACTATACAGGAAATTAGGTTTGGTAGTGCACACTTGGAATGGAAGTTCCACAGAAAGGAAGCTTGAGGATGAAAAGCTCATGGTCATCTTCAAATACATAGCAAGACTGAGGCCACCTGGTCTCAATAAAAATATCCAGTTAGGATGAAGACAAGAAGAAAACAACCATAAGTAGTGAACTATGTGCTGTCTGACAATGCTGCCTGTCGACAACAACTATAACGGAGATTCTGCAGAGTAGGAAACTGGGCCTCTAAAAGGTCAAATACTCTACTTTTAAAAATAATAGTAAGGGAGCCAGAGTGATTACAGGACCTGAGTTCAGTTCCCAGCACTCACATTCGGTTCATAACCGCCTCTAACTCCAGCTCTAGGCGCTGACCTGACACCTTCTTCTGGCCTCTTGAGTACCCCTAACGCATGGCATACACTCACACAGATGCGTAAGTAAAAATCGTGTAAGTGATAAGTCTATGATAAATAAAATAATAGTGAGAAGTGAAAACTTGACTCAAATCCAAGATGTGCCTCGCTTCAGTCTCTCCTGTGTTTGGTCATTATGTCTAAGTGATGGGGTTATGGATACTTTTTTCTATTCCATTTGTTTGAAGTAGTTTCAAAAATCTACTGAGTATGATCCTATTTCATAATCAGAAAAAATCATCATCAAAGGTCAAGTTTTGCAAATCTGGTTATGTCTCAACTTCATCACAATTCTATCATCAGGCAGTGACCCCTCACTCCATATCCTTTTGCCACGACACAATAATCCAAGCAACCTACAATCATCTTTTTCTTCATAAATGGCAGATTTGCTTAAGACTTCCACCCACCTCCACAACGACTCCATTAAGATGATGAATCAGGAAATTTGCACAAGTGGGCTGATAAATTTGTCACTATCTGGGAATAATGAAAAAAGAAAAATGTGCTGTGGTGTTCAAAAGGTTCTGCCATGAATTTTTATTTATTTGGGGTTAATTTTTGTAGGAAATTTGAAGCTTTGTGTGGGGCAATTAAATATTTAAATAAAAACGTTTAAAATAGATTTAAGAGCATTTTATCAGCCTTCTAACGGGCAGCATACAAAGGTAAGAATATCACATTTGATAATAGCAATCCCTACTGTGTTAATGAAGTGTCATTACATGTCTTTGTAAAGTTCATGTGATATGACTGGTAATAATCTTCTGAATTCCTGTCCTACCACGGAAAGGGAAAACACCGATTTGCTATTTGACACCATCCTCAGAAAATTGGCAGCATCCATGTGAGCATGAATTCAGCCACCTCTTTGCCTAATCACAAGTTATCCGGTAAGACTCACCAAAGTGACTAGATCTCACAGGATCATGTGATCAGGCCCCTTCCTACAAGGCAAGCCCTTAAATAACCCTAAACTGCACCTGGCCACTTCCTTCTGAATGATGAAAAGTGGATGCAACATAAACATGCCTCGAATGACCCTAAAACCTTGCATGGTGGTTTTTCTACCACATAGGGTGTTTAGACGTGAGTTGCTTTTTAAATTAGAAATAATACTTTTCTCATCAGGGTTGATTTTCTTGTACATCTTTGGTGTGTTGGACTTTAAAAACTTTCTAAAATCTTCCTATTTTGGAAATGTCAACTTATTACGTGTTGAGCCCTCAATCTGCCTTAGGAAGATTGGCTCTCACCCCCTCCCACCTCCACTCTTATCACCCACCATACATACCCAGCACGTATACTAGGGGTGATCACACTAATTCTAAAAATGGCAATTCTGAAAAAGTATTGTCTTTGTCCTTTCCTTATGGGATTAAAAACCGTATTCATACCTAAATCATGTAAGGATTTTTTGCTAGCCTAAAATAAGTAGTACTCTAAAACATGGGGGCATTGGTAATCTTAGGCCAATGTGTACTATGAAGATAGCCCAAAGTCTTGAAACCTTGAGTCAACATTAAGATGTTGGGAAAACTCAGATAAAACTCAGAAGTCATACCAAGACTACATGAGTTAAGTACAACCCTGAACCATGCCCACTGGAGGTAAGTTTGGCTGCCTGCTCAACTTCCACTCGTACAGGCTAAGTGAGTCCATTCCACTGGGCAGTTGCCTTCATTTACAGGGCCTTCAGGGACTTGGGGCACCTGGGGCACTTGAGTGATGACCCCTTGTCTGAACAGAACCCAAGCAGCAATAGGAAAAGGGGTGGGGCAAGTTTGGGATGTTTGTAGAGGTCGATGTTAGTGTTGTTTTACTTTCTACACCTCAAATAAGCTTCTGACATTCCATGTAAAATAAATATCTTTTGGAGATAGTATTTAAACATGCTAGTTTTTAAATTTTTTTTTCAGAAAATCCACTTTCAAATCTGTAAAACTCAGTAAGCAATATATTTTCATAGGGAAGTAGTGAGGCTGAAGGGATCAATATTTAATAACTATTGGTTCAGCTATTGGTGGTAACCAATGTCACTGATGTTGCTCAGATCTCCATAATCAAACTGCATACCTCAAAACCATGGCTGCATCCAGAATCAAAAAGACAAAACTACACACTTAGTTCTCTCTCATTCTCTTTCTCTCTCTCTCTCTCTCTCTCTCTCTGTGTGTGTGTGTGTGTGTGTGTGTGTGTGTGTGAGAGAGAGAGAGAGAGAGAGAGAGAGAGAGAAAGGGAGAGAGAGAGAATGTTTGTTTGAGAGTACACCAGAGATCAGCCTTGAATATCATTCCTCAGTAGCTGTCCATCATATTCTTTGGAACAAAGTCTGTCATTGGCCTAGGAACCCAGGAGTCCTCCAGCCTCTGCTCCCCAGCAATGGGACTCTAAGTGTATGCTACCTGACGCAGTTTTATATGGGTTCTGGGGACTGTACTCAGGTCTTCACAGCCCCCCATCTAATGTGGTCTCAGCTTGCTTTTCTAAAACTACTTCACATCAGTTCCAACAATAAACTCTACAGTTACTATTACTGCAGCATTCCTTGCCAAGAACTTTCACCTTCTAACCTTTGCTCTATTGCTCTCTATAGCCTGAATTACCCTTTTTCAGAATCACATGTCTAAACCAGTCAAAAGTGGCAACATTTCCCCTCTTGTTTGGTGCTTACTTCTTTGGAGGCCAATTTGGCAACATTGATCAAAATGTTACATACAATACCCTTTGATCCACATTCAAGAATTTACTCAACATCTATAGTCATTAGGTAGATGTTGGAGAAAGGGCATTCTGTTCCAAGACATGCATTAATGGACAAGAGGTGTAGTTCAGAGGTAGAACATTTGCCTAACATGTACAAGGTCCTGGTTCTACTGCCAGTACTGAAAACAAATTATATCCTTATCAAAATCCTATCTAGCTTTTTACAAAAGCTGATGAGACTATCCTAAAACTGATATGGAACATGCTCAAACTAGTCAATTCCATTTATAAAGCATGGACCTATTACCCACTAAAAGGACACAACTCACATGCTAAAGTAAACATTGCCACAGTTTATCCAATTGCTCAACAATGTGTGTTGACTATCAACAATGTGAAGCATCGAGTGTTGAGAGAAAGATGCAAAGGAAGTGATACATAATCTCCACTGTGTGTTTTAGAAGAGGCTGTCTTCCTCTACGTGTTGACACAAACACAAAAGCTTCTGGAAGAACCCACAAGAAACTACTCACTGTAGGAAACTATCAAAGAGGACTGACAAGATAGACACAGCATGATACTGTTTGAGTATCATTAGATGATACTTAATAGCTAATATTATCCAATACAACACAAAATATCCAACTCAAAATTGAATAGTGTGCAAACACACAATACAGGAAGGTTTTAGATGAAACCAATATTACCGAAAGGCAGCACAGAAAGAGTTCATAAGGACGCTGACTTATTTGAAGTACTCTACCTTTAACTCATGGTTGTGGGTTCCATCATAGACAATGAACGCCTTCCATGGTTCTTTCAGGTAGAGGGACAGGGCTTATGTCAGGTGAATATTTTTAGATCAGATTTACTCTATTTCAGATTCACACAAATGTGTGAGTCTGTGAAGATTGCACTTTAACTGTCATATAACATTGGTTTGGTAAAACTAGCCAACCATATATTCCAAAGTCTGTGTTTGAAAATGTGTATCTCTATACTTCCAAAGCATTTCCTAATGCCTGCATATAATAAGCCTCCCATTGCTGCTTGCAGCTACCTCGAACTATACAGCAAAAGCCTGTCCCTAACAATATTGAAAATGGGGGCTTGGAGGGATGATAGTTTGGCACTAAGAGACATACTGCTCTCCCTGAAGACCCGAGTTTGCCCCCAGTACCTGAATGGTCCCTGCAACCATCTACAACTCCAGTTCTATGGAAGCTGATGGCCTCCTCTTGCCTCTTAAGGCACCTGGGTATAGACATACATGAAGTCAGACATTCATACACATAAAAAAAAAATAAATGTTTCTAAATGAATAAATAAAAATAAAACAGTGATACTTTGGGGTCATCTCCTTCTTCAGGATGGAAGAAAGAGATACACCTCTTCTGAAGCCTCCGACATCAAGGACACCAAGCTAACATAGACTGGATTTTAGCACAGCGTCCTTAGACTGAGACCAGGAGCCCCATGTACTTCTTTCTGTGTCCTAAGACACAAACTCCACTATGTCAAGTCATTTGAACTTTCAGAAATAGGCAATGACTCTTCACTTGTTGGTGCATGTTATTCTTCCGGTTGAAACTGCCTTTTTCATGTTCATTTTATTTTGTGTGTATGTGTCTGTGTATTTGTGAGATTTGAGTGAGAATGGCCCCCTCTAGGCTCATACATTTGAGTGCCTAGTCATCGGGGTGTGGAACTATTTGAAAGGATTACATGGACTAGGAGTTATAGCCTTGTTGGAGGAAGTCATTGCCCAGAGCGTGTTTCTGTCTGTCTGTCTGTCTCTCTCTCTCTCTCTCTCTCTGCCTGCAGATCCACATGTAGAACTCTCAGCTACCTCTCCAGCACACCTGCCATGTGTGCCACCATGCTACCTCTCTCTGCCCTCACCCCGTCTCTCTCTCTCTCTCTCTCTCTCTCTCTCTCTCTCTCTCTCTTTGCCTGCAGATCCACATGTAGTACTCTCAGCTACCTCTCCAGCACCACACCTGCCATGCATGCCACCATGCTACCTGCCATGATAACGGACTAACCCTGAACTGTAAGCAAGCCCCCAGTTAAATGTTTGCTTTTATACGAGTCGCCTTGGTCATGGTGTCTCTTCACAGCAATAGAACAGTGACTAAGACAGGTGCTTACCAAGGACAGAAGTGAGTGTCAGATTCCCTGGAGCTGTACTCACAGGTGGTTACAACCTACCCGAAGTGAGTGCTGGAAAATGAACTTCAGTTGTCCGAAAAGCAGCAAGCTCTTTTAACCACTGAGCCATCTCTCCAGCCCTAGGTTGAAATTAATCAATCTGACATCTCATTTAAAAGTTAGTTCTATGACCTACCTCCTCTAGGCAGCCTTCTCTGCTTCTACATGAACATAGATTTGTTCATCTATACATTATAATACACAGTGCTTTCAGTCTGTTGCAGCTTGTGGTAACACATTAAACTATCTTTTTTTCACATTTTTTTTTTTATGTGAACCATGGTGATAAATTTTCCAGCTCCACAACATGGTATGCACAGTCACTCATGTAACATGCTTCTTCCATGTTTACTCTGGGCTAGGCCCTGTACTAGGAACAAGCAGTGAGCTAGCCAGATATAACAGAATAACAGGTGGGATCATAGAAGTTTAAGTGGGATAAAGAAAAACTTTATTTTTTACAGAGAAGTGTTACTCTGGACTTTATTTAACTATACTGCTTAAATTAATACTGACCAGGAACCATTTTTATAAAAATAATGAAGTGATTACTCTAGATGAAAACAAAAGGTTTTCATCAGAAGTGAGCACCAGCCAGCAAGAATCTACAAACACATTTTCACATTTCCACTAAGAAAATTTAAGGTACAAAGTGACAAGGGCATTGCCTTTGATTCTAATTTTTGGTTTCACTAAATGTATTTCAAAGCCCCAACATGAGTTACAAACCATAGCTCCAGAGACATAAGAGAGACTGTTTCTATACTGAATACGGGGTTGCCTTATCAACCAGGGAGTCTCTCTGAAGAAAGCCCAACAATTACATTTCATGATAAACAACTGATGACTGAAATGTTTTCTCAGGATAATGAGATGCAGACTAAAGGCAAGATCCTTTCCTTTTTTTTTTTTTTTTTCATCTCAAGGACACAGCATTTGGCCAAGTAGAGTGAGTCGCAGCCAGTCACTGGACTGAAGTGATGCCTGCCTAGAGCAAGGCTCAATTGCATTCAGACAGTGTTTATGACAATTGAAGCAGTGCTCTCACACTCAAGGTCTTAACTATAATATCTTGTGTTTGCTCTAAAAAACAAACTTGGCAGCTCCCAATTCACAGATGTCATTCATTCCTTTACCACAGGATTCAAACTCCAGCCTTCATGTGTCAAGGAGACAAGTACCTCTATAATCTCAGAACTAACTTTTTTCAGTTTTTGGAGACAGGGTTTCTCTATATAGCTTTGGCTGCCCTGGAACTTACTATGTAGACCAGGCTGGCCTCAAACTCACAGAGATATTCCTGCCTCTGCCTCCAAAGTGCTAGGATTAGAAGTGTGCACCACTGTGCCTGGCTTCTAACATTTTTTTTGAGCAAATGAATCTCAAAATATCAGATTTCAATTTTTTAAAATTCATTTTTCCTTCTTGGAATGTGTTGTCTAATGGTATCAGAAGACTGGACTTCTGGCCTGTGACTCCTGCTGCAATCCTAACAGGTTTTCTACCTCAGAGGAGCTGCTGGTATGGAGAGAACCAGTTTTCAGAAAAGGAGGGCAGGGCTTTGCCTGTTGGTCTTTACAATACTGTGTTGCCTTTAAAGAGAAACGGTATCAACAACAACTGTAGCCGTGAACAGACTACTTTTCAAAAGGCTCTCTGATGTGACTGCATTACCACACCTAGTCCTGCCTTCATATCTGAAGCCTCTTTCCAGCCTGTGCCTGACCCTTGTTCCCTCCTGTGCTGCTCTGCAACCCTGGGATTCCCGCCTTTCACACCTCCTTGCCCTCCAATACTGTTCTTTCACAACACCCCACATTTTTTCTAAAGTGAACACCACAGGGCCAGTCCATCAAACTGGAGGGGCAGGGGTAACAATTGGTGAACTGACTTTTCTACTTGGATAGGGAAATTCTGAGTTTTAGTTTAAGATTTTTAACCTAGTTGGGAAGAAGGATTGTCTTGAGGTTCTGTTCTTTCTTTTTTTCTTCCTCTTCCTTTTCTTCCCTAGTTTTTTTCATTTGCATATTTTATTTCCATTTTAGACTTGGTGGGAAAATGTTGAAAAGCAAAACAATAGAAGATTGAGGGAAAAACGAAAAAGGATTCTACCATGAGATGCAACTCTAAAGGGTGAATCTGAACGTGGCTTAGGTTTTGACTTTTTCAGATTACTTTATTACATTGTGCTTGTTTGTTTTGGGGGAGAGAGCCCTGAGCCCAAGCCTGACAAGCAGAGTTGGAACCTGAGATCTAATGGTAGAAGGTGAAAAACAGCTTCCACAGGTTTTGGCTTCCCGTTGATTTCATTTTTATGTGCATTTGTTTGGTGAAAAATCCATTAAACAAAATGAAATTGTTCCTGTCAAGTCACAAAAAACAAGGCACTGCGAGTGGGTTGGGGGTGGAAGGCTCCTGAACCGGATAGGGCTGCTCAGAGAGGGCTGCTTCAGAAGCAGAACCAACCTTCTCTTTCTCTTTCCTACCCAGGGAACCGACAACTATGCCCTTCAGGCTAGCTTTAACTAAGGGCTTGCCACGGCTAAAAGTAGGTAAAAGGTCAATGGATTTCTTCCAAAATAATATCTGTTTTCCCCACCCTAACAAAACTCCTTGGATCACTGGACAGACCAGAGTACACCCAACCTGTTACTTGCGTCGCTTTCCCTGCTTAGTCACATATGTAAGTTCCTTTATACGAGACTTTAGTTTTTAGATTCATCGGTGTCTTTTAAGTTTTTCACCTTCTCATCTCCCTGTGCCCTGAGACTCCTGGCCTCTCACAAATAGCTGAGCCTCTCCCCTGCCTCCGCACTGCGCCCCTGGAGCCCTCTCCACTCTCCTCACATCCCCCCAAGTCCTGGAGCCCCTGACCCCTCACACGTCCCCCTTGCACTCTCTGCCCTGGGACGCCTGGCACCTCTCACCTCCCTGCACCCCGAGGCCCCCACTGGGTCTCACCTCCTTGCACCCGGGACCCCGGCTCCCGAGCCCCGCACGGTGCCTGAGGTCTGTGGAAGCGAGCCTGACCCTCACCCACCCGCGATGCCTTACCCGCAGAGGACTCGTATCGCAGGGTAGGCGGGACACCCGAGCAAAGAAACCGCGGCCCAGCAGCGCCATGGTTGTTGTAGAACTCTGTCCCAGGAAGAGGGCAGCCCCGCCCCGCCCCGCCCCGCCCCGGCCAGTCCCCCGCCCCCCCAGGCCCGGAAGTCTCTGCTCAAGGGCGGATGGAGTGGCCCGGTTGTGACTGCCAGCAAGGCAGCGGGGGCGGGGCCTGGGTCCCCGGGGCGCTAGGCTGCTGCTCTGCGCATCCCTTGCGAGACACTTTTGCACCCTGGAGTAAGGGTTCGGGACCAGCACCTGTGCCGCACAAAAGTCAGGTATTCCACCGAATGCCTTCGGGCGTTTGTGTTGGTCTCTCAAGTCTGTAAATCGTGATCGATGGAAAGTTACATTACATGCTATCAGAATAATATTTTGGACTTAAAGCATTGGTTTCTTTTCTAAAGCCAAGCGGACCGTGAAATGTCGCACACTACCACTTATCATAAGAAGCTTGCTTGGCTCTGACCACCAAGCCTTTGCTTATTCCAAGAAACTAGTGCCCACTTAAAAAGCAATTGCACAATTACAGTATACGTGACTTGGAAAAACGGGGTTTGAAATGCACGGGTCACTATAAGATTTTCAGACTTGAAATTTAAAAATAAAAGGCAGCTTAGCAGATCGAGCAGCCTATTCTTATCAGGGGGGAAAAAATCTTTAAAGGTATGTGTCTTGTTCTCCTGTCGCTGTGATGAAGACCCTGACTGGGAACAGTGAGGTGAGTCTGCTAGTGAGGTAACTTTCCACCAAGCCTGCATTCCATCCCTAAGACCCTCTTGGTAGAAGGAGCTAACTCTCTGCTGCAAAAGTGAGTGCACTCACAGATACATGAATGTATTTACGATTTTTCAACACTGGGGGGCGGAGGAAGCAACTTAAGGGAGAAAGTGTTTACTTTAGCTCGCAGCTCAAAGTCCCTCAAGATGGGAAGTCAAAACAGGAGTTTGAAGCATGTGGTCAGTATGTTGGAAGATAGGAGAAAGCAATGAATGTACATCTGCTAGTAATCCGGTCTCAGTCTCATTTGTCCAGGAACCCTTGCCCAGGGAATAGCCCTGCCCAAAATGAAGATGGGTCCTTCCACACCAACTAACACAAGATAACTGCCACCCCTCAAGGCCCATCTCTTACATGATTCTTTCAAGTTCACAGTTAACAATAGTCATTACAGCTCTACTGTTTGTCAACCTGACACCCAAACTCATTAATCTTAAGCAATAACCTTCCACTTTTGTCCCTATAGGCTCATAACCATGTTATAATGTAAAATGCATTCGTTCTAACTTGAAAGGTCCCCATAGTCTTTAACAATTATAATAGTTTAAAAGTCCATAGAGTAGACTGGGTGGTGGTGGTGCATGCCTTTAATCCCAGCACTCGGGAAGCAGAGGCAGGAAGATTTTTGTGAGTTCGAGACCAGCCTGGTCTACAGAGTGAGTTCCAGGACAGCCAGAGTTACAACAGAGAAACCCTGTCTTGGGAGAATAAATAAATAAATAGATAGATAGATAGATAGATAGATAAATAAATAAATAAATAAGTAGACTCGTGTAAAAAAACAAGATCCATACTCCCAACATAATGGCACAGATTAAGAACTACTGTTCCAAAATGGAAGAACCTGGATATAATATAATAATGAATAATCAGACCAGAGCAAAATCAAATCCAACAGGACAAACACCAAATCCTTTAGCTTTTGTGTGTGTGTGTGTGTGTGTGTGTGTGTGTGTCCTTTTTAGTGTCTGCCACATACTTGAGATAACAGAGTCTTGCTCCCATTTCTGTCCCAACTTGTACATACTGACTCTAAGGAGATACTTTCCTAGGGAGTTGCTGTGGGCTTACACTGTAATCAAGCGCTGTAACAGCAATGAGAAATACTCTACAGGCTCAAGAATTTGAACACTTGAACCCCAGTTAGTGTCGCTGTTTGAGTTTATAGAACCTTAGGAGCACACCCTTGCTGGAGGAAATAAGTCACTGGGGGCAAGTTTTGAAGGTTTATTGCTCCACTCCACTTCCTACACACACACTCTCTTCCTTCTTTGTCTTCTCCTCCTTCTCCTCTCCCCTCCCGTTGCCCCCCCTCCTCCTCTTTCCTGACACCAAGCTAGGCCTTTCCCACCATTAAGAACATTCCAGCTTACTGGAACCATAAGCTAAAATAAAATTTTCCCTACATTAATTTTGGTCATGGATTTTTGTCACAGCAACAGAAAGTAACTAATACATCAACCGAGCTCCAGAGGCTTGGGTAGCTCCAACCCCTGTTCCTATTTCTCTCAGCACATATTTACTAGATTGGCTCCAATCCATGCCCACAGCAAGCCCTGGTACAGGCCCCACGTCCTAGCATCTCCAATCCTCTGGGGTCTCCACTAAGACCAGGCCTTACCTTCACAGCATTACAAACAACCTCTTGGGGTTTCCTGACATACGCTCTAACTTTGCTACATGTTATCTAGCCCCAGCGGGCCTCTGTGACCCTTCTGTCTTGCATCTTTCATACCACATGGACGTAGCTGCCAAGCTCTGCCACACATTTGAGATAGAGTCTTGCTATCCTTTCTGTCCCAACTTCTGCACACTGACTCCAAGGAAATACTTTCCTAGGTAGCTGCTTTTGGGGAGTGGGGAACCTCATCAGCCCAGGCTTCCCTTAAATGATTTGGATTTTCATAATCTTGTGCCCTTAAGGGAGGGGGTTTTGCTTTTGGGACACCTTTCCTAATGTTCCGTTTCAACACAGGAGGCTTCTTTTCAGTAGTGCTGATCTCTGACAGCCGACTTCTCGGCACCAGCCTGAATGCTCTCCTGTCTTGAAACAAATTCATCCATTAAACTCAATTTCACTCAGGTTTTAAGGGCCTGGGTAGAATGAAGCTATATTCCTGACCAAAAATAGCACATGAATGTCCCTTTTCCAGCTTCTTATCATCACTGTTCTCCTCTGAAGCCTCCTGAGCTGGCCTCCACTCTCCATGTTCCTCTCAGCGTTCTAGTCTTCCAAGGCCCCATCAGAATGGTAAACGTCTATTTACAGCATTTAAGACCATTGTCTAACCACAAGTTTCCAATTCTTCTACATTTGAGCCACAACAGTTCTAAATAGCCACACAGGGAGGTTTATCTCAACAATGACTCTACTTCTGTTCCCAATTTCTGCCTTAGCTTTTTCCCCCATATCTGAAGAAAACACTCCAATGGAATGAGAAGAAATAATGGTAAAAGACCACTGTACTGACATACATTTGTATATAGACTAAAACTACTTTCTAAAGTCTCTAAAACAGTCGGCTTCCAGAGGAGGAGGGAGGGAGCCCTGACCAGGCGATTGACAACTCCGTTTTGAATAATTCTGAATGGAGGGAACAATTGTCCATCTTTATTTTTGACCAGAAACTCTCAATTAGATGCTAGTGTCGTTATCTTTTGAGAAGTTTAGAATATAAGTCTTCACTGAGAGCCTAAGAATGTGGATGCTTTGGATGGAGAGATGACTTAGTAGTAAGATCACGTACTACTTTTACAGAGGGCAAAGTTTGATTTACAGTACCCTTATTGGCTCCTAACCACCTGTAACTCCAGCTCCAGGACATCCACCAGCCTATGTAAGCACCAGTATTCATGCACACATACACACATACACACACAAACTAAAAATGCTTCATCAGGAAAAAGAAAATTACTTTCCCCGATGGATTTCAACAGAAACTTACTACCTCTACCTTTTATCTTTCCTATGGTATTTTAAGGAGTCAGTTATAGTATTTTTCTCCTTCCTAAAAAAATTAACGTATTGGGTACAGCAAGAAGACCAAGCAGGTAAAAGTGGCTGGTGCGAAAGCCTAACA
This sequence comes from Cricetomys ansorgei, assembly GCA_026225945.1. Classification (NCBI taxonomy): domain Eukaryota; kingdom Metazoa; phylum Chordata; class Mammalia; order Rodentia; family Nesomyidae; genus Cricetomys; species Cricetomys ansorgei. The sequence continues at coordinate 19,886,684 of JAMJFZ010000239.1, forward strand.
ACCTGCGTTCAATCCCTCAGATTCATTTAAAAAAAAAAAAAAAAAAGGCAGGCTGGATGTAGGGACATTCATCTTTATTCTACGCATGTTTATGGTGAAATGAGAAACAGAAGACAGGAGCGTCACCAGGAAACTCAGGGGCCAGCTATCCTGGAATATGAAGCAGGATAGAAATAAGAGACTCTGCCTCTGCTGCCTCTGACCCAACATACTCATGATTATAATGTAAGATTTGAGGGATATATTAACAGCCTTCTTCCACCAACCTAAAAGCTAAGGAGTCAGATACCATCCGACACCTATAGTAGCTTTTCTTTAATAAACTCTGCCTTCTACTCATCCTCTGTGTCTCCTCTGAATTGATTTGACCAAAAATCTAAGAACTGGAGATTAACTTCAGTGCCTGAGTATATATTGCTCATAAAAGCTAACACTTATCAACATGGTTTTGTGTGTGTTGCTGGGGTTAGCCTTCTTCATGTACACATCCCTAATCCTCACACGTATCTATGACATACATGAGTTAGCTTTGCATTGTTAAACCTGAGAATTGCAAGGGGAAAAAAATCAAATCCACAATTTTCTGGTTAAAGCAAGCTTTTAATTTCAGGGTACACCTGGGGCTGGCCAGGTGGCTGCTCTCCCTAAGTCAGGATTTCAGGAAGTAGAACCTGCTGGCCTCTTCCGGTCCCTTATAGGAGAGAGATAAAGTGTTTACAGGGGCGAGGTAGTTGGCTGTTAGACATTGCTAGAAAAATGTAATGAAAGAACAGAGGCAAGGATTTACATAATGGGATTGGAGGTTTGGTATAGGTGGTAAAACATGTTTTGTGGATTACATCAGATTTTAAGAAACAGGAACTTGCTGACTGTGATGGTGCACACCTTTAATCCCAGCACTCAGGAGGCAGAGACAGGTGGATCTCTGTGAGTTCGAGGCTAGCCTGGTCTACAGACTGAGTTCCAGGACAGCCAGAGTTACAACAGAGAAACCCTGTCTCAAAAAACCAAAAAAAGAAAGAATGAAAAGAAAAAGAAAAAAAAAACTTATTCCTAACTACAAATAGGAAACTTAACTTGGAAAGATTTTGGCCCAGAGCAAACAGGAATTTATTCCTTTGACTGTAAACAGAAACTGTAGCTTGCAAGGTATGGGGACTTTGACACAAGGCAAACAGGAACTTATTCTTAACTACAAACAGAATCCTTAACTTGCAAGGTATGTTGTTTCTGTTCTGGTTTCACAGCATTACTCAAACAAAATAACTTTGGGAACACTTCCAGAGGCGTCAGTTTGCTAAGGCCAGGCTGTTCCCTACTGTTTTTCTATATTATGTGAGGCAGTGGATTTTCAGGATATGCCTTGCCCAGAGAGACTCCATTTTATGGACAGAATTTGACTCCATTTTGAGTGCAACAGGGAAGCAGGATGATCACACCTTGCTCTGGCACTATTCACAAAGCAGACACTGAGATGTGACGTTATCTCTAGAAGTAAAGAGGGTACCAGCCTATAAACTACCAAAGTAGATTGGGACCATATGGTTCCATGGCAAATTATCCCTCTCAGCTTTGCAGTATATGCACGATTAAGAATAAAAAGTTTAGCAATTTGGCTTGACATGGTAACATACACCTTTAATACTAGTACTTGGGAGACAGAAGCAGGAACATCTATATTAGTTCAAGGTCAGCCTTGAACTCCATGTAGAGAGTTCCGGGCCAGCCAGGGCTACACAGTAAGACTGTCTCAACAATACAAAAAAGAATGCAAAACTTAATTTTCAAGCTGTATTTGTTGTAAATAAAGGAAGAGGTTCCTTTCTTTTTCTGCCCTCAACCCTTATTGTAAACAGTTGACTCTCCATCTAAGGGTTCTGGATTTTCAGCTTCTAACAACCACAGACCAAAATTACTATTTTAAAAAATATTTCTGCTGGGTGGTGGTGACGCACGCCTTTGATTCCAGTGCTAGGGAGACAGAGGCAGTCAGATCTCTGTGAGTTCAAGGTCAGCCTGGTCTACAGAGTGAGTTCCAGGACAGCCAGGATTACAACAGAGAAACTTTGTCTTGGGAAAAAAATAAAATAAACAAACAAAACGTATTTCTGCTGAACATGTGTAGATTTTTTTTCTTATTGGTCTCTAACCAATAGAACCTGATAACTGTTTAAATATCATTTACATTTTATTATATATGATATGTAATCTAATAGTCAGTTACACTATCTGGGAAGATGACTGTGCTATCTATTTATTTATTGGAGCTGAAGATCAAAACTAGTGCTTCGGCAAGCTAGGCAAGTACTGCAGCTAGCTTGCTTGCATCTATATCCACTCTATACTTTAATCTCCAAAATCCCTTGACCTCTCTGTGCTAGTCTCTTTAACTCCTTTGCAGTCATTCTTTAATCTGCACACATACACACACACACTTGCTGTATGATGTGTCGCTTGTAATCTAAAGTTAATATTAGTAATTAAAACTGGAATTAAAAAAAAAAGTTTGCTAATGATTAACTGTTAAGGAGAATTGGGATTACTTGTCAAATTGAAGCCAAAGATACCAATGCAGCCTGTGACTTTATTGTTATTCAGTAAATCCTGGAATTGTGTGAAGCACAAACATATTTCTGGCATAATGCACTTAGGACACTGGAAAAGCTTAGACATACAGTTGGCTTTGGCATCAATCTTCATTTTAACCGACACTACTACAAATGATGTAAATTAAGACATTTTAAATACATGGAAATGATATAGCCAGCCATTACTTTAATGCATCTAATTTACAATCATATGACTTCGGAGATTTTTTAAACACCGTCAAAGTTTTTTGGATTAAAGCACAGAGAACGGCCCTTCTCATTCTCTTAACAGGACGCTTTCCGCGCTGCACTGTTCTTCTCCTCACCACCAGGTGGCGCCTGGCGCCGGAGGCGCGCTCTAGCTTCATTCCCGCCTTATTCAGGAACTTAGCTGAGTCCTGGGAGCGCGCACGTCCCGGAGCCTTCGCAAGTGCAGCCGGGTGGCCGCGCACGCTGGCCAGCCGCGGTTGCCGTTGCACGTCGCGGGGTTCTGAGCCGCAGGACCCATGTGGAAGCTGCTCCCGGCCGCCGGGGCGGCTCCAGGTAGGCGCGTTAAGGAGGCGGCGGGGAGCTGTCCCGGCAGCGGTTGCGGGGCAGTGGGGGCAGGGAGCTGCGGAGCGCTTCCGGTCCGTCGTCCTGGCCTTCCGGCGCGGGCCAGGAGTTCGACGCTCGGTGGTCGCGGGGGCTGTTGGGAGCCGGGACCCGAGCCCGCCGAGTTCCAGGCAGTGAGTGTGCGTGCCCGGGTTATCCAGACCCGCTGTAGCTCGGCTGCGAACCTCGGCACGGAATTGACGCCCCTACGGGGAGCACCGCGCCGAGTTAGCAGGGATGGAGACCGCAGACCAAGCCAGGAGCGCATCAATGACGCCACAGGACCACTTCAAAGTCTTACTGCATAGTTTCCTCCGTGGTTACACAACAATGGAAGAAAGTCCCCCACCCACTCATTTTTACACAGTGGAAAGTTACCACGTGTTAAGTGGTTGCCCCCATATAAAGTGATTGTTATTGTTACAGTCTTTGATGGAAGGTTAAGCTCTTGCCTGTGACTGGATCTTGTTCTCATGAAAGTTCAGTGAGGAGGCAGTTTACTAACAGTATGAAGGGAAACACAGTCTGAAAGATGAAGTTACCGCTGTGGGTTGGTTCACAACAGAGAGATGTGTTGGTGAACAAATAGGACTCTGAATGACTATCCTTGAGCCTAGCTGGCTCTATGGGTTTCTTCTGTAAGATGTCAGAAATTTTCTAGACTCCATGGTGCTGCTGTAATCCCAGGACTTGGGAAGTAGAAGAAAGAGGATCCAGGAGTGAAGGCTATCCTCAGCTACATAGTATGAGGTCCACTGAGCTGCATGAGATCCTGTCTCAAAACAGTTTAACAAATTCCAAATTTAAGTTTGGGTGAGTGAAGGGTTTGTGAAGTGCTTGTCACCTTGAGCCTGTAGAGCTTTGCAGAGTTCCACACACCACCTTGGTCAGACGATTTATAGACAGAAAATGGAAGTAACTTAGAAAACCAGCTTGATTGAATTTTACTTCAGCAGTCTCCCTACTTAGGCGGTGTAGGGAGGCATTCACAGTATAAGGACACTGTTATGTTGAGGGGAGTATTGACTTAGTACTGTTTTCCCTTTGTATTTAGATAACCTTTTGTATCCTTCAGCAAAGCTTTATTAGAAAAAAAAAAAATGCGCATGGGGCTACAGAGATGACTCAGCAGTTAAGACCATTTGTTGCTCTTGCAAAGACACCAGGTTTAGTTCCCAGCATCCACATGGTGGCTCACAACCATGATCTTGGGGGTCCTGTGCCCTCTTATGACCTCTAGGGATACCATGAACATACGTGACTGTAGAGGGTACTAGGTCCTTATGCACACAGATAAGCAGTAGGGAAACCAGCAAAGTTAAACACACAGGCCTATCTCTTTGTTTGCCTATTTTTAACCCAGAACTCTGGGAAAGAGTGTTGTTCATAACCTGGTGAATTTGCTAACTGTACAGCCAGGCTTCACTTGAATCTCCTAGACTATTTTGATCCCAGAATTGTTCCCCTAGATCTTGAGCCTTGCTTCTCAGTCCATTAACCCATCCTTATGAGAGGTGTCTCTGTACTTTACAACAGCCTGTGTTATCATAGGGCCAAGCCAATCCTGACTCCCCTAGGCATTGTGTTTACCTGAATCATTCTCCCTAGACCTTCATCTTGAACATTGTTTCTAAGTCAACAGAACCCATCTTTATGGAAGAAGCCGTATGTACTGTGTAAAGAGTTTCAGTGTAAACCTGTCTTAAGCTTTGTTGTAGACACTGGACTAAGTTAATTGTCATCAGGAAACTTTTTTCCAAAATTGTGGTGTGCTTAAATATGGCTAAAATAAACTGCCTAGAAATTTGAACCAGTACTGGCTAACTAAGTCAGGCTGAACAGAGTTTCATTCTTGCCTCTTCTTTGTGAATCATTATGCTGCCAGCCATAGAGCTTTCAGGGACCCCCTCACCCATGGTTCACATACATATATGCAGGCAAACACATAAAATAAGTCTAGAAAACAAAATTTTATAGAAAAGGAAAACAAGATATGTTATGCGTATAATTTATATATATACTATCAAGTTGCTTAGCATTTAAATAGCAGAAATGTGATTTATTTGTAATAACTATACAAGATATCCTATATCATGAATGTGTGTGTGTGTGTGTGTGTGTGTGTGTATCTTAAATTTATTTATTTTTGTTTTCCATAGGAGAACCATGCAGACTTTTGACTGGTGTAGTGTACATTGTTGGAAGGAAAAACTGTGCCATCCTAATCGAAAATGACCAGTCAATCAGTCGAAATCATGCTGTGTTAACAGCAAACTTTTCTGTGACCAATTTGGTATGCTGCTAACTTTATTTTACTGTCTCGTAAGCAGATTAGACAAAGCAAAAAAACAAACAAACAAACAAAAAAACCCATACATAGTTTGCAGTGATTCTAGTCGTATTTACTTTAAAATAGAAAGTTTCTATTTGAATAGTTTATTTTTTCTTAAGGTGATTTTGAAATTCAGAGAAAGTGTTAGAAAATATTTCATATTATTTTTTGTCACAGTGATGAAATACATAAGATAAACAGATGAAAAAGGGACACATTAATTTTGGCTCAGGATTTGATTCTGTGGTCTCTTTGCTGCATTGTATTGGATCTGTGGCCCATGCCATGCATCAAGGAACAGTTAAAAGGAGGCTGCATCCCTCTTGACAGCCAAGAAGCAAACTAGAGCAAAGGGTGGGAGTCCCAGAACTCCTTGCAGGGCACGCTTCCACAATCTAAGTTCCTTCCACTGTCCCCACATACTGAGGGCTGAGCCTTTAACACATGGGTCTTTGGAGGACACTCGGATACAAACTATAGAGCATTTATTGAATGGCTTGTGTGTATCAGTCATGTGCCAGTTCTGGGAATACAAATGAACTACCTTCATGACCCACTGTCTTAAAGAGCAGCTGTGTGGACACTGGCTTTTCCTACTTAGCACATTTTCAGAACAGGAATTGTTATATTTTACTGTGGAAAATGCTTGTGCCATTTAGCTCCTTTGAATGGCTCTGCCTGTGTTTTATCACAACCACAGGTGATGGCAATGATAAGGTGTATTTAACTATCTTTGCATATCATATTAGTGCTTGTGGCACGTGGCAAGCCATTGTCTTGCACGCAGACCGCATATGTGTAAATGCTGGATGTGCTCAGTGAAAATCAAATTTTAAGTCTGTTCTTTCAGAAATAGAGAAAATGTTTATTACTGGAATTCCTGTAGAAAAAGTAAAATAGTTACATTCCGTCAGAAACTCCAGCCTTTAACTTTGCGTTCTCATTAGGTTAGTTTTTAAAGATATGATTTTGATCGTGTAAAAAATGTGTAGGAGAGGATACATCTGGCATGTTAAACACAAAACAGACCATACCGAACAAAAAGTCCTCAGGAGGATGAAGTTGAGTGGTTAGAGAGACCCACACTGTCTAGCAGTGAAATCTGTTCTGAGATGGGTAATTCCTAGCCTTTGAAATACAATATTAGGGGAAAATTTAAATTGTTCGTTGAGTGATCAGTCCCTGAAGGTAACCCAAATGGAGTCACCATCTATTTATTTTTTGCTTACCCAGAAAGTTACTCATTTTTTGAAATCTACTCTATATTACTAAGTAGTACAAGACTTTTTAATCACTTGTTGATTTGTTTTTTTCTCAGAGTCAAACAGATGAAATTCCTACATTAACGATAAAAGATACTTCTAAGTATGGAACCTTTGTTAATGAGGAAAAAAATACAAAATGGTGTTTCCTACACTTTGAAGACAGGGGATCGAGTTACCTTCGGGGTGTTTGAAAGTAAATTCAGGTAAGAATTTTCAAAGTTGATGTAAAATCTACAGCTTTATGTGAAATTCTAAAGGAAAAGACTTTATAGATAACGAATTGAAACTGACGTAACGGAGTTTGTGTAGGCCCTGAGAGTTGTATCCATAGGTCAGTTGTTTGGTTCCCTGTAGGTACATGTAATGCTAATTTCGGTCATGGCTTTTTCTTCATTAGGACTCAAGACTTAGAAAATGATAATTTTTTGGGAAAAACACATTAAAAGTAAAATGACTGATAAAATATCAGTCCTGTAAGTTGCCGTCTCTAGAGCTGCACTCTAACTTTATGTAACTTATTTTCTTTTACAGAGTAGAATACGAGCCTCTGGTTGTTTGTTCTTCTTGTTTAGATGTCTCTGGGAAAACTGTTTTAAATCAAGCTACATTACAGCTTGGAGGACTTAACTGCAAACAGCTGGACAGAAGAATGTACTCACCTTGTCATGGCGTCAGTTAAAGTCACCATTAAAGTAGGTTGGAAGGCTTTTTATGTTGAAATAATAAGTTCTGTTGGCTTAGGCTCACTTATTTAATATACACAGATTTTTACAATTTTTGACTTTGACACTGTCAGGATGGCTATACATTCAGTATGATAACCCCGTGTTTGTATTTAGGCTCCAATGGTTTTTCATTGTTTATTATCGCTGAGAAGCAGAAGCACACTGAATTATATTTCAGATTTTGATTTAGCATCTTAAAAACGTTCTATATGACCCTCAACCATGAAAATGATTTGATTGTATAGATCATGTTTTCAACGTAAAACAGACTAGAATTTAACTGCTTGCCACTCATGTCTCCTCTGTCAAAACCATCTCATGATCTCACACCCCTGTTTCATATTGGATTGAAGATTCTATTCACAAAGACTTCAAAGTTCTTGTAGTCTAGTATTATCTCAGTGAGCCTCACCCACCTAAAGATATGTAATGTGTGCCTTTACAACAGTGATTGAGGGCTTCTTAAACTTGTGTGTTTATATACTGCTTTTGTTCTAAACCTAAGCCGTGACCCAGTCCTGACTTCCATTTTAGATTATGTCTCCTTTATACATTTAGGACTTTGAAAGGAGAATTGGTGTAGAACTGCCAACTTATAGTTTATAACTTACAACTTTCTTTTAAATAAGCTATTATATGACTATATGTATTTATAGTAACGTGTGATTTTCCATTTTAGACCATATGTGCACTCACTTGTGGACGTCCAATTGTAAAGCCAGAGTACTTTTCTGAATTTCTCAAAGCAGTTGAGTCTAAGAAACAGCCTCCAGAAATTGAAAGGTATATAACTTATTTTGAATTTAATAAAATAGAGCATAGAAATAAGCAGGCATTGGTTTTGTTTATATTAATTCCATGTCAAATATTTCCTTTTGCCGTGGAACAAATCTTAACTAAGTGTCAATATTTAAATAAAGTGTGAAGGCAGTGGATGATCTGAGGTGTGGTCAGAAGATCACACATGACAGCATCTGGAATCATCGGGAAGAAAGCGCCAAAGCAGGGTTGTGCAGCAAGACTCTTGAAGCCACAGAGGCCAGGACTCTATGGTCTCAGTTTCCCCGTTTCAAAAAAGCAACAAAGCTGGATGTGGATACTCATACTGAGAGCCCCAGCTCTCCCCAGGAGGCTAAGGCAGAAAGATCACAAGTTCACAACCAGCCTGGGCTGTGTGGTGAAACCCTGTCTCAACAAAAAGAAAACCTACCTGAGTGTCTGGGGCGACTAATGCTCTCTGAGTTATTTTAAGTATTAGTAATAGTGTACAGTGTTTAAAATCTGAGCACGTTGTCTGGTACAAGTGCTAGCTGAAGGGAATGTTATTGGAAACTGTAAACATACCTGAGAAGATTCATATACTTATTTTATTTGCTTTTGATATTCTGTCAAATTTTGAACAACCATCTTGGGAAATTTATATAATGTGTAGTGGTATTTTGAAGTAATATAAATTGTGATTGAAGAGGAAGGTACTTGACCTTTTTTATAGGTTGCATAGTAAAGCTGCTGGGAACTGTAAAATGGTACGGGGTTTTTGGTTTTGTTTTGTTCTTTTGCCAATTTAATATATAGGGATTTTTCTTAATAAAAAGTATGTTGGTAGACTAGACTGTTTATGGGATTTTCTCTATAGGATACTCTCTAGTACTTGAGGAAACTTTCAAGTTAAATTTCTTTATCGCATGGATGCATGTGTTGGTACACGAGCCAAGCATACAAGTGGAGGTTCTATTCTTCCACCATGTTTGTTCCAGAGATTGAACTCAGGTCATCAAGCTTAGTGGCCAGTGCCTTTACACACTGAGCCATCCATCCCTCCAGCCCTTTGTTGTCTTTGAGACGGGGTCTCATATGTCCCAGGCTGCCCTTAAACTCATGTAGTCAAAAGATGACTTCGAACTTGTAATCTTGCATTTGCCTCCCGATTGCTAGGATTCCAGGTGAGTCCCACACTACTCAGCTTACATGGTATTGGGGATTGAACCCAGAGCTGCTTACGTGCTAGGCAAGCACTCTACCAATTGAACTACATCCTCATCCTTGAAGAATTATTTTTAATTAAAATGTTTTGCAAGTTAATACTTGTATTACCAATTTAAAGCTACCTAATTCAGGCCATTTTTCTCAATACAGATTTTTTTTTAATAGCACTGGCTGGCCTGGCCTGGAACTCAGTATGTAAACAGGCTGGCCTTGAACTCACAGAGCTCCGCCTGCCTCTGCTTCCTGAGTGTTAGAATTAAAGTTGTGCACCCCATTCCTGGATCCAATGTACTTGTTTAAGAGACGATTTATACCCCTGTTGATCATAGGTGTCTGTGTTTAACAGTAGCCAAAAATTTGATTCTTCTGGGTTTTTTGCTTGTTTGGTTGGTTGGTTTGATATTTTTTGAATATATATAATTTTCATCTAGGAGGTTTATTATGTAATCTGATTAACAGAGGACACTGTATTTTGGATTCTGGTCAATAGTGGATGGTTCTTAACCTTGAATCCTATAGCCCTACCTGTGAGAATAGATTCAGGAAGTGTCATTTCCAGATTTCAAACTTGCTTTGAACTTCAAACTCATATCCTCCCTCAGATGTCTATCTCTCTGCCTCTCTGGAGGAGTCCATTAAGTCCTGTAAATAACATCTCTAACTATAAACCATAAGCCATTGTTGGTTCCAGATTGCTTTAGTGTAAGGGATGGTAAATGTTTAATATTTGTTGTATGTCCTGTTGTTTGGAGCTTTTAGAATTAGCCATTGAATCTTCCTTTTGTTTAAATTTCTGACTATTAGCACACATGACCACCTTGAAACAGCTTTACTCTAGGGGGACTTTTGAATAATTCCTGACTGACGGTTAACTTCAAAAGCCTGTTATAGTAGTCAGTGTTTTATATCAGCAATTGACTATCGAATGTTTCATAGTAAGAGCTGTGTATGGTAGTACACTTCTGTAATCCTAGCACTCAGGAGACTTATACAACATGATGAGACCAGCCTGTGCTCTATAGCAAGATATTGTTTCAGAAAAGAACCAATCAGAACTAAAAAGTATGTAGTCATTTTCCCGGTAGTAGATCCTTATACCTGTCTGCATCTGTTTAAGACTGAGAACTCACTCTAATTATTTATTTACTTACTTATTTATTTTTGAGACAATGTATCATTATGTAGTCTTGGCTGCTCTCTCAGGTGACTCTGGGTTTCATTCCTAGCCCCTAATGGTGAACTCACAACTATCTATAACTCCAGTTGAGGCCCACACATAGTATGCCTACATATATTCAGGCAAACACTAATAAACATAAAATTTTAAGAAATCAGTTGTTAATAGAAATAAATATAAAATGGATAGCAAATAAACTCTAGCAACTCTTAATGTCATAAAGGTGTCTTATAGTTCTGAAAAAGTATGAATAGCTCTGAATTTAAAGAAGGGGCCTGGTGTGGTGTTACCGTGCAGAAGATGCTGTCCTGGTTAGTACAGTTATGCCTGCATTCCACAGGTCAAAAAACAGGAAGACAGTCACCTCTGCGTGTGACTGATATGATTTGTGATTCGGTGTTTCTTTAAGCCATTCTCAAAGTAGTAGGATAAATAAAGTCATTTTTAGAAGATTCAATGTTGTAAAAGATTGTTTAATTGTATCATGTATATTCTAATAGGAACGTCTGCGTTGTATATGCATGAATGTAAGTAAAGAGGAGGGAGTTTGTACAGGTTAAAACGAGTTTGGATAGGTTAGTTTGTACACAGCTCTCATGTTGTAACATGTTCTCTCAATTATTTTATTTCAAACAAGCCTCACTGTTGGAAGAGGCCCATAGACCTCTGGCATTCACATATAACTTGCTGTCTATACGAAGACTACAAAGCTCTGCCAGCCCTTACACAGCCATTTCTGAGTAATGTTGCAGTGAGAAATCTTGGGAGACGAAGTAATATCTCTTCTGGAACAAAGAGCTCCTTACCCTGTAGCACAAATGATCAAATGTGCCTCCTCTACATTCTCCAAGGAACATGGTTGAGAGGCTCTGCCACAAACAACCTTTCAACTTTTTTTTGCTTTGTGTATATCTTTCTTGCAATCATTTTCTTAGCAGTCATCTTCTTAGATTAATAATCTTAAGAAAATACAGAGGCATTTTCCTATAATGTATGGAACCTGTGTCATATTTTAGGAAAAAGCAGCTGGAGGTTTTTTGTCATTTTGTTCCAGATAAAACTCTTAAAAACAAACAAACAAAAAAATGCCAAAAACAAAATAAAAACAAAAAAACCAAATCCTCAAAGTATTGTTTTGTTTTAGGGTCTCACCGTGTTGCCCTGGCTGGTCAACATTGTAACATGTTCTCTCAATATTCTATTTAGTAATGTAGGCCAGGTTAGCCGCAAACTTGCACTGCGTCTCTGCTTCTGCCTCTTAGGGATTTAGACTGGTATTGTGCTTGGCTAAAAAAAATACTGAAATTCTGCCTTCTTGATATCAGGAAACCACTTCATTTACAGATTTAACAGTAAGCATAAAAAATAGGATATAATTAGAGTATTTTTTTTAATTGTTTTTACAGTTTTTACCCACCCATTGATGAACCAGCCATTGGAAGTAAAAGTGTTGATCTGTCTGGACGACAGGAAAGAAAACAAATCTTCAGAGGGAAAACATTTGTATTTTTAAATGCCAAACGGGTAATATTAAAACTAGGATGCATTAGTATTTTTTTCTTTTTAGTTGCATTTATTTATTTTTTGAGTATGTGTGCATCACATGCATGCCTGGTATCCTGGGAGGTCAGACAAGGCCGTCAGATCCTCTGGGACTAAGGTTACAGTGTTGAGTTACCGCCTTGTGGTACTGGAAACTGAATCCAGGTCTTCAGGAGGAGCCTCTAGTGCTCTTAGTCACTAAGTTAGTCCTCTTATTGACAGCTGTTAGGACTTTTTCATTTGGGTTTTTGCTTAGACAGTGTGAAAGATAAAAAGCTGCTTAGTCACCAGAACCTGCCCAATGATGGTGTGTCTGATTATGGTATTTCCTAACACTGGCTAATTGGTCTGTTTAGCTTATGTGAATACTGGGTCGGGAGGACAGAAAATTTATGCCCTAACTGCTTTAGCTAACAGAACATCTGTGTAAAGTCTGTTGTGTTGCAGAATGTGGATTTCAGGAGTTTATGTTGAAGTGGCAAAACTCATGCAGGTGAACCTACCCTTGGAAAACTGTGTGAGGGTGTGACGGGAAAGCAGGGTAGTAATGTGTAGGCTACAGAAAGGGCTGCTGACTAGGGGTTCTCAGAGTGGAAGCTTAGGTTGCCCACTGGGAAGTAGGATGAGGTCTTCTGTTTTAATTCAAAGTCAAATTTGTATATAATGAGTAAGTGCTCAAAAACCTCATTGCAGCTCTTGCTTTGCTTTTTTGGATGCTCCCTCCATTTCTAGCATAAGAAATTGGGTCCAGCCATTGTTTTTGGAGGAGGGGAAGCCAGGCTGATAGAAGAAGAAAATGAAGAGAAAGAAAGTTTCTTTTTAGCTCCTGGAACTTGTGTTGTCGACATAGGAATAACCAATACACAGATTATAATTTCTGACTCCCAGAAAAAATGGATTCATGTGATAATGGATATGCTCCAAAGGTACATAATCATTCTTCACTGATTAAAATGCAAGTAGATTTTTATATGCAGCCCAATTAATATGAATGTGTGTACAGAGGCTTGTCATGCCATGTGCTTGAGAATTGTAATTTGGGGTTCTAGGTAGTGGGATGTCTATATAATTTTATCTAGATATTTTTCTGCCTTTTGCTCCTTTAGTTAAATTTGTCAAAGTTTCTGGGGGGGGGGGGTGATGTTCTGTTTTGTTTTTTTGAGATGAGGTCTCACTATGTAGCTATGACTGTCCTGGAACTCACCTTGTAGACCAAACTCTCTGAGAGTTTTGCCGGACTCTGCTTCCTTAGTGCTGGGATTAAAGGCATGTGCCACCACATCCAGCAGTTTCTTAAACTTAATGGACTACTAGTTTTTATGCATAGTATATTATAGCTGTGGTTAAACTCAAAAGGTAAAATATTTTCTACAAGTACCTAGAATTAAAAAGTTTGCTCTTCAAAATTATTTATATGTTACATATAATATTTGTGATTCCATATATATATGTGTGTGTGTGTATACATATACATACATACATATGTGTGTGTGTGTGTGTGTTTCACTTTGTTTTGTTGTTTTGGAGACAGATAGTCTCAAACTTGCTGTATAGCCAGGATGACCTTGTACTTCTGATCCTCTTGTCTCCACCTCCTCAACTCTGGGATTACAAGCTTAAACCACCATGCTGGTTTTATGCTAGGAATCAAACATAGGGTTTCATGTATGATAGGTTAGCACTCTGCCAACTGAGCTCATCTTGATCCCTGATATATAGGACTATCCTCTGAGCCAAGCTGCTGCCATCTTCAGGAGTCTGACTGGGCTGCTCAAAAAAGGATCATCAAAGCTGGCTTTTTTTCCCCTGCCTTCCCTCATCTCTTTTCTCTCTCTCTCTCTCTCTCTCCCTCTCTCCCTCTCTCTCCCCCCCCCCCCTCTTTTTTTCTCTCTCTCCCCCCCTCTCTCTTTCCAGGGTCTCATTGAGTAGCTCTGGCTGTCCTAGAATTCACTATGTAGACCAAGCTAACCTCAAATTCGAGTGCTGGGATTAAAGGCTTGTCCCAATGCTCCTGGCCATAGCTAGGTTTTTTGACTATTGACCTTTCCTCATAAAAGGAAGTGTGAGGAGGGTCATTGGACCCTCACCTGAGTATCTAGCTACCCCTCCCAGCCAGTTGTAGCTAATCTTGCCCTAATTGCCTGTGGGAGGGGTAGAAGATACAAGCTGGGAAGAACAGTCTTAACTACTGAAACATCTCTTCTAGCCCTAAAATCTTATGTTTAATGCAATATTTTTATAATTATACATACTATAGAACTCTAAATTCAAAACACGTGAAATACATGTCACATAATTCAGACTACCACAACCATTTAAAAGAACTCTTCACCGGGTGCTGGTGGCCTTTGATCCCAGCACTGAGAGGCAGAGGCAGGCATATCTCTGTGAGTTTGAGGCCAGCCTGATTTACAGAGTGAGTTCCAGGACAGCCAGAGTTACAACAGAGAAACTCTGCCTCAAAAAAAAAAAAAAATCCAAAATAATAAGATAAATAAATAACTATTCATAAATACTAAAAGGAGCTTAGCGTTAAAATTTCTATATAGCATTTTTTAAAGTTGTAATAAGTATTCTGTTTTATAAAATCATTCATATTATGGAATTTAGCAATTAGATTCTCCCTAAAACTCTTTTTAATGAAGTACTCTGAGCCAGCCTATGATCCCAGTACTATCAGTGCCAAGGGGGGAGATCAATTGAGTTGATGAGTTTGAGACTAGTCAGGACAGCCTAGCGAGACTGTCTTCTCAGTTCCCCCCCACATGCCTGGACATAGGAAATTTGTATTGACTTAGTTTACTAAACTCACGAACATGTGCAGGTAGAGCTTATGTATGGTGATGTGTATTCTCCACCTCCTGGTTGTCTTTTTGTATATGAAGGTCTGTTTTGCTGTCTCTCCAGATAATAGTGTTTGCTTATTCTGAAAATTGTCACAGAAACTTAGGACTGGAAAGACATTTATCCTTTGCTCTAGCCACTTACTTTATTGACGATGTTAACTGGGTTGCTAGATGATGGATTTGCTCCAACAGCACTGTGCTAGTGAGGAATTTAAAAATACTCATTAACATTTCAAGTTCTGTCCATCCCATAAAGTTATAGTGTCTCTTTGGAGGAAAGAGATTTATCAAACTTGATATTATGTTAGTAAAAGCTGTTATTTTTATTATATTATTATATTTAAACTATTTTATTCTCATAGGCAGGGTCTTAGACCTATTCCTGAAGCAGAAATTGGATTGGCTGTTATTTTTATGACTACAGAGAATTACTGTAATCCTCAGGGCCAGCCTTGTACAGGTAAGTAAGGTATTTTATTGATTCTTTGGAAAATTCATATGTGTATTTGTGATTGATTGGTTGATTGATTGACGTGCTTTATTCTTATACTTGCAAGGTATGACCATATTCATCTTCTTTTAAAACTCATCTATTTATACATTTGCTCATTTACTCATTCAGTAAATAGCTCTACTATAATACTGGATGCTGTTCTAGGTGCTAAAGATTTGTAAGTGAATAAAGGAAGCAGGATCCCTGTTCTTTTGAGCTCTCTGTTCTTAAAGGTCAGAATTCAGACAGTTAACAAGCAGAGTGCACACTTCAAGTATAGCTGAGTACTGAGAGGAAGTTAACAAGGCTCTGTGATCTGATTGGAAGTGCATAGCCCAGACTGGTCTTCAGGGAAGGATTCGCTGAGGATGTGGCATTTGAGTCTCCTGCAACCGGAACTGCTTAGGCAAGGCTGCTATTTGGGGATCTCACACAGAATTCCAGGCAAAAGGATCATAGGGCTCTGGTGTGGCAAATAGATTTTATGGGTCCCGAATGCAAGTGCAGACTTAAATAGAAAAGTACTATGGAGCTAGTCAGAGACGGCTGTTAGTACTCCTTTGTTACATATGCGTCTCTGTGTTCACAGGTTCTATCAAATTACCAATCTAGTCAAAATTATTCAGTCAAAGATATATAGAAGGGAGGCAGGGGAATTATAAATTCAAGATCAATTTGAGGCACAGAAGAATTCCAGTCCAGCCTAGACTATATATATATATATATATATATATATATATATATATATATATATATATATATGTAAAATATATATATCAAGACCCTATTTAAGAAAAATAAGAAATAATGGGGTATTTTTGGAAAAAAAAAAGTTTTACATCTATATGTATCAACTTTTTCCTTTTTTTTTTTTTTTTTTCTGACATTATTCCCCAATGGAGCAATTGACTTAGGATTTACTTAGGATTACTACTAAGTAATCAGGATCTGATATACAGATACTGTGCCATTTAAAATAAGGGACTTGAGCACCTTGTATTTTAGTATCTGTTGTGAGGAACAGTGTCTTGGAATACTGGATACCTATTCCAGTACATTTTTTGGAAATAAATTCATTTTCAATTATTTATTTCTTTAAACAGTTTCTTTTATTTTTGATATTATAATTACATCATTTTTCTCTTCTAATTCCTCCAAGTCCTCTCATATACCTCTCCTTGCAGTCTTTAAAATTCATGACCTCTTTTTTCATTAATTGCATACATATTCCTAAATGTAACCTGTTCAATCTAATAATGTTACTTGTATGTTTTCAGGGCTGACCATTTGGTACTGGATAACCAATTGGTGTGCTGTACCTTAGAAAAGACATTTCTGCCACTCTCAGCATTCCTTAGTGTAGGGTTGAGGTCTCATGGGCTTTCTCCTGACCACTTTAGCATGCCTATTATTGTTGACCTTACTTAGCTGATGTTTGGCTGTCATGTTGGTGAGATTTGATGGGTGTAGCTTCTGACATTACTAGGAGACACAGTCTCACAGCACACTGACTGATCCTCTGGCTCATACAGTATTTCTGTATTTCTGTCTCCTCTTCTGCAATGTTCCCTGACCTTAGGTGCAGGAGTTGCTTTACAGATGTTTCTCCTGGGACAGAGTACTTTAGAGAGTTTTACCTTTATTTTTCCTAATAGCTTTTCTTTTTCCTACTTTCCTAAGCAGTTATTCGACTTCAACTAATAGACAAGGTAGATAATATACTCCTCACTTACACTTGGGGCTTCATTGACATTGTAGACTATGAACAGTATCTGTGAAGCCACTATAATTTAGTACATTAGAGTTTGGTAGGAGTGAGCCACGAAGGGCTTAAAGACTAGGAATTAATTAGGTGTATAGACTATCAATATACTGATTAGTCCCCCTCCTCCTCTAGGAGAGAGAGTCTCATAAAGCTTATGCCGGCCTTGAACTCAGTGGGTAGCTAAAGCTCTTTGAATCCCTGTCCCTTCTGCCTCTGCCTTTGGAATGCTGAGATTTCAGGCTTGTACTACCTCACCTGGTGGCTTCTCTTCATATTCATGAATTTATTTGTCATTAGTAAAATTTATCAATGACCTTTTTATACTTATAATCATGTTAAACACTAGGAATCAAGAAGTGAGGAGGTCATACCAGATAATCAGGATGACAGCTAATAGTGACATAGTCCTTCTGGCTTCTCAGTGTTTTCCTATCATTCATGTATCAGTTTATTTTGCCCCCAAAACAGCTTGAGTTTTTTGTAATTGTTTCCATCTTAGATGTAATGGTTGTGACTTTTTTTCTTTCTACTCTCATGATAAACAGAACTAAAGACAACGACTCCAGGACCAAGCCTTTCCCAAGGTTTGTCAGTCAATGAAAAAATAATGCCAAGTGCTCCAGTGAATATGACAGCATATGTAGCTGACACAGAATCAGAGCAAGCAGACACATGGTAAAATGTCTTTGTTAGCATGCTATTGTTGCTGTTTTATCAGTTAATACCATATTCAAGAAAAAGTCCCTGCCTTTATCAAGTCATCTCTTAGGAGATAAAGCATGCGAGAAGGGGATGCCAGGGAAAATGTTATCTCATAGGATCAGCAAATATTCTTTTTTAAATAGTCCCCCTCTTTCAAATTCATAGCCTTTTTTTTCTTTAATTGTTATATGCATACATGTGTTGGGGGGGGGTACGCATACATTCCTAACTGTGTAAATACAACCTGCTCAGTCTGTATGATGTTACTTGTATGCATGTTTTCAAGGCCAGCCATTTAGTATTGGATAACTAATTGGTGTGCTCCTGCCTTCTCTCACTCTCAGCATTCCTTTCTGGCTGTAGTTCTTTCAGCAAGTAACCCTTATGGTGCTGTGAGCTGTTGGTCTGTGTTATAGTCACCTAACCCAGCTGTAGTAGAATCAAAGTAGCTATAGTCAGCATATGGCTGAGTGAGTGTGGCAGTGTGGCAGATCGGACTTAGTCTGCATGATGTACTTTTACTGCCCTACAGTGATTTTTATTATTCCTTTGAATATATTTGAAATAGAAAAATAATTTGTGACTGATTAGATAAATTTGAAATATAGTAGCTTACATGTAGTCTACTTACATGCAGTATACTTACATGTGGTTTTAATTCCCCATAGTAAACAATTGCCTAAAAGTATTGGATGAAAAATTGCTAAAACTAGAAATTCCTAAGTTTTAACTTAATATAACTAAATAGAGTGATGAAATCTCTTAGCATGTTACCTTACCTACATGTGCATTATTCCTTTGTGCAGTGGGTCCATATTATATATGCTGCCCACCTGTTGGTCATTATTAGCTATCATGGTTATTGGATTGACTTAGTATTTTGGTGCTTATTCATGTGATTTTTTTTTTTACCTAGTTGCTTGATGCGACATCACAATGCCTAAGCCATTCAGCTCTTTTCCTCTTAACCACATAGTGATTATTTTATGTCTTATTATAAGAAGGGTTAGCATAATGCAGTAAGATATTTTGGATGACACCACATTCATATAACTTTTGTTATACCATGTTGTAATTATTTTGTTTCATTAGTTACTACTATTAATCTCTAATTTATGCCTAATGTATAAACTAGTGGTATGTATACAGAAAAAAATATATTTATAGGATTTGGCACTATCACCGGTTTCAGTCCTCAAGTCCCTGATGGTCTTGGGATGTATCCCTCATGAATGTGGGGATATAATTATAAATATATTAATTTGTATAATTGGTAATGGGAGCCCACCAGAGATTACCACTCAGCCGTATGTTATAGCCTATTGAAAATCTGTTTTTCAAGGCAGTTGGGACTATGCTCAAGTATTACTACCTAAGTATTAACTTCCTAAGTGTAGTTCTGAACATTTAGACCAAGGAGCTTTTAAAGGCAAAGCTACATCCTGTTATCTTGCTCAGCAGATACAGAGGGAAGGCTGCACAAGCAAGCAGTTTAACAGAAACTAAGATAAGTTAGCTGTGTATTCTTGACCTTGGGTCCTAGAATAGAGTTGGGTAATTTGCCATGGGATTCTTCATCAAGGAGATCAAATTCTAGTTAAACCAAAATGGCCTCAGCAAGAATACAAGATGGGGGAACTGTTTTCATTGTCTTCCCTTGTTACATAATGCCTATAATTAAATATTACTTATAATTTGGGAGATAATGTATTAAGTCAGCCTAAATATCCAGATAGTTAATACTCATCCATATATGTAGTTTTTCAGAGGTTTCTCTTATTTGAAGAATTCTGTTTTTGTTTTTGTTGTTTAACCAAAAGGGCTACTGTTTTTTGTATTCTGTGATAGTTTTCACTCAAGTCCTATTTTCAGTATTCCACAAAAATGTCTTCCTATTAAGATATTTAATAACACTATGTTAGATTGTGCTTATTTTAATTTTTACTATTATATTGTGGACAGAACTTATAAAAGAAACTGTTAATATTTTAGTAGTTGCTTGAAAGACAGCTTTATTTGGTACTGGTCTGTTCAATCATATTTTGCAAAATGATGTGTATCTGTAAAATATTTTTCTAGTAGTCTGGAGTTCTATAGTACCTGGTTAGATAAACTTATATCAATCTGCTCAGGGTGATTTAAATGTACCATTATGTATGTATGATACTAGGAGTTTTCCTGATTTTCTATATGTTATTAGAACACTTTTACATGAAAATAATTTTCAAATGTTTAAATAAAATAAAAATGATCCACGCCTTCCTCCTAGTTCAGTGTACAGTAGGACACTCCGTTAAGGCCGTAGGCATGCTTGGCAATTGTTTCTAGGAGAATGTGCCTGGAGGTGTGTTTTGCCCAAGCGAGGGAGAGTGATGGCAGTTGTGTGCTCCTTCTTTGGAAGGATATGCTAACTGAATAATTATTTAATCTTCTGGTGTTGTATTTATCAGAACATTTAGAGAACCTTGTTTTTAAATAAAGATTGCTGCTGTTTGTTTTCCCTTCCTTTTTTTACAGTATGTCTTTGAGTGAAAGACCGAAAGAAGTAAAGATCTCTGGAATGGAACAAAACTTTAAACAGCTTTCACAAGAAATTTGTAATATAAAGGAGGCCCCCAAATCAAGCTCTAAAACTAATAACATAGTATCAGATTCCCTGGTGAGGGAAAAGATCCCAAAGTACCAGCTTTCACCAGTGAAATGCCCTGCTGTAAATAAAAGTAAAGATTGGACTTCTCAGCAGCAGCAGAACTCCATCAAAAACTACTTCCAGCCATGCACCAAGAAAAGGTATGTTCTCAATAGTTCCTCATAGTGTCTCTAAAACAGTGTTCGGGTAGGTAGGTAGGTTGGCAGGCAGACAGGCAGATAGATGGATAATGGATGGATGCATGGATGCGTGGATGGATGGATGGATGGGAGAGAGAAATGTAGAGTAGTATTTTCTTTAGCCTGTTCTGTTGAAATGGAAACAGAATATTTCTGTAGAAAGCTTATATTTCTGTTTTTAAAATTTCTCTTTCTCTCGCTCTCTTTCTCTGTGTATGTGTGTGTGTGTGTGTGTGTGTGTGTGTGTGAGAGAGAGAGAGAGAGAAAGAAAGAGAGAGAACTCTTATGGAGGTAAGAAGACAACTTGTAGAAGTTGGTTCTCTATCAGCACCCTGTGGGTTCCTTGGATGACTGTAGATTGTCAGGAACAGCGGCCCTTACCAGCTGAGCCATCTTGCTGGCCCAGTGGTTTTATTTCGAGCTCGTTGCATCTCCATTTTGTCCTAATCTTCACTCAGGCCCACTGCACAGAGTGCACTTGTTTTTCTTCATCTTCTTCCTACTGTGGCTTTTGTTTTGTGTGCTATGCTTCTTTAGAAAAGATTAAGCAAGCCTGAGTTCCAGAATCATCGTTCTTATATTTTTCTATAATAACCTATCTTGCTAGGTAAAAAAGGTAATTTGCTTTATTGCCATCCCTTATTATTTCCTCTCTGCCTTCCCAGATCTAGATCTCTCCCTTACACATTTTTGGCCAGCTTTGCACTCAGACCAGCAGAGAACCCAATGTGAGTCCTCTGGACTGTTGTAAATTTAACATAAACAAGAGTGCTTAGTACTTCCTGAGTGAACAATGCTGTTGTACAGACTACTGTTAGTGACATGGTCAAACAGTATTTACAGTTTCCATTGGTGGTATGTTCTAGATTTAGCCTTCTTGGCTTACTATCTTGACTCCAGCTTTCATTAGCCCATCAAGTTATAGTCCCAGGTAAGGTTAATTACCCATGAATTCTCTACACTGTTAAATAAGCTGCTGCCTTCTACCAGTGGGTATGCATTTTTATATAGTTCTCATTTTCCTCACATTGATTTATCAGCTGATTGTATATTATTGGAGAGTGCTTTAACCACAGGATCTATCAGTCCCTTCAACACAGTAGAAAGAATATGAAACAAGTACTGTTCTAAAGGTTTGATTTCCAGTAATACTGTCAATAAAGTCTGGAGCAGATTGTGAGTTAAATGGAGGGAGTAGTAAATACTGAGAAATTGAACAAAATTCCTCTAATTTTGCTTTCTTTCTTGAACCTAAGGCAGAGGGATGAAGAAAATCAAGAAATGCCCTCATCCAAATCATCAAGAGTGGAACTGTCCTGTTCTCTCTTAGAACAGACACAGCCTGCTGCACCCTCACTGTGGACAAGCAAGGAACTTTTGGCTCAGAATGAGTCTGTGCTCAGGGAAGCAGATGCCTCATTTGGGGGTAATACAGACGAAAAACTCAGTGGGAACAACTCTGCCAGTAATTCATTTTCCATAGAAAATCTCAGACCAAAAAAAAGAAAAGAAATTGATTTGGCCATAGAAGAGGAAGTATTGGAAGAATTACTCAAGAGTACAAAGCCAGAGCTAGAAGTTCAAGTGAAAGTTGAAAAGCAAGAGGCAGATGTCAGCATCAGAAAAAAGCCAAAGATGGGTATAGAAAGGAATAGTTACCTTAACGGTGAAACGTTGCCAGAAAACAACAGAATAATTGTAAGTACCAGTTCATTTTATTTTATGAGACAAGGTCTCATTTGCCCCAGGCTGGTCTCAGAGTTAATGCATAGCCAAGGATGACCTCAAATTTCTGATCCTCCCACCTTCATGTCTTGAGTTCCGGAATTATAGTCAAGCTTTTTACATAGCCTTTGCTTCTTTTCTTTAAATTCTATCCCAAATTGATCCACTGCATTCAGTGAACACAGACCTACAGGAAAGCGGTTGTAGTTTGAGTTACACAAGTTTTTGCTCTTTTTGCCTTCACTTCATAGTCCTCAGTACCTCTTTTTGTTAAATGTTCATGCAGAGTTCCATTCACTCAAGTCCTTGGACTCCAGATAGGAGAAGACAAGAACTGAGCACCATGTACCCATGAACACCACTAAAATAGCCTTCTGTGAAGCAGCAAAAGCCTTTCATATAATATTTAAAGGTTTCATGATAATGATCTCAGACAGTGTAATTATTTTACTGTAGTATATGGCTTTATAGCATAATTCTTTTATTCTTATTTAACTATTTTAAAACTTAGGACAAACCTCAGGTAAGCAAGGATGCAGCAAAACCACTGACCTGACCACTCTATAGGTGGGGGAAAGGTTTTTATTGTAGATATGAGATTAAGAATAACCAGAGGCATTTGGGGGGAGTCAAAGGCAGCCATGGCTACCTCTCTGGAGCAGAGAAGAGCCTAGCAGACTCTCTGAAGCATTTCCTAGCATTTCTCTCTGAAACAGAGAAGTAGGAGGCCCATTATAAAGAAAACATAGCTGTAGAGTAGGGGAAGGGAAGCCTATAAACGGGAACAGCCAGAGAGTTTAGAGTAGGAGGGGAGATATAAAAAGCCAAGAGGCTAGTATGGGGGTTTTGGTATATATAGCCGGTACAAGTTAATAGGAACCTGAGGAGCCTGGCGGTTAGCATTGGGCTTTGATACGTAACTACATGCCCCATTTGCTTACAGGAAGAGATTAGAGAAGTAAGTGGCTACTCTTGGCAGACAGAAATCTGTTTCACAGGCTCCTGAGGAATGCTGTCTGTGAGCTTTCATCTGTTCGTTCAGTCTGAGCTGAGCCCAGATTGTTCTCTTGAGACATCACTACCTTGGTAGGGTTGGGGGTGGGGTATTGGGAGTTCCCTTTGGACCTAACGATGACATTATTTAAATGAAAAATACAGTGTAGGAGTTAAGAGAGTAAACAGTTGGGACCTATTAAAAAAAATAGATCACTATATCCTAATACTAACTTGTTTTTAGTAAGAATCTTTTCAAAAAGTTTTTTTGTTTTCATTGTAAGGTATTAAGGACATTTTTTTTTTTCTGGCACTCAGCAGGCAGAGGCAGGCAGATCTCTTTGAGTTTGAGACCAGCTTGGTCTACAGAGTAAGTTCCCAGCCAGCTGGAGCTGCACAGTAAGACCCTGTCTCAAAAAAAAAAAAAATCTTTTTGTTTTAAGGTAATTGCTGATTCTCTTATACATGAAAGAAATGGTGTAGAGAAGGCCCATTGCCTGTCAATTGGTTTTCCTGATTTCTTGGACAGCGTGATATAATATGGCATCATGCATCGGAATGGTGCAGGCAACCAGCCTTACTCACGTGTGAGATTATTCTTCATTTGATTTCCTTAAACCATTTTGAGAATTTATCTTTGTAAATGCTTATAAAGGAAGATGGATTAACAATTTATTGGTATCCTAGCATCCCAGCCAGACACAGTATCTTCTTTCTAAAATCTTTTTCAATCAACTGTTAATGCATTTTTCTGGCTATGATTTTTATAGCTTTTATGTTGTATTCACATTTTGTTGGATATTCTCTAAGTATATAATTTCTGTTTATTTCCAGGCTTACAGCATGATTGTTTTTAAGGTTTTAAAAATGTTTATTAATAACTCCTATGAACAGTGTTTTTTTTTTATTTTTAGCAAAAAGATGAAGCAGAAAAGAAAGATGAACTCAAGAGAGAATCACTGTGGTCTACAAAAGATGAAATAGCTGTAAGAAAATTCTTTCTTTTTTTTTTTTGTTTTTGTTTTAAGACAGGGTTTCTCTGTTGTAACTCTGGCTGTCCTAGAACTCACTCTGTAGACCAGTCTAGCCTCAAACACACAGCCATCTACCTACCTCTGCCTCCCAAGTGCTGGGATTGAAGGCATATGCCACCACTACCTGGCATAAAATTCTTATTTATTGCTTACATTTGACTTAAGGATTATCATCATATAAATTTCTGTCAGTTTGCATTCTTGTTAAGTATTTCCTTGAATAATTCGGGTCCACCTTGTTGTTTTGTCTCCTCTGGAAATAGATTATGCTATAGCCGTCTGTGAGACTGTAAGTAGTATAGAGCACATTAGGTTTAAATCCTTTCTCTGTATGGCATGGATACTTTAGAGCAAATTGTTTTAAGGACTGAAAGTCCTTTGCTTATAAAAGCAACTGAAGCTTTTCCATCAGAATGTTGTTTATATCAATATGGGATACCTGTAAATTCTAAAAGAATTAGGCCAGTTTTACTTAAGTAAGGTTCTGATTACTTTTCATTATTATCAGATGAGATTTTTTTTGGTGATTTTTCTTTTTTTGTTCTTCCTCTCTGCATTTTTTTACATATAAATGATATCATTCACAATTAAAAGGATTAATAGCTGGGTGTGACCTATGCCTTTTCATCCCAGCATTAGTAAGGCAGAGGCAGGTGGATCCCCGAGTTCAAAGCAAGCCTGTTCTACATAGCAAGTTTCAGGTTAGCCAGGACTATTGGGATGGTCAGTCTTAATGTGTAAGTATTAGGTTGGATTAAATTAGATAAGCATTAGAATAGAAGCAAACGGAATTACAGGTCCAGACTATGAATTTTAAGTCATTATAGTCCTATCTAGGCTCAAACACATCCTTATTAATCAAAATAGGAACTGTTACAATCAGTGAATTTCTGCCAGTGAGAACTAAGTTTATTTCTATAGAATAAAAACCCATGTTTTGAGATTCAAGGAACTCTTGAATAGCATTTTCTGCTTACGGTAGTATGTCCCTGTAGAAAGTTGGCAAACAAAGAAATGGTAGTCAGTTGGCAAGAGTAAGGCAAACATGGTAGGTGGGGCAAAACTTCATAGCCCAATACTTTTCAACTTTAGAAGTGTTGTGTGATGTACAGCTGGATGTTGTGGAGAATTTGGACCTTTTTGTCCATCAGTGCTAACTGTAAGCATTGCAGCTTTGGGTGCCTCTCACCAGTTTGCTGTGCATGCTTCTCAGATGGCGATGTCTTCACTAGGAATTAGAAAGCTGTACTGGGTCAGGCCAGCATCAACGCCTGGGGACCATGACTTTTTTGGGGGGTGCAAGTTTGGCTTTGGTGAATGACCTGCTCTGGAGCTTCTCAGTCCATCCAGTGAAATAATCATCATGTACAATAATATACTTTGTGCTCCATATCATAATCTGAAAAATGGCATGTTGTGTAGAATAAGAGGATAATATTCAAGCTGGTGTATCATCATCATTATTATTGCTCAGCTCAAAAGATACCCACTTATGGAGCCTTTTCACCTTTCCAATTTGCGTCAGGTGCTGAACAATAGTTAAATGATCCATATTGCATCCTTCAACAACTTTTCATGTAGTAGTAAG
Source organism: Cricetomys ansorgei (assembly GCA_026225945.1). Lineage (NCBI taxonomy): Eukaryota > Metazoa > Chordata > Mammalia > Rodentia > Nesomyidae > Cricetomys > Cricetomys ansorgei. The sequence continues at coordinate 19,912,865 of JAMJFZ010000239.1, forward strand.
AAGATCTCCTTCAATTTTTTCTTTCAGTTGGCCATGCTCTCTGATGGCTCACCACCATGCTCCTCATTTTCAAGGCCTTCTCCTCCTTTGTTTAGCCTCTTGAGCCAGCACTGCTTTATATGTTCATTAGCAGTTCCTGGGCCAGATGTGTTGCCTGTTGTCTCTGGTGCTTTATGAGCCATTTTGAACTCAACAAACTCACTCAGATTTGATTTTTGTCTTAAATCGTTTTTATAGTTTAAAGTAAATATGAAATAGTCAAATAACAAGGAATTGGAAAAAACATAAAGCAGGAAATGTGCAGTACAATTCTATATTCCATTACTGCATTTGTTAAGAATGTTATTCCAGCATCAAACAGCAGATTTTAACAGTGCAAAACTGCACTTATTACCAGTGTAATAGTAAATGACATAAGCAAAGAATCTCATTGAACAGATTATTAGTTAATGCCCAAGAGTGTTCAAAATTGTTTCTAGATATATTAAAAATATAAATATAGTAGGTGGGGACCTGTAGACTAAAATATTTGCTAATTTTGGTGCACAGTGTTAATGCAAAAGAAGCAGCCAGTGATGTGTATGGAGAATGTCTATAGAAAGAAGTTTGCTGGCTGAGGTACTGCAGAAGCCACTAGGTGAAAAATACTGTAGGAATTGTAGCCTTCTCAAGTGGACGTGCTATAGACGCTTTCAGTGCTATGGTGCTCCTGAGTAATTTGCTGGTTTTGAAATAGATATGATTGATCCCAAATACGAAGTTCAGGCGCCAGGAACAACTCACAGTTTTCCTTTGGGTATCTGGACTTTTTTCTGTAGGTCTGGATGACAAATAAATTTCCCTTTCTCCCTACATCTTATCTAACCATTTAATTCCCACTTAAGAATAGTGACGAACTTCCAGGCAGCAGTGAAGTGCTTCCAAGAAAAGTGCTGCTGACTGAATTTAGGTCATTGGTGGTTAATAACTCCACTTCCAGAAATCTATGCCTGCTAAATGATTGTGGCCAACAGAAGAATTTCAAGAAATTCAAGAAGGTAAGTATTTTTATTAATTGTATCTCAAGAGGGCAGTGTTCAGATTGTTGTCAGAAACACAGCACTGGCATTAAATGCAATTAAGGAGTATTTAAATTTTTTTCATTTTAAATTTATTGTTTATTGTGTTTTATGTGGCTGTCAGAGCACAGTTTGCGTTAGTCAGTTCTTTCCGTCCACAGTGTAGGTTCTGGAGAATGAATTGAACTCCAGTTGTCAGGCCTGATGGCTAGTGCCTTTACCCACGGAACCATCTTGCCAGCCCCTAAAAGCAGAATTTTGAAAACTATGCTAGTTGGGTGGACACATGCCTTTAATCCCAGTACTTGGAGGGGGGAGTCTCTGAGTTCCAATCCAGCCTGGTCTAAAGAGTGAGTTCCAGAGGAAAAAAAAAAAAAGAAAGAAAGAAAACTTCTGATATTTCTTCTGTTTCAAACAGTTAAGAAAAATTTACTAAAAAACAACACAAATTGATAGTAACTGTAGAACATTTAGAAGGAAATGTATTTAATGATTTCTTAGTTCTGAGGTTGCTGTTTACCCACCTTAAGCGTTAATTAGGATTTATCTATAACAACAGGGTCTTCCTGGCTCTAATGCTGATCTGTGACTACCTGAAAGGGTTTTTCAGCTCAGGACTTCATGAAGATAAGGGAGATAGTTAAAATAAATAGTCAAATTCAGTAGTGAAATTATAAGGCATTTTATTTTTATTGTTGGTATAATATATGTAGGACTGTATACTCTATTATTATGAGACCTGATACATGAATACTGTATTTATACCATTTCCCCTTTACTCCTTCCAACTCCTCCTATGTCTTTCCCCTCCTTTTCAAATGGATAGCCTCTTTTTTATTCAGTATTATTGTTACACACACATGAAATAATATATAAATGCAACCGCTGAGTCCACTTAGTGGTACTCCTCGGTACCATGAAAGCTAGTTTTCAGAAAGGAGGCTTTCAAGTTGAATCCAGCTTGATTCTTCCAACTTTTGTGTCCAAATTGCATGGTGTCTTCAGCAATAGGGACTTAACCTCAACTTCTGGCAGGCAACCAAAGGCAATGGCAATAGTCTGTAAATAATTTTGGGAGTTGCTTGGATTCCTCTGACCAACAACTCACAAGGAAGTTTCTCCAGCCTGATGCCGGGGTTTTTGTTAGATGCTCTATTGCTCTTGGAGAGAACATTATCACCCCGAGTGGTGTAACTTCATTAAGAAAATACATGAGCATAGGTGCATACGTGCGTGCAAACACACTTAGGTTACACCTGAAACTTCTGATTCTCCTGTCTCCACCTCATAAGTATTGGGATTATTGTGAGCTCCACTGTGCCCAGTGCTGGAGATCAAACTCGGGGCTTCGCCCATACTAGGCAGGCACTCTGCCAACTGAGCTGTAGCTCCAGCCCTGTGGTGTATTTCACTTTAAAACATTTATTTTTATTTGCTTGTTTGTATATGAGTGCATCTACATCCCATAGCACGAGTGTCTGGAGGTCAGAGGGACAACATGCTAGAGTTGTATGTCTCTTCCAGTATATGAGTCATGAGACTGAACTCAGTTTGTCAGGCTTGGTGGCAAGCACTCAGAGCCAGCTCCATCTTTGTTTTTTGAGATAGAGTCTTACATGACTCTGTGCTGACCTGGAACTCTGTGTACCCAGACTTGCTTTAAACTCTGTAATCTTCCTGACTCAGCCTCTTAAGTGCCAGGATTATAGGTTAAACTTTGAAAAACCTTAGAATAAGTAGTGCTTTAAACTAGTTTGTTTTCCTTGAGTTGCTTTTATTGCTAGATAACAAACTAAAGCAATTTTTAAATACAAACTACAAATTTAAACTCTTAAGTACTTCTTAGTAAGTCCTAGTGGCATATCTACATCTAGATTTAGTAATAGCGATCAAAGAAAAGGATGAAAACAGATGGTTCTGGCATAGTTTTTCTGTCTTGTTTTCACCAGTAGAATATACACACCTTTATATTAATTCATAACTTACTCCGTTTGTATTTTAGGTCTTTTATATGCTTAACCTCACTATTTACTATTTTCCAGGTAGCATTTCCTGGAGCAGGAAAGTTTCCGCACATCATTGGAGGATCAGATTTAATAGCTCATCATGCTCGAAAGAATACAGAATTAGAAGAATGGTTGAGACAAGAAATGGAGGTTAGTAGGAACTGAAGCCCTGTTTGTGACTCTTGAGTAAACTTCTCTCTTTTTGGTGTGAGTGGTGTGTATGCATGTGTAAGTATGTGTGTAGGTGCACGTGCCTGTGCATGCACATGTGGAGGCCACAGGTTGATTTCAGAAGTCTTTATTGCTATCTGCCTTATTTATCTGTCTGTATTTATTTATCTTTAAGATAGGGTCTCTCACTCAACCTGGAGTGCTGGCTGGTGAGCCCTGTAAATCTGCCTATCTCTATCCCCTAGTGTAGAGATTTCTGGTAGGTGCCTAGCTTCTTGGTGGGTGCAAGGGCTCTGAACTCAGGCTGCCATACTTGCACAGCATATTCTTTACCCACAGGGCCATCTCCCAGCCCCAAGTAAATTCTTATAAGCAAGCTTAAGGGACTTTAGTTCATTCATTTAGGAAAATTATTCCATTATAGAACATTAAGATTAATGTTTACTTCTCCATACTTCTTTAAGAGAATTATAGATTTTCATTAGTTAAAAAGGAAGTGGGATCTAAATATTAAATCCTAATGTAAAGGGAAAAGAAAGACTGAAGCCACAAAAATGTAACTAGGAAAACTTGGCACTGAAAAGGATGGCCATTAGGGATCTGTAAGCTATTCCAGAGAGCCCCAGATGGGAGCTGCCTCAGCAGTTCTGAATCCTTATTGTTTTCCTGAGCACTGTCATTCTCCTGTTTTCCCTGTATTGTCTTTCTGGAACTCCCAGTAAAATTTTTATCAAGTTTAATTTTTTTTTTAACTATAATTTTGGTAATTTCTTTGATTTGTCAATTTACTGTTTCAATCTCCAACACTAATTGTTTACATCCAGCCATAGAGTTTTTAATTTGGACTTGGATCTTTTCATTGCTGAAAGTCTGTTTTGTTTTTCCAACTCTTCCTATTTTCTGTAGGTATTTTGCGAATGATTCCAGTACCTTACGTGCTTATTGAATTGTTTTTTTTAAATTTGTTTTTATGTGTACAAATATCTTAGGAATTATGACAGTACACAAAAATAATGAAGAAGGTAAAACCTAAAGCCCAGATATTACCTCTTGGTTGAATAAAGTGAAGAATAATCCGAACGCCATTTGCTGAGGAAGGTTAGAGGCAGAACATGAGCACAGAAGAAGGAAGCCACACAACGCGTACTCCTGATTCATTGCTCTTTGGTTGCTTGGGAGGAGTTAAATGATGATTAAAAAGCTGCTGACTTTTTCCATCTTGTTAATTTCAGTAGGAATTAGAGGGAGGTGCTTTACACATGCTAGGTTTACACCATCAAACTCTTCGTTTGTTGCCACAGTGATTTGGGCATCTGCAAACTACTCCGTATGGCTGCTGCACACTTACCAAAGTGTCCACATGTTGACATCTGGCCCCAGGTTTATCCTCACTACTTATGTATTCTGTACTTTCTGTTCTTTTTCAGCCCTTCTACTCATGCTGCAAACATAATTAGTGAGCCAGTTTTTAAAGTTTACTTGAATTTGGAATGCTGTCATTCTGTAGGTCAAACATAATCTTTAACACTGTGCTACCTGGTTTGAATATTGAAAGACAGAAGATCCCAGTCCTTCAAAAAATTTCTGACAGTCATTTCTGTTTCCCAATACTATCTTAAATATCTAAAATATATGAAATGAAATTTCTCATTAATTGTTCTTTATTGTACCTTTAAAATTTAGTATCCTTTGTCCCGAAGCCTTGAGATTCTTTAGAATAATGGCATCAGCAGCTTTTTTTTTAACAACTATTTTATGCATGTTTTGTGCCTTCCTATTTATGTTCTGCTACTGTAACAGAAAGTGTTAAAAGATGTGAATCCATCTTGACATTTCACAATATGGATAAAGGAAATCTGTGTAGGATTAAATCCCTACAGGTCACTTCTTTCTAGTCTGTTCTCTCCCTCCCATGTGGGTCCCGGGTATTGAACTCAGGTCATCAGGCTTGTCAGCAGGCACACTCACTCACTGAGCCATCTGGCTGTTCCTAAACCCCCAGTTTTAATGAAGCCCATGTACCATCATTATTTTTGACCTCAGAGCACTGAACTTTCTGCCAAAAAGAATGTTCACAAACTCAGTAAGCTAGCAATGCATGTTGGTTGTCTTTGAAATTGACTAGACAGTTAATTGCAGCAATTTTGCAGTAATCATAGCATGAAGAGTCAGCTGAATGGGAGACTACAGAAGAAATTACAAGTGACATCTTAGATGTGGAAATCTGGAGGATGACTGTAATCAGAGTAACAGGTATTTGCCACTGAGCAAATGATTCACAATATGTTAACTTTGACAGGTACAGAAACAACAAGCAAAAGAAGACTCTCTTGCTGATGATCTGTTTAGGTAAGATTTGACTTTACTCTCAAGACCCTTTGAGAAAAGTGAATATAAATCAGTTATGTTCATGCCAATTAAATATTTGTTTCTTCTGTTCTTATAAGAGACACCTAATCTTTTGTTTTTTGTTTGCTTTGTGGCAAGTTTTAGAGGAATTATTAGGAATGATTATAAATTAATATATTTTGAGCATTTCTGGAAACCCAAAAAACTTTGTAATAGTGATCTCTCAGACACTAATGAAGTACTATATCAGGTAGACTCTGGCTAAGACAGAGTAACATTTTTTCCAACTTTAAGAACAGAATGTCCTAATATTTTGTTTTCACACACACACACACACATTTACTCTGTGTTTATACATGATACATGTATGCATGCCTGCATATGTGCATATGTGTGTTGAAGCATGTAAGCATAATAAGTGTGTGGAAGGGAGAGGACAACTTTAAGGAGTTAGTTTTCATGCAGGTCGTGGAGACTGAACTTAGGTCATCCGGCCCAGCAGCAAGGACTTTTACCTGCTGAGCCATCTTGCTGCCCCCCTTTATCTGTTTTGCAGCCAGATTTACAATTTTCTTGACTTGGACAGTGTAAGTCATTGATAAAAGTAGTGGCAATACTAATTTCCATGAGTACATGAAAAATGAAGGAGACACCTAGTTGCTGAATTTCTATAGGAGGAAGTCTTATAAAGCAGTAATTATATTTTAGTAATTTTTTTTTTTTTGAGACAGGGTTTCTCTGTTGTAACTCTGTCCTGCAACCCATACTGTAGACCAGGTTAGCCTCAAACTTACAGAGATCCGCTTGCCTCTGCCTCCTAAGTGCTGGATTAAAGGTGTGCGCCACCACTGCCTGGGCACTAAGCTTTTTGTCCAAACAATATAATTTAGAGAAATAGTGATATAGGACCTATTCAAATCCACACTAAATTTGTATGCTGAGTTTAATGCTTCATATGACTTTTGTTAATGATGTTTTTACCAGAGACTCATTTAAGCAACATCAAGGGATAAGTAGAAAACTGTATGTTTATCATCTAACTCTAAAAACAGCATTGGTGGTCTCATGCAGTTTGCTAAAGTGAAGAGTACAAGTTGAAAGCCATGGGATCCCTTATTGAAGTATCTTTTAACCCATTTTTTTTTCCTTTGCAGATATAATCCTAATGTAAGAAGACGATAATTGAACTTTATAAAGGAAGCTATAGAAACATATTTCTTAGCAAGTATTTATTTCAGGCCAACTTGGATATGTGAATGTAGTATGTAGAAATTACAAATTTTTAAGGCTTCAATTTATTAATAAAGTGAAAAAACTCCATTCTTTTTGTGTGTTAATGTTATCCCTTGGGGCTTTGTTATCTTGTCTTTTATGGTATATATATTTTATTTTATATGTTTTTCTTAATTATTAAGTAATTATCATAGTCATAGTGTTCAAAATCCGAAACTGCATTAAGGGTAAGACCAAAATCTCCATTGGTCCTTCCCCCCTACCCCCCGCGCCCGGGTGGTGGCAGGGGATGGGGGGCAATATATATTTCCTACGCATCATTCTTATTCAAATTCCTGTGCGTAACATTTTTCAGGAATTACATGTGTATTCTGTACCTTGTTCACTTTCACTTTAGATTACAAGATGATGGACTATCAGTGTCAATTTTTCTTTTTCATTATTCTACAAGCTTCCCTAAACTGATGAAATGGCTTCAGTGGTGGAGTATCTCCCACATCTGAGGATGATAGATTAGTATGCTGCTTCACACTGTGGCTAGATCACACCACGGGAGAGATGGACACTTTCTGGTGGTTTTACTGAGCAAAGTGTCTTGGCTTCTTAAAAGTCCAAGTATGCCTGTCTGTAAAGTAGAGGCAGTGAGGTTGTCTTCTATCTAAAAGAAAATAACAGGAAATGGATGTTTTTCAAATATTTTAATATAGTGAAGTAGATCTCAACTCTAGCTGTATATTATACATTATATCCTTGAAAGTATAATAAACTTTTTATTATGACTGAAAATTCTAGCCCATTTAAATTCTAGCGATCCTACCTGTTTTAGTTAGAATATAACAGGAACAATTAAGGCATAACTAATGTATTTTTTTTCTTTAGTATTTTTTCCTATCACACACACAAAAAAAAATACTGTTTAAGACTCGATGGGAGTCCACAAGGTTACGTTAATATTTCCAAAATACTAATGTAAATCCCTTAACTTTTGAGTATGATGTAAAGTATGGATAGTTTTCCCCCATATGAATGTCAAACACTGTTTATTGGAAGAAATATCTTTTCTGTATTAAACTATCTTGGCAACTTTGTAAGACATCAGTTGCTTTTTTTTTTTTAACCTATTCTTTCATCAAACTTTTGAATTACTGTATGTAAGCATCGAAACCCAAAACTCTTGTTCAAGTGCATGTGTTCACAGGAATGTGGAAGCTTCAAGTTGATGTTGGAAATCCTTAACCTGTTCTACCTTATTCCCTGAGATGGGGTCTCTCAAATCCACAGCTCACAGATATGGCTATCTTATTTCAGGGATCCCATCTCTGCCTTCTGAGGCTGGGATTCATACGGGTTCCAGGGATCTGAACTCCACTTCTCAGTTTGTGAGGAAAGTGTTCTAATCAGTTCCTGAACCCCAAAACTTCAGTCCTCCTAGCAAGCCAGTTTCTATCAGGAATCTGTTAGGATTTTAATTGGAATTGTAGTAAGAATCAAATATATGATGTTTTATGAGACAGGGTTTCTCTGTGTGTAGCCCCTACTGTCCTAGAACTCAATTTGTGGACCAGGCTGGCCTCAGAGATCTGCCTGCCTCTGCCTCCCTAGTGCTAGGATTAAAGGCGTGTGCCATCACACTCATCTAAGAACTGTTATCTTTAAAAATCCAATCTATATCCCTACTCAGGTCTCCCATACTTTCAACAGTGTTCTATACTTCCATTGTGAAGCTTGCATGTTTTAAATTGAACCCTAGTGTACTTAGTACTTTGACACTGTAAATGGTCTTTCAGTCATCCTAATAAAAAAAAATTCTTTTATATACTGAATGTGATACCCTCTAAGTAGCTAAATTCACCTTAATATTCTAGTATTTTTTGTAGAACTTTTTGTATTTTTATATCCACATTTGTAAATAGAAGTTGCTTTCTTTCCAGTTCTGCCTTTTCCCTCACCTTATTAAACTGATTGACCACTAAACAATGTTGAATATTATTACTGATCATAGCTATTCAGACTTCCCATTTCTTGTAGCAGTTTGTCTCTTTCAAGGACTGGATCTGTTCTACACTCTCGTGTTAAGGTCTCCATTTCTGTACATGTACTGATGTCTCCTTTTCCATTCTTACAGCCAGAGTTGTGTTCCTTTTTACTTCATCTGTCTGGTATATGCAGTTAAGCCTATCAGGATTTTGAAGGCCATTTCCTTTGTTATTACCTCACTGATTTCCATTATTCTCTTCTTTATACATTTGCCGTAGCCCTTGTAGAGCATTTGTTTTATGCCCATGTTTTTTAATGTTAACATCTGAAACTACTCCACAGTCTGAACTACGTTAGCTGCGTGACAGCTTTGTCCCAGTGTTTAGTTTTTGCTTTGCTGATTTTCAACCTTTTAGCACTCACCTTATCTCCTGAATTAGTTTTGTTTTTTAATCAGTTCTTAGCTGCTGTAAGAATATGCAACAGTCCACTTTAAATCAGTAGCAACAACTGATGTGTCCTTTTCCAGTCTCACAGCCAGAGCTTTGTTACTTTTTACTTCAGCTGTCTGGTATTCTGAGACCAGAATGAGTTCCAGGTCACTTAGAGTTACAACAGAGAAACCCTGTCTCAAAAAGCAAAACAAAAACAAAAATTCCATCAATTCCTATTGACTATTCCATTGTGGTGATTTGAGTAAGATTCTTCTCCACTCCAACCAAGTCTTGGATATTTGGTGGCCATTTGGGGAGTTAAGAGGCACAGCCTTACGGTGCAACTGAAATTTCAAAAGTTCGCATCACTTACCATTGGTCCCTCTGCTTCCAGTTTGTGGATCAAGATGTGAGTCCTCAGCTGCTTCTCCAGCACTATGCCTGCCTGTCTGCTGCCATGATCCCCACCATGATAGCGATGAACTCAACTCTGGACGTGGAACTCCCAAATAAATGTGTGCTTCTAGAAGTTGCCTTGGTCAAGGTGTTCTATCACAGCAATAGTAATGTAACTAAGACATCATATTTTAAAATGTCTTTTTCACAATACCAATGTTCTCATGTTTATTCATGGAAAAGTACTACCAGTGCGCATCTTATGGGCTGTGTGCATTTGTGCTGCCTTTGTGTATTTTATTGTTTTAGTCCCCACCAGATTACTTTATGTGGATTAGTTGAACAATTTTAAGTATGGTCTGTTTCTCACAGTAAAATAAGGAGGTACTCACATGCTAGAACAGTTAGGTAGTTAGTTCATTTAAAGAGTCTGCTAATACTAAAAAGTAAATGGAATTTTGGTACAGAAATTAATCAGTTAATTGATAAGAGTAAAGGACGATAGTACATCAGTTGACACTTGAATGTGATACTCTGTTCAGGACTGCTAATACTGGAGTGTGGGAAGCTGGAGTTTGAGGAGTTCATATACCAGGTTTACTTAATAATGACTTACTAAATTTCTCTGGCATCTTACTCATAAAATGTATACATTCACAGCACACACCCTAATTACTATTGGTTAAGTTTAAAACAGTCTCCTGAGATAGAAAGGAATGCCAACTGATCTTATTTTTCCCCAGAAATTAAGACTGTCATTTTCAACTTACAAGAGACATTAAAGAAAAATATCCACTCCAACCCAGAGCAAGGAAGGGGATACTGAAGTATAGTCAGATGTATCATTTCAAAAAGGTGTGAAGTTGCTCTGAAAACAGTTATCTTAATAAGGAGCTAGAAGTAGACCTCACTGTTATAAAACAGTTAATAGTTATCAGGAGTCAAAACCTCATCTGAAACAATTAGTTGTTAGAAGCAAATCAATATAGATAACACTGAAGGTGAGTTACGGTCATACTAAACACTCAACATTGCAGTCAACAGGAAACTCTAAATGGTACATAGACAACTTTTTTTTTTTTTAGATACTGGAAACAAATTCAGTGAGCACATTCTAGATAAAAACTTTGAAAATTCAATTTCCCAAGAACTCTGGAAGACTTTTTGCTTAGCATTAACACATTTCACAATTGGTGTGAAAATGCAATCAGGACTATTAGAGGAGATAAATCTAATAACCAGTGTGAGCTGCTGTCATTTCCTATGCACGAACAGTTACAGACTCCAAATAATCACGCTGAGAATGGAAAAAGGCACAATCTTACTTTCCACATTAACCTTTGATAATTCTGGCAATACCCAAACAGTATTCTAATTCTAGTACTTACCATGCCCCAAATCTTTGTTTCATTAATAGAAATTAACTAAATGTTCACACAAAGATAAGTTGTTCCGTCCACAATTTATTGAATTGCAATCAGATTCGTTAGATGTTATGGAAGCTAGAGAATAAATCTCTAAAAAGTATCTTGGTGGGTTCTTGGATGTCATTCAGCATTATTGAAAATGTTAAATTATGAGAACTTAAGGATAGTACCTACTTATCAAAGTTTCAACCGTAAAAATACTTTTTAAAGATCATATTTGGTAATAAGTTAGGTTTATATAACTGACAATTTCAAAATAAATAAAACCTGAGTTGAAAATGCTTCCTCCTATCCTACCCCAGCATACATACTTTATAGCCCATTTTCATTTAGACCAGTATGCTTATAACTTCAATGAACACACATATAACCCTTAGGATCTCATAAAAGTGTGGTAAGCCTAAATTCCTAAAAAGCTACAGAGGAAGCTGATGCTGCTGGCTCTTGGACCGTCCCTTGAGCAGAAGAGTGAATATGATTTCTGCCTTAATGACTGTGGCTTTATAAATGCCAAGTTAGAAAAGAAAGTTCCAGTTAAATGAAAACGAAGTATATCAAGTTGGTGGTGTTTGGATCTGTCTGAGAGTGACACCTTTGATACACTTTAATACATCTCTGAATACCAAGCTTTGTTCGCTTCAGAAGAGTGCCAGCTGGAGACTCTCCCAGTTAATTCAAGCCAATACAATGCAAACCACTGTTAAAAGTCTTTAATGATTAAGTGTCCATTTAAATACTTATAAACTTTAAGCTATCCCATCTCCTCCTCCTCTTTCAACAAACAAATGTTGCTTTTTTTTCTGTCTTGTAGCCAAACAGCGTGTAACACCCAATGCCCCTCCCTTTAAAAATCGAACAAAATTGTCTCCAACCAAAGGGCCCAATGCAAAAAGGTTGGCTTCTTTAACACATTCATAGGTGTACGCATCAACCTCCACAGGGTTACCTTTGCATGTTATTGGCTGGCTTGAGTTACGGCCTAGGTAACACCCTTGTTCCTTCAGAAAAGATAGGTTAGGATGAGAACCTATCAAGACTACAGCTGCAGACAGCTTAAATATTTTCTTCAATCCAGAGACGCTCTGAAGAATGCATTTCATGTCTGACTTAAAGGAAAGCACACGGTGCTCAGGAAAACTAGTATAATCAGATAAAAGATCTGAGTCTTCAGCGTATGTCTGAGTACACATCATATGATAGACTTTGTGATACTCAGGATACAGCTTTTTCGGAAGCTGTTTGAAAATTAAACTTGGATCAGTCACTCGTCTGCGAAATACGTGGATCACGGGGATATTACTGTTGTAAGCACACAGCACTGCATCAGCTGCAGTGAGGCCGGAACCTACAATCAGCACTGGATCCGCTCTGCCACATAGCTTTCCTCTGTTTATAGCAGCTCCAAATTCAGGCATTGAATGAAATACAAAAGGAAACTCTTCCCCTTCAACTTCCAGATGGGCAGGAGAATCCAGCGTTCCGGTTGCAAGAGCTACATTCTCAGCAAAGAGGCAAAAGGGAACATGAGAACCACCTGCTATTCGCTGATATCCTCTGATCTCCCAGTTTCTCTTGATAAATTTTGACTTCTGATTCTGTAAATGATTCTTTGAGATATCTCTGTCTTGACTACCATTATCGCCTTGATCTCTATAGAGTCTTGACACAGAGGTTATGTAAGTATTCTCTCTGAAATTCTTCTGAAGACCCATGACGTTTACATAGTGTTTATAGTAGCGAGCTATTTCCTCTGGCATAACTCGGTCCCCCTTTAAATTCCTGTAAGTTGAAAAGGAAAAATACCCTATTAGGAGAGCACTTTCATGTCCAGGTTACTTTTCTAGCTAGTAAGCTTTTATATCCTAGTTCTTTCAAGATTGTTTTAGTTAAAAATTATCCTCACGTTTTATAAAAATTATTCCCACGTTTCCTTATCCTAGTCAGAATGACAGTAATTAACAAAACATGTAACAACAAATGCTAGTAAGGATGTGGGTAAAAGGGAACGTGGCTGGTAAATTAGTCTAGTCACAATGGAAATCTGTATGGAAAGCTCTCAAAGAATGAACACCAGCTCTTTCATGACACTGTAATACCACTCCTGGGAATTTATTTACCCAAAGGGTTTCAAGACAACATATCAGAGACATTTGCACATCATTCTAATTGATCAATCACAATACACTACTGTTCAGCCTTCAAAAACAAACACCTTGCCAAATGTGGTAATGTACACCTTTAATTCCAGCAGATTAATCCTGCCAGAGGCAGACAGATCTCTGTGAGTTCCAGGACAACCAAGGCTATGTACACAGTCTCAGTCTCAAAACCAAAACCAAACCAAACCAAACCAAACCAAACAAAAAAATCACCTTGGGTATGTATACATGAAGTATGAAGACATAAAGTCACATACCCATTTAAAAATGGATACAAGTTTGGGAAATAATGCACAGAAGGATGAGAAAGTAACAGTGTGATTTAATATAAAAGATAAATCCTGATTAACACAGTTACAGGAAGCCCCTGTAAACAGTCCTTTATGTCCACACAGCTTTATAGCAGCATAAATGGAAACTAGCTCATGATCACTGCCTCATAGAAGAAACTGTATTTAGCAAGTGTGCTTCTATTCATCTAATACAGGATTCACAGTTACAGTGAGAATTTCTCACAGTTCTTTTCTTCACACATCAAAGAATTTTAATATAGTTTGATCTTTACCTTCGTTTGCTAGACATCCAGTCTTTAAATTTAAGTCCAGGTAGCTCCATCCAGTTTCCAAAGCTGATTGTCAACATAGAGCCTTCCATATTCTAGTTTAAAAGTAAGTTAAATAAATGCAAAGAAGCAGTATTACCTTTTGAAAACAAACACAACTTATTTATATACAAACTCGGGTCACATGAAACATGTTCACAAGAGTCCAAAGAGTGGCATATAAACACTATAGACTTTGTTATCAGACAAAGAATAACAGTCACACAATAGGAAAATGGAAGAAACTGGAGATAATCCTATTAAGTGAATTAACCCATTTTGAGAAATACAAGCATCTTATTTTCTCATTTGTAGTATATTTCCTCTGATGTTTCATGCTAATAAAACTTTTGTACATTTTTATCATTTGGTATTACCTACAGTTATACATTTATGAAACAAATTACAGTACTAGCTTTGGTCTATGATCACTATAATTAAGATACACATTTTAAAGAACAAATCTGCATTTTCACTTCTTAAATAAAAGAAAAAATGTTCACTAATTTCCAAAATTTTGGTTTTCCATTTGAGTATTTTTTACAGACTTTTTAAAAATTATAAAACTGCTTTTCTCTTTTTAGCAATTATAATTTTAAAATCTGGACTAGGCTGGATACAACATAATTACTTTCTAAAAATAGATAAATAAGCAGCGGTTGCCTAAGAAACAGACTCAGCACTGGGGTTAATGTTATCATCAAAGAAGTAAGCCTCAAAAACCTTCTCAACCTACTTCTACTTCTCTCAAAACAAAGCAAAGAAGCTAAGTGCCAAAGCATCTACCCAATCACCAGCAACCCCATTCGGCTCTTTTAGACAATGGCTCTATTCTCATAACTCTTGCCCTGTTTCACACAGTCCTGAGAATGGGTATGATGCATTTTATTCATTCTCTTTTATAATTTTTGAGACAAAGTGTCATGTATCTCTGGTTTGTTTATTTAATTTTCAACACAGTCTCATATATGCCAGTCTGGCCCTGAACTTCCCTATGCAAGTATATACACCATGAATGCTGCTGTCACTGGTATAGTAGTGTTCTGAAAGGGGAAAATGTGACACAAGTATTGTCCAAGTACGTGTGCAATGGTACTTCTTCAAAAATGCAAATGGGTTTTGAGAAGTGTACCATTAGAAAGAGAGACTATTCCAGGCAAAATAAAAACTGATATGACAGCCTAATAATGAAAAAGAACATCAGTGTCCTTCAAGGAATCAAAAGAATCTGAAGCCTATGTAAGAAATGATGAGCTCTGCAAGCCTGGGTTACTCCACGGTGTCACATATCTACAAAGGCTCTCCACAGCCTCGCCATGCTGTGCCTCCATAACTATGTAAGTTTATCCTAACAGTGTGATTTACGGTGAATGCTAGTGCTCTTGAGACAGAGGGCTGAGTGGCTGAGGTCAGACCCCACTGGCTCTCTCTCATACACACAACATCTCTGTAGAGATTGGGGCATTAGGGTGATAAGAGTACTTGCCTAGCATATACACACACAGCCTGGTGTTCTGTCCCCAGCATCTTACAAACTATGTGTGTCCCATACATAGTGGGACACATCTGCAGTTCCAACACTTGAGAGGTAAAGGTAGGTAGATTTCAAAGTGCTACTGGGAGTTTAGGACCAGCCTAGGCTGATTAAAATCTACCTACCTGCCTATCTATCTATCTATCTATCTATCTATCTATCTATCTATCTATCTATGGATACCAGGCATAAACAAGTTTCCTTGCTTGTCTCTTCACAGTGATAGAACACTGACTAAGACAGTCACTAAGTGGGGTTCAAGCCAGGAGGATGCCCTTACTCTGATCATGGGCTTTACAGGCTCCAGAACTGTGAGAAATGTTTTTTGTTCGAATTAAATATCATTTTTATAATATCATTTTTCATTTAAAATCGTGAGAATACATGGAAATAGAGGCTGGAAACATGGCTCAGTGGTTAAGAGCACAGGCTACTCTCCCAGAGGACCAGAGTTTGATCCCCACTACTCACATGGCAGCTACAACAATCTGTAACTCCAATTCCAGGGGATCTCAGGTCCTCATACCAGGCACCCACATGGTGCACAGCATACATGCAGACAAAACACTCAAAAACATTAAAATAATATATCTTTAAAAAATATATGGAAATAATAGATACTGGTTTTCAAAATACCCTATGTGATTTTTCTAAATTAAGGAAATTTAATTTACTATGAAAAATGTCCTCTTAATTCTTTTCTACACAATTTACACAAAGATATGCTTACTCAAAGACTATATCATTAATAAAATCTGGCTTAACTAGCCATAGTTAATGTATGCCTAACACCAAAAATTAAAGCAGGCGTGGTGGTGCAAGCCTTTAGTCCCAGCACTTAGGAGACAAGAGGCAGGCAGATCTCTTAGACTGAGGCTCGCCTGATCTATAGAGTTCCAGAACAGTCAGGACTACACAGAGAAGCCCTGTCTCAAAAACCAAACAAGCAAACAAACCACCAAAATGCTTCACAGATAAAAATATAAGCAGTATTACATAATGCTTAAGAATTAAGTTGGAAGCCAGTGGCATATGCCTTTAATCCCAGAGCTTAGGTGGCAGATGCAGGTAGATCTCTGAGTTTGAGGCCAGTGTGGTCTACAAAGGGAGTTCCAGGACAGCCAGGGCTATGCTGATAAACTCTGTCCTCAAAAAAACAAAACAAAAAGAAATCAAGCTGGTTTATTAAGGCAACATCTAATAAATACCTCAATATACACTATGTGAGTAGCGTACTTACGTGCCATGCCCCACCAGGCGGGCCTTTACCCAGAACTAAGTGAGGGATATAATGATGTTGTTCCAATTTCCAGTGCAGAATAGATGGGTAATCATACCCAAAGTCCGCATCTGGATGAAGAAGTGTGTCAAAGAGTACTGCCACTGGATTGGACGATCGGCCCTCAAGACCCTCAGACAGGTATTCTAAATCCTGAATGAAAGAAAAAAATGAGTGTGTTTAAGAAAAGAAAAAAAAAAATCCAAGACAATTATGTTAATGATAAAGGGCATGCCAACTCAGCAGGTCCTAGATCCTGAGTTAGAGACTAGGGATTTTCTTTGAGCTCATTTGTAATAGATTCCTTGGCAAAATACATGCAGGCAACTTTGGATTTAAAACAAAGCTTAAAAAAAAATCCTTATAAGAGTTGAAGATACCTTTGACATACAAATGTCAGCTAGGATATAATTTTTACTTATATATTTTTATGCATATTAGTATTCTATCTGCATATACACCTGCATGCAGAAGAGGGCATCAGATCCCATTACAGATGGCTAGCTTGTGACCTACATGCACCCACACACTCATGCTCTCATATAAACATGCACCCACAGCCACATAAAAATTTTTAAGACTCCACTAAGAAAATAATTTGGAAATTTTTACTCAAATAAGTTCAATATAATTAAGGTATGACTTAGAATACATTTATATAGCTAAAATAAACAGAAAACATTACTTAGAATAATTTACAACAAAGTAATAATACTTACATAAATAAAGCTAATCTTGTTTCAGCATTAAAATATTTTTTTAAAACTGATTTAACAAATGATACCTGATCAACAATGGAGAGGTGTTTCGCTTCTTCTAGTTTACTATGTAAGATTGCGTTTGGATGTATTGCTTCAGATGATAAATATGGTCTATAGCCCGATAACATATATGACAGGCATATTCCTGAAGGTCCATTTCCTATTTTTAAAAAAAGGCAAAATTACACAAGTTGACCCTCTTGTTCCTTGGCACTCCCCGTCACAGGTTCTCCCTTCTCTGATCAATTAAAACCTGGCACTTGTCCTTCAGAATTTCTCTACTTAGAGCTTCAATTCTATGCCACTGACTTCCAAAATTAGCTCCCTAGGATGTCCTATTCTTGAGAAATACATGTTTTCATAGGATACTTTTTTTTACAGTTCATGTGGAATCAAAACTAAGTCAGACACTGGATAGGAGAGATGGCTCAGCAGCTAGAGGTGCCTGCCTCCATCCCTAACATCAGTTAAGTCTCTGTAACTCAGTGGCAGGAGAACCAAGTTGTTTAAGTTGCCTTCTGACCTCCACACATGTACTGTGGCATACATACAGGGAAACACACACACACACACAAATTAAATAAACAAATAAAAATAAATATAAAAAAATTTAAAGTGACATTTTAAAAACCAAAAAAATTCCACAAAAGCAAGAAAAGCCATTTGACAAAACCCAGCCATTCAGAATTTTAAAAACATGCAGCACATTTGAAAAAGAAAACCTTCTTCAACATAACAAAGAACATCTGTTAAAAAAAAGCAAAAAACAAAAAAACAATCCTATTCACATCATGATGGAAGGGTTGAAGGAATAAAAGATACATAGATTGGGGAAGAGGGGGAAAAACACTATTTGCCAATGACATAATTATCTACCTGGAAAAACCCATGAATTGACTCAAGATCCCAGAACAAGCAATTACAGAAAGATTGTAGGGTACAAGTCAATATACAAAGGTCAACTAGTTTCTTACGCCAACAATGAAACAAAACAAAACAAAAAACAAACAAAAAACCCACACACTATCATTTACGTTTACACCAAAGAGAAATATTTTAGCATATTTTAACAAAATCTGTATAAGAGCTACATAAAGAAAACCACAAAATTCAAAAAAGGTCTAAAAGGATGGGAAGATATTCCATGTTTATAGATAGGAAGACCAGTTCTTAACCTGGTCTATAGACTTAATTCAATTCCAACAAACAACTCAAGAAGGGAAGAATATTTGAATATCTATTTTAAAATCATTTGGAAAGGCAAATGGTTCAGAATAGCCACCACAACACTATCTTGAGACAGGTCTTCTCTGACTTCCTCAAGTTTGAGTATTAGATGAAAAATATAAATAGCGGGTAATTAAATGAATATAAGTATTAAATTTATATTATATTAAAATCTGAATTGTTGAATACCTTAATTTTAAGAGTTGTACATCCTATCTGTTGAGGTAATTCAAAGGATATGAGTGATATTATAATTTAGGTAATTATAAATACTACTGCAGAGCACTATAATGGCACCAGTTACTAACTTATAGTTGTCATTCAGTTTATAAATCTGTCTACAGGTGTCTAATCAATACCACAAAGCTATAGGGTTGTAGTCCCGTAATAATATACATAGAATGACTCCCAGAGAACTCTAACAATACTGGTCACCATTAGGGGCTATTATCAATAATTCAATGAAAAGCTATTGCATTCCAGCATCTACTGTGTCATATAAGCTAATCCTTCTCCAAAGACTTGGTATTGATTATTTTAACATATCAAACAACTTCATACTTCATTATAACTCTGTTCTTTAGTACCTGCATCCATTCACAGTAGCATCTCCTTGTATTTTTGTCCTTTTAAGACCTTAATTGTCACACGGTGGTTGTGTACATATTTATGAGACAAAATGTGGGATTTTAATTCATGAATAGAATGTGTAGTGATCAGATCAAGATAGCATATACATCACTTCAGATACATACCAATTGTCTGTGATGGGTACATTCAAACTACTACTATTTTAAGACGTGAAGCCTTTTAATACAATGTAAGAACACATACACTTTAGAATTACAAAAGCAATAAGAGCAGTAACTACCTTTAAGAAATAAAATATAACAACTTACCAATTATTACCACAGGCAAAGTCACTGATGAATCTTCAAGTAAAGAAGTTTCTTCAACTAATGGCATCCCTTTAACTTTCGGCCCCAAATTATCACCAAAATATTGCACTAAAGAATTAAAAATCTCTCCTTCAGTTTCAGTGTCACTGTATTAAAAAAAAAAAAAAAAAGATAATAAAAGTATAGTTAATGTAGGTTTTTTAAAACACAATTTTTCTCATATTTTATTTAGTCCATAAACGATCCTTCAGCTGTGTAATGCTTTCAATCGTATATCATTTCAAGTCCACAAGTCTAAAGTAGCCATTTATCTCCCATTAATATCTTGTAAGCAAGTTAACTACTGAGTAAGCTTTTTCCAGGCTAGGGAAACAACTCAGTTGGTAAAGGACCTTGCTACATCAGGACCTGAGTTCAATCACCAGAAACCACATAAAAAGACTGAGCACTTAGTCAGGTCCCTGGGGTTCACTGGCCAGTCAGTCTAGTCTAATTGGCAAGCACCAGGATAGTGGATGATCCCATCTAAAATAAAATAAAATAAAATAGGTTGATGGTTTCTAAGAGTGACATCAAGGAGACAGACACACACACACAAACACAGCTCCCTCTACCAATTAAAGAC
Source organism: Cricetomys ansorgei (assembly GCA_026225945.1). NCBI lineage: Eukaryota > Metazoa > Chordata > Mammalia > Rodentia > Nesomyidae > Cricetomys > Cricetomys ansorgei. The sequence goes on from JAMJFZ010000239.1 coordinate 19,933,001, forward strand.
ACAGAATTATAGTTGAGATTTTTGTAATTCTTTTAAGATGACTAGGAAGGGCTATTTTCCCCCTCTATTTTTTTCTCATTAAAAGATTAATGCATTTATACACATCTATACAGATATTTTAAGAAAAGATTACTAAACAAAACTGGTCCTTTGGTAAAAGAAATGAGGTTTTACACATTTTTAAAAATTATTATCATTATTATCATTATTATTATTATTATTATTATTATTATTGGAGGGGGTTTGAGACAGGGTTCCTCTGTTGTAGCTCTGGCTGTCCTGGAACTTACTCTGTAGACCAGGCTGGCCTTGAACTCACAGAACAGCCTGCCTCTGCCTCCTAAGTGCTGGGATTAAAGGCGAGCACCACCACCTCCGAGCTACACATTTTTATTTTCAAGTGAGGAAAGACCTTAATGTTGACTTCCAATCTTTATTTCCCAACTGCGTCTCTAGAAACTAATTTCATCAGTCTGACATGTTCAAACAATAAATGTAGCATCCTCTGAACTCAGTTAATGCTGTGATTTTTAGATTACTTCAGAGTAGAATCCCCAAATTACTTTTCATCATTAGTCAATAACAGTTACAATGTCTGGAAGGGTTAATGTAATATACACTAGCTGTGTTTATTATGACTTTCTAAATGATGGATGATAATTCACAGGGCTAAGAGAAATTGTTAATCCTGGAGGACTGATAAATGTGAAGCATTCCAGACAGAACTTTTTACTTCCCTGTAACCTTCACAGGTCCTACCTACCTGTGATGGCTAATCTCTATTGTCTGTTCCTTCAGAGAACTCCAGTATACTACCTCAGGTTAGTATAAATTTGTTAGGTACACTAAGATTTCCTGAGCTCTCAAGAGAAAAATGTTCTTTATACTCCTCCTACACGGCCAAAGCAGAGTAACTATTAGCATGGTGTTAAAGGTAGCAAGCCTGCCCCTAGGAGCATGTTTATGCTCAGTCTACCCCATTCAGGGTCATTCCACCCATACCTCTGGAGTTAGATCCAGATATATCTGCTGCTTCCCTATTTCTACTTCTTGGCAATTACACTATACCAGAGTGGTTTTTTCCCCTTGTTGAGATATTTTTCTACAGGGTTTCCTATAGCTCAGATTGGCCTCAACCACAATAATGCAGCAGAGGCTGGCCATGAACTCCTGATCCACTTGCCTCCACTACTCAAGTATGGGAATTTTAAGTGTACAATGGCCAGTACAGCCTAACTTGAGCTTTTTATTATTATTATACTTATTTACTCATTACTGGGGGTGGGATCATGCAAATGTACCATGCATTTGTGTAGTGGTCAGAGAACTACCTGTGGGAATCCATTCTCCCTTTCTACAATGAGTAACAAGGATTGAACTTAGGTCATTAGGCTGAGCCATCTCTAACTGGAGTGTTTCATGCTCTGGTCTGTTCTTCATACTTCTCCAGTGTGTGCAAAGGAGAAACCCTATTTCTTTTGCAGGCTTCTGAGCAGTCATTTTGGCTACCCAGACCCCATTTATATTACTGTTGTGGTAAAAGTCACAATTCTGTCTTGGGAGCTGCAGACCTTTCTTTTAGTATTTTCCAGTCATCCTTACCTTAAACACTGATGCTTCTATAGATAAAACCTGAGAAATATTTAAATGATCATTATGCTATAGCTTTGGTAACTATAGTGACCACACACGCTTTCTCTCATAACTGGATCCTAGCTTTTAATTTTAGTGTGGGAGTACATATAAACGCCAGGAAACTAGAAAGGGATCCGTGAGGGGAAAATAACCTAAAAGACTGAGGGGCATAGTAGAACATATACTACAAAAGTAGAAGGGTGAATTTCTGGAGACAGAAAGGCTTAATTGGAAAAGGGGACCAGGGAGATGGGATAGAGGTGGAAGAGGATCAAACAAAACTACAGATGTGTAGAAAAGCCATAAAGAGGCATAATACTCTGGAAGCTAATTCTAAAATAAAATTAAGAAATGGAGTGGGGCTGGAGTGATGGCTGAGATGAATCAGCAGCTGGAAGCTTGCTGTGCAAACATGGAGACCTGAATATGGGTCCCAGCATCACATTAACAAGGTATGCTCCCTGTGTGCTTATAATCCCAACAACTAGAAGGTAGAGACAGGAGGATCGCTGGAGCTTGGTGGCTGCTGGCTTAGTCCCAAATGTACATGCTAGGTTCAGCAAGACCCTGCCTCAGAAAGAATATGATAGGAGAGGGTACCCAGTGCCTCCTCTGGCCTCCATGCACACCTATACCCCACCCCCAACACACACAAATTTAAGAGTTTAAATAGCTCTACCCTATTGGGTGAATAAAGCTGCTCTCAGAACCCATCCGTTATTGAATGAAAATCCCAATGCCCAGAGGTCAGCCATCTTTGTACAAGCAATTGGTCAGTGAGGCTCAAGAGGCCCCCAAAATAATGCAAGTAATTAACACTGCTGCTGGCAGTGCAGCAGAACTAGATGATAAGACCTTACTGCTGAAGACACCACATGCTCTGGCAACAGGATAAAGAATTCAAGCTTTAACTGGGAAAGAAGGTTCCTCCAGGCTGGCTAACCCTCACAATGCCAGAATGAGGGAACATGCAGGCTGCGGGGGGAAATTGTCAACTTCTCTACTCAGCTGTGGACCCTGCACACTATACTACTTACTGGCCAGGCATGATATGCCCACTGGTGCGATAATGGTAGGTTTGTTCTGCCACTGCTTTCTGGGTGAGATTGAGGCCTTCTACAGAGGAGGGAATTCATATCTGGTACTGTAAAGCTAGCAGCAGAAAGCTCATGGCTGGGAAACTCACAGACCTAATGGGGAAGCTACTGCAATTTTGGTTTTCGGTGGTAGTGATGGGTTTGTTTGTTTTTCTCCCTCCTCCTAAATGGATGTGATGCTCCTGTTTAACTCCTTCTAAATACTTGTGTCTATGCACATAGATCAGTGCTGTTGGCCAATGTTCTTTTACAGTGGACAGCAGTTATTTCAGAGACTTGAAACTGGTCTAAATGCTGAGAAGTGACTTCTGAGTGCTCCATCCGAGAATCAGGAAACATTGTTGAAAAGAGGGCAAATAGATATAACAGCCAGAGAATGGGTGGGATGCCACAGACACTTCTGTACTCACGCCAGCTCTGACTGCCAGCTGTGATTACCTGTGTAAAACTGAGCATAACATCCTGTCAAGGGCACTATTAGAAGGTGTGGCCTTATTGGAGGAAGTGTGACATCGGGGGAAGGCTTTGAGGTTTCAGAAGCTCAAGCTAGACCTAGTGGCTCACACTCTGCTTCCTGCAGATCCAGATGTAGAACTCCCAGCTACCTCTCCAGCACCATGTCTGCCAGCTTGTCACCATACTTCCCAATGAGCCATGCTTCCCAATGACAATGGATTAAACTCTGAACTATAAACCAGCCCCAACTAAATGTTTTTCCCTTATAAGAGTTGCCAGTCATGGAGTCTCTTCACAGCAGTAAAACCCTAACCAAGACACCAGTAGATATTTTCTTAACTCTGAAAAGTGCTCTGAAAATGTATGTTAATAATCAAGTGCTATAAGGATAAACTGTGACTTAATTCCAAATCACTTCCATTTAAAGGAAAACTAGAAGTCAGCTTCTAGAGTAACTCATTAGGAATGGGTCAACATTCTCAGTCAAGATGTTTCAAGCAAGCTTGAGAATTTTAATACAGCTATCAAATTCTAAGTATTTTTTAATTTCACTGGATTTGCCCTCTTGTGTGTGTAAATCAGAAAATACATTTTGAGAGTCAGTTCTTCTCTACCACTACCACATGGGGTCCCTCCAGTCAGCAGCTCAGCAGCTCAGCATTAGCACCTTTACACCTTGAAGACCTAATTTTTCACTTTCTTGGTGTCCTTTACATACATTTTAAGTTCTGACCACTCCTAATGTTTTTCTTCTGTTCCTGTGCTTTTGACGTCATAAGAGATGACTGCCTGATTCGTAGCCACAAATATTTACTAATCCTAACCCTAAGAATTTTCTAATTTCACTTTTGTGCTATGTGAGCAAGTAGACAAGTTCATTCTTTTGTTTGTGGGACTCCGACTGCCCTATGCTTGCTGAAACTAATGTTCATTTCCTGTTTTCATGGGACCCTCATTAAAGACTTAATTCACCCAAAACGAAATGATTTCTGGGCTTTCAATTTCATTCCACTGATTTATGCTAATGTTTATGCCAGCACCAAGTTCTCTTGTCTACTGTTGCTCTGTAGTAAATTTTCAACCCCAAAAAGGTGAGTCCTCTAACTTTGCTTTTTCAACCTTCTGGAGACTACTCTGGGTCCCTTGCATTCCCGTGAATCAATTTGTACAAAAAGGGCAGTTTATCTTTACGATTCTACAGTGGTCTGTAAGTCAACCATGAGAGTGTAACTTTAAGAAGATTTGGGTTTCAGTCTAGCAACATAAAATACCTTTCCATGTACAGTTAAATACTGTCACGCTTTATATGAAGACGTTCTAAGAAATGCACCAAGTATTTCTATCCCTATGATAACACTGAGTGTATAACAAAACTATGACAGCTATGTTACTGCAAAAATATAAAGTTACATTCAGTCTGTCACTGCCTGCAACTTCATCATGACGCACATTTAGACCCTAATTTCTTCTAAGGCTTCCTACTTTCAATGCACAGTCTTGCATTTTGTTTTGTTTTGTTCTTGTTAAATTTCTTTCTTAAGTGTTTCACTTTTTATGCTAGGGGGAACTACTTTGTCAACTTCACTTTCTGGTTATACCTTATTGCTGTATACAAGCGTAATTCACTCTTGTACATCAATCTTGTATTCTGAAATATTGCTGAATTTGGTGTGAGTCTCAAGAAGTTTGACTCAAGCATTTCCTAGACCTTGAGGATAAAAAGAACCAAAGGTTTAGTGGCTCTAAATTCTCTGTACATTAGTTTACCTGAATTACACAGTATAGGTCACTCCTTCTGATTTCTTAGTCATGAGTATAATCTTTCTGTTTGGCAAAGTGTTGGCAATACATCTTCTACATCTGGTTAACTGGTTTTGCCTAAAGCACTAATGAAATGTAAGTGCATTAGTAACTATGCAACACCTAAATTAGGAAATTGCTCTTGCTGTATGTTTTACAGTACATGGGTGCTGTAGTTCAGGACTATAGACACTGTTCATCTGCACTTGGATTTCCAACTGGATGAATATTCTATTTAAGACAAACCATTCTGAGTTAAAAAAAACAATCATTGTTCCTTTATACAGGACACCAACTAAAAATTCAACATATGTAAAATTACATTTAGGAAGCAGTAGAGAACAGCATTTTGCATGCATGCAAAAGTTACCACACTGTCAGACATTAAAGTAAAGGACATTTTGCTATAATTTTGGAAGCTTTCCCTTTTTTTTTTTTTTGTTTGTTTGTTTGTTTTTGGGAAACATTTCAGTCCAAAGTTTTTAAACGAGAGAGTATAGGCATAATATTTGGTAATAAAAAGACTTTTAATCACAGCCAACGCTTTTAAAAATCAAATATAAATGAAATGACTCTGAGCCTCAATTCTAAAGGAATTGGAACCACAATCGTTTTGTTTGTTTGGGTTTTTCATTTGTTTGTTTTGTTTTTTTGAGACAGGGTTTCTCTGTTTTGTAACTCTGGCTGGAACTCACTCTATAGACCAGGCTGGCTTCGAACTCACAGACATCTGCCTGCCCTGCCTCTGCCTCCCCTGTGCTGGGATTAAAGGCATTGAGCTAGGATTAAAGGCATGTGCCACCACTGCCCAGCTGGAACCACAATCTTATATTTTATCAAAATTGACTCTACCACATTAAAACAAGGTTCTAACGTGCAAAATAAAGGCATTCTGACATTTTATTTTCCAGAATAGTAAGTGTGATATATTCTCCCTTGGAAAAATCACATGTAATTCTATCACAATGCTTATTAATGATTTTGGAGAAACCCCAAAATGTAGCTGTTACCACAAACTGCTTTAAAATTTTTCTCTACGTAAGCTGCACAAAGGACAGCATTAGTGGCTGAGGAAGGTAGAACACTTGCTTCATTAACAAGGCCTCGAATTTCCTCCACAGCAACACAAAAATAGGTGAATGAAAACACCAGGAGACTAGGAACCTTCCTGAAGGAGCTGGCAAACAATCTTAAAAAAAAAAAAAAAAAAAAAAAAAAAAAAAAAAACTGGGCCTAACAGAAGTCTTTTAACAATGATATTGTGATAACATAGTAGGCATAGTAGGCTTTCTTCTCCCCCAACACCAAAATGTAGCAAATACTTTTCACTCCCTCCCCTAAATTTCTTTGCACAGAGATAAGCGGATGGTATTTCCACATAACCACAGGAGAACAAATTCCAAGCTTTCCCCTTACAGTTCAACAGTATACCAAAGGTGTCTGAAGACTTAGGAGAGTTATTTTCTAAATGGAATGTAGTTTCCCAAGGAGATGCAAATTTTCACCACAACCTGCTTTCCATAACACTCGGAGTGAATAGTCTTTTAAGTGCACAACAATCTGTCTAGAAATTAGGATCTAGAATTTAAAGTCTCATTACAAACTCACTAAGTTGGGCAGACCTGGCTTGTGGCTATTACAGCAGGAATCTGCTCTTTCTCTGCATCTCACATCCATTTTGGAACTTCTGTGAATGTTATCAAACACACATAGCACTTATCTGTATTAAATAATAAGCTCTGTGGTTTGTGTTGGTTGACAGTCAAAAGTACTGTGACTTGTGGCTCATATTAGTAATGAAGGAAATGTTAGTATTTTTAGAGGAGACATTAATATTCTTTTCACCCAAGTTAATGGCTTACCTAAATTCTATGACTCTATTAAACAACTATTAAGTTTATGTTGCAAAAAGGAAAAAAAAAAGTGTTAACGCTTCCTTATTCTGTAATGTTCATACATGTAAAGTCAGGTCCTGGAGTCCTTGCTAAACATAACATTTCTCCACCCCACTGTTAATATCCAGTTTCTAGTGTTTTTGATCTTTTCTGTAATTCTCTGAAATGTTAGTCCATTGTACTGGATAAAACACATTCATTCATACCTAAAACTATTCTTCTTCTCACCTTAAGAAACTTTCATCATAATTTGAGTAAACTGCCACTTTCCCAATCCCTCCATCCTAAACATGGCTTAGAATTACTAACACCTTAGTATCACAATCCGTTGTCACGACAAGACACATTCTTCTCTACGTCCCTTCAAGCCAGTAACTTATGTCCCTAAGTGTTTAAAAGATAAAAAAATCTAAAGGAGGCCCTGGGCGGATTTTCAAAGTCACCATTCACATGTAACCGACTCACCACCGGCCTAGCCGCTCCCGCCGTCCGGTGACTCGCGCGGTCCGGGGACAAGGAGAGAGTAGGGTCCCCGGAGCTCTAAGCAGCGCCGGACCAGCGGGCGGCGGCCGAGGAGCACCCGCGGCGCAGCCGCCTCCGACCCGTCCCGGGGGGAAAGTTACCTGAAATGACCGGCCAGGGAGCAGCGGCAGCACCACACAGGCATGGAGCGCGGCTGCCGTCCTCCCGGCGGGCTGTCCGCAAGCTCGTCCCGGCGCGCGCCTCGCCTGCACCGCGGCTCACGAGCGCAGGAGTCCGTCCCCGGACTGCGGCTTCCGCTCCTCCCCGCCGGCGGCAGGGCGGCGCAGCGGGTGATGAGCGCCGTGCTGGGGGCGGGACCGGGCGCTGCGACGGCGACGCGCGGCTCCGCCCACCAGGTGAGGTGCGTGGACGAGGCCGCCGATTGGTGGAGCCGTGGCGAGGGGCGGGCCCACGGAGGGAGATGCGCAGGCAGCGGCCCTGCGGTCCGGGTCATCGCGAGGCCTACGCTCCCGGGCCTGGAGGGCGCTCTCGGTACCCGCGCCCGGGGGTCGCCGAGCAGAAGAAAGGAGGCTTGTACCTCCGGCCTGCGGGCCTCAGGAAGGGCGGGAGTCCCGCCACGAGAACCTACCTGAGCTCACATCTTCGCACCGTCTCGGGTGCGTCTGTCCTCGGCCCCCGCATCGCGGTCACCCTGAGTTCCGCCAATCGCAGGTGCTCCGGCCGCACGGCGGGCGCTGCTCCTGTCCGGGATCGGCCTCCCTTCTTAAAGAGCGCAGCCCCAACATTCTCCAGGGTGGGAAAGGCCTCCGCGCTGCAGAGGCATTTGGGGAAAGGGGCAGGGCTGCAAAATGTTTTGAGTTCCTCCAGGTGTCTCTGATTCCATTGGCAGTCAGGAAAATTCTGAGTGAATCCTATTTGGGTTTTGTCCTGAGTTAAAAGGTGGGGGTGGGCACCGTCGGAGCGATTGACTACCTGCTGTTATGCAGACAGCGGTCCCCTTGTTTCCAGTAAGCCTTGAATATCTGAGGCAGTTAAAACACGTGTATGTTTATAAAACACGTGTATGTTTATGCCTTTAAAAGAAGTTCGCTCTGAGTTCTTCAGAATGATGGATTCCGTAGATTTTTAAGAGAACTCACCTTGGCAGAGCGTGGTGGCCCACGCCTTTAAACCTCAGCACTCGGGAGGCAGAGGCACGTGGATCTCCATGAGTTCAAGCCCAGCTTGGTCTACATACGACAGCCAGGGCTTTATAGAGAGAACTCTGTCCCAAAAGAACTCAGTCTGCTTCTAGGTTTACCTATCTAAAAATGTTTTCACCAGTTTTTTAAAACTATGTTGTTCTGCTCTTTGAAATAATAGCAGTATGACGGTTCATTTTACTTTTAATGGGTTAACAGTTGTGAAGGAGAATATCTGTTAAGAAGCTGTGTCTGCAGAGACTGGTTGACTCATTAGAACTGCAGTACACTAGAAAGCTTGGAACGCTGCAGGTCCAGACTGAGTACCTTATCTTGGGCTAGTTCTAGCACTGCAGAACAGCCTTTACTTGCCCACCTCTATGTGAATTAACATCTTGTGACTAGTAAATAAAAACCTTTTGGAATGTATTAACTTGGCAGACCAGTAGCTTCCAGCAACCCAAAACCTGAGAATCCAATAAGTAGCTTCTTGAGACTATAGAAAGGCTTCCCTATCTCTCTGTACATGCCTATCTAATGGACCCACCAATATATTTTAAACTTGCCTTGATTTCTTTGTTCTGTAAAACTTTATAAAACTGCTTCTAGCTGGAAAATGGAATTTGGGGTAATTTAAATATGTGTCCCCTGGGGCAAGGTCACTCAAAATAGCTCCAGAATAAACTCATTCCCATTAAGAGAAAAGCTCTGTTTTTTGTTTGTTTGTTTGCATTAACAATATGACACATAAGATTTTGCTTCTAGTCTTCATATTTTTATCCTTTTATACATTTCCTCCTTTATGGCTTTGCTTTCATTTTGAGGTTTTTTGTTGTTGTTTGTTTTGTTTTGCTTTTCAGTAGTTGCAGAACAAATAAAGTAGGTATGTCAGATTTCAAGTTTACTTTGGTATGTACTTAATGAATTTTTAATAAATACTATTAAGTCGCTTGTATACAGGGTGGGCAGGGCAGGGCAGGGCAGGGATGAGTACATGAGTGCAGGCACCAATAGAAAGCATAAGAAGGTATGGAAGTTCCCTGGAGCTGAAGTTATAGGTGGTTGGGAGCTGTTCAATATCACTTATGGGAACTCAACTCTGGTCCTCTTCAAAAGCAATAATGTTCTTAATGGTTGAGCTTTCTCTCCAGCCCCTAATATTTTGAATATGTCAGAGCTGTCAGGAAACAAGTTCCTAGCCTGTAAACCTTCTAATCTTTAGTATTACAGTATGGCAACCTGAGCCAAGATAGTATGTTTTTGCATTTTCTACAAACAGTTTTTTTAAGTATTCAAAATGAACTGTTGCATTTTATATACTCTGAGCAAACCTGGCAATGGGCCTTGTCAGAAAAGCCAGTAACTTGATTATATAATTCTCAGAAAGTTTCAGGGAAGATGCTAAAAAGGGTATTTTATTAACTTGAAGATCATTAATCCTTTTTGCTGCCGTAAGCAGCTGTGCCTACCTCTTGGTGATGCTGGAATTTTCATCAATTCAGTTTTCTACTCTAGATAGGAAGTATTAGGAATTCTTCAATGTTTACATCCAAAACTGGGGATAGAGGCTATGTTGGAAGACTTCAGATAGGTTTGACCCTGCAGTTTGATTTCAAGGGACAGAAATCTAATAGGCTTCCACTTAAACCTTTTAAAAGTTTTTGTTAATATTGCAACAATTCAGCTGCAGAGAATTTACAGGAAAAAAAAATAATGTCATATGTTTCATACAGGTTATTTTATAGACTCAAAAGAGGGCAGAAGCCTAACATAGGTAGGATTCAGAAAAATTGCCCTCATGCTGTGAGATCCCATCACTGTGAATGAAAAGATGTGTGCCAAATCAGAAACCTGCAGACCTCAGTCTATAACTGTGCCTGACACACAGTATTTTAATATGTTTGTTTTTCATTTCTCTGTTACAAAGTTAGTTTAGGAGGTCAGAACTTTGTTACGTTGTTCACTGTTGTATAGCAGAACATTCAGATAATACCCAAATAAATTTAGCGGGGCTGAGGTTGGATGTGTCTTGAACTAAATGGAAGGGATGAATACATGTTAGGAGAGACCTGTTTTATAGCATGTAAGTTCAACACATAAGCATTGCTTGCCTTACTATACTATTAGAGGGGGGAAAAAACGGAAAAATTGAGACACCTTATTCAAAAGATGAGGTTCAGTCCTTAAGAGCACAGGCTGCTCTTCTGAATTCAATTCGCAGCACCCACATGGTGACTCACAGCCATCTATAATGGAATCTAAATCCCTCTTCTGGCATGCAGGCATAGATGCAGACCAAGCTCTCATATACATAAATAAATCTTAAAAAAAGAAAAGGTTTAAAAAGTAAGAGCAGTAATGGCACACACCTTTAATCCCATCACTTGGGAGGCAGAGGCAGGGGAATCTCTGTGAGTTCAAGGTTAGCGAATTCTGGTCTACAGAGTGAGCTCCAGGACAGCCAGAGTTAAAACAGGAAATCCTGTCTCAGAAAAAGAGAAAGAGAGAGAATCAGACTAGCAAGCAGATTTTTCATTAACACAACTGAGTCTTAGAATGTAAACCTTTGAAAGTTCCAAGTAATGGCCATGAGCTTGGCCTGCGGGGATTTAAGGACTAACTGCCTGTAGAAAAAAAAATGGATCTCCTAGAGATGATAGAATCCTGGAAATATTTTAAAAACCTAATCCTAATAATGCTGCCATAAAAGTAGACTTTAAAGACAAAAGTAAAACTGCAACTTGAAATCCAGTTGAGATGGATTTGTGACAAAAATGTCCAGTAAGGAGATAGTGTCACAGAATGAAACTTGTCTGGACAGGGAATAATGTTTTCATTGAGATGAGCATTGATACATTTTCAGATTTACAGTACTATAAACAAAGTAAGAAGCACTTCGTTATCATCACCAAGCTGGTTGAAATGTTAAATGCCATAATGTTAAAAAAAAAAAAAAAAAGCCATTAATGGTAGATTAAAGTTCATGGTACGAAGTCCTCTTGTAAAGTGAAGATATACTTACTGCCTATAGTTGAAATAAATAGGAACTGAAATACAGATTTAAAACCACAAATGTAATCAGTGGGAAAACTAACAGTAGTGTTACAATTAGGTGTTTTGGGTATCTCAAAATTTTGGGATAGTTTAATGTAGTTAAATCTGTGTCATGAGGTTTAGACAAGATATAACAATAGTTAAGAATTAGGGACATAAACATATTTCTTATATATATCCTCATATGTATACTAAACACAGCAGTGGTCGCTAGGTAACCAGATTGGAAGGGTTGGTGAAGGATGCGTTGGGAACTCTTATTTTTCCTATTCAGCCCACATCATGTATGTTGCATTTTTATGCCAGACACACATGTATGAAGTGAACTTTTCTGAGGACTGAGACAGAATACCTCCTGTCATCTCAATGCCAAGATGCATGAGTGAATATCGGACAGCTTCTTTCTCAAGGTGTGTTGAGCAGCTGATGCTGATCACATCACCGCCCTTTTCTCCCATTGCTCTTACGTTCTCACTCTGAGGCAACATTTCTGTTACACATGGAACTCACAAAAGGACACAAAGGAGAAACAATCTATCCCACATTTCCCCTCCAGTGGAGTAGACTTCCCAAGATTTCTGCAGATGGGACTTGTGGTTTGGAGCTCTGGATAGCATGGGAAGGAGCAGCTCTGATGAGAAGTGAGCAGTTGCTGGGGCAGGAATGGGAACAAACAGTCTTGTGCTTTGAGCAGAGCAGTGTTTCTCAACTATGGTGGCCTATTAGAATCCCATGTAGCTTCTAAAGCACCCTTCATACCTGAGCTTGAGCACTTCCCTTGCTGTGCCCCCTCCACTGCCAATTAAGTTTAACTGTTTTGCCTGGTGGTGGTGGCACACAGCTTTAATCCAGCTCTCAGGAGGCAGAGGCAGGTGGATCTCCGTGAGTTCAAGGCCAGCCTAGTCTAAAGAAGACAGCCAGAGTTACAACAGAGAAACCCTGTCTCAAAAGCAAAGCAAGTAAAAAGTTTAAAAGTTTCCATGGAAGGGACCTCAGGCCCATCATTCAAATCATACAGTAGCTAAACAGCCAGTGAATTGACTAAACTGTCAAACTGACCCCTATCTTTTTTTGAGGGGGTAGGGGAAGAGTTTTGCTAAGCTGTCCTGACTGGTGTGAAAATCACTGTTAACCAGATTGCTCTCAAATTTACAGCAGTCCTTCTCAGCCTCCTGAGCACTGGGATTACAGTTATGAGCCACAATTCCTGTCTCAACTCCCCCTTTTCCAAACATTTACATTCTGATATTTGTGATAGAGCTAAAAATCTGAAAAAGAACTATACTCACTCTTTTTTTGAACAGGTTTTTATGTATCCCAGGTTGGCCCTGAACTCACTAAACTTACTAAAAAGATGTTAAACTCCTGATCCTCCTGCCTTTGCCTCCCCAGTGCTAGGATTATAGGCATATACAACCACTCCTTGTTTATGATGTGTTGGTGATCAAACCCAGAGCATCATACATGCCAGGCAAGCTCTCTATCCACTGAGCTATATGCCCAACCCCTGTGTGCACATTTTTGGCTTTTCATAGTCATGGCATAGAAAATGTGTAGCTTTTGTTTCATTGACAAAGTTAATTATGCTTAACCTCCCCTGTCCCTCCCAGCATGCCTTTCCCCAACTTAAAATAGCCAAACATCAGCTTCCCTCTGTATTTTCTCATTCCTCTCAGGCCTACCTCTCACCAGGCAAGCTCTTAGAATTTTGTGCTGCCTGTTTTCTCTGCCTGACACACTCCACTGTATGCACATGACTAAATCTCTTCCCTCCTCAATGAGACTGACCCCATCACACCTTTAAAAACTCATCCTTCTCTCTGTGTTAAAAAGGATACCCACTAATGCTGGGCAAGGTGGACCCCCCTTCAATCCCAACACTTAGGAGGCAGAGGAAGGAGCATCTCTTTTGAGTTCAAAAGTCAGCCTGCTGGTATACACACTCAGTTCCAGGCTAGCTAGAGCTACATAGAGATCCTGTCTCAAAAAACAAACAACTCCCAAAATGATACCCCCAATCTCAGTTACTCTACCTATTTTTTATCAGACACATCAGATATAATTTCCATACTTATATCTACTATGGTAATGTTTGTTTATATCCCCTGGAATATAAACCAGAAAGATGATGGGTCTTTTTCATTTTATTCATTAATAGACCTTAAGCATCTGAAACACTCAATGCTAGTAAGCCATCAATAAATATTTGTTGAACTTCAGTGGCCTCTTAAATAGCATTTGGCTCATTTTCTTCCTTAAAAAATATGTGTTTAACTATGTTACATAATATGTTTAGAATGTGCTAGCATTACACAGTTACATAAAGTCTTTGTGGAGTTGCAAATCTCCCCAGGCAAATGTTCTGTCTCCTAGTGAAGCCTGGCTGGCAGTCAGAAGATCTGGCCTCCAATCTCCTTTTGTCTGTTAAGTATCTATAAAAAGTTGGTCAAGTTATTTTACCCCTGTGAACTTTAGTTATGTAAGATATAAAGGAAAGAGATGAACATAAATGAATTCTAATTTAACTTGCTTTTTTAGTAGTTTCTTGTCAGTTGCAAGCTTGAAATAAACTGTTTATAATGTGTTTTATTTTTTATTGATTGCTTTTGGATTTGAGACAGGATCTCACTATGTAGTTCAAATTGGACACAAAGTCAACATCCTCCTGCATAGCGAAGTATTTTTTGTATATATTCAACCTATAGGCTTCAGAATTCAAATATATGCCACAACATAGAGTCATTTAAGAGAACACTGATGCTATTTTTTCCCCTTCCAAGTGTATTTTTGTCATTCTGTTCTAACCTTTTTTTGGGGGGGTTAAAAGGCCAATCTCCCCGTCCATGAAAGGATTTTTGTAGCACAGCAGTAATATTCTTCTTTGATCTCAGACTCACATGGAACACCTAACAAAGACTCTCCTTTTGAAGATCCACTGCTTTTGAGAAAAGGTAGGGAGGCAGAAGAGGATGATTTACTGTGATCAAACCCAGAGCTTCCTGTCTGCTAGGCAGACACTCTACATTGAGCTACATCTAAACTCTCTGTTTTTAGTTAGAACTGTGTGTAATCCTCAAACTCCAGAAGTAGAGGCAGAAAGGATCTGGAGCTCAGTGCTTATTTTGGCTGCATATAGAGTTCAAGGGTAGGGATGCTACCCCTGTTTTGAGAGAAACCAAAGAAATTATGGGTGTGTGGGGTGCATACTGTGTGAGTACGTGTGTGTGTGTGTGTGTGTGTGTGTGTGTGTGTGTGTATGTATGTGTGTGTGGTGTGTGTGTGAATATATATGCACAGGTGTTTGGAGGCCAGGAGTTGCTGTAAGGTGTCTTCTATCACTCCTCATTTAGTTCTTGAGACTTGAAACCTGGAGCTTACCTGTTAGCTAGGCTGCCTGGCCAGTGACGTCAAGATCCAGCATCTCTGCTCCTGCAGCTCTGGATTACAAATGTTGATCACCAGCCCAGCTGTTATGTGGTGCTGATCCTCAGACTTACACAGCAGGCACTATAGTGACTAAGTTATCTCCCAAGCCCCCAGAGATTGTCTAGTTGTTTATTTTTATGTAAGGTCCAGCTAAGCTGCTCTGAGAGGCCTTAAACTTGCTCTTACTATGTCAGCCTCCCAAGTAGCTGTGATTATTGGCATGCATCACTAGAACTAACTAGTTTATTCGCTACTATTTTGTATTCATTTCCTAAAAACAAAACAAACAAAACAAAACAAAAGCCTGAAGCAAAACAATATAATGTCAAATGCCCAGAGAACAAATTAGTTTAACGACCACCATTATATAATTTAATATGTTTTATGGAAAAGCAGATATGTTAACATTTTAAGGCATTTAATTCCCACCACTATATAATTTATTTTTAACATGCTTTGTTTGAAGGTAGTAATTGTTAATATTTTAAGTGCCTCAAACCCTAAATTAAAATATTTAAACTTTTATAATAAGATCACTCCATTTATGTAATGGTGATGTTTTAAGGTGTTTAGTATTAATAGAATAACTCTATCCTTATCTCTGTTTTCAGTCTAACAGTAGATTTTTGGAAATCCTACAAATAAAATCTTCAATCATAAGTAGTTATTTTGTTTTGCATTATGTACCACATGCAGCATAGTTAAAAAATAATCCTTAGGTTAACTAGCGGCCGTGTTTGGCAAGGGCATTCCTGTATAGGATTGTTAATGAGGCTGCTAATTTGTGGGCATTTTTATGTCAATTTGTGTTTCATAGAGACATTAATGAAAACTGCCAAGTGTGCAATAAATTTAATGTGATATCCAGAACTTAAAACTAGTTTGAGGTAAATTGAAACAAACAACAATTAAAATGAAAAACACATCTGCCCTCCACATGCAGTTTCAATGTGGGAAAACTAATATAGAAGTCTTTTATGTATGCAAGAGTTAATTTCCAGACTTAAATATCACAAAACACCAGTGCTTTAGATAAACTCATGAAAGAAACTTGGATTTGAACTTTCTATCTACTTTTTTTTCAGTATTTATGAGTAGGATTCTGTTTGGCTTTCTTACAAGTCTTCCCGTTCTTATTAAAAATATTTTCTTGTTCTTTCAGTATGATTATATTCTTTCTTCTTGATTTCAAAGTATCTTCATAAGAAGACTGTTTTCCTTTTCTAGTCCTTGCTATACAAATTCTATTTGTTGTGTCTGCGGATGCTTCCTCAGAGTGACTCACTTCTTCAAACTGTAAATTCATCTCCAGCAGAGCTGGGTTGGCTGGTGTGTGCTGAGACCATAGAATCTTAACCACAGGCACTTTTACATTTGCCTAGATTGGGTGGATTTTGTTATATCCTGACCAGTTACCACACAGATATCTGCTTAGGATCATTCGAGCTAAGCACACAGAATGAATTTGTACTCTACAGCTAGCCACAGGCTGAACTGCTAGCTTGCTGTGACTTTTTTCCACTTCAGAGCCTCTACAGGGATATGCTTTCTTGCTGATTCACAGGCACGGCCAAGGACAGACATTTTCCATATCACAGACTGGTCATCTTCTCAAATGCATGTGTGCAATCAACTTAGTCATACTTTGGTCAAGATGTTCTTTGTGCATGTTTGTCAGTATCCCAACGTCCCACACATAAGATGACGTCAGATTTCAAACTATCTGTTTAGCTCAAAAGAGCTGACAGCTAATCATCTAAGTCATAGTACTTTGGAAATTGAAAAGTGTATTACTATTAATTACTGGAGTAGCTGGTACAAAAAAGACTTAGCCCTGGTAAACCATCATGTGTACAGTCACTGCAGTGTTACAGGTTTTTGTTTTGTTCTGTTTTGTTGCCATAGTGCTCTACTGTGTGGGCCTGTCCGGCCTAGAACTCAAATGTGTAGACCAGCAGGCTGGCCTAGAACTCCTATCTGCCTGCCCCTACCTTATCAACACTAAGGTTACTGTCAGGTTTTAAAAAATTTTTGTTCCACCTCACAGGTCTCTATCTTCCATTTTCTGCTCAATCTTTATTTTTGTCATCTAGAGATTTTCCTATCCGTTTGTAACTTAATAGTACACCAGGCCTTGCATTGTTATCCAGTTTGATTCACATATTTGTATTGCATGGTGGGTATTTCAAGTGTCAGCTTATACTTGATGTGTTAACCTAAAAAAGAGTGGATTACAGAGCAGGAGAGATGGCTTAGCACTTCATTGGCTGCAATTACAGTGGACCCAGGTTCAATTCCCAGCACCCATGTGGCAGCTCACAACTGTCTGTAATTCCATTTCCAAGAGATCTGACACCCTCATACATTCATACATGCAGGCAAAACACCAATGCACATAAAATTTAAAAAATAAATTATTTTTAAAAAAGTGGATTTCTTTAATATATAAAAGTCTTCGTAAGCCTTTACTATTTTATTGATTCTTGTGAATTCTAATTGTATCTACTAATTAACTGTTTTTGAAAAAGTAAACATTTAGCTTTCTATTAACTTTAAGTTAACATACAAAACAATGGGTTCCTTTATGATCATCATAATTATATTTACTTGTATCAAACACAAAGGGAGTAAATAGGTTTTTTTTCCTCTTTTTCACTGTGAAAGAAATAACAGGTGTGATCTACGTTATGTAATTTCTTAATGTTCATTATTCCTAAGGTATAGTAAAATTCTTTGAATTCCCTTCTGAAATACACAATGCTTAGTACATTATTATTACTCGGCATATAACTATACCCAACAAAACTACTTTGGCAGAATTTACATGTAATTTTTATTACTTTAAGTCAGGATTCATGAACTGTAGGATAAGCAAAAGCTGAGATGGTTCCCAGTAGACTGAAGAACAGGAACACTACTGGGAAATAACATTGACACATTGAACAAAGCAGGACTCTTTTAAACTCTGAATTAAGTCCAACTGGGCACCAGAGTTCTGTCTTGCAACAGAATCCTAGTGCCAGACTTGAGATATAAAGTGGACAGGCCGAGCAAATCAGAAAGCATGTCCCCATGTGCTGAGCTTAGATACAAGGCACAGCTGAAGAGTCCAAGTGGGTTACAAGCTTGTAGAGAAGAAGTTATACCTTACGGGGGCCAATTTCTTGGCTTGCCCGTATTCTTTACTACATTTCGTTGATACCTTTTTTCATGTACCCTTCTTTCCCATACGCCCTCAGATTACTGCCCCTGGATGCCTTAGGCCCACATGGCACTGAGAACCACCATGGAGAAGCTTGCTGAAAGGCATCCAGCTGGCAGCAACCAAACGACCAATCACTGTCGTGACTTGAGCTTCTGGGACTTTGCCTGATGGCTGCCTTCTCTACCTCCTCTGCTTTTGGGGTGCCAAAGTTTCCCAGAGGACCGTGATCCAGCTTCATCCTGCTTATATTTCTATGAGGAACATTCTGATGACCAACCGGTTCAGAAGGGCTGTGTGCAACCAGTTTTTCACTTTGAAAGTAAAGGATGGCCTATAAACCCTGTAATTAATTTAGGTGTTAAATTTCTTGGCGGCTTGTGAAGATATACTTTACAGCCAAAACCTGAGTAAAAATGTTTGCCTTACTCAAAAATCTTTTTGTTACTTGAAAAAGTATATTTCTGAAAACGTTGATACAGTCACTGTTTCTCTGACATCAGTTGCGTTCTACATCACTGTGACCAATCACCTGACAGGAAGCAAATTTAAGGAGGAAGGATTGATCTCACCCACAGTTTGAGTGAGTGTAGTCCAGTGTGGTGGGGAAGGCATGGCAGTGGGGTCCTGGAGTGGCTGGACGCGTGATGCCCTCAGTCATCTGAACAGAGAGGATGAATGCTGGTGCTCATCAGAGTCATCAGGCTCCCCCATCACCCGGCTTTGTCGAGTCTGAGCATCTATCCCATGGGACTGTGCTACCATATGTTGGGTAAGCTTCCCTCCTGTGTCAAACCTTCCTAGAAACACCCTCAGAGATACTCTCAGCAAGTTGATAGTAATGATTAACAATCACAATCCCACCTCTCGTAAATATGTCCCCCAAACACACTACTTTAAAACTGTATCGCTTCAATCACTTGTTCATCAGAACACTGAAAGTGAAACTATGTCTCATGCAAGTGCACAGAGTTACATAAAAACACGTTTGTGAACCTCATCTATCCTGTGCATTAAGTAATACCCCCTAGAAGATTTCTATGTATGCTGACACACTCACATGTTGTCAGAGGACAACCCACTCTTAAACTACCTAGACCAATCCGAAAAGAGCAGTAATCCCTTCTGAGGGTGATGCTGTGTCATCTCAGTACCTCCTGCTAAACCCTACCTCTTCGATGTTCCACCATCTTTTAGTACTACTATCTGCAGACCAACCTTCCAGCATATAAACCCTCAGGAAACAGAGAATATCCAACCCATAGCAGAGGGTATCTCTTGAAGAGCTCAGATAGCTACCAGACTGTTCATTGACATTCTAAGAGCAACCAAGGATGCTTAGAGTTGAAGCTGGGCCTGGTGGATACTCAGGAGGCTGAGATTGGAGACCCACAAATTTGAGGCAAACCTGGACAATATACCAAGACTCTGTCTCAAAAATATTTTTATTTAATGTTTATTATAACTTCATTAGTGTGAGTGTCAGATCACCTGGAAGCGGAGTTACAGACAGTTGTGAGCTTCTATGTGGGTGCTGGGATTTGAACCTGTGTACTCTAGAAGAACAGCCAGTGCTCTTAACCAGTGAGTCATCTCTCCAGTCTCTCAAACATATTTTTTAACTCATAAAACCAGAATATTAAGCTACATAAAGAGAAGGGAAATCATCTTCCCTTTCTATTCTTACTGTGATGGATGGAATGAGTGTCCCCAGAAGCCACATGTATAAATAAACACCTAGTTCTGCAGCGGTAGTACCAAGAGGTGCTACAGAGCTTTAGGAGCTGGCATCTCCTGGGAGGATTTTAGGTCATCCAAAGTGTGTCCTTGAGGGGGTGATGTGTTCTTCCTGCCCTGCTCCTCCACTCCTCTCCCTCTCCCCTTCTCTCCTTCCTGACTTAAGATGTAACACCTGGTCTGACATGTGTTCGACTCATAGTATGCCAGCTTCACCCAAAGCCCACACCTGTGGTGCTGCCTGATTTTAGACTCCAACCTCAAGACAAATGTGAGTAAAAACAAACTTCACAAGCTCAGACCTGTGCAGAGTGACAGGGACTCTACCAGCTGAGCTACATCATCAACTGTAAGCTTATGTTTTTCATTGTTGTTGAAATCTATGATGATGTGATTTCTGATGATGAGATTACCTAAATTTCAAATATTTTGATGAACATAGTATTCACACACTTATGTCTGTGGCATTAAAATAGATTTTTGCTTACTTAACTTTGTGTGTATGTGTATGGGCATGGGTGTACCACTGCTCGTGTGTGTGTGGGGGTGGGGGTGGGCTGAGAGGACATCTTGGCAGAATGGTTTCCATCTTCCACCATGTGGGTCTCAGAGATCAAATTCAGGTGGTCAGGCTTGGTGACAAACGTCTTTACCTGCTGAGCCAATTTGATGACCCTTTTTTTTTCTTTTGACATTGGGTTTTTCTTGCTACATAGCCTCTTAAATGCTGAGATTTTCAAGTGTGCACCACTATAAACTATAGGCAACATGAACTTTACTTTTGACAATTACCATGGCTCTGGTTCTTGTAAACTGCTAGATATTACCTTAGACAATCAAGACTTTTAAAAAAGATTTATTTTTTCACTGTATGTGTGTGTTTGTGTGTGTGTGAGAGAGAGAGAGAGAGAGAGAGAGAGAACGTGTGCATGCACACAGATTCCCACAGAGGTCAGAGATACTGGATCACCCTGGAGCTGGAGTTAGAAGTGGTTAGGAGCCACCTGACATGGGTGCTAGGAATTGAACTAGGGTCCTCTGCAGGAATAGTAAGTACTCTTAACTGCTAAACCATCTCTCTAGCCTGAAATGAGCTTTTAGGACTGTATACATAAAATATAAAAGTAAAAATGTAAGGAACACCTGTTTAAACTTCAGAAAATTCTGATAGAACTTGTTCATTTTTTTTCTGAAAAACTTTAGTGAAAAACATTCCCCATTTATATGTATGGGATAGGATTATAGGACTGGGCGGATGGTTGTGGGCTATGAATTCAGGAAGAGATTGCAAAACAAGCAAGATGATTAAAATATCCACTGTGGAGTTAGTTTAGTTAATTCACCAAGCAGTGTTGTTTCCAGATATAAACATATCTAATAATAAGTGTAAGCTCTCGGCATTTGGTTCTATTTTGGAGAAAACAAATTTAATTACCAAGGAGGGGGTTGCTGCCATGTGTTAGCTGAGGTCTATTTAAAAGCTCTATCGTTTTCAAGATAAATGTAGCTTGTCTTGTGTGGTGCTCAGCACATGAACATTGTGCACGTTTGCTTTACAGCATATTCTGTTTCACTGACTTGCCAGAGAACAGACCCACAACTGCTCGGTAAGTGATACAATAAGGTAACTGGAAATGCAGACTGTCTGGGGAAATCAGATATCCACATACAAAAGACTGAAAAGAATCTCATCCCCAAATCTCAACAGTTACAAAAATCAACTCAACTTGTTCAAATTAAATATAAAAAAATAAAATTATAAAGTTACTAGAAGAAAAGATAAAAGAAATATGTTACAACATTAGAATAGGCAGGATATTTTGGATAAGACATCTCAAGCATAGTGAACAAAAAAAATCAAAAACAAAAAACAAAAATAGATGAATGAGATTTTATTGAAATGAAAAATCTTTACAGCAAAAGAAACAATCAACAGTGAAGAAACAACCTACATTACCCATGATCCAGTGCATGGTCCCACTCATTCACATAGGTAGCACTAATTGTCTCAATGGAACACACACACACACACACACACATACACGGACGGGAGATGAGGTGAAGGCAACTGGGAAGAACTGGAGGGGGGATTGGAGAGTAAGTATGGTCAAAGTACATTGTGGACATGCAGGGAATTCTTTCTCATGGAATAACTTCTAAAAATACATTTGCTTCTATTTCCTTGATGTTGTTGTGATGAAACATTCCAAACAAAAACAATTTAGGGGAAAGGGGCTTTATTTGGCTTACCTTTCTAAGCCACAGTTCATTACTAAGAGGAATCAGGAATTCGTCAGAACCTAAAGGCTGGAATCATGGAGGAACACTGCTGCTTGTTGGGTTGCTCACTCACAGATTGATGCTTAGGTGGTGTTCTTACAAAACCTAATACCACCTACCTAGGGAAGGCACTGCCCACAGTGGACAGGGCTCTCCTGTGTCAATTAGTAATCAATACCATCCCAACAGATGTTCCCACAGGACACCCTGATCTAGGCAGTTCCTCAGTTGGGGCTTTCCTCTTAGATGATTCTAGGCTGTGTTAAGTTGACAAATAAAGCTAATGACAATATTTTTTAAAAGAGCCAAATAATCTTTAAAAAGGTAAGTTTAAAAAGAGAACCTACAAAAAAATGGGAGAAAGTAACTGTGAACTATACATATTTTTAAAATAATTTAAAAAATAGTTTATTTAATTTTACTTTATGTACATTGGTGTCATATCCCCCTGAAACTAGGGTTTCAGACAGTTGTGAACTACCATGTGGGTGCTGGGACTTGAACCCAGGACTTCTGGAAAAACAGCGAATGCTATTAACCACTGAGCCATCTCTCCAGCCCAAACTGTACATCTTAGCAAGGATTAATAGCCACAAAATTGTGTACAATGCTCAAAGAATTTAATGGCAAACCAAATCACCTATTTTAAATATAGGCAACAGAGCTAAGTAGACAATTCTCAGTGGAAAGCATACAAGTATCCGGTAGGTATATGGAAAAAATGTTCAGCATTACTATTCATCGGGAAATGTTAATCAAAAATACTGTGAGAGAAGTTGCCTTACCTCAGAAGGCTCATTACCACAGATAAAAGATAGCAATACTGAAAAGAATAAAGAAAAGGGAACCCTTGAATCGTGTGGGAATGTAAATTCAATTCCGTATTGTTGAAAACGTTTATTTTCCTCAAAAAATTGAAAACAAGTGTACTATTTGATGAAACAACCTCATTACTGGACACACGTCAAAGGAAAGGCAGTGAGCTTGTGAAAGAATGCCTACGTCCCCATGTGTGCTGTAGGACTACTCACAATAGCAAAGAAGTGAAAAGTACCCGTGTCTTTTATTGTTCTAGCACACACACACATGTACCCACTAATATTACACATAAACGTTCTTAAAAGAAGCAGTTTACATGTAAACAACACAAAAACTAAAACTTAATATGAATAGATGGGTAGATCTGGCTCGTTTTTTGCATTTCAAGTGAGTGTGGCTTGACATTGGTGAATATTATTGCTATAATTAGTAATAGTAGTTGTTAGGTCCAGTAATTCCACCTCCATTTTTAAATTGCTCATTACACTTATTTATTTTTGTGCGTGCATCATGTGCCGTAACACACGTGGAGGTCAGAGGACAGTTTGCAGAAGTTGGTTTTCCTCTACCAAGTGGTCTGGGGATCCAACTCGGGTCATCCGGCTTGGCAGCAATTGTCTTTAACAACTGATCATCTCTGATTCTCATTCCTTTTTTTTTTTTAATTTATTTAATTTTATTTTATGTGTGTTGGTGTGAGGGTGTCAGATCCGCTGGTACTAGAGTTACAGACCGCTGTGAGCTGCCATGTGGGTGCCGGGAACTGAATCCCAGTCCTCTGGAAGAGCAGCCAGTGCTCTTAACTGCTGCACCATCCGCTCCCTTGTTTTCTTCTTTCTTTTTCTTGTCTTTCTTTCTTCCGTTTGTTTTGGTTTGTCGAGACAGGGTTTCTCTGTTGTAACTCTGGCTGTCCTGGAACTCACTCTGTCTACCAGGCTGGACTCGAACTCACAGAGATCTGCCTCCCTCTGCCTCCTGAGTGCTGGGATTAAAGACGTGAACCACCACTGCCCAGCTTTCTTAGTTTTTTTTTTTTTTTCTTGTTTCTATTTTTTAAAAATATTTAAAAAAATAGTAATCTATATGTTTGCATGTTTGTGTGAATGTATTGCAATATGTGTGGGTGCCACAGAGGCCAGAAGAGGGCATCCCATTCCTCTGGAGCTGGAATTATAGGTGATTGTGAGCTGCGTGATGTAAGTGTAAGCAGCAGAACTCAAACCCTCTGGAAGAGCGACAGTCGCTCCTCAACACCAAGCCATCTCTTTAGCACCTGCATTTTTATTATCTTTTATTTTGTAATATTTTTTAAATTTTTGTTTATTTTATTATGCAAATGAGTATTCATTATGTAAATGTGTACCGCATCCATGGCTTGTGTCCGTGGCGGTCAGAAGAGGAAATTGGGTTCTCTGGTCCTTGAGTTACAGATGGCTGTGAGCAGCTATGTGATCCTGGGGATCGAGCCTGGTTCCTCTGCAAGAGCAACAAGTGTTCTTAACCATTGAGCCAACTGTCCAGACCCGCCCCACCCCACCTTTTTAAAAAAATAGTTTTGAGATTTATTTTTATTTTATTTGTATGAGTGTTTGCTCTGCATGTATGTCTGTGAACCATGTGTACGCAGTACCCATGGAAACTAGCATGTGGTTAGAAGAAGTCATGTGCTCCCCTTAAAACTGGAGTCACAAATGGTTATTAGCCTCCATGTGGGTGCTAGTGGGTGCCCAGGTCCTCTGGAAGAGCTTTTAACCACTGAGCCATTTCTCCAGCCCCACTCCCATTCTTATTTTTTAGTATGCATATTTTAAGTGATGGGAAATGACTTAAATCAGAGACACAAATACTAGAAGTTTGTTGTATCAATGTTATTTTGAGGTCTTTCCTAGTTACTCACTAATCTCTTCCTAATTGTTATTAAAGACTATTTTTAAGTATATGTGAGTTGGCAAGTTAAGTCTTCAATTCTGATGAAAGCAAACAACTGGAAAATCAATGTGCTACCCAGCCGTTAGGATAATCCACTTTTTTTTTTTTTTTTAGCAGCAGCTTTCTCTTTGTTTTGCAGCCCCAAGCTATTTATACCTACAGCATTAGAGTACAGAGTGGAATGATTGAAAAATACATCCATGCTTCTTTTGTAATGAGGAAATAAGCCGTTG
This sequence comes from Cricetomys ansorgei, assembly GCA_026225945.1. Classification (NCBI taxonomy): domain Eukaryota; kingdom Metazoa; phylum Chordata; class Mammalia; order Rodentia; family Nesomyidae; genus Cricetomys; species Cricetomys ansorgei. Next base: position 19,958,228 of record JAMJFZ010000239.1, read on the forward strand.
AAAGAACTCTTGGGAAAGAATTCATATTAGGTGAAAACCAAGGTCTGGAAAACGATTCTCTTAAATTAGTTGTGCTTTTCTATCTTATGTCTTAAAGTAATAATTTTTATTTCAAAAGTTGTAAAACTCATCCGTGCTGGCTAGAAAAAAGTAGTTCAATGAATTACATGTTCATAATGCCATCACCCTTAAGTGTGAGTTCAAGTTTAAAGATTACTCAATTAGAAATTTGGTCCAAAAGCCCATCACAATTAAGAAGCAAAACAAATATACAATATCTGATAAGAGAAAGAACAGGACCAGATTTAGCCAGGAACAAAGGAGAAAGGACAGCGTAAGTTGATAGGAACTAGTTCCTAAATTTTTTTTTTTCCTTAAATTTCTACTGAGGTCCAAGATTCCATGCTGGGGATTAGTGGTTTATTCTTAGCTAGGGTGGAGCAGAAGATGCAGGTGCCAATGAAGAGAGTAAAGCAAGTACTGCAGAAGGCATCAAGAAAGCAACAGAGGACAGCAGAGGTCAGAGGTTGACAAGAATTAAAGGGACCCCAAGGAATCTGAAACCCGGGCTAGTGGAGCTATTGATCTAGAGCATAGAGAACTGACAGGAACAATGAATTTGGACTAAATAGGCAAGAGATGATGATACTCCTGTGAGTTGTTTACTTTTTTAGAATCTATTTATGCAGACTCCAGTGACTTTACTTAATTTGCTTGTATCTTGTTTTCAGTAGTTGTCCTGGGCCATGGTACTAAGGGAGTGGGGGTGTGTGTCATGGTATAAAATATTACAGAAGTAGAATTCTAATAAGTAATTTAGAGTTGTGCCCATGTACAAGACCTGCACAAATTTAAGCCCGACAAAATCCCAGCAAGGGAAAGTGGGCACAGAGCCCCACCCCTAACCAAGAAGCTATTTGCAGTTGACACATTCTGGGAGAGAGAAAATCAGTTTTCTCCAGTGGAGTGACAGAGTATACCAACCACACTCCAGGGCAGGCTAACGTAAAATGAACTCCATAATTTTTTTGTCTGCTTTTTTTTCCCTTTTGTTATGTTTTGATGTTTCTTGTCTTTTTTGTTGTTGTTGTTTTGTTTATTGTTTCATTCTCTTATTTTATGTTTGTTTGTTTGTCTGTTCTTTTGAAAGAAAGAACATGAAGATGGGTGAGTAGGAAGGTGTGGCGGATCTGAGAGCATATCATCCAAATAAATATCCAAAAATAAAATCTTTTTAATTAAAATTTTTTAAGTAGCTGGAAAGTAGTGGCATGCCTTTAATCCTAGCACTCTGGAAGTGGAGGCAGGCAGATCTCTGAGTTTGAGGCCATCTTAGTGTACAAAACAAATTCTAGGAAAGCCAGGGCGACACAGAGAAACCCTGTCTCAAAAAACAAAACGAAACAAAACAAAAAATTAAGAAATTAAAAAAAAAAAAAAAGGAGGCCAGGCTAAGGCAGGTATATTTTTATGAGTTAGAGGCCAGCATATGTGCATTTCTCCACGTGCTCTCCTCCCCTGGAAGTAGCTAAGCCACACTGGCTCAGCTTTGGGGAAGAAAGCACAAGGCCTTGTCCATGGAACATCTCAGTTTATTGAAGCAAGGGTGGTTACATTTATATTAGAAAAGGCAGGTGAGGGTCCTTGGCACCCAAGGGAGAGGGCCATGGGCTAAGACAGGAAACTGGAGTAGCTCCATTTGCATGTTGGGGGCTAACTGTCATTCTCAGGGTCAAAGTCCTGGAAAAGACTCTCTTACATAAGGTGTCATAGGGAAATGAGGAAGACACCTTATCAGAAAATGGGCTCAGCCCGAGGCATTGTTCAGATAAGCACCAACCAGGCAACATTCCTTTGTCAGCGACCTGCTGTGAAGCAGGCAGCATTGAGAATTTAGCTGGATTTTGTCGGGGCTAAGAAAAGGGGGAGCAGCCAAACACAGTTCCACTCTCAGGGTGAGAATTCTGGGGTTCCAAGCATGGAGGGTTTCAACCCTCTCGAAGCTCTAGGACAGCCGTACATGGTCTGTAAGCAAGTTCCAGGACAGCTAGAGCCACATAATAGAGAACTCGTCTCAAAACAACAGCAACAAAACAGAATTTAAAAAAAAAAAAAAGAGTTGTATTCTTTAGATATAGAACATATGGGTAGACTGAGTAAAACTGCTCAAAAGATGAATGATTCTTTGAGACTTTCACACATGCATTTAACAAATTTTGATCATATCTATCCCTCCTCCTCCTGATTTCTCTCACATCTACCTTCCACTCCCCACTCAATTCCCAGCTTCACTTACCCCTTTTTCTTTTTCCTTTTAATAACCCGCCGAGTCCAATTTGTGCCGCCCTACACTCTTAAGTGTGCCACAACCCACTAGAGCGTGGTTGACCTACCAGCGGTCCCACCTGTAAACAAAACTGACTCTGTCTCCCCAGGAAGCTGTCAACTTCTCAATAGCTCCTCAGCTAGAAGCAGGAGCTCATCAGTCCCTCCAACCCCAAGCTGGAATGTTGAGTGGATAGATCTCGTTCAGGTCTTGTACAGGCAACCACAGCTGCTGCGAGTTCACGAGTGCAGTGATGCTGTCATGCCCAGAAGGCACTGTTTTCATTCTGGTCCTCACAACCTCCAGCTCCTATCGTCCGTCTGCCCCCTATTCTGTGATGGTCCATGATCCGTGTGGGAAGAGGGTGTAGTGCTATGTCCCATTTGTGGCTTCGCTTCACAGACGCTTACTCCTGAACTTTGATGAGTTGTGAGCTTCTTCATTCATTGCCATCTACTACCCAAAGAAACATATGATGTGATCCGAGGAGCTGCACTAAGCTGTGGGCAGAGAGATACAAATTTAGAAGGTAATTTGGTACTATGCCCGTTTAGCAAAATAATAGTAGTAGGTTCATCCAGGGTGGCTATGAGCTCCCCAACCATGAATTTTTAGCCAGATTTACAATACTAGACATGTTTTTCTTCTTGTGGAGAGGGTTTTAATTCCAATCTAATTTAAATCTAATTTAATTCCACTCCAGAAAGCAGTTGGTTACTGCCATAACATCTGTGCCACTCTTGTACCTGTGCGTATATCTTGTTATGCTGGTCATTACTGTCCCTCACAAGAGCTCACTGGTGTTTAAGACTGTTGATGACTCCCTCCTTGCCCCCTGCCCCCTAACCTCTGCCTCCAGCATTCTGCAAAGCACTTTCTGGTATGATGAGCAGTAGCCACCAAGGAGGAAGCTCGTTGGTCAGTATCAAATTGATTTCTCCATGTCCTGTGACCAGAGTGTGTGATGTCTTCAGCAATCAACTCATCCACAAGTTCTGGTAGGCAACCAAGAGCAATGTCAACATCCTATATTGTTTGAGGAGGTCTGTGATAAACAACATTTTATATGAGAGTTAAGTGGCAAACTAGTTGCTAGGACTCTTTCTTGAGTAAACCATAAACGGAGAAATGTCTGTGTAAAAAATGTTTACAACAAGGTTTCTTATATTTACAAAAGTTAAAATGTTCTCTATTTCTGGCTATATGGTAATGGTTAAATCAAAGAATAAATCCACATAGGACACAAAACAGTTATATAGTAGTTTAATTATATATGGATTAAAATGTTGAATGTTATACTTGGAAAAAGGCAGGGAGAAAATACACTATTATTATTAGGATTTGTTTTTGCTGTTTACTTTTCAGTATATAAACTTTTAAAATTTCAGATTTCCTGATAGCATATCTCAGTGTTTTGATGTGTTATGTTATTTATTGAAAACACAACCCCATGTTATATAAATGTTTTTAATTACTTGGGTTTTCCATTGTCACATGCTATAAGCATTTGAATGATTTGAAAACCCTGCAGATAGAAATATTTGTCAGAATCTTTAATATGTCTATCTTTTCCAAGATACTTTGCTGACTGTGAAGGAAGGATATAATATTACAGTCTGAAAGCACCGTGCAGATTAGTTTAGCCGCCTCTTTAGTTCCAAGCAGTTTTTCCATTTCTCCAATGATCTAGAATTAGCAGGGCATGTGGTAACTAAAGTGCTCCTTGTCCAGTCCTGGGAATGCATGAAAACAGACTCATCCAAAAGCAATTTGCATTAAACTTCCCCCTGGAATTTTCAATTACTCAGTTGTAATAGTTTCTCTGTTAACACTGCTGCTTTCCTGTGTACACAACCAAATTACATTTTACAAAAGCAATGGCCACTTAGTTCCCATAGTCCTGACTTTGAAACTCTTGTTTTAGTCCCATGAAAGTATTCAATTCTAAATAGTTCAAATCTAAAGGTCATTGGAAGGAAAAATGGTAAGATCCAAGATCCATAGGCCCTGTTATTAAAAGTGTGTAGTTCACATGCTCACTGTGTTGGACTTCAGAGATCCAAACTGGGACCCCCAGGGCCCAAACCGGAACGCCGAATCCCCACAGAGACTCACAGACGGGATATTGATGCAAATAGCAAGAGGATTTATTCCAGTGCACTGGGACCGTTCTAACACGCAGGATAGAAGCGGCCCCAAGGAGCAAATGGTGAAGCTTTTTGAGGCATTACCGGCACGTGTCCGGGTCCCGCCTATCCCACGCAGGAGATGAGCATGGCGGGCCCCGATCCCTTCCCCCCCAGCCCTTTTATCGGATTAGGGCAAAGGGGTCTGGGGATGGGGGCTTGTGCAGCTGATTGGCACCGAGCTCTCTATGTTAGACTAATTGGTCGGGAGTTTTGCGCACGCGGGATCCAGGGGGGGCGTGGTCAACCTGTGCCCTTGGACTAGCCCCTTGGGACAGGGTGGCTCCTGGTATGCTGGGGAATGAGGAATCCTGCTGATAAGCTTAATGGTCATTTCCCTGTGGGTGGGGAGGAGACTGAAGAGTACTGTTAATGGCCGTACTTGGGAAGGCATTTCCCCCTATATGTGATTGCATTTCTATGTTTCATATTTCTTAAACCCTTTCAACTGGAGTAGGGACTGAATTTGCTTTCTCAGTCTCAGCTAGGTGAGACTTACTTAAATTCTCCAAAGTGCAGTTTTATCAGTTGTTAAAAGTTCAACATCATCTTGTTAAAAAATCCTGTTATTAATAGTCTTCTGGGTGCAATCCTTGATCTTCCATATCTTTGCAAGGTGTGTGTTGCAAAAAGAAAATTTAAAAAAAAAATATGAGGAAGATGAAGGTTTCCAAACTGATTTTGCAAAGAAAGCACACTATCTGTGCTATCTAGAGTTGCAGACATGGCAAAGTCAGAGACACTAGGAAAGCGGGTGACCAATGCACTGTCTTGACTGCGACAGAGCAGTTTGATAATTGACAGCACACTGCTGCCCGTAAGTGCATGAGGAGAGAATATAACTCCTCGTTAATTAACATTTTCCCACTGAAGTTTCTCAAATCTGTTACAGCTTTCAAGCTTGATTAACGGAAATAGAGTTATACTAGCATTCGTTCTTTGCAGCAGGTGTTGTCATTGTACAAACTTCCCAGCTCAGTTGCTCTTCGTCTTACCAGGAGCTTGGTTTTGATGGGAACACAAACTTCTCTCAAGTGAACTAATGTTTTGAATAAACTAGTGATGATTAAGTGTGTTTGTTCTAAGGATCATCAACATTCAGAGTTGTGTCTATTAGATCATCCTTTGAAAGCCTAACCTTAGGTCATTCCCAAGAGAAAGCATTTTAGAAAGGGCAAAAGAAAATATATGGTCTCATAAAATATTTTAATTTTTAAATCTTATTTTAGGTTTCTGGATGTTGGCTTCAGGGTTCTCATGAATCTGTTCATTTCGGTTTCGTGAATACCTTTTCCCACCCCACCCCCGACTTCCCAAAGGTTAAATAACATTGGTCCTATCTAAATAAGGGTTCTGTTTCTCTGGGAGTTGACTTTCCCAGTCAGCAGAACCAAGGTCAATTATCTGGAAACGATGCTGCCAGCATTGGCAGCCAGAGCTGAGAGGCTGGACAAACTTTAGAGTCTGGTTATATGCCAGCGCCAAAGAATTGTTGGCATCATCAGTTCCCTGAGCAAGCAACAAGTGGGCATTCCATTCCAGGGTGGAACTGAGTGACCTCATCAGAGACCCTCTCCAACTGTGAGAAAGTTACATTTAGCTCAGCTCTTAGGAAAGGAGATTGTTGCTGTTTTGTAGTTTGACAGAGATTTTTCTCTTTGAGCGGATTCTTGTTGAATGAAAAAAACAGAAATATTTTAACGTATGTTTTGTTTGAAATATTTTTATATATGCAACAAATTAAAGAATGTTTATTTTTTTAGTGAAACCTGGCTCTGGACCAGGACGTTGTTGCATATGGAGATGCAAACGTGTAGAGATCTGCTATCCTTAGGGAATGTGCAGTTACAATATGCACACATTGCATAAATTATAATATATTATATATTATAATATGTATGCTATATTATATATAAATGAGATGTATATATAATTTATATACATAAATTATACATAACACACACACATATATAATTTATGTACAGAATAGTTTCTCTGAAGACGGTAATGATACTTGATACAGGACAGTCGAGTGACATGGAGGAGCTGTTAAGCTACAGATTACAAGACCTGGTTTCACACGATGACTCCTAGCTAACTCCATGGGAACTGATGTCATTAGTCTCTGAGTCCCTGTTTCTTATCTGGAAAATGGAGATATGCATTTATCTGAAGGTTCTTCTGTAGGGAGTGAAAGTTTAAGAAATATCAACCATGAGTGTTTTCTATCAAATACTTTAAAACTTGTTTAAGACAAGAGATTAAAATCTTTTGATTGTGCCTACCCTGTGAGACTTTCATGCAAATGTTTAATCTTCACCACCACCCCACCCCCAGTTAAAAAAAAAAAGACAAAAACAAACAGACAAAACTTTGTGTACACTGTGGAGAGCCCCTTGATCTACAGCTTAAGTTCTGCTATGTGTCTTCAGCTAATTCTCATTTGGGACAGCTGCTAAGCAAGGCTAAGTTGTAAAAAAGACAAGCCCAGAGGCAGTTCGTTTCAGGGAAGTCAAAGATTACTTAAAGAGATCTTCCTCTTAATCTCACAAAATAGGAGGTTGGCTTTATGGCTAACTAAAGAACAATAATGTTTTGTATATATTTTGATTTACCTTGCTGATCATAACCTAGTGATTACACATATGTCTTTTTCCCTCGTGATCTGTAACCTTGTGATCAAACCTATGCCTTCTACCTCGTGATTTCAACCCCGTGCTTGCAAGCACACCTGATTTTGCCCCTTGTGATCGTTGCCCTGGCAACCTCACGTATGTCTCTGGTGGGAAAGGGTATAGGAAATGGACAATAAACTATTTGGCCAGTTCAGCCCCTGTGAACTCAAGATGCGGTGTGTGCATGTCCCAGTTATTCAGGCTACCCTTGAACCAGCACCATCTGAACTGGTAAACTGGCTTTATCAGAATTGGTGCCACAGCTCTATTTTAAAATTTTGATGGCCTGGAGTTGTGACCCTCTTCTTGAAGGAATGACCCCTGCCCCCTTCTTCTTTCATTCCCTGCCTGAAATTCTTTTCAGATTAGTCCATTGACTAAGACTGAGGTCAGCCCCTGCCAATGGGGAAAGACACAGCTATTACCAGAGTTAGAATAAAAATCAAACTCTGGTCTCTGTGTGTTCACTCAATGTGCTCTTGATCAAGAGTAAAGTTTGCTTTGTTCAGACACTTCATTTGGAGTGGTTATCTTTTTCATTGTGACCACAAACATTTCTAAGCATAGACACACTCAAAAAAAAGGTTTACTATACTACATGGTTTTAATCCCACTGGTGAGAATAAGATACCACAATTTTTGAGCCAAAAACAAAGCAAGCTTCATATACTACCAGCCAGAATGATGGACAATGGCCAAGATCACACTCGAGATTCCCAGAGTATGGCACAAATTACATTAGTCAAGAGCTTATAAAGGCCAAACTCACAAAAACTCACCTTCATCCAATCAGGGACAAGCATACACCCTGATGTACTTCCTGCCTATGTACCTCCCACCTACTTGTGATCAAGCACATCCTGCACAGTTGAGGCAACCAACTTTGTTTATAGAAGTGAAAACATGTGGCTTGTTATCTTCATGAACAGTGGCTCAATGTCTCTTCCTGCTGCCCCCCAATCCAGATGTAAAACTCTCACTCCTTCTCCAGCATCATGCCTCCCTGCATATCACCATGCTGTCTGCCATGATGACAAATGGACTAAACCTCTAAACCTGTAAGCCAGACCCATTTAAATGTTTTCCTTTATAAGAGTTGCTATGGATGCTGGACAGTAGTGGCTTATGCCTTTAATCCCAGCACTTGGGAAGCAGAGGCGGGCGGATCTCTGTGAGTTCAAGGCCAGCCTGATCTACAAAAGAGAAACCCTGTCTGGGGGAAGGGGGGTTGCTGTAGTCATGGTGTGTCTTCACAGCAACAGAAACCCTAAGACAAGCTGTAAGTGTTTAAATGTACCTTTTTACTCATGTTTCTCAACTCCTGACTTGCCTTGATCAGTGTGACTGCAAAGATAACTATTAAAGGTAGAAGGCTGGCCCTATGCAACACCTATTTTTATAGAATCACATCTGAGAGTGAGGTCTGGGTATCTGCATTGTAATTACAACCCTCAAGTGCTTCTACACACATTGAGTTGCTTTATTCAATGGTGTCATATAGTTATTACTAAAGTATTGAATTTCAGAAACTCTTTTCAGATCTAGCTTGGAAACTATAAATGACCTGCCCAAAGTTATTTACTATGTGGTAGTGTTACTGGACTTAGGGTCACAGCCTGTGACCCAACAAGCCAGGTTCGGTTGTCCTCTATAAGCCAATTAAAACAGTCAAAATTAATAATGAAAATGAAAAAGAGCCATCTAATGTGATCACATGGGAAGAGGGGCAGAAAGATCTAATGACCTCCAGGTCCATCTTTGGGATCCTGAGGTGGGTTTAAAGATCAGACATCCACATATGTAAGCAACCCTTGTAAAGGTGGGATCTCATCTATCACTGACCCACAATTATTGCCCTTGTAAGACGGTCTAAATAGTTGTAATCTTTTTCCCTTTGGCTGTTCAAGGCAGTAGGCTTTCTCTTCTCTCAGCATGAGATTCCTAGAGGACTTCTAATTCCTTAGGTTCATTGTTTCAGTAAGGGACACAAATTCCTCTTTAGAATAATGCCCTCATCCTTGCCAGGCCAGATCCTTTTTTTACTTTTTTTATTTTTTCAGATATGAATTCTCTTCTTTTAAAGGGTCTCATTATTTTTTCACTTTGAGATGATAATATAATTAAATTTCTCCCTTCCTCTTCCTCCATCCCAAACCCCCAAATACACCTTGTATAAACCAATGATGGGACTGCCCCAAGGTATGTTTGAAGGGGAGGGTTTTATTGTAGATGTGAGGGAGAAAACAGCCAGAGGCATCTGGAAGAGTCCAGAGCAGAGAGAGAAAGTAGTAAACTGAATAAGGCCAGCAGACTGAATTTCGTAACAGGGGTGGGGGTGGGGTCAAGAAATAAAGACAAAGAGAGTCTCAACAAAGGAGACTAAGAGAAAGAGGGCCACTGGGTGGTGGTGTCACATGCCTTTATTTCCAGCACTTGGGAGGGAGGCAGAGGCAGGCAGATCTCTGGGAGTTCGAGACCAACTTGGTGGACAGAATGAGTTCCAGGACAGCCAGAGTTACAACAGAGAAACCCTGTCTCAAAAAACCCAAAGAGAGAGAGAGAAAGAGAGGGGCGGGCAAAAGAGCACATAGCCAAAATAGTAGTTTATGAAATGCTGGGGAGAGAAGCCATGAGCTGGAGAAGTTCAGGGTTGGGGAGGTGAGAAAAATTAGGTACTTGTGATCATGAGGGACCCTGGAGGCCAGTATGCACTTTGATATGTGAGTATGCGCCACACACAGCCGTTTGTCCCTTCTGACAGTGACAAGGAAATTGCTGGCTCCTTTAGTACCAGAATTCGGGGAGTGGAGTTTCCCTTGGACCCGACATCCCCCCCAGGTCTCCTTCAAATTCATTGCCTCATTTTTATTAATAGTTGTTGTATCCATATTTGTATGTGTATGTACATATATATTCCAAAATATAATCCACTCAGTCCTTATAATGTTACCTGTATGTACGTTTTCAGGGCTAACCAATTGACCCCAGGCAACCCTCATTTACTAAACCAGCATAATCCCTATCAACAGTCTCTAAACATTTGTCCTTATACCCACAGGTAAGTGAAGTCTTCACCCTCATCAAGGAAACTTCTCTTTGCAACAGAGACCACTACAGAAAACCACAACCAATCAAAATGCAGAGCTATGGAGCACAGTCCTGATGGATACATCTACAAAACACTTCTGCACCTTAGTCCCAGGAACATTGGAGAAGAGGGGTGGAGGAACTGGAAGTTTGCTATGAGATTGAGTCACCCAGTAATGTCAGGGTAATGTCACTTTTTGAGACAGAGCTTCTATCCAATTACGTATAGATTTAGCTTTCTGTACACACTGGGTTGTTTCTTATGGGAAAAGTTCATATGAATGAAATACATCAAAAGGGCCTAGTATATAGCTCAGTAGAGTGACTGTCTAGGTTGCATGAAGCCTTGAGTTTAATCTCCAGCACAGAGCAAACTAGGAGTGCTGATGAAGCTCATAATCCCAGCACTGGGGAGGTGAAGGCAGATAGGTCAGGAGTTCAAGGTCATCCTCAGCTACATAGTGAGTTTTTGAGGCAGCCTGAGATACATGAGACTTGCTCAAAAACAAAGATATCAGAAGATCTCCATTCGACTACCATGACGTGGACAGGGCAGTGTTTCTGTTCTGAGAGGTTGGCAGAGAAGCTTCTGGGAAGAGGCAAATTCTCTAGCACAGACCAAGAGAACAACAGCAAAGGTGAGTCTGAACATCTGGCTCCCACTTGTTGGTGTCATCCCAGTCAGGGGCAGGTCTTCTCCAGGGCAATCGAACAAATGTTTAGAAAAAGGGAGCGTCCCATTTGACTTACTCTTCTGAGAGTTTGACTTCTGGGGTGAGTTCAATAAATAAGCTTATTTATAAGGAAGGCACTCATTTGCTAAGAACAATGGGTGTTGTTTGACAATGGGTCAAAAAGCTGATGCCCTGACAGTCTATGTCCTCTTTACCATGACAGGTGCATGAGACCAAGGATACACACGTGTGCACACCTGTTTCTTCCAGGGTATAGGAGGATCGAACATGGCTTTTGCACTCTAATCCTTTCCTTTTTTTTTTCTCCCTAAAAGAAAGAGTAGATGATGACTTGTGGCATTGGTAGCCGAATGCCTTTCTCCTCGTGTAATTTTCTCCCACCTCCCAACTGCAGTGCATGCTAAAAGCTAAATGGCTTTTGCTTTCTTTCTACACACTCAGCAGCACAAAATTCAGTGTCAAATTCCTTAGTATACATTGGGATATTTTATTCTGTGTCTTTGCTTGCACTCAAAATTGCCCTTTTCCTTCCCACTCTTTACCCAGAACCTTCAGATTCCTTCATGCCTTTCATGGTCATCATATCTTTCAGGGTTTTCTCCAATCTGAATGAAGTCTGATAGCAATTATAGTCTAGCACATATTATAGCCTAAAGTGTAGTATCTTACTGTTTCTAGTTTTCTTCCTGTTTATAGTTCTTCTCTAGCCCCATTCTCAGCTCTAGATCTGGACATGAACCTGTCCCCTAGGTTCTCTTAGCCCAGCTGTTAACATCTGGGATTCCCTGAAAGTGCCTCTGCCTTTTATGTCTCTATAGCACAGGTCTTTCATGCAGAAAACATTTAACAAATTCTTAGCAAAGACTCAGGTTGATTACCATCACTCACTGTATATGTTATATACTTGAAAATTTGCAGATGAAATAGATTATAGAAAACATTCACTATTACCCTAAAATAATTATATTCATATGTTAATTATATTCATCCTTCCCACAAACTGATTCTGTTAGACAGCATTTTGCAAAAACAAAGTAAAAGCCTCCTTTTTGTATCCTTACTGTATTTTAGGTCTAAAGGGAAACACCAACAAAACCAACAGATCATTAATCTTCTTGCTGAGTAGTTCTTTCACGATAGCTAACTAGAGTCAGAAAAACAACTACAAGCAGGATACAGCGGGGCTTCCAGCATGTTATACGATGCCCCAAACTCTCTGCTGTGTTTAATTTCCAAAAAGTCATCTCTTCGTTTTCAATTTCCCCTTCTACAATTTCAGTTCAGTCTGCCTCACCAGAATCCTGCCACCCTGCTGTGGCCCTTTGCCGGGTCCATTTACACTGTATGTGTTCCTTGCTATTCTTCAGTTAGTAGTAGTTAGACTGACTGTGCGTACAAGTAATGTACTGCTGTGTTCAAGTAACACTTGTTATTTCTAGTAATCACTTCGAAGCACAACAGTGCTGCTAACTATAGAAGGCACGAGCACTCATAGATAAGTGCTGGAGAAACCAAGAATGTCAGTCACACACAGTGTTGTCTCCTTTCCTGTTTTCCGCCCAGAATGTGGATGTCATCCATGGTTTAAGTGGGTTGTCCTACCTCTGGTCATTCCTTATAGTATAGCATGGCTTGTCTTCTTGACCCTGACAGGTTGACCATCACAATAACTTAGAATGTATAGGTTGGTAGTGATTTGTTGGTTGAGTTTAGTCCTTCACTCCCACCCGACCCCCATATGCTTCCTGTCACCAACCAATGCAGATGCACCTGGAAGAGGACCAGGTTGACACTGGCAGATAGTAACTAGACTTTAGAATTTCAAGAAGTGTCTATGCCAAAGCAACTACAGAATGAGAGAAGGGTGTAAGAGATAGCAAGACAAGCAGACATCATGGATCTTGGAAATGTGGCTGACCACTTAACCAGAGAGGGAAGCTAGCCTCTGGCATGACTCTTGTTCCCCTCTCCCACAGCACACGCACACATTCATCCCCTGTGAAGCTGGATGCCCGGAGGTGAATGTAGGGCAGATTTTCAGGTTATCAATCCATTATTTTCTCAGGTTTCTAGCTCACTGAATAAAGTACAGCTTCGAGATTCAAACTCTGTCTATTCAGTGGTATTTTCAGTGAGTCAAGCATTAGGAGCAACTCTTGTATTCTGGCAACTGTACCAGGATGGCCTCAGGACTCCCTAGTGAGTTGCTGAGTTATGGTGGAGCCAAGGAGTCCAGGAGTCACAATTGCTGCCTAGACTTGCAGGGGCCTGGAGTTCTTGGCTGGAAAATTCCCCAGTAGTCACCATGTGATTTTGTTTGGAGATTTTCCCTGTTCTGGTTCCCCCCGGCTCATCTAACAAATTGAATTGCTGCATTCTGGCTTGGTTTCTGGGTTAAGACTTGTTTGACCTCTGGTCTAAAGTGCTTTCTGTTTAGTTCTCATTCCTGGCTATGGCCTGTGTGGCCTCTGTTTTAAAGATGCCGTTCTATTATGCTTTCTCTATTTTATTTCATTATTATAATGGGTGTCACAGTCCCTATTTCCAGTGACAGCCCCTTGGGATATGTTCTGGCAAGCTGGTATTGTTAGGGCAAGCCGGGTGGGTTTCTAAGGAACCACGAGACACAAAACGCTGCAAACGCATGAGGCATTTATTGATAACCGTCACGCTCCGGGTCCCGCCTATCCCACGCAGGAGATGAGCATGGCGGGCCCCGATCCCTTCCCCCCCAGCCCTTTTATGGGGTTTAGGGGAAAGGGGTCTGGGTATGGGAGCTCGTGCAGCTTTGATTGGCTCAGAGCTCTCTGTTAAACTCATTGGTTGGGAGTTTCGCGCGCGCAGGATCCAGGGCGGGGCGTGGTCAACCTATGCCCTTGGACTAGCCGTCCTTGAGACAGGGTGGCTCCTGGTATGCTGGGGAAGGACGAATCCTGCTGATAAGCTTAATGGTCATTTCCCTGTGGGTGGGGAGGAGACTGAAGAGTACTGTTAATGGCTGTACTTGGGAAGGCATTTCTCAATAGGAGGCATTTCCCCCTATATGTGACTGCATTCCTAGGCTTCATATTTCTTAAATCCTTTCAGTACGACTATACTTACACTTCTATAAGAAAGAAAAAATTATCTGTGTGATAACCCAACCCAAATGGCAATCACAGGGTTAACAAATAAAGATTTTGACCTTTTGTATTTTCTTTTCTTTTTTCTTATATAAGATAATTAACTGCCTAAGGTTACTCACTGTAAGTGCTGTTTTCTTGGCCAACTCTAGTGGAATTGTAACATTCTGTAACTTTCAGACTGTTATAACACAAGGAAAAACTATGTAAAAGATCCTTTACAAAGAGCCAAGCTGCAAACTAGGCATGGATGGTGCATGCCTTTAATCCCAGCAGAGGCAGGGGCAGAGGCAAAGAGGCAGAGGATCTCTGTGAGTTTGAGGTCAGTCTGATCTACATAGTGAATTCCAGGACAATCAGAAGTATGTAAAGAGACCCTGACTTAAAAAAAAAAAAAAGTCTAAGCAGCAGTAGAGTCTGCCTGGGATGTTCAATAGCAAGAACCTTGCAACATGACAATATATGAACAGGTAATCTTAATTCTTTGCATGGTGTTATGAATATAATTTGGATTCAAATTTCCTTTAATAAGTTGATGAACTTATTTATTAAAATACTCTGTCTCATAACACTAAAGAGAGAATAAAATAAAAAGAAACCTGCTAAGGAATTATTATTAATAATTTCGGAGGGTTTCAGTAATGAGCCATGACAACATTCTGAGATGGGAAACCTGGATGGCCAAGACAGAGATTCTCACCTCACATTGCTTCTCCTGGTGCAGACCCCCCAGCACACGGCCTCTAGGCATTTTGTTGAAAGGAAGCACCACCTACCATTACACAGTCCTTAATGCTTAATGAAAAGAACTTTTACAGTGCACCAAACCCCAACTTCAGCTGGCTGGCTTGGTGCCATTTTACCATGTGCTTAGGCAGAGGGAGGACCCCTTAAAGTTCCTCCATTAGTACTAATACAATTGGATGCTTTTAACACAAGTATCTCAGTGGGCAGAGTCAACATTAGAACGACAGTTGTTCCAATCTAGGGCCATTGAGTAGACAATAGCTCGTCTGCATTCCAGAGTTTGCCCTTAAGAAGCTGCTTCTAATAGGTAAGGAAGGTGACCTTCTGGCAATGACTCAGGCTGCTGGATAAACAGCTTGTTACTGCACAGAAGTGCATGTAGTTTTATAATATTTAAGAATAAGTTCAAATATACTCCAATAGAAACCAGTATACAGGAAAGAGAAATATAAGGAGAGAATACAAGCATGAGTATACATTTTTGGTAGGGCAAATTAAAAGGAAAAGAGAACACGTTTTTATAACAAAGGGTTCTGTGTGGCAAAACAAGGTTTTGTTCCAAGATAAACATGACTAGATTTCTCCCAAACAGAGAAGGAACGATGAATAAAGAATCAGAACATTTAAGCCTGTCGCAGAAGATCCAAGTAAGTCACAAAAGATTTATGGAGGATAAACAGAGAGATGGTACATATATAGTAATTAAAGGTTATCAAAACTAAAAGGATCAAAGTTCAGCACACTGTCCCTAAAATACGGTCCTCTGTTTAAAGTCAACTAAAGTCTCTTAAGATTCTGTGTGAATTTTCTGAATTTCTACCAAGTTTTATACCAAAAGTTTCAATTTTAATAAGAATGTAAAGAAGCTTGCCTATAGTATGTTGGCTGCATGGAAAAGCCTCTGCAGAAGGTAGTGTTGGGATGGAGCAGGAAGGAGCTGTGGAGGACATGATACCTGTGTTCAAATTTAATACTACCTTTCTGAGAAGAAAATAGTTTTTGTTTGTTTTTTCAAGACAGAGTTGCTCTGTTGTAACTCTGTGTAGTGAATAAGAATAATGTAATAGAATATAGCGAATAAGAATAATGTAATAGAATATAGTGAATAAGAATAATATAATAATATGTAGTGAATAAAAATAAGAATGATGGTAATGGAATGTAATGGATAAAGAATAATGTAGCAGCATAATAATGTAAAATGTGATGACAAATAATACTGAAAAGCCAAATGTGAGTAAGCAATATTAAAGCCCAGAGAGTGGACACTGGACACACCCGGAGGTACCCCTGTGTGCCTGTGTGCATATCTGGACAGTACTGATAAAATTGACCACGCCCATGCGCCCACAGTGTGATTGGCTGAATTTAGCTTAAAAACCTTAGTCTGGCTTCACTCAGCACGGCTCTCCAGTGCCTCCGGAGATGCTGCCGCTCTGGGGACCAACCGAGGCTCCGTCCTGCTAACTGAAGGCTCGTAGCAGACCACAGGACCAGTGCTCCAGTATTGCTGAATCAGAAAGAGGAAGTTGGCTGTGGAACACATAGGGCTGCTGCTGGACAGATCGCGAGGCTTGCCTGCGTCTGAGGCCAGACTAGGAGAGGTATCAGCGTGACTGTGTGAGTGAATGTGTGAGATAAGCATAGAATAAAAATCCTCTGTGGAACCAATACCACCTCTGAGGCTTCTCCCCACCTGATAAGAATTCGCTCCTGACACTCTGGCTGTTCTGGACCTCTGTAGACTGGCTTCAAATTCACAAGATATCAGCCTGCCTCTGCCTCCAGAGTGCTGAGACTAAAGGCCAGCGCCACCCCACCAGGCCAAAAATGCTTTTTAGCCTTCTGCCGAAAGAAAGAATTAGAATAAAAGTATGCTTTCTACAGCAGAAAATCCCAGCTTTGAATATACAAGTAACCCTGAAGGAACTAGAATCAGCCAGTAAGATCGAGACTGCTTTAATGTGTGGTGGGATTCCCCGTAGACCACGTGAAGTTCCCTCCATACTGTGTGAATCTCATCGCCACCGCCGGTGAACATGTCTGTCCCACAAGTGTTCAGGAACTTCTGAAATAGAAGGCAGAGGGACTGGAGAGGACAAAAGCCTATTTGTTGACGATCTCTTCCAAGTGACTTCCGGATTCAAGAATCGGTGATTTTTGGAAGCCAACATCTCCATCAGGATATGCAGATTAACAGGAGCATTACTGCCTCCCTCCCCGCCGCCCAAGGAAGTAGGTGCAACATCTGGAGATGTCTTATTTTTACTATGTTTTACACTAGAAATTAGGCTTCAAAAGTTGAATATGCAATGCTCTTCTGAATTTTTATTTATATGCTCATTCAGCTCAATTCTTCTCACTAGAACTAGAAAACTCCTTACTTTTCAAAATCCCTCAGCTCCAGTCTAAAATTCAATGGCTTGTGGCCATAAATGGTGGTGACAAAATAGAAGTTTCTCTCTCTCTTTCTCTCTCTCCGGCCCCCCCCCCCCCCCCCCGCCCTCTCTCAAAGCATCTCTGTGGAGAGGTGTGCCTATGAATAGTTCACATATACTATCAATACAGATTTGAGGTAGAGACTTGCCCCAGGCCATCTCTTGTCTCTGTTGTTACAGTGCTGTTTGCTCTGCTCAAAGCTCTGATCTTTATCCATTCCTCTGATCGGTTTTGGACCACTGCAAAGAGTGCAGTGAGCCTCTTTGAACCTGCATTCAAAGAAGCATATGTGTCATTTGACACTGGTGGCACAGAGATGAAGGCATTTATATTTGCCCCAGATACAATGAAAAACAGGAGAACTGATAAATTCTGTCACTTTTTGAAAATAACCTTTCTCTCTCTCTCTCTCCCTCTCTCCCTTACTCTCTCTCTTTTGGAAGTCCCTTACACACAGTGCAGTGGGATATAGACTGCAGCTTTGATTGCCAGTGGACTGCATGTGTTTAGACTACAAATTAAACATTGAGCTCCCTCTAGCGACAATAACATGGATATATTTAAAAGCAGTATTGCTTGTACATATTTTGCATTCAATTATTTTTAATTTTATTGTCATTTTGTCTTATACAATAGAAAATTTCTACAGAGCCAGAAATCTTGATCTCCAGGTCAGCCAGGACTACATACTGAGACCTTGGGCTTACTTTGTTCAAATAATTTCTTGCTATGTCCCTATTCTTCCCTTTTGGAATAGACATGTTTACTCTGAGGCATTACATATAAATTATAAATATATAAATAATATATAATGAGTAATTTTATATATAAATTATGATATGTGTATGTATATATATATGTATTTGCACACACATGAGAGAGAGTTATTTATTTGCTTTTTGCTTTACAGAGGTTTGCAACTAAGAGGCTACTTTGAGTCTAAGTAGAGACATTGAACTTTAGACTTTTGAATCATGTTGAGACTGTTAAAGACTACAGGGACTCTTGAAGTTGTACATGAGTGCAATCACATTTGTGATTCAAATTCTAACCCTACTTTTAGTTTGGGACAATTATTGTAGAGTATATGGATACTTCAGTGAGTGAATACTTTAGAAATACTACCACAGTTGGTCTGGGAGATTGATTCGTCTGTAAAATGTCTGCTGTGTAAGCATTAGAACCTGAATTCTGATTCCCAGCACTCATGTAAAAGCTGGGCAAGATGGCATGTGTCTGTAACCCCAGAATTTGGGGGAGAGGCCAGAGCAGACACATCCTGGGAGTTCACTGGCTGGTCAGCCTAGCTCAGATAACAAACTCCAGGTTCAGTGAGAGACTGTTTCAAAAAATAAGGTGCAAGGATTTAAGGCCTGTTCCATGAGATGGAACCCATACCTGACACTGCTTTAGTGGCAAAGAACCCAAGAACCCTATTACTATTCTTCTGCTAAAGGAACATAGCAATGAAATGAACCCTAATGACATATTGCTATACCCATGGACAGGGCATCATCATTCAAGCCTCATCAGAGAAACTTCTTGAAGTAGATGGTAATTAACAGAGACATCCACAACTGGACAAGGTACAGTGAATGAGAGACTTTGGCATACTCAGCCCTAGATAGAAGGTCTTTATGAAACCCTTCCCTTCAAGGCTCAGGGATTTGTTTGGAAGAAGAAACGGAAAGAATCAGAGTTGGATGACTCCAAGGAAACAGTGTCTTTCAGGCACGGGAGGCCGATATACATATTAAATCACAGAGACTGACAGCACACACAAGACCTGAATAGGTTTAAAACAGACAAAATCCTAGCACTGAGAAAAGGAAGTATACACAAAGAGGAAGTAGACACAAGAAGCTATTTGCAATGGATACCTGCTGGGAGACGGAAAATCAGTTTCTCCAATGAAGTGTCACCGTATAGCTACCATATTCCAGGGCAGGCCCCATGCCCAGGAGTAGTTGTGCAACACAAAATGAACTCCATGTTATTGTTGTGCATTTTTCTTTTGGTGTTTTCACTCTTACTGATTTTCTTTCTTTTTATGTTTGCTTTGATGTTCAGGTTTTTGTTCTTTGTTTTTTCCCTTTTTTTATTTTGAGAGAGAAAGAACATGAAGTTGGGTGGGCAGGAAAGTGGTGAGGATCTGGGAGGAGTTGGGGGAGGGGAAAGATAAGATCAAAATATATTGTACTTTTCTAATAAAAATTTTTTTAATTAAAGAGGAAGATAAATCCAGATAAGCTCATGGAATCCTTCCACTTCCTTGGTGCTTTTTCTTATCTTCAATCCTCCCTCCTCTCCTTGTCCCTCCCATTCCAATTTCAAGCGCAGTCTCCTTGTTGGACTAGAGGCCAAGCCGACCTCCAGATCTTCAGGTAGGCAGCACATGGAACCATCATCGTCTTGGTTACCCCATCCCAGTTCCAGTCTCCTCTCCCATCCTCATCAATGTGTCCCTCACCACAACTCAAGTGGAGGCTTTTGCTGGACCAGAGACCAAGCCAGACTCCGGAACGCCAGCCCACAACAGTAGCAGAGACTTCTCATTGGACCAGAGGCCACACCCACCCAAAATCCAGCCACCAACTCCAGTGAACTCTTTACTCAACCACAAGCCACACAGACCACAAGACCAGAGAGGAAACAGAAAACAAGAAACAAAGCATCTAGCCAACAAAGAAAATCTCAGGAATTTGGCACCCCAAACCCAGGTGCCTAGAGGCCAGCTTGAAAACAAAATAAGAAATGGTCAGGGCAAATATGTCACCAAACAGAAACCAGGTATCTTACAATAAGCCCTGAATATTACAACACAGCGGAAGCACAAGAAAATGACCTTAACACTAACTTTATGAAGATGATGGAGGCCTTTAAAGAGGAAGTGAATAAATCTCTTAAAGAAATCAAGGAAAAGACAAAAAAAAAAAAAAAGGGGTGGGGGAAATTAATCTGTTAAAGTGGAAATAGAAGCAATATAGAAAGCACAAACTGAGGGAATTCTGGAAATGAAAAACCTAGGTAAATGAACTGGAACTACAGAGGCAAGCTTCACAATAAAATACAAGAGATTGAGAGATGGAAGAGAGAATCTCAGGCATGGAAGATACGGTAGAGGAAATAGATACATCGGTCAATGTTAAATCTAAAAAATTCCTGACACAAAACATCCAGGAAATCTGGGACAGTATAGAAAGGCCAAACCTTGGAACAATAGAGAGGAGAGAAAGGAGAAGAATCCCAGCTCAAAGGCCCAGAAAATATTTTCAAGAAAATCACAGGAGAAAAATTTCCAAACCTTAAAGAAGGAGATCTCTATAAAGATACAAGAAGGATACAGAACACCAAATAGAATTGGATCAGAAAAGAAACATACAGAACAAAGGACAGCTCATGCTGGCAAGGATGTGGAGCAAGGGGAACACTCCTCCATTGCTGCTGGGCATGCAAGCCTGTACAGCTACTATGGAAATCAATAATAATGGTTCCTCAGAAAATTGAAAATCGATCAAGACCCAGCTATATCAC
Source organism: Cricetomys ansorgei (assembly GCA_026225945.1). NCBI lineage: Eukaryota > Metazoa > Chordata > Mammalia > Rodentia > Nesomyidae > Cricetomys > Cricetomys ansorgei. The sequence goes on from JAMJFZ010000239.1 coordinate 19,979,039, forward strand.
TCTTGGGCATATACCCAAAAGATGTTCCTTCTTACCACAAGGACACTTACTTATCTATGTTCAGATGTCCCTCAACCAAAGAAGATAAAGAAAATGTGGTACAATTACACAATGGAGTATTATTAAGCTGTTAAAAAAAAACGTCATTATGAAATTTGCTGGCAAATGGATAGAACTAGAAGAAAACCATGCTGAGTGAGGTAACCCAGACCCAGAAAGACAACAGGGTATGTATTACAAGTGAATATTAGCTGTTAAGTAAAGGATAATCATGCTACAATCCACAGACCTAGAGAGGTTAGGTAACAAGGATGGCTGGAGGGAGACACATGGATCTCCCTGGGAAGAGGAAATAGAACATAATTTGCAGGTGGGCTGGGAACAGGTAGGGATGGAAACAGGAGAGATCAGCTTGGGGGGATGGAGGAAGAGAATACAGGAGAGACAATAGGAATTTGGGACATTTCAGGGGAGATATGGAAACTTAGTGTAATGGAAACTTCCTGGAATCTACAAGGGTAACCCTCATAAGGACTCCTTGTAATGGGGGATACAGAGCCTGAACAGGCCATCTTCTATAACCCAGCAAGGCTTCCAGTGGGGAGGACTGGGATACCAACCCAGACACAAAACCTTTGACCTACAATCTGTCCTGCTTGCAAGATGTGCTGAGGCAATGGAGAGGCAAAACTTGTTGGAGTGGCCAACCAATGACTAGTCTAACTCGAAGTCCATGGCACGAGAGAGAACCCTTACCTAACACTGTTTGGATGGCCAGTTTCTTGAGGTTGGATAGCCAAGAGACCTAGGGTAGAACCAAACATAGCTGGCTAATAATAATAATAAATGAAATGATTTTTAATGCTATTCTGCTATACTCTTAGATTGGTGCCTAGCCTAATCAGACCCAATATTGGGACATTATAATATTATATATAAAATTATAAATTATAATATATTATATGTAACATATAATATATACTGTGTATAATACTATATATACTATAATATACTATATTACATATAGTATATATGGTATATGGTATATATACTACATATAATATAATTATATATTATCTATTATAATAAAATAGGCTTATTTTTAAACTTTACTCTTGTTTATCACTTAAAATTAAGATTGCAAAAAATTGCCATATTTTATTGATGTATAGGCATAAAGAAAAATTTATTCTTAAAGTTTGATGTGACTTCTTTTGCTTTTTTGACTTGTAAAAAGTTTTGTCTATCCTTTAGTTTCCTCTTCCTTTCACATTCCTAAGAGTTAGTTTTCAAGTAGGCCTTAAGTGACCATGAATGGGACTGAGATAACCATATTTAGCTTTTTCCATTTCAGGTGGAAATGGAAAGTCACAGACTAGACACCTGTCACCAAGATTATGTGAATCACTATTCATTTGGATGGGCTAAGGAGTCTCTTGCTTCAGAAACCCAAAGTGAGGTTAAATGACTCCTCTCCTTCATTCATGACCTTTTCTGGATATTATTAAGCAAATATTATCAAAGATGTAAGTATGGGTAATGAAGAAAAGGCATAAGAAAGAAAAGAGAGCCACCATGTGAGTATTGGAAACTGAACTCAGGTCTTTTGCAAGAACAGCAAATGTTCTTAGCCATTGAGCTATCTCTGCAGCCCCTCATAGATGCTTTTAAAGACGGAATTTGTTTAGTTATCATTCAGTACATATTGAAAATCTACTGTTTAGTTAGTGCTGGTCTAGGAAATGGGGAGAGATTATCCCTTAAGAAGTTTACAATTTATAGGGAAAAGAGAAATACAAAATTTGTACATTTGGCATTATAAGTTTCTATTAGCTTATTTTTCTATCAATCCGTCACTGTTAGGATATAATTGTTGTCATATAGTATTGTGAAATAATTTATTAACTGGCTTGCTCACATCAAGCATGTCATGTAACTGGCTTTGCCAGGTTTACCAGCCCAGTGACTGCTCCCAGGAGGAAATGAAGTAACTGAGGCATGACTTGTGTTTCATGGTTTCATGCTGATCTGAGTGATCACTGCTTCCTTTTTTAAAAGACCATTTTCTTATTTTAAACATTTGATTTTTTTTCACATTCTAGGGATTGAGCCCAGAGCCTAACACATGCTAGGCAAGTGTTCTATAACTGAGCTAACCCAGGCCCCAAATTTAAATATATTAGAAGTCTCTATTAATGTTAATTCTATTTTATTCCACTTTATAGGTTCAAAACTTCCAACTCTCCAGAATCTCTACAAGTACTAAATCCACTTGTTTTACCACTTTGGTGATCTTTGTTGTATTTCCTCAGGGTTAGTTCTCCTTCTTTGTGCTTTTCATTTCATCTTTTTAGTTGGTTGATAATCTTGATTGGTCATATTTGTAGGTAAGATACTAATTTGAATAATATTGGTGGCTAGAGAGCATAAGGACACTAGTTTGCAGGTCTAGAAGCTAAAGGTTGGATAAAACATATCAGATGGCTGTGTGTGGAAGAGAAGGCATGTTTTTCTTTTAGATATGAGTGTGGTTTATTAAAGGCCTTGGCTCTCCTCTCCAGACTAAATCTCAATGGTCATTTTGGGTCTCTGTTTCTGTCTCTCTTTCTCTACTTGCTGTCTCTGTATCTCTCTGTCTCTGTCTTTGTCTCTCTCCATCTCTCTCTGTCTCTCAGTCTCTCTCTCTGTGTGTCTCTCACACACAGAATCCATGCTCCTCATTGCTTATTGTTTCATTTGCCCTCCCTTCCTGCCTTCTCCTCTTCTTTCACAGCGATTTGCTGAATCTCACACTGGCCTGGAACTCTTCTCCAGCCTCCAAAGTGCTGAGATTACAGTTGTCTGCCTTTGCATCTGGTTCATTTTGTCTCTTACGTTAAAACAATATATTACATTAAAACAACAAAACAACAATAACCATTGATTACTGCGTGGCCAGGGCATCCACCCAGGTCAGCCCTTAGGTAGTTTGAGAACTACCTCTGTTTTACTGTTTGCCTGTTGCCAGCCCAGGGCTCACATTTTCCAGCCAGTCCCTGCTTTTTTTGACTGTGAACCAACTAAACAATTCTGTTGTGAAAACTTTTACTTTCAAAGTTCTTTTTCATGTTATGAACTTGTAGTCATTTAACCATTGTGTTCTAGCACCAATATAGCCCATGATCCTCAAGATCTTCCCAACCCCCTCCTAAATTTTCTAAAACTTATTTGATTTACTTTATTCAATTTAACTCCTCTGCCATATCTACAGGATTTGGGAAGAAGGGTGAATGCATGTACTGACTCAGCTAGCTTTAGTGGGAAACCACTCATCTCATTCTACAGAAGCAATTATTAGGGAGCTCTACTGGGGAACCTCACTCAGAGAATGGTTCCTAGAAGATAGAATTTTCTTCCCCGTTCTTCAAGTGAGAACACTCTGTGCCCATCTTTCTTACACTTCTCCTATTCTTTGCTGTCTTTCACAGGTTATGGACTGCTGCTTGAGGTCGACATGGGTAAATCATTTCAGTGCTCTGTATATATTTCACTTGAACAATGAAACTAACTAAATGGCTTTGTCTTTTCCCAGCTATCAAGGGGACTTCAGTTCCTTCTTAAACATAGTGTATATTTCCTTTTGAATATTGGAACTTTCCATTGGTGATCATTTCTTTATAGAAAAGAAGCATTTTAGATGTAATAAACAAAACAATTAAGAGGAAAGTTTTGCAACTCAGTTTTCTTTCTCCTGTTAAATACCACTATTACTAACAATAGGTAATTTCTTTTAACTATTGTCTCCAACCTTGAAGGGCTCTCCAGAAGTCAAAGGTAAGCTTGGTCCTCTTTGTATTTTTCAGTAAGATCTGCCAAGATTCTCAAAATTTATACTTCATTTTACTTTTCTTCCTCTAGTTCTTATGCATGTCCTTTGAAAGTTAAAAAGTTTTTAAATTACTTCCAGAGACATGTTGGTAGTTCAGCCACATTGTCATAGATGCAGAAACAAAAGGTCAGAGAGTGAGCAATGACAAGACACATGTAGTCTGACAGCAAATTCCAAAGAATTTGTTGCTGAGACATCTCACAATCTGCTCTTCCTGCTGAGGAGTCACTGCCAAGGGTGTTGTAATTCTTCTCCCTTGAGAAGACACACCCCAGTCTAGACCAACAATTTCCCCCTGCTTCCATCATGCACACACAGTGTTTCAGTGATAGCAAAGTTCTTTCTGATAAGCTACTACGTTTTTTTCTCACTGACATAACAGCTTTCAAAGGGAGGAGGGAGTTGGCAGTCTGGGAGAAGAGACTACATTTCCAGGCACAGAGAGGGGGATCTGGGAGAGGACTTCTGAGAGGAGGCTGATGGGAGGGAACATATAGCAAGTACACTTTTATTATTGCATTTATGTGAAATATCCAAGACAGATAAATCCATATAGATAGAAGTACAAAGGTGGTTGCCAGGGACCAGAAAGAGGGAGGAATAGAGCGCAATTGCTTAACTGAGTGCTAACTAGCCTTCTTTCAGGAAAATGAAAATGTCTGGGAAGTAGAAGTGATTGTTATAGAACACTGTGAATATGCTGATGGTAACTTCATTGTTGACTTTAAAATGCTTAATTACTGTGTCACTCGGATTTCACTTTAATAAAGAAAATAGGACCCAGTTAAGAGTGTTGGTGGCACATGCTTTTAATCCCAGCACTCAGGAGGCAGAGGCAGGTGGCTTTCTGAGTTCAAGGCCAGCCTAGTATACAGAGCAAGTTTCCGAATAGCCAGGGTTACATAGAAAAACTCCATCTCTCAGAAAAAAAAAAAAAAAAAAAAGATTGCTGATTGCTCTTACAGAGTATCATAATATAGTTTCTGACACTCACATTGGGTAACTTACGAGCACCTGTAATCTAACACCAGAGAACCTCACATCCTTTTGTGGTTTCCATGGCATTCTGGCATGCACATGTACACACACACACACACACACATACACACACACACACACACATGAATATAAATAAAAAAAAATAAAATAGTGTATAGATCATAAGCTCATGATTTTATAGAAATATTTATATTTACTTTTAGTTAGATTTAGCTTCACAGGAGGTTGAAGACGTTTTCATGATGAAAACTACTTTTAAAATCACATGACATTGAGACAGAATGGATACACATCCCCAAATCTTTTTCTGCTATGGATAAAGGTCTGTAATCTTGCAACTGGTTAATTTAATGTGAAAACAACAAGAAGGCTTCTCTGTAAGCAAGGTTAAATACATATAAACTATAAGTAGAATACAATTTTGGTTTTGGTACATTTCTGTTTGGTAAAAGTTAATGCTCCCATTAACATGAAAGACTGTGTACAATATATGTTTTTGTGCTTAACTATAGCGCTCATATTTTGAGATTATCTGTACTTTTAACTTTTAAAAACTGTATCTAAAACTTGCTCATAATGAATGTATACTACCTCAGTAAGGATACATATTTCAATGTTTTCCATGTTTCTGTATTTAACCTTTTTATAATCCTCACTCTCAAACTTTATTGAAAGTATCCAAGTATATTAGTTACTTTTCTCATTTTTGTGTAAAAAATACCGGATAGAAACAGCTTAAGAGGAAAGTTTATTCTAACTTATCGTTTCAGAGAGATTTTTTACTCTGTCAACATAAAAACTACAGTTCTCATCTTTTTTTTTTAGATTTATTTACTCACATATATGAGTACTCTGTCTACATGTACAAATGCATGCCAGAAGAGGGCATCAAAGCCCATTAGAGATGGTTGCGAGCTACCATGTGGTTGCTGGGAATTAAACTCAGAACCTCTGGAAGAGCAGCCAGTGCTCTTAACCGCTGAGCTATCTCTCCAGCCCCACAGCTCTCATCTGAAAGGGAATGAGAAATAGTCTGTTCTGGAGCCAATATAAGTTACCATGGCCCAGGAACACAGATTTAGGTTACCCTAGATTCCTCCAATGTGGAATAGTTTCACAGGGTTTTTATACTTATACAGAACAGAGGAGTTTTAAAGAACAAAGGCAAGTTTAAAAGACATTGATGGAAACACCAGAGAGACAGATATGTTGAGATTGGTGAAGCTTTTTTAATAGGCCCAAGATGCTATATGATGACATTCTTGGTGGGAGCTAGTGTTCTGCTAAGTTAATAACTTCTAAGAGATTTTTATATATTACCCCAAGGTGTTATTTCAGATACAGAGGGGGGAAAGGAAACAGCTGTTCCAAAGGCTTAAACTACCTCGAGATAGAGTAATTAGCCTCTGAACTGATAAAATTCCCATCTCTCCACAGAACTGAAATTCCAATCGATCCATCAGTCTCCGCAGGCACAGAAGCTACTTCCAGGATTTTTGTTCACAGCCAGACTTGACTTATTTTCAGGAATTTTTGTTCACAACTCCATTATGGCAGGGAAGTTATGAGAGAGGGAAAGTGTAGTAGAGATTCCTCCATTGGCGTAAACCAGGAAATAGACAGCAGGCTGGAGCCTGAAGAGTATAAAACTGTGAGGCCAAAACAGGAACAATATAACTTGCAAGTCAAAGTTTCTGTTTGTGGTTAGTAAGTTCCTGTTTGTCCTGCGTTAAGTCCCCATATCTTTTTGATTAAAGAAGCCCATTGATTTAAATAAGTCCTTACAATTTAAGATTCCTGTTTGTACTTAAGAATAAATTCCTGGTTTTTAGGTCTTTTGTAACCTACAAAACATGTTTTACAACTACATTAAACTTGGGACCCCATTCTCTTGGTGTATATCCTTGTCTTTGTTCTATAACTTTCATTTTATTTTCCTAGCAATGTCTAGTGGCCAATTTTCTCGCCCCTGTAAGCCTTTATCTCTCCCATTAAAGGGACCTCAATAAGTTGTCTCTTCCATAAAAGTGACCTCAAGAAGCCAGCAGAGGCTGCTTTATAAAATCCCTACTTTGTGAGAGACAGCTGTCTGGCCAGTCCCCGTACATCCCCAAATAAAGCTTGCTTCAATCAGACAATCGTGGATTTGGTCTTTCTCCTTACAATTCTCAGGTTTAACAATAATGCTCAAAGGCTTATTCCCACTCACCTACTTGTGGCCAGGCCTGCTTTATACACTTCCAATTTAGCACCACAAGCTGTTGACCAAGTGTACAAACCCATGAGCCCTGGAGAACATCTCACATTTAAACCACAATACAGTCACAAAATGGCTTTTTTCTAGTTACCTAGTGATGCTTTGGAAGTTGTTCTACTTTTTTCTTTCAGCAACCTGTTCTCAAGGCACCTCAAGCAATGTCAAATCCCAGATATTTCAGCTATGTGTGGTCTTAAGGAAAAGAGGAGCAACATGAGGATTCTAGGAAAAGCTATCACATTTCCTCCATCACTGATATTCCTCAACACCACCATCTCTTCTCGGGGTTTCACATCATAGAGAAGATCTTTCTGTATCTTTCTGACCCAGACAATCCAAGTTGATGTCTTCATTTGAGGACCCAAACAGGAGTGTTTTACTTACTTCTAATGGATATATTTGGACTTATGAGTTCATATTAAACAATACTTTTCAGTCTATAAGGACAGAAATTTTAGAAAAGTCTAGACAGTAAGGAAGGCTTGGCCAAGGTCACATCATTGGACACAGCTGGGTCTGTGAAGATCCAATTCTAGTGTTTGTTTCTGTGAACCCTAATGCCACAGATATGGAGCCTGTTTTAAGAACAGCCTCTATGATAAATACTTAGGTTACTTAGAAATGTAATGAAACACAGAAAAGCTTGTGTCATTTCATTCTATTGAAATATTGAAGTTCCTCATCTTAAGGGATCTTCTGGATGACAGCTAAAAGGTTGGATGATTCACAAGGATTGTTTATAGAGATTTTCAAAGAAAGATGTTGGGGATTTTCGTAGAAATTTCTCTTTTCCTGTAACTCTTTTATTTCCTAATCATTTTTTTCTGCTAATATACACATGTGAGCTTTCAGCTGTCAGTGAGAGATCCTGCCTCAGGGAACAAAGATGATGTCCTCTGAGATAATGAAAACGGACCTTTGACTTCTATGTACTAGAGCATATATGTATATGCATTCTCTCATTCTCTCTCTCTCTCTCTTTTTCTCTCTCTCTGTAACACACACACACACACACACACACACACCAAACAACAACAACAACAAAAGAGGTCTGAGTTGGAAGTTGTGGTGTGTCTATCCTAGTACTTGGTAGATGTAAGCAGGAGGACCCATTGTTTTAGGTAAGCCTGTACTACAGAGAAACATCATCGCAAAAAGCATCTCAAAAAGGGCCCCAGAGATGGCTTAGTAAGTAAAGGTGCTTGCAGGTAAGCTCAGGACCTGATGTTGAAGCGCAGAAGGAGATAGCTGACTCTAAAAAGTTGTCCTTGGATCTCTGCACATGTGCTGTGTGATGTATATAACCAAACCACCTCCTAAACATAAGAAGGGGGTGGGGAGCAAAACCAACCAACCAAACCAACAAAATACACAAATACAAGACCTGAACTATAACAACAAAAAAACTACAACAAAACCAAACTAAAAAAACAATACAGAACTAAAACCATCATCAACAACAAAACCCTCAAAAGCAAACAAATGAAAGTAGGTGTGACATTAAAGTTCTCATTTATTTTCTCTTTCTTTCTTTCCTTCCTTCCTTCCTTTCTTCCTTTCTTCTTTTTTTTCAGTACAGGTTTCCCTGTGTAGCCTCGGCTGACCTGGAACTCACTCTGTAGACCATGCAGGCTTCAAACTCAGATATCTGCCTGCCTCTCTCTGTCTCCTGAGTGCTGGGCTTAAAGGTGTGTGCCATTACCACCTGTCTCAAAGCTCTCCTTTCCAACTCCAGAGCTTTTCTTTGCATTTCGGTTTGCCCATGGATTTCCTAATATTGATGAAGAAGCAGGGGTTCCACTTCTGGGTTCTTAGTCTTATTAATAAACCACTTTAGAAATGGACTCCAAAGGAATTTCAAGGAGAATTTTTCAGAGATTAAGAGAAATATAAGAGGGTAGACAAGCTGTCAATCTCATCAGCTACCTGGATGGGGAGCTAGAGAAGAGAGGGAGAAAGCCAGGCCTTTGCAATAGAGGTTGGCAAGTGGTGGCACAGCAGAAGGTGGATACAGGAGAGACAAAGCTTCAAAAATCTAGTAAGAAGGCCCAGAACATCAGAGAAAGCATGTCCAGGCTTTGATCAATATCCAAAGAAAAAGAAAAAAGAAAGGAAATGAAAGTTATGATAGGGCTCAGAAAAATGGGCCAGCTACATGGCTGAGGTTCCACAGTTTTCTGCCTGACACTCTGCAAGTGTCTAAGCCTTTTGGGTAGGAAAAGTGTATTATCTCATTAAGGGGGTAATTATTCCTTCCATCTCCTTTGCATAGCTTCAGGTAATTCATATTTCTTGGAGTGAGGGTAAAAGAGATAAAAGGCCCTAAGAACCAATTGAGGTTTAGACAACACTGCACTGGTACTGATATCTGGAATGAGTCAGCTAAAATGGTTGTAACCAGATGTGCAGGAAACCATGAATTTGCAATAAATAGGACTATGATGAAGCTTATGATGCAAACCACTTCTGGTAAAATGGCACTTTTGTGTGATTCTGTATGAATTTTTTCTCGATACCAGGGGTGAGGGGCTTGGCTTGAAGAGAGTAAAGTATGTCACATCCGCCTGTGAGTCTATGTATCTTCATTGGTTTCTTGGCCTCTCAAAAACCCCTCTCTATTGGCCTTAGAACATATGATGGGAGACTTTCAGCCACATGATTGGTAGGCCAACCTAAAGTTTTGGGTCTCCACAGGACCTGAGGTAGAATTTCGATTCTGTTCTTTTGAAAGGGAAAAAGTAGCTTTGCCTTAAGGGGCCCATCGAAGCCAAGACACCTCCACCTTTTCATGTGGTAATGTGAAGAGTGGTAAAAGTGGTTTACCTTTCTAGTGTTACCTGGGACACAGGTCTGGCACAAGCCCTTAACTTTTAAGACTACTGTAACACCATGATATTGTTTGGTGGCTAGCTTTGTCTTGTCGCATACAAAGGAAAGGGGAAGTTCTGATTCGGGCTGGAAGGATTGCTAAACACTTTGAGATGTGTATGTGCGTATGCTTTGGAGGGAAGTGAAAGGGGAACCTTTCTGTTTTACATACAAGGCGTTTGCCCCATTTGCATGGTTGCTGTCCTATGACAAATAGTACAATAGGAAAAGAGGTGGCTTTTGGATTATTAGAAAGTCTTTGTAAAGTAAAGGACATTTTAAGAAAATGGTTAAGTATACTCATAAAAAAATATACAGGAACTCCAGGCAGAGATATCCCTCTTCCAATTAAGCAGCTAGGTGTGTCAAGGTGGAGGGGGATGTCATCAAGTGGAGGTCACAAGCAGCGAACCAAAGGGAAGGAAAGGCTTAGCTAGGGACAAAGGCAAACAGAATGATTGCAGCCACCAGGTGGCCAGCTCCTTTGGTTCTGCTCTGTATTCTATTAGTTTTAGTCTCCCACTCAGAGGTAGGCACTAACTGGAAGAAAGAAAGAAGGAAGGAAGGAAGGAAAGAAAGAAAGAAAGAAAGAAAGAAAGGAAGAAAGAAAGAAAGAAAGAGAAAGAAAGGACATGACTGCTCCTAGGTATGGTGGTGGAGAAGGCTTATTGTATTTATGAGGGAGAACACAGAAAGGAACAGAGAAAGACATCTGGGAGAGTTCAGATTGAACATGGCCACACTGAGGTGGGCCATGTGAGGAGAGAGGAGGCAGGAGAGAAAGAGAGGCATTGACCAAGGGGGCTGTCTGGGCCAGATTGCATAAAGGGGAAAAAGAACAAGTGTGGCCCAAAAGGCTGAATTATATTGGGAAGGGCAGCTTGGGGAAGGGGAGCCGAGTCCTGGGCTGGGGAGTTTAGGGTGGGGTTGGGTATATCAGCTAGGAGGAACCTGTAACAGCAGGGAGAAACTGAGGGATGCTGTGAGAACCTGGCAACCAAGTCTACTTTGATATGTTAAATAGGCATCTCAGCTATTTGTCCCAAATTTGAGACCTAACACAACTTCTATCAAACCAACTTGTTCTACTTTACAGCATAACCACACCTTGCATGTCAGTGATAAAAAGCTTTAGTCTGGACTTATAAATTTAATTTTGCTCATGTAGTGACAGAGTCTGAGCTGATTGTGACATATACGATGACCCTAAACATTTGGAATTAGACTGTGGGAAGACATGACTTCAGACACCCACAGGAAACCCCCTAGGCAGGAAATCTTTCACCTGATCTGCACTTGACCATGGAAAACTTCAAGTGGATGTGAAAAACAACATTTTAACCACACCTTACATGTAAGGAGCATATTCACTTCTATCCTCAATTGTCTGCCTCCAAGTAGATTGGGATCAGTAATAGCATTTTTTTTCCCCAGTTTTCCACCAGTCATAAACAAAACCATGTTTACATAAACGTACAAATGCCTCAGTAATGGAAGAGGCAATTGGAATGACTGATGGCCTTCACAGTAGTCGCTGACGGCTGTGATGCAGTCATGATGTAGGGAGCAGAGAGGCAAGGTCATATTTGTAGCCAAAGGTGAGTGAGATAAACCACAGAACTCCACCACAGAACTCCCTTACCGGAAGGCTTCCAGTAAGCTTGGCAATGGGTTCAGTGGCAAATCCATGAGTCAGGAACATCAGGCCATCTCAGTACTTCTAAATTGTATGCATTTAGACTCAACAATTGAAATGAAACTGGAGTCTTTGAGTGCTGCTCACAGACGCTGCAAACACAGGCGTCAGCGAAAATTACAGATTATTCCAGTCCATTAACTTATTTCATCTGTTCTCTTCACAAATTGTCATTCACTCATGTTTCTTTATTGGTTTTCTATTGTCTGTTATTGCTTTCTGTTGTTACTGCTTTCATATTTTATAAATAGTACAGCCTCTTTTTATAAGTTTCCTAATGAAAGTTTTAGTCTTTTCTTAAAAAAAAAAGAAAGCAAGAAAGAGAAGAAAAGGCCATGAATCACCCTTTCTTGTCCATAGTTTTGCTCTCCAGTGTTCTAGGTGTCAGGAACCCAGTGAAATAAAAATATGAAATAGAACATTCAAAAGGTAAGCAATTTTCAAGTGTTAAGTTGTCTACTTTTTTTGAGCAAAGTGATAAAATCCGAAGACTTTCCATCCCATCCTGCTTGGGACGTGACTCTTTGTCCACAATACTCAAGTCATGTATCCTACTCATCATTACTCAGCAGCCATCTTGGTTAACTGTAGATGTAGATTCTAGGGCAAAGCCTTTTTATTTATTTCCTAATTAAATCCACGGTTCTAGTGCTGTAGTCCTGAAGTGTTTTGGCCTTGGTACAATATATTCTTAATCCTTGAACTGGAAGGCTGTAGCCTCCGAACAATCTAGACATTTAAGCCTCTGGATAATCTAATCCGAGTCACTCTGACTAGCTCCTTCTGAACCCTGACTACTTCTGGTTCAACTCCCATGCTGTTCTGGCTCAAACTCTTCTCCAAGCTGACTGGTTCAAACTTTCCTTCTGAGGTAGCTGACTGTTTCTTTCTGAACTCTTCTGACTCTGGCTTACTCTGGTTTATTCTCTGACTGCCCTAGACTGAACTGCTCTGCTCAGCTTCAAACTGCCTCACTCTTCTGGTCTGATACTGGTTTTTTCTGCTGAGCTGCCTCTGTGTCTCTGTGTCTCTTCTCAAGCTCTCACTGTTCCATACTGCCTCAGTCAGTCTCTCTGCTTCTCTGCTTTATCCTCAGTCAGACTGCTTCATTGTCTCTGTGTCTTGTCCCCCAACTGCCTGATCCTGCCTTCTCTAACTGACTACTGTTAACTGAATCTGCTCTGAGCTGACAGCCTGCCTTTCTATCATAAGAGTTGGGTATGTTCTCACTTTGATTCACATTGCTAACTCTTCCTCTGATTTGTCACTTTGCCTGCCACTCACTCTGAGTCACCTCAACCTCACTTCCTGTGTGACACTGACTCATTCTGAGCTCTGTCTCCTGTGTCTGTTTCCATACTCTGTTTCTGTCTTAAGGACTAAAGGCATGGACCACCACTGCCTTCTAAATACTGGGATTAAAGGTGTTTGCTACCGCTGCCTTTTGAAAACTCAAAATAAAGGTGGGTACCAACATTCTCAACATTCATTGGACCATACAGGCCACTTAATGTAATTTCTTCATGTAGACCCTGGGGTATAGACCCTTCCTAACTTTCACACAGGCCTATTCCTCTATAGTTATCAGATTAGCTGTTGTGGTATTGCAGTTCTTATGTTTAAAGCAGTGTCCAGCTTGTTTCTATTGAATTTTGTTGAAAAGGCAGATCACTCAAAGCAAATAAGGCATTTTCTAAGTAGGAATCCATGAAGAACTACGGTATGACATTTATATAATGTTTATAATGCAGTATAACTTTTTATAATGCAGTAAGTATGGTTATACCTTGTGACTGTTTATACAAACATAGAATTTTATATATATTTACATAAATTTAGATTTTCATATATATGTATATAAAATTCCTACTTATATCTTAATCGATTTAGCCTTCTACTTTCCTTCTCTGGGCTTGCCCTGACTCAGAAATACCTTTAAACTACTCCTGTATCTCATTATCCCATGGACTCCTTGTTCATTAACTATCAGTCTCCTGGCCATCATTTATTCATTTATCCAGTCAATACTGGCAAATCTTTTAGATGCTGAGACACAGATGTGTTTAGTTTGCTTCCATTTTGATGAGAAGGCAGATCACAGTAGGCATTTTAATGTTGCTTTAAAAATACTATGAGACAGTAAAACAGGAAGATAGGATGCACATAGTGTTGGGCTGTGGGTGGGGTCAGGGCTGCTTTCATAAGGTCATAGGAAGGGTGTTTCAGACTAAGGCCTGAATGCTGAGGAATGAGAGAGTGGAAAATGTCCAGGGTGAAGTACAGGTGTTGTTTGTTTTTTTGTTAGTTTGTTTCCTTCCCCCATAAAATGCAAAGGATATGAACATGGAGAAACTGCTAGAGACTAAGCATGTTGAGCCTTACAAGTGATGCTAAGAACTCACAACTGTTGCCATTTTTGAAAACAGAGATCACATTTGGAGCTCATTAAATAGAGAATGAAATGATGTAATTCAGTTTTGAAAAGGTCAGCCTGCTATATATCTTGTCCAATCTCCACCTCATTGTCCAGTAGCTTAGTACAAACTATCCATTCCATTCTAATGCTGTGTCCTACATGGCATCTCATTAGTTATCTTTTTGCTCTGTTTCTCTGACCATAGCAAAAATTCCTGTTCATTAAAACTCAGTGAACCCATCCTTGTCCTGGAAAGCCTTCCTGATCAGTAGAGCTGAGCGAGTGCCCTCATCCATGAACTCTGTCTTGCAATTGTTGGTTAGAGTTTGTATTAGAGTTTTCTAGAAGTCCGGAAACAAAAGAAAATACACATGTATGTATGTATGTATGTATGTATGTTTGAATGTATGTATGTGGGTATGTGTGTTTGAATGTATGTATGTATTACAAAGGGAATTTATTGGGAAGGCTTACAGGATAGGAGGTTTAGGAGTTTGGCTAGTCCAAAAATAATAGTCTGCAACCTGGAAGCAGAGACCTCAGCTGCTGCTCAGTCTAGACAGCTGGAAGCCTCAGCAAATACAGTCTCTGTTTTAAGACCTCAAAGTTTCTTAAGAGAGCTGTTGGCATTGAATGAATGCTGACTGGATGAAGAAGGGGTATTTTATGCTCACAGGTGGTGGGAGCAGGGGCAGTGCACTTGCTCAGGAGGAAGGTAGTTTGCACACATGTGCTGGCTTCCTCAGATTCCCCATGGTCCAACAATTGAGCTGTGAGCTCTCTGGAGAGTGCCATTCACATTCAAGGCAGTTGTTTGCTTCCAGTCATTGTCTTGCATGTTAATCCTCTCTGTAAAGTTCCCCAAGATACCTCAGAGATGCATCTCACTCATCCTAGACTTCCCTTAATCTAGCCAAATTGATAACCAAAACTAGGATCACACTCTCTCTAACCATAGTTTTTTCTTACTCTTAACATCTTCAGTGAGTGTGTTATCAGATAGTTATATATGTCTGGCCCCACCTAAACTCAGCTGCTAGTGTATATCCTTACTTTCATCCAACTTTGAACCTGATTCTATAGAGGTAGGAAGAGCTCTGTGAGCTCAAGGCCAACTTAGTCTGTGTATCAAGTTTCAAGCCAGTCAGCTAGGGCTACTCAGTGAGACTTTACCTCTAAAAAACAATATTCACTGAATAATAATTTTTTGTGTTTGAGAGTCTCAAAGCTGAGATCCATTGGTATCTGAAACAAAGAGAAGCTAGGTCAATAGAAAGATGTAAAATTCCCACATTGATGATGTTTGCAAAGAGTAAGTATTGTTCAATAAAATTTTCATCATTTTAAAGATTATAGAAATAAATCTTTATATATGAAAAACTAGTTTAGCTCAAAACCAAATAATTGCTAACAGCATTTTCTGTTTCATTTAGTTGATAATGATGTTGAAATATAAATACTTATAAAATTTCCATCATTAAGACTTGGAAATACAGCCAGGCGGTGGTGGCACTTACCTTTAATCCCAGCACTTGAGAGGCAGAAGCAGGTGGATCTTTGTGAGTTCAAGGCCAGCCTGGTCTAAAGAGTGAGTTCCAGGACAGCCAGCGTTACAACAGAGAAACCCTGTCTCGAAAAACAAAAACAAAACAAAAAACAAACAAACAAACAAAAAAGGAAATACAAAAAGGGCCAAATTGAAACTGACTGAAATAAAGATCAAGATGAATTTTATTTTCAAATTCATGGGCACCTAAATCAGAATCCAGCAAAATGGATCTGTGCACTATTTTGTGGTTAGAAAGAGCAAACAGAATGGCCAAGAACAGAAATGAGCTTCTGTGTATCCATTTCACTTACCTGTATTCTCAAAATTTTAAGACACCAACAGAAAAAAAAAAATCCAAGAAAGAACCAGAAAGTGTAATGTTATAACAATCACTATGCAGGCAACAGAAGAAGTGATGTTTAAAGCATATTTATTAGAGAAAGAAAATGCTAATATGGACAAACTGTGATTAAAGTTACAAACCTAAGGCTCTTGTGACCCTAATAGGAACTCAACCAACCAGAAGTGGCCTTGCCTTCTGCTTGTCCATCAGAGGAGTAGAGTGAGGAGTGGCTGAGAGATGTGGGCATTGCTTTGGACTCCATGGTTTGGACTCATTTATGATTGTCTCTGATCCAGACTACCAGGTGTTGCATAGGTTTCGGAAGCTTTAAGATGCACCACCGCTTTTGGGCTAATGAGATGGCTCATTGGTGCTCGGTGGTAAGGGTGCTTGTTGCCAAAGCTCACAACCTGAGTTTGATCCTGGGAACCCTCAGGGTGGAAATAGAGAACCAACTTCTGAAGGTTGTCGACTGATCTTCACCTGTGTGACATGGAACGCACACATGTATACACACACACACACACACACACACACACACACACACACACACACTGAATAAAACCTAACTAAAAAAAATGAAAACACATGTTTTTATAAAATAAAAGCACATCTTTTATTTTAAAACTGTATGTAAATATAAAATGTTCTCAGGTATATGAATGTAAAGCGTAAGTAGGACAGCACAGGATGGTTCTAAACCAATGATTATTTCTGTAAGACACACATCAGATTTTCCTTCATTGAACAGAAGAACAGAGTCTGGTGGGAACTGTCCCACATGGCTAATGCTCAAATTGCAGAAGATATGCCCTTCTCTGGAGCCCACACAGAAGAGCCCAGCAAAGTGTCTGTGAAGAGCATGTCTTTATCGACACCAGCCAGATAGCTTGCAAACACTATAGCTGTACTTTTCTCCTCCTTACTGAATCACTGATATTTGTTTGTATTTAGCACTGCCTTTGGTCACTTACTAGGAGTAAAGGGAAGGTTGTGGTGAGGGCAGACAGAACAAAGTGCTGTCACAGAAGAAGTAATGGAACCAAAAAAAAAAAAAAAAAAAAAAGAAGAATCAAAAGGAATGGGAAAAAATGGAGCCAAACACTGCTTTCCTTGGGGAGAGGCAGACCTCACCAGTCATCACTAGTGAGGAGGAACGTGGTGTGGCAGAGAAGCCACAGGACCTGAAATTAGAGGGTTTGAGAGCAGATGTGGGCACAGCTGCTTGCTGGCATGTAGTAGTCTTGGACATGAAAGACCTCTGAATGAACTAGTTCTCTCAGCTCCAAGACAAGTGTGACAATTCTCTCAACAGCATCCAGTTTCCACAGGGTGTATTACAGTAAGTTAAACACTATAAGCAAAGCTTATTTCAATAAAAAAAGTGGATTCAAATGATTCATGATTCTGAGGTAGAAGCAGTAGCTTAAAATCATCTTGCAAGCCAGCCCATCTCCTAATTGTCTTTGCAATCTTTCTGCTTGCTCACTGTTATTCTAGCTAATTAATTGCAGAAAAGCTGCGATGCCCAGTCAGGCGACTGGCAGTGGACAGGCAGGGAAAGTGAAGTACACTGGCGAAGAGTATGTGAGCATTGTTTTCTACAGTCTGCTTCTCAGTGGCGCCTGGCCCTTTGTGTCTATCCTCTCAGCAATTTTCCACATGAGTATGTGGTTATGTGATTATCCTGACTGACAGCCCTGTGAGACATGTGATGTGATGGAGCTGGGGTGTGTTTCCTCACACCCCAGAGAAGAAGGCTGAGCCACTTGATATGGGTTGTATTCATGAAGAAATAGTCAAAGGCCAAAAGTAGTAGAAAAAAAGTCCCCATCTTACCATTTGGAATCCCTGAATTTTTTATTTTTTTGGGTAAAAACAAGAACAAGAAGTCTTCAAAGCATGTGGCTGCTGACTATTACAACCACTGAACACAGACACCATTGTTTCCCCTTTGCTCAGCTTTGATGATGTCAGCTCTTGAATGCATCTAGATGCCCCTGCCCCCTGGTTGCTCTGATAATTGATAAGTTCATTTCACTGGCACAAGATGTAGCCAATGTAATAGGGTGTGAGCACTGAACATAGCTAAGGATCTTACTGCCAAGCATCTGAAAGGGAAGGAGAGGATCAGAAAACAAACCAAAAAGAGATTTAAAAGTTATTGAGAGAACTAGTAATGGTGATGCATGCCTTTACTCCCAGTACTTGGGTGGCAGAGACAGGCAAATCTCTGAGTTCTAGCCCAGCCTGGTCTACATAGTGAGTTCCCGGAAAGCCAGGGCTACAAAGAGAAACTCTGTCTTGAAAAGCAAACAAAAACAAATCAACAGTTATCGATAATCTACAGTTTACTTTAGCACTATCTAAAATGAAATGAAATGGACTACAAGGCTACTCAAGACATTGGTAAATTATTCAAATAATGGCAAAATTGGGCCCACGATGATGATCTTTATGGAGAGAACATGTAGAGAAGTATCAATGAATTCTAAGATATCCAATGACAACCAAACATAAGTGTAACCAGTACTTACACCATAATACTATATATGTTGCAAACATTTCACTAGATTGACTTCCTCTCAAATACCACATACTACATATATAAGGGAACACCAGGCCACAATGTGTTGACATTTTAGACCTCAAAAATATTTCTTCCTTTTTTCCCCTTCATTTTACCGAGGGCTAGAATTTATTTGTTTATTTTGAAGGGTAAACTTTATTTTAATTATTACTATTATTTATATGGTATGTGAGTGGGTACATGTGAAAGTCAGAGGACAACTTATGGAAGTTAGTTCCTTCCTTTCATGGTGAGATTTGGGAATTGAACTCAGGTCACCAGTTTGGTACAGTGTCCTAATTTCATTTTACCGTGTT
Source organism: Cricetomys ansorgei (assembly GCA_026225945.1). Taxonomy (NCBI): domain Eukaryota; kingdom Metazoa; phylum Chordata; class Mammalia; order Rodentia; family Nesomyidae; genus Cricetomys; species Cricetomys ansorgei. Next base: position 19,997,921 of record JAMJFZ010000239.1, read on the forward strand.
GATAAAACACTGTGACAAACTAGATGCCCATGGAAGCCTGTGGAAAGACTGGTTGCCCGTGTGATGCCTGGGAATCTGCAGGATTCCCTGGTGCTCATGGGAGGCCCTGGTGCCTGTGGGTGGTCCTGCTGCCTATGGGATGTCTAGGTGTTGGATGGATGACCACATGCCCATGGTTGCCTGCTGGGGGGTTGGGTGCCTATGTGGTATCCAGGTGTCTTTGGGTTGGCTGGATGCCTGTGGGAGATCCTGGTGCCTGCAGGTGACAGGGGACACTGGTGCCTGTAGGATGTCTGGGTGCTTGTGGGATATCTGGGTCCCTGCGGAATGTCTGGTGTCTGTAGGAGGTCCTGGTGACTGCTGGAAGACCAGCTGCCTGTGTGGTATCTGAGTGCTTGAGGGATGGCCAGTGGCCTGCAGAGGCCTCTGTCCCTTTGGGATGTTGGGGGCCCTGAAGAAGGCCCCGGTGCTGGCAGAATGCCAGGGAGCCTGCTTGGTGTCCGGTTGTTCAACTTCAGGTTGAAATCTATCATGCTCCATCTCTGGCTAATATGGGCCAGGACAAATTCCACAATCAGAGCAGTCTTTAACTCCAAAGACCATGGTGAAGCCACAATCCATGCTCCTGCCACACAAGCTTGACTCAATTTTTTTTCTTTCCTTTTTTTTTTAAATTTTGTTTTTTTTTTTTCCCCTGAGGGCACAGTGGTGGGAAGGTGGAACAGGGAGGAATGGAAAGAGGGTGTCATCAAGATACATTGTATGAAACTCAAATTATTAATACAAGTATTATAAACAAACAAGCAAACAAAAACCAAACCAAATCAAACCAAACAAAACAATACCACCACTACAAAAATGAACTTAGGGAAGAAACAGGTTTATTTTAGCTTACAATTCCAGGTTACGGGCCATCATTGTGAAGTTAAAACAGGAACTTCAAGTAGCTGGTAATATTACACTCTAAGTCAAAAGTAGAGAGAAATTGCTGCACACATACTGAGGAATCAGATAGCTTTCGCTGCTCTCATACAGTCCAGGGCCCCAAATCAGGGTGTTGTCACATTCAGGCTGGGTCTTCCCACAATTATTAACTTGGTTAAGACAGCCTTCCATAGATAGACATACCCACAGGCTGCACCAATATAGTCAAGCCTTTGTTGAGCCTCAGATGATTCTAGTTAGTAGCAAATTGGCAATTAAGTTAACCATCATGTGTGTTTACCTGCTGAGCCATCTCAGTAGCCCCAGAATATCTTTATTACAAAGCTAGGGACTTAGGAATCAAATCTAGGGATACCCAACCTGAAATGTTTCCAAAGGTAGAAGTAAAAGTTTAAAAGAGAAAGGAATAAAATCAGATATCCTTTTAGGACATGATGTGTGTGATGGCTAATCTTGGTTGTAGATATCACCTTAGAAGAATGAACCTCAAAGAATTGCCTCTCTCAGACTGTCATGTGGGCATGACTGTGGGACATCTTTTTGATTGCTAATTGATGGATAAGGGCCCAGCCCACTGTGAGGGGTGCCACCCCTGGGCACGTGGTCCTGGGTTGTATAAGAAAGAACATAATCCTGGAAGGAAGCCCCAAAGCAGTGTTCCCCTTCTTTAGTTCCTGCCTCCAGGTTTCTACTGTGAGCCTTTTCCTTGGCTTTTCTGGATGATGAACAATTAGCTGAAATACTCTCTTTCCACCCTATGCTGCTTTGGGTCATGGTGTTTATTGCAGGTACAGATAGCACATAGGACAATGTGCAGAGTTAGTTCTTAAAAAAAAACAACAACAAAAAAATAAACAAAAAACCCAACAACCTTTCAATGAAGCAGACCAGGGTAGTAGGTAGGTTAACTGCAGATCTTCACCAATCCTTCCTCTCCTCCAAATTCAACTCCTCAGTCTCAACTCCCCAGTTCTGTAGCAGACTACCTGCTGTGGCCTCCTCACTCTCTTTGCCCCCATCTCCAGAAAATAAATCTTCTCCTCTAATATCCTTCCCTACTCATCCTGAAAGGACAAGACCAAAGCAGCCAAACTTTAGTCAGGCTTCTAAGAACACCAAAATTATGTAGGTCCAAGTCAGGGGCAATGTGACTCAGAACAGTTCCCAAAACTGAAGTAAGAGAAACAATTTCTGTAAGAAAAACAATTTCTAAGGCAAACAAGATATAGACCTCTGACTAATGGCCTTGAGCTAAGGATCTCTCCCCACCTACATTGACTAAGACCCTAAAATTTACATTTTCTAGTGCCCGCGACCTTGCTATATGCCAGCATCAATCAGTTTAAAGGTTAATACTCACATCACTATAGACTCATGCCTGATAATCTGTTGCTATGCTCTGCCTTTGAAAAACATACATAAATCATACTCAGAATGTGCTAAATTGTCACTCCCACCTCCCTCGCTTGAGGCATCTGTGGGAGCGGACCCCAACGCGTTGGAAATAAACCTCCTGCTTTTGCATCGATCTCGAGTCCTTGTGATTTCTCGGGGGTCTCCTTCCGTCTGCCCCTAACAATCTCTTTGTCTCAGTCCCCAACTCCGCCAGGCATTCCCTGGGAACTCGACAGCCAAGCCTGCCACAGGAGGCAGTGAATACATTAGCCAGAGAATCAGGTAGACAAGCTTCAGATCTTCACTCTCCCTTCTTTGTTCTGTATCTCGTCCCTCAGTCTCATCCCCAGCTCTGTAGCAGACTACCTGCTTCAGCCTCTCAATCTCTACCTCTAGTCCCAGGGGACTAAACAGATCCTAATGGATCTGTTTACCCTGCTTTCCTTCATCCAATGGCCACCCCTCAGCTCCCTCTTATAGTCAATTCCCATTTCTGAGTATCAGCTCCTCAAACCTAGAAACCCATTGTACTGGGAACCTCTGTTTAGCACAACTGGCAGGATCTCAGAAGCATTCCCTACCAGGCAACACATCAGCCACTATTCTCTCCTAAGAACCAGAGAAGGCTACAGAAACCAAGGAACAAAACACCCATTCAACAAATAGGAGACTGGATATCTGCACCTACAATTACAGATCCATTAGCATTGGAAAGTTTTCCATTTTCTAATATCTTCTTCAATTTCTTTCTTCAAAATGACTTGAAATTTTTAACATACAAGTATTTCACTTGCTTGGTTTTGCGTTACTACAAGATATTCTATATTATTTGAGGCTTTTGTGAAAGAAAAGTCTTATTTCCCTGATCTCTTTCTCAAATTGTCTGTTATTCATATACAGGAAGGCTACTGATTTTTGTGAGTTGATTTTGTTTCCAATTGCTTTGCTGAAAATCTGTATCAGCTGTAAGAGTTTTCCAGTGGAATTTTTAGGGTCATTTATGTATACTATCTTATCATCTTCAAGTAAAGATACTTTGACTTCTTTTCCAATTTATGTCCCCTTGATCTCCTTCTGTTGTCTTACTGCTCCAGCTAAAACTTCAAGTACTATATTGAATAGATATGAGTGGACAGCCTTGTCTTGTTCATGATTTTAATGGAATTGCTTTGAGTTTCTCTCCATTTAAGTTGATGTTTGTTGTGGCCTTGCTGTAAATTGCCTTTATTATGTTTAGGTATGTCTCTCATATCCCTAATCTCTCCAAGACTCTTACTATGAAGAGGTGCTGAAATTTGTCAAAGGCCTTTTCTGTATCTGATGAGATGACCATGAAGTTTTTTTTTTCCTTTCAGTTTGTTTATATGGTAGATTACATTTATTGGTTTTAGTATATTGAACCATCCCTGCATCTCTGGAATGAAGCTTACTTAATCATGGTGGATGATCTTGATGTGTTCTTGGATTTATTTATGAGTATTTAGAGTATTTTTGCATCTATGTTCATAAGAGAAATTGGTTTGCAGTTCTTTTTCTTTGTTGGGTCTTTATGTGACTGTAGCCTCATAAAATGAATTAGGCAATATTCCTTCTGTTTCTGTTTTGTGGAATAATTTAAAGAGTATTATCATTAACTCTTCTTTGAAAATCTGGTAGAATTCTGCATGAAAACAATCTCACCCTTGCAATAGGGCCCCAGACCTTAGTAGGCCCTGAGACTTTAGCACAACTGACTCTGTGATGGAAGTGCCATTCAGGCTGTAAGACTCAGCATGGAGTCAGCACCACCCACCAAAATAAAACAAAGGTCTAATTCATCAAAATACCATTATCATTCTGGGAAAGTCTCAAAACGTACTAACCTTGCTTTTTAGCTTCTGTAGTTCTGCTTCTAGCTAACTGTTCTTGTTAACCGACATATGCCAACCCAGAACATGGTTTTTGTGGTTAAAAGCTCAGGGCTACACTGGGATCCTGAATATTCAATGTAGTCTCTGGCCTGCTAATGAAGACTTTCTATTGGCTTAAGATTATGTCTGAGCAGTCTTCTCTGGTGAATACCTCCCAACAGCCTTGGGCTTCTTTTAGTTGGTAGACTTTTAATGACTGCTTCTATTTTACTAGGGATTATAGGTTTATTTATCTGATCTTAATTTAACTTTGGTAAGTGGTACCTGTTGAAAACAAATCATCCAGTTCTTTTAAATTTTTCCAATTTTGTGGAGTACAAGTTCTAAAAGTATATCCTTATGATTCTCTAGATTACCTCAGTATCTTTTGTTCTGTTCCCCTTTCCTTTCTGATTCTGTTAATTTGGATATTCTTTCCACCTTTTAGTTAGTTTGGATAAGGGTTTGTCTATCTTGTTGATTTTTTTTTTTCAAAGAACCAACTCTGTTTCAGGATTAGGGTTGATTCATTGCATTGTTCTCCTTGTTTTTGTTTTATTGATTTCGGCCTTCAGTGTGGTTTTTTTCTTGCCATCACTATCACTTCTTTTTGTTCTAGAGCTTTCAGGTGTGCTGCTAAGTTGCTCTTATAAGGTATTTTCAGTTTTTAATGTAGGCACTTGGTGCTATGAACTTTCCTCTTAGCACTGCTTTTACTGTGTCCCAAAAGTTTGAGTATCTGTTGAGACTTGCTTTGTGTCTGAATATGTGGTCAATTCTGGAGAAAGTTCCACAAGGTGCAGAGAAGAAGGCAAATTCTTTTGTGCTTATTTTAGCTTGTCCATTTGGCCCTATGGCAAGGCAATACAGCGTGATGGAAGCACATAACAGAGGACACAGCTTGTGTTATGGTGGTCAGAAAGCGACAGGATAGGACTGGGGATCCAATATCCCTTTCAAGGGTATAGTTTCCACTCTCTTGGAACTGAATTTCTCCCATGGTCCCTACCTTTTGAAGGTTTCAGCACGTTGTACTAGTTCTATATACTTGGAATCAAGTCCTCAACACACAGGCCTTTGGGAAGCACGTATCCAAATCATAGTAGTATGCCAAGTTCTAGTGTATTCACATATACTAACTCATTTAAACTTTATGAGATGTCCATCAGTCTGGTACTGAGAGTGATGATGGATTTTTTTTCACTTACGAAAATTCTATGTGGAAAGGATCAGTAGGATGTTTCAAACTTGACACAGCAACACTGTTTTCAAGAGAGGGGACATTCTGAGGGTGATGTCATAAGCCACATTAATCAGTAAATCAGTGACAGAGAGAGTGGAAATGGCCACTGGTATTCCTAAGAAATGGCCAAAGGTATTCCTAAGAAGAAGAAAAAATGTAAGGGATCTTAAATTGTTGGAAAATTTGAAAAGTAGCTCAGGAATACTACCTCATCCAAATAAGTTTCTTGTGAGAGGAAGGGAGATTAGAGTTCAGAGAAGCTTCTCCAGTGTTTCTTTTTATTTTTTTCCCTCCATTCTCTTTCGACTACATTAAGAAATTGTCATCCTGAAATATAAACAATTGGTATGGTCTTTGTTTTGAAAAGGTCAGCTATATTCAGTTTTCTCAAGTGGCATGGTTATAGCTACAGAAGAGTTGATTAGTTTCATATTATATATAAAAAAGCATCCCTTTATCCTTGCTGGGCAATGAAAGAAATTCTGAGGCAAAAGCAGTAAGCAGGCAGAATTATGGTCCCTGTGGTCTGTCCTCTGTTGTTAGGTCCATGAACATGAATGAGTTACATTATGATAAATATGTTGAATTGAAGAAATCAGGATTGCAGATAGATTAATGGTTGTTGACTTTAAAATGGAGAGATTTCCCTGGAGAGATGGAAATTGTGATAGGTATTCTGTCCAATTTTACTGGCCTTGAACTTAGAATTTGAGCATAAGGAGCCAATGACTGTTGCCAGCTCTTGGAAGTTGGCAAGAACCCTCAGCTGGCAGCAACACAAAAGGAGGACCTTGTTCTTATGACTTTAAAGATTGAATTATGAAACTACAACCATGAGTAAACAGGCTCAAACTCTCCTTCACTCCTGCAAAGGAACGCAGCCCTGCTATACCTGAATTTCGTCCTATGAGATGTCTGTCATATTTCTGACCTACAGAAACATGATGTAACAAATACTTGCTGTTTTAAGCTGCTAAGTGTTAGTAATTCTCTAAGAAAAATGAGAAACTAATAATATTTATAAAATCCAGCCTCTACTGATTGATTCTAGGCTCCTTCAGTATACGTTTCCCTGCAAGGATAATATACATTCCTGGGTTTTCCCCCAGAACCCCTGAAGATACAGTCATCTGCTAGCCTTGTCCTTCCCAGAATTAGTTCAGCAAGTATTGAGAAGCAACTATGTGGCAGGCAGAGTGGCTTTGGGCTCTGGAGTAGAACAAAATACTTGAGCTTATAGTTTCGATGAAACCTGAGCCAAGTACAGTAGAGCATAGCTGAGGTCTGAGAAGAGCTGGGAGGGGAGTGAATGGAGTGAACACGATCAACAAAAGCGTGTAAAATTCTCAAAGAATAATAAAAGTACATCCATTGAAATTCATTTTTATTGCTTTTCTTCTACACTAACATACTAAATGAATCAATTTTTGTTTTTAAGGCTCAAAGACTATTTAAAGAAGCATTTTTGCCTACTTTTCAGGAGTGTAAGTATAATTACAGCAAAATGTAAATTTTATGGAGTGAAAAATTTCTCTGAGTCTCTGGGGCCAGTTTGTATTTGTCACAGTTACAAAAGATTTCATCCAGACCAGACATGCCCTATGAGTTGCCACCACAAACACATTGGACAGAAAGTCAATGAGTACTCCATTTCATTAAGACAAAGATTAAGGTTTAACAGCCTGGAAAAGCATAACTCCTCCTGAAAAATCTATGGCTTGAGATAACTCATTTTATCTTAAAAGTCACATAAAAACATGAGCTCAAGAAATGGAGAATTATTTCTGATTATTAAAGTACAGAAAAATAAATCGGTATTTTATCCAATGTGTTTATATCTTTTGTGAGCAATCAGCGCTCCTGAGGACTGAAGTCACACCCACATCATCTAACCACATTATAAATGAGTAAAGCTCCATGCTTTTGCAATATAGCCAAAGTTTCACAGGTACAAATACTAGCTATACAAGGTTAGAAACCCCTCAAAGGTAAAGTGAGCTCCAGTCAGAGTTATCATGTGTGGTTTGACACTCACAGATACAAACTTCCTTCTGGGGAAAACCCAGTCATGTTCTTCTGGCTCTGCTAATTTGAGCTGAACCAGATGACAGTCTGTGCCCACAGCAGAGCACTTGACTAGCTGACTAGACTTGTCTTATCAGCTTGATCTTAACGTAAAGTGTTCTCTTGACGCCATTGGAAAGCACTGGTCATTGTGTTTAATTGTTCAATTGTTGTTTTACAATGTAATACAATGGGGCGTAAAGAGCACTGGATCTAATGTTTGCATATCTATTGGATCTTACTGCCAACAACTCTAGAAGAGGGAACCCATTCCTGCAATGGACTTTTTATTTGTTAGCCTGTGTTGTTCTTAGGAGTATTACCACTCTGTTATACAGTAACTCCATTTGTACTTTTTAAAACATACGTGTATATATATTTTAAGAAGCTTTTATGGTAGTTGGTTTCCACAGGATTTTTCAAAAGGTCGTTAGCATTAGTTTTCTACCCACATATTTCCTCCTCTACTGCTCCCTCCCATCCCTCACCCCCCATTTAACCCTTCTTGTTCCATTATTCCTCTTTAATCCTTTATACCATTGCATTCTATCTTCTTGAAAACCATACTCCATAGCCTCTTACTAAATTTCTTACTTCTGTGGGCATTACAAATGAAACATACATATTTAATGATTCAAAGCTAACACCCAAATATGAGATAAAATGTGTAACCTTTGCCTTTCAGTGTCTGGGTTACCTTAGGAATTTTATAATTTTGTTTTCTTTACAGCTGAATAATATTCCATTGTGTAAATGTACCACATTTTCATTACTGCCAAAATTGTATGCCCTTCAGATTTGTCAGTAAGATTCTTGCCAAAGATGCCACATACTTGAGTCATAGAACATGGAGAAATTAACCTGGCACCCTCCTGGAAGTTTTAATCCTATTGGATAGCTTTCATAATGCAGGAATTGCTATGTATACTACCAGAGGAGAAAAGTAATTATCAGTCTTACTCAGCTATAATCCATGCAAACTGTCCCGGCATGATATGCCCATCAGTGCAATAGAGGCATGAAACACTATGGGTGTAACCAATCACTTCCCGATAGGATTTAAGGTTCATTCCATGGTATGGAACCCATGCCTGGCACCATTATCAAGGCCAAGAACCTGTTGCTAGACAGGTCATAGGACTTGGAGGTGGGGAATTTACTGCTAATATTCTATTGAAGAGAAATATTATTAAATCTACTCTTAATGGCATATTGTTATGCCCATTGATAGTGTGTCTCTCAAACCTCATCAGAGGAGTTCTTTTTACAGTAGAAGGTTTATAGTAGAAGGTTAACAGAGACTCACAACTGGCCAAGGTGCAGAGAATAAGAGACTGAAGCGGGCTTAGCTCTAAATGGAACACCTATATCGCATTCCTTTTTCCAAGGATCAGAAATCATTGTGGAAGAGAGAGATAGGAAAACTATAAGATACAGAGATGGTGGATGAGTAAAAGGAATCTGTTGTCTGAATGCAACAGAGCAGTTGCATTTATGAATTTACAGTGGTTGTGATAGCATGCACTGTTTGTGCAAGTTCAACCCAGGCAAAATCCCAGCATGGAGAGAGAAGATGAGCACTGAGAGCTAGGTGAGAGCTATTGGTAGACGATAGCTGCCAATAAGGATTCAGTTTTCTTTAAGGGTATGGCCTCTGCTAGGTTGACCATGCTCCAGAGGCTGGCCACAGACCCAAGAGTACGTGGACAAAACAAACTGAACCCCATGGGCTTAAAAAAACGAGGACACAGCATTGCATGGGTAGAGAATAGGGAACTTGATCCAGGGGAAGTTGGAAGGAGGTGAATATATTTAAAATACATTGTATAAAATAATCAAAGAATTAAAAATATAATGTGGAATCTCTAGGGTGAAGAGGTTGAGAGAGTTTGGTTGTAGTTTGGGTCAGAAAATTTAAGAAAAGGAGATATAATTTTAAAAAATATGTATTACTATTATTAGCGTGTGTCTTTATGTGTGTGTATGTGTGCATGTGCATGCATGTGTGTGTGTGTGTCTGTGATGTGGGTGGAGGCACACACATGCCACAATGGGCATGTGAAAATCAGAATTTTGAGTCAGTTGTCTCCTTCCACTTTGTTGAAGCCGGGCTCCTTCTTGCTTCTTCTACATCAAGTTCTCAGGTATAGCTGGCCTGCAAGCTTCTGGGGGGTTCTCCAGTCTCTGCCAGCCGCCTCACAGTAGGTGGGAATACAGGTGTGAGCCACCTCATATGGCTTTTTACAGAGGAGCCAGCAATAGAATGAGTTCTATTGTTGTCAGTCTTGCATAGCAAGTGTTTTTACTCACAAAGCCATTTTACCAGCCAGGGAGCTAAGATTTGTCAGATAGAAAATGGTCAAGGTGATGAAGGATTTTTTTTTTTTTTTAAATGCAAAGAGAGCTATAGTAATTTCCTTGGAAATCTACAGACTTTTCTTACTTGGGGAATGATATACTGGCCTTCTGGTCTTCTTTTGGGAGCTTTTCCTCAGTCTTAGTCTTACTGCCTTGACTCCTGATTAAAAAGTCAAATGTTTGCGTTGGGGAGTGGTGGCGGCAGTGGTGAAAACGTGTGTGCTGACAAGGAGGGATAATCTGGAAATTTTATAAAAATTGATTTCTCTATTCTCATCCCTGGCAATTCCATCCATTTTCATATTAGATAATATTTATATGCTGCCTATAGACTGATGGCTTACATTTGTCTGATCACAATCTTGTGCTGCATAGTTTGGAGTTTTCACACAATTTCATGCTCAGCACACCCTAAACTGAACTCCCGATGTTTTTTATTTCAAACCTTGTTATTCCCACTTTTTTCTATCTCAAAAAAGAGTGGTATTTTTCAGTCACATGTTGACAACATCTTCTTCCTTGCTTTATATCTTCATAGCCAATACGCTGGCAAAACTTTCGCTGCTCTGTCTCCAGCATGTATTTGGACTCTGCCAGTTGCCATCTCCACCATCAAGAAGCTCTTCCAGAGGGTAGAGCCGCACACCAAGTGAGAGAGCCCATGCCTGACCTGGCAGAGCAGGCCAGGAACCAGAGGCTGGGTAGGCAAGAATGATTCCCAGCGAGATTCTGCTATGCTCACAGATTGGTGCCTGAGAGCCCAAGTGTCATCAGAGAGGCTTCCCCTGGCAGCTGATGGGAGCGGATGCAGAGGCTCACAGCCAAGCATTGGGTGAACCCTTGGAAATGGGGGAGGGGAGATTGCAGGGGCCAGGGGGGTTGAGGACACCAGGAGAACACACCCATGGAGTTAACTGAACAGGACGCTTAGGGGCTCACAGAGACTGAAGTGGCAGGCAGGGAGCCTGCATGGGTCTGTGCTGGCTTCCTTACGTATATCTTAAAAGTTGTCTGGCTTGGTATTCTGGTTGAACTCCTAAAAGTTGGAGTAAGGAAGGTCTTTGACCCTTTTACTTGCCCTTGGGACACTCTTCCTCCTACTAAGTGGTCTCATCCAGCCTTGATGTAGGGGCTTGTGCTTGGCTTGTTCCATCTTGTTAAGCCTTGTTGGATTAGTAACCCTGTGAGGCCTGCTCTTTTCCGAGGGAAAGTGTGTGTGTGTGTGTGTGTGTGCGTGTGTGTTGAATCTGGGGGAGAGGAAAGATGTGGGAGAGCTAGGAGGAGTGGAGGGAGGGTAGGGCTGGGGTCAGAATATATTGTATGAGAGAAGAAAAATAAATACATAATAAAAAGAAGCTTCTCCGGTTTAGCACGATTTCCCACCTTGACCGTCCCAGAAGCCTCCGCCCTCACTTTCCCTGTCAGGCCACAGGCGCACACAGCTGCTCCAGTGGTTTTTTCCAAATCACCATACTATCACTTCTCTAAAAAGTTCCATGAGGCTTTTTCCATGAAAACTGTGCAAAAGACCCTTTCCTCTTCCGTAAAGCCCCTCATTGTCTTTCTCCTCTGCCTCCTCTTATTTTCTTTCTATTCTATTTATATTCTCCCTCCTACTTGACAGAACCTCATTATATAAATTGTCCGGCCTTAAACTCACCCCCGTCCTCTGCTTCTCCCCAACCTCTGCTTCCTGAGTACTAGGATTAAAGGCATGTGCTACCACTCCAGGCCACTGGTCTCCACTTTAAATTATTAACATTCTTTTAAAGCTTTTTTTCACCTGAAATTATATTTCTTATTCTCTCAGGATAACTAGAGGGTCATATCATATGAAAGTTGTTTCTCACTTAGGATTCAGTTTCAATGATTTGCCTTTATGAGGCCTTCCCCAATTATACTGCTTAATGCAAATCTCTCAATTAGTCACACTACCCCTGCCCCATTGGTCTGCAAGGCTCTACAATAAATTACAATTATATATTGACTGTAGCCACTATTTACCTCACTGTAATGAAAAGTCCCTAAAGGCAGAGGTGCCTTTCCTATTTGCCACTGGTGCACAGGACTCAGCAATAAATAAAAGGTGCTCAACCTGCTAAAATGCCAATAACTACTTTATACCAAAATGTTAGATAACTTATTTTTCAGGACAGTAATTTTGGTGATTTTTCCAACATCTGAACATTCTCACCATGCTGTGCTTTTACAAGCAATATCTATTATCTATCATCTTATCTACCTACCTATCATCTATCTATGTATCTACCATCTATCTATCACTTTATTATGGAAATAAGAACCTTATACAATTATATAAAATTTTTCACACACTGTGACATTTTAACTAGCATCATTGGCTGATGAATAATGCCAACTTGGATTTGAACACACAGTATGCTCTTACTCTCATACCCTGCGTAAGAGTGTATCTTGCTAGGTGCAGTGCTGTGGCTGGGGACAGTTGCTTAGCGTATATGAAGACCTGGGTTTCAATACTTAAGAAAACAAAACAAAACAGGACTGTGACTATGCTCTGACTGTGGTACTGACTCCAGGACAACTTAAATGTTTTCTTTTTTTGGTTAAATAACACATTTTTCCTATTGCAAAACAAATGTTTGCTTATTGTAGAAAAATTTCAAGGTAGTTTAAAATGTTAACGTAAAATGATCATTATCCCAAAACCTAGAGATCATTATTAAATACTTTGTATATTTTAAATAGTACACTCATAACCTAAATGTTTTTGCTAAATATATAACAGATGTTCTACTCACATTTTAATGACACTAAGCATTTTTTCTTTAATTCATTTTGGTGAATGCATGTTCTGTTGTTCATAACTTACTTAACATAATGTGCCATATTTTACTTAACTGTAGTCAAGATATACCATATTTGCACATTTGTTGTGGCAAATGCTCTACTAACCTCTCAATTTTTAAATATTTGTAACAGTCATTTTATTTTCAATTATGTGTGTGCATGTGCATGCACATGCACATGCATGTGCATGCACATGCACATGCATGTATATGGATACAGGTACCCACAGAGGCCAGAAGAGAGTGACTTATTTCCTGGAGCTCACAGACAGTTGTGAGTCTTCCGGTGTGTACTGGGACTGAACTCTTATCCTCTGCAAGAGCAGGAAGCTTTCTTAACTGCTGAGCTGCTTCTCCAACTTTGCTAGATTTTAAAAAAGTTACTGTAAATAATAAATACTTCCTGTTCTTAAGGGTTTATGGTTTAGTGAGGGATTCAGACCAATAGAGAGCAACTGTAAGGTGAAGAGTTAAAATTGTAACCAGGCAGGTTTTATGAGGTTTTATTGGTGCTGTAGCAGATTACCATGAATTCAGTGACTTAATACAGCACAGACTTATTCCTATCTACTTCTGGAGGGGAAAAGCACCAAGTCAATTACCCTGGGCTAATGTCAAAGTGTCTGCCACACTGGTTTTCTCTTCTTTCATGTTAAAAATAGCATTGTAACTTACATCTCCAAATATCTCCTGCATCCTTGATCACACAGCTCCTTTCCTCTATAATAAAATCTCCCTCTCTTTTCTTCTAAATGGAATTGTGATTTCATTTAGTATCCACTCCAGAGACCCAAGATGATCTCGTAGTATCTCTAAACCCTCCACTTGAATCACAGCTATAAAATCTCTGTGACCATCTATGGTGGCCTTCACAGATTCCTAGGGTTAGATTGAGAAACTTGCCTTTCATCAGTAAGTAAAGTGACTACACCCATAGAGACTCGTAATCCAGGGGCAGAATGACTGGCACAATAGTAAATTTAAAAGATGAGGTCTAAACATCATTTAAAAGACTGAAAGGGAAGGAGACTATTAAAGTAGTAGAATTCTCAGAAACCTAAGAGGGCCACAGCTGAGTGAATCAAATGCAATCAAAGCATTTGTGGAAGCAATAAAAAGGCCAGGAAAACAGAAGCCAGAATTTGGAGGTCTTTGGTCTTTGTGTTCTGGGGCAAAGAAGCCATGAAATGGTAGTAAAGAGGGAAGAGACTGTCATCCCAGAATCTAGTCTCTAAAATGTATTGGGGAAAACTTGTACTCATATGCAACAAATACTTTTTGAACTACTAGGAAATACTAAATTATGAAAGTACCTAGACTAAGATAGACATGGTCCCACCTACATTTATGGAATGTGTTTACTGAGAATAGACAATAAATAATCAAACCAAATATTTACTTGAGGTATGGTATTAAAGCACCGGTTCTCAACCTGTGGGTGTGTTTTGGGGTCCTTTTGATCCAATTATACCAACACACAACTTTTTGAAAGAAAAGAAAATTTTATTGAGTTCAAGCACAAAAAGAAAAAAAAGAAAAAGAGGAAGAAAAAAAGCTGGACCGGCCAGGGACATAGTCTAAAGTGAAAGTTCAGAACTACGACTCCGACTCAAATTTTTACAAATTATTTAAGCTTGAAACCCATAAACTTATTGTGCCAACATAAACAAAAGTTAGTAAGAATTTTTAACCAATCAGAAACTCATTAACAATTATGGTCAGAGTCACCATAACCCAGAAATGACACATCTCAGTTCCCAAAACAAGGACCTAACAACCGTTTTGTTTTGGCTTTACTGGTGGGCTCTGAAGGCGAGGGGCTTTTCTCATTCTCCCAGGAACCTAAACTTTGTCTGTTTAAAAATGGATTTTGCAGTTAAGATGGCATTGGTTCTGTGATTTCATACCATTTCAGGTGGAAACCCCTTTTTGGGGTAGAACAACCCTTTCACAAGGGTCACCTAAGATCATCTGTATATCAGATATTTCTATTATGATTCATAACAGTAGCAAAATTACAGTTATGAAGTAGCAACAAGAACAATATTATGGTTTTGGGAGTTGCCACAGCATGAGGAATTGTATAAAGGGTCGCAGCACTGGGAAGGTTGAGAACTACTGTATTAAAGGGACATGTAGAGTGATGATAGAGAGTAACTGGAAACTGCACTTTAGATGTTTCTTGGGGACAGCCTTCCAGAGGATACAACAGTTGAGCTGAGAACTGAAGAGTAAGACACCAGGAAAAGACTCCCACAAAGTCCATTTATGAAAGGAAAAGAGGGTGTCAACAAGACCCAGAGGAGCAAGCAAGGAGGTGATGGGACCTGAGCTTGGAGAGATCAGCACAGTCAGATTTCAGACTTAAACATAAAACTATGAGAAGCCACTCAAGTGTGTTGAGCTAGTGGGTGACTTGGATGGATTTACTTTTTAAGAATCCAAAGAGAATGGACAGCACTTGGGATTTTGTGGGTATGAATGATTAGGGTTTTGAAAGTCAAGGGAAGAGAAAGCAGAGGGTCAGAAGAGTCAAACTTGTCCATAGGTGGTGATACTATTCTCTGGGAAAAGACACTTGAGAAACAAGTTGTTTTGGGCATATGTGGTAGTGAGGAATGTCAGTTTTAGAATGTGGAGTTTCCTATGGAGTGGTCACGTGGGCAGGTCTTGAGGGAAGTGAGTCTAGAGTTTAAGACCAAGGGATGAGTTTGGGAGCCAGGGGTGTCTGGGTGGTAATTAGACCTTGAAGTGAATGAAGTTGGTCAGGAAATGATGCAGAATACCAAAACAGTAAGGTCCAGACTACATTTGGAGTAAGGAGAGAACCACATTGTAGGAGGGAAGTGCAGAGGTTTCTGGTGCCCTCCATCCCTGTGAAGTTGCTTGCTAAGGAGGGAGTATTCAGCCACATCACATGGGAACAACTCTGGAAAGCTTCCTGGGTTTAGGAAGAAAGATGTGTTAGTCATTTGGGGCAAGACCAGTTTCAGGGGAGTGGCTCAAACAGAAGCTAGATGAAATGGTTGTAGATTGAATATGGGAGGGGCTATGGAGATGCAAAGGTGAGAACTACCAAAGACAGCTTCCATGATGTCTGGCCACAGTTCATGGAGGTACTGGTAAGACAGTAAGTGTGAGAAATTTGCTCAGATTCACTGACATTTAAATGTTCTCACTCTTGGACTCAAGAAATTCAATTCCTGGACATGTTTCCGAATATTTTGTTTTCCAAAGAATATTCATGTTTATTAGTTTTTTAAAAATAATCTCAACTTTTAACAATTTCATATATGCACACTGACTTCCCACCTCCCTCTCACCTCTGTTCACCTTCCCTCATCTCTACAGATCTTCCTCATATTTATGTCTATTCATTTTATGCTATGCCCCACCAAGATTAGCTGGAGCCATCTGCGTGGCTGTTGGGTTTGCAGCTGTCCATCAGACCCTAGTAGGTTCAACAGTGGGTATACAATCAAAGGCAGTGACTCCCACACCCCAGAATTTATTGATAGCCAGTAGTTCAGAGGTGAAGGGTAGAGCCCCATGGAGGCCTCCTCATTCCTTGAGTGACTGCTGATGAAGCTGGCTGTGGGGCCCGGCTCAGGTAACTACAGTTGATGTGTTACTGATTATAGTGGTTACACCCAGTCTAGGGAATGAAGTTTTGTAGCCGTTTCTCGATAGTCTAGCTATTACATATTTCCTGCTCTTTGATCTGAAATGTTTCCTGAGCCTTAGAGGGGACAGTATAAGTGATTTGTTTAAGGCTGGGCTACATCTTGGGTAGTACTGTTTTCTTCTTCTTCTTTTTTAAGACAGCTTGCATTTTATTTAGATAGCACTCTTATTACACATGGAACATTCAAAGAAGAACTGAAATAAAACCAGATGTTAAAGATTGCTCTTTAAACATCACAGCCAAGGATGTCTCCCACCCATGCACCATGGGCAGCACTAACTGGACTGAGTGGGAAACAACAACAACACAAAACCAAGATATAAGATTAGCAGAGGGAGGTGTTGGAGCATATGGTGGGAATGGGAGAGGAGAAATTGGACTAAGGAATCATAATGCATTGTATACATGTGTGAAATTCTCAGAGAATAAAACTAAGGGTAAATAAAAAGCTTTCCTTTCATCAGACAGACAGGACAATTGAAAAACCTCCCTTATGTTCTTCCTGCATCAATTTGGTTCCTCTGCTCAAGTGAAGGGACTAAAGTATTTATCCCTTCAGAAGCTCTTCTTTAAAGAGCTGAGTTGGGGAACTGCATCTGGTCTGAATATCATGTTTAAGTGATCTTCCCAAGACGCAACGTGACCAGTGTTGCTTTGGGAATGTAAGGTGGGTGCAGAAATTAAATATTTCCAATCAAATATTAGCTTAAGGACTGCACATTCTCAAGATAAATGTGATAAAAAGATGTAATGAAAACAGATCTGTAAGCCTAAGGAGACATTATTTTACAGCTTGCCACATAGTTTCTCCAAATAAGAACTTTGAATGCTAGCCACGATGAGAACTGCTTACATGGTTTGTTAAAATGGATTCCTGGACCTTAGCCCCAGACAGAGGTTTACATTAATTCATATGATGTCTATGTTGGTCTCTGGACTGTATTTGTAGGTAGCAGGGATAAAAGGCACTACAAAGATACTATCTCTAACATCATCTAGCATCATCTAGTTAAAAGACCAATCAGTGTTGCCCTAGAGTGATTGAATCTTAACATTTCCTTCTGCTATTTCAGTGAACATGTTCATGAACACTTTACACTGTCATGTTATATGAGTGTTACAAAACTTTATGCATTAATTATATCATAGAGAAAAACAGTACTACTCCTGCCATATAGAAATTCTTTTTCAAAATATGTTACAAATAGTTATATAATTCTCACTGAATATTGTTTCTGAAGTTCTGTGTTTGAACTCTTATTTTTTTAAAAATAAGGTTAATTAAAATCAAGCACCTACTCAATCAGCATAAAATTAGGCCATTCTCCTTTGCTTAATGAGAAGGTTCAAACAAAACAAAACACCTTTTTATATGGCTCAAATGATACAAAGTTCTGAATCTCAGCTCTACTTAAGAATAACTCCAACTACCATTATCTCTATTTGCATACATTTTGGGAAGTAGGACTCAAAGGAAGCATCTTGTCCCTTCTGCAGCTTTCATTTCACTATTCAATAGAGTTATTTAGAAAGTGCCTACTCTATGCCAGGCCATACTCTGTGCTGACTGGTCATAATCAACATAGTGTATCACCTCCCCTCAAAATACAGACATACAAACATTATGAACATAGTGAAATTCATCCGCTGAGACTAATAATTCCAAGAAAGGAGGGGAGCTCACCTCAGATTCATCTTGATCCTTAACATCATCTTGTGTTCAAGTAGAAAGAGTCTGTAGGCCTGTGACAATGGGTGACCATAAATGTCTCTTCCTTATAGTAAATCATAGGAGAAAAACGAGTGGGTGGTGAGCACGCAACCATAGATAGTGGCTCACATACTGAATTGTAGACTTTGCAGCAAATGGAAAGACAAGGGCAAAGTTCATTTATCAATCTACATATATCACACACATCAATATAAAAGTCCATTTGAGGGCATTAGTATTCTAAAGGTAATTTACAATACACACACGTATACAAACATACACGCATACACACACACACACACACACACACACGAAAGAGGCAGCAGAGGGGAACCAATCTTAAAAAAAACCCCAGAAAAACCTGTTCTTTTTTCCCCCCCCAAATTAAATTTAAATCTTTTTGTTGTTTGTTCATTGGAGACAGGGTCTCAGGTAGTCCTGGCTGGCTTTGAACTTGTTCGGTTGCTGAGGATGACTCTGAATTCTTGATCTGTCTGCTTCCATTTCCAAAGTTCTGAGATAACAGGTGTGTCCACCAAACCTAAGTTTTTATTTTGAGACTTTTAAAAAGAATTTAATAGGCAGCTCATGAGTCTAATTAGTTTCTATTTTTCCCTATAAATTTCTGTGTTTCTGGAGTCCCATAAGAGTCCCAGCATGGATTAATGTCATTTTAAAATGAAATTTAAATTCTTAATAAAAATGTTTCCTTTTATGTGTATAAGTGCTTTGCCTGCATATATGTATACTGCATATGTGCCCGTGATTGTTGAGGCCAGAAGAGGGTGTAGATACCCTGGAGTTACTGATGGTTGAAAACCACCATGTGGATGCTAGGACCAAATGTGGGTTCTCTAAAAAAGGAAGCCGGTATTCTTAAATGCTGAGCCATCTCTTTAACCCTGGTTTAAATTTTTATTTCAAATTAAGGAATATTTCACTGTCTTAATGCTATCTAAGTCCTTCTATTATTCATTTTTTTTCAGGTTTTGAGTCTTGCAAGTTTTTGCTTTCAAATTTATTGTTTCTATTGTTTTATTGTTTTTATTGTTTCCTAACTTTGTTAAACAGTTTTCAGAATAAGTTATCACTTTTTATAGGTTCACTTTAGTGACAAAGCTAGCAACCAAAAGAAAAAAAAGAACTCACACTGTATTGTATTTTTATTGTTTGTGGTGAAGTTGGTGTGAACAAGCTTAGGTGATTCAGAAGCAGAGCAGCATGGCTATTGCTGTAACTGAGCAGAATGAGTGAGATGCACACCTGAGCCGGAAGACGGTACCTGCTGCACCTTTCAGTGTGAAAATCATATTGTTACAAGGGAAACAGCAACACTAAGAGTGGCCTTTGCCCAATCAGCCTATGCTTAAAACAGGAAGCAGGCTGCAGCAGGATACACAATGGATTGCTCATTCTGGTGACAGAGGGGAGACCAAGGTTAAACAGAGGTGGATAGATGGCCAGTATCAATAAAAGCTGTTTTTTTTTTTCTTTATACACTTTGTATGCCTTGAAGGTGTTAAAAAAAGCTGTTTTTTTTCCTTTATATGCTTTGTTTACCTTGAAATAACCTTAAGTTTTGTAAATAAAATTTAAAAATGAGTAACTCTTTGGAGCTCTGAACTTGGGATTGCAGAGTGGGAATACTGTAACACTGCTACATGAGGGAAAATTGTATTTTAGAGGAACAACGAAGAATCTGCAGATAAAATCACTCATGCTACCTTAAGTCACTGTTATGTATAAGAAAAATGTAATTATTACACAAAAAAGTTCAAGTAATGAAATTCACATAAAAAACTGATACACAGCACAATGCAAACTTTTTACTTATATTAATTTAAAAAAATACTGCAACATCATGGAAAGAGACTCATACTTATCCCTTCCAAAAAACCTTCAGTGAAGCTTCTAATACTCTTTATGTTTCTATACAAATATTATCCAGGTAACAGACATATAAATAACCATTTGTAAACTGACTTTCCTCTCAAAAAAGACTCACTTACAGGCCTTTATTTTGAAGGAAATTTGAAGATGGTGTTCTAGAAGCCACAGGTACTTCTGGGTAAGGTTGAAGTCCCATTTGCTTGTTATCCTTCAACTTCTGTACTATAACTTTAGCGAATTCTTCTCCTTGGATGTCACTGGTGTCTAGTAACTGTCTGACTTTTGAGGTCCTTGTAGGTTTGGTACTAATGAGTTCATAGTCCTCCTTCATGATCAAGTCCCTGGACAGAAGGGCGTCCAGTGATTGGTTAAGGCAGGCTTCAGTCATTTGGCTCACAATCTCCTCCCTCTTGCTCTGGATCCACTGTTGGGCTATACCAGGCTTCAGGCGCTCTGTAGAAGAACAAAGCATGAACAATTCACAAAGTAGAGGACAGATACAAACAATTGAGTATAATTTTGTATAAAAATGAATAAGCAGAACACACATTTCTGTATAATTGTGCAGTATGAATAGTTTTTTAAATGTTACACTTTCCAGAAACTATTCAGAGACTTGCATTTCGTCTCCCTATTCACTTTCCAAAACGAATGCTGTATTTTTATATGCTATATTGTATGGCAAAATGACTTTAATTCTTGTTTTGTTTTAAATATAAAGGATACCTGCATATCTGATAAACAAAAGTAGCTTCCCCATTACTAACATAGTAAGTAATGCTTCCTCTTAACACTTCCTTCCTAGTTAGATATTCCTGGAATGCATTTGGATTTATTATGACATGTCAGCATTGAGTTTGAAATGCTTTCCTACTTAAGCAAGTATTTACTGAGGTAGAGAATGAAAACTAAGAAAGCTTATATGGAGAATCTACTCAGCATGTACCTGCAAGGTAAATATCAGCATTCGCAGTGTATCTCACAGCATATACTTACCTGAACATCTCTCAACCAAGAGTGGATTTATAACAGCCAAAGAGGACAGGGTGGAATTGTGATCACACAAGGCTGCCTTCTGTGATGCAGAAATGGTGCCATCCCAGCTGTGGTTTCCAGGACAGTGATGTAGCCTCAGTGAAGAGCAATCTTGGGGTCCTCCTACAGAACATTGCATCAGGGGTAGAGTATTCATTAGATATACCTATAAGTAAAATATTAATGGGTGGGTCACACAAAAGGGTAGGCTCCAATGGTGTTGGCTTTTCACTGTCATTGAAACTACTTCAGAAATCCAAGTAAATATTTTTATCACATTATTTGTGTGCATGCACACGTGTACGTGTGTGTGTGTGTGTTTGTGTGTGTGTGTGAGTGAAGATCAGAGGACAACTTGTAGAAGTCAGCTGTCTCTTTCTCTCATGTAAGTCCTGGCGATCAAACTTAGGTTTCAGGCTTGCTGGAAGTACTTTTACACATAGACTCATCTTGCCAGCCTTGCAAATACTTTTTAGAGTAATAAGCACTTATACTGAATAGTTTTTATTACTGTTGGTGCTTGCTTGCTCCATGCTTATTATAAATCATAACATTTCCTATCTTTTCATAGTCTCACTTCTTCCTTGTGAATCGCTCCTTTTCCACTTTAAATGTGTTCTATGCATGTCTGTCAAATACAAAGACATTTTTGTTGTTATTGTTTTTGAGACAAGGTTTCTGTGTTGTAATCCTGGCTGTCCTGGAACTCACTCTGTAGACCAGGCTGGCCTCTAACTCAGAGATCCGCCTGCTTCTGCCTCGCGAGTGCTGGGGTTATAGGCATGCGCCACCACTGCCCAACACAAAGACTTTTAAGTGTAATAAATCTATACTTGATACGTGTTTTCTATTTTTTTCTTCTAGAAGATAATTTCAGTGTTCCAACTGTTCAAGTTTATGCAATTCTCTTTCTGTTATCATTGAAAACAGTCTCTTCAACATTCTCAGAAGCTGACTGCACATCATCCCAACAGGCATTGCTAGCATCAAACAAACAACGAATCATAATGATCATCCACCTGAACTCTAACTCCATTTCAGTTCTTAGCTGTTAACAGCTGTGGTGTCTTTCCAATAACAAGTTACTCAGGCAAAAAGTCATAAAGTATCAATGAGTTGCTCTAATCTCTCACACTGTCCTCCCTGTTTTCACTCCTAACTGTCCTTCTTATACCACATCTCCTTTTTATTTCACAGTAGCTTCTATAGGGCCATCATGGAGGCTCAGTGGGTCAAAGCACTTGCTTCACCTGAGTTTGATTCCCAGAATCCACAGTGGAAAAAGATAACTGGCTCTCAAAAGTTGTCTTCTGACAGCTACATGTGCACGATGGTATGTGTGGTTCTCTCTGTGCTGCCCCGCTCCTTCCCACACACAAACAATAAATAAAAATAAATTTCAAAATATACATGTTTTAGCCTGGATGAGCCTTTCTAAAGTAAAAATTCGTATTTGATACCCTTCTTCAAAAGTTAAAAGCCTAAATTAGCTTAGCTGAGTGCATGAATTCTTTTTTTTTTAAATTTAAAAGAAAATACTAGTATGAGTGTTCTGTCTGCCTGCATGTCTATGCACTGCGTATGTTTGGAGCCTGTGGAGGCCAAAATAGGGAAACAAATCCCCTGGAACTGAAGTTGCAGACAGTTCTGAGATGCCGTGTGGGTGCTAGGAATTGAACCTGAGTCCTCTGGAAGAGCAGTAAGTGCTCTTAACCACTGACCTATCTTTCCAGCCCCTAGGAATTCTTGATGATATGACTGTGATCCTTTTCATCTTTTCTTATTCATTCTATTTATCAGACAACCAAATTCCACATTATTGCCTGCTTCTTTGACTCTGGATTCCATATTGTTTTTTTCATGGAATGCTTATCTGTCATGACTAGAGGTCAGACTTTAGCCTGACATAAAGTCTTCATGATGACATTGTATATGTGATTTAGAGAATTCATAATCTGTAAAATAAGGACTGGATTCCTTACACATCTACTAAAAGTACCTTGTAAAGAATGTGTCTTGCTCACAGTAGTTCTATACAGAACCCTCTTAAAATATAAAGTAATGATGGTAACCCAGAAGCATTTCTTGTTTATCTTGTGAGATTATGAAAAAACCCTTTCGTGATCACAGAATGCCTTTCTTATAAATGTATTTGTTCAGCATGCCACTGCTACCTTCACATATGTGGACATGTTACTTTAAAAAAATGGAGCATGAATGCAAATGGCAAATGTGTTCCATGCAAACCATCTGTTTGCCAATGAAATGACCTTGAAAGAAAGTGGAAAAGTTGTGTAATCATACTGATTGGAAAATTGGCATACCAGATAAAAAATCCTTATCTTGAGGAGTTGACAGGGACCTGGAAGTTCCAGGAGAACCAGTGTTTCTGGAGAGCAGAGAGGATCCACATGATTCCTAAAGTAAACAGAGGACCAAAGGCTTGATGGGAGCTGTGTACATAAAGGTTTGTAGAAAGGCATCGTCTTTAAAGTTACAAAGCTATTGTTTCTAAACTATTCTTGCCTTTGGCTTGGTAAAAACGAAGACCAGAACTACTATAAATTATAGTTTATAGAACCAAAGAAATAACATATGAAACCATCACAAATAAATGTAATTTTGTTTTCACCCTCATCTGTACTAGAGAATGAACCTAGGGCCTCACACATGCTAGCTGAGTGCTCTACCCACTGAGCTATATCCCCAATCTCTAAATTTAATTTCTTTATGGACCCAAATGGAGGGGATGGAGCAATAGTTAAGTACTAGAAACAACTATACATCCTACATGATTCAGAGGGTCTGTTCAGTGTATATAATGGTGAATGGGAAGCATGTGGTTATCTACTGATTTAGAGCAAATGCTTATTCTCAGGTTTTTTTCAACCTGAAAAAAACATGGAGATCTTCACTCCTAGCTCTGTCATGGAACTGCTTACTGTCCTTCAATAGCGCATTGAGACTTTCTGGCTTTTAGGTTCCACCTAACATTAGCACTCACTCAAGGATCAAATTAGATACTTTATATAAATGTGATTTTGAAACTATGTACTGTGAGCCAGTGAGGTGGTTCAGTTGGTAATGGTGCTTACACCAAGTGGATGACCTGATTTTGACCCTTGGGAACCACGTAGCAAAGGAGAGAATGGACTCCTGAAAGTTATCCTTTGACACATACACACAGACAAATACATGTGCACACACTATATAAACAAATGTAAAAACCCTATGTGTTGTGCTTTAATGCTCTTTTGAAGGTAGTGTTATTTTTATGAACAGTGAAGTGAATGTATAATCTTAAAATGATTTATAAATGATCAATTAAAGAAATAACTCTTGGAGAGCAACAGAAATTTCTATTACTTACTGTAAGAGGTGGAAGGGTGGTTTAAAACAGTGGTGAAATTATCACCAATGGTTTACCTGTATACTACCCTATCATCTGAGGACTGAACAGTGTGGGATTCCTGGTTACAGACTGTCATGGCTACCTAACAAATTATAAACTTTTTCTGGACTTTAGTTTTCCATCTATAAAAAAGGGAGGCTAGACTGAATGATTTTTAAGATAGTCTTCTCACATTCAAGTTTAGTATAAACAATGATGTATATTTATACCTCTTGTGGAGAATGGCTTGCAGGTATGTTTGGCGATAAATCCATTTTCTTATCACATAAGTGAATAATACTCGATGCGCTCTGTATCTGGAATGAACATACACACATACATGTACTTTAACTGGAAGTGACTTAGAAATTACAGAAGTAAATTACAATCTACTTCCCACGTTTTGTGTTTACACAAAATCAATGGAAACAATGTCTAAATCATTCAAGAACATATCACTTAGGTAGAGACAGTGTTTAGAACAAGAAAATAGATTTTGTATCCTGCCTCATATGAATTGGTTGATTTAAATAAATCTTATCTCTCAGAGTCTTGCAGCTTCATCTTTAAAATAATAGCTACAAATAGGATGTTTAAAGATTAAGATAATAAAGTATTTGGTTCAAGCCAGGTACTTAATTTTGCTGTGTGTTCTGTCTATCCATAAATGTTATTAAGCACAACTGTATTTCAAGCACTATGCTCTAAGTTCTATTACTATTTTCACTATATTGAGAAGAACCCAAGGCTGGGATTGTGCAGAGGTGATGGTGAGTTATTATGGAATGGGAGGTAGTGGTGGTGATCAAGTTTAGAGCCATAGGATATGGAACTATCTGACCCCTGCATGTATGAAAGTATTTTGGTCACAGTCATCACCCCATCTCCTTCTCTTACGTCCCTCTTGCTCCCTATGGAACTCTACTTCTCATCTTGTCTCTTGTCCTATTTTTATGTCTTAAAAATTTAAAAGAAAAAAAAAAGCCTACTGAGTGTAATTAGGGTTGCTTACATGTGCATGGGTGGGGGATGAAACAATGTGAAATCTCCTATTTATATACAGAGATAAGGATTACCACTTTGTAGAGTTACTGTAAAGAGAATTAGAAATAATAGACACAAAAGGGCCCTAAGATTACTTGCAGGTATTCAATAAAAGGTAGCCGCTAAACAGGTGATCTGTTTATTTAAATACTATAGCTTTATAATAAAGAGTTTTGCTTTTGGCTCTACAAACTAGGCTTAAGTAAGTTGTCATCACCACTAAGTCATTTGAAAACAAATCTGTAAGTCTTCCCTGCCCCCATACCCCCTACCTACATTTCACATAGAATCTTACTCTGTAGTCAGGGTTAGACTGGCTTGGAATTTACTATGTAGATCATGCTGGTTTAAACCTCCAGTAATCTATCTGCCTTAGCTTCTGGAGTGCTGTGATTACAGGTGAAAACTACCACACATGGCTAAGTGTACTTTTCCTCTCTACACTGGCATAATGCTAACTGCTCTTCAGCGCTTTAGAAACTAGTGGGTTCTGTATCCAACTCTCTACCTTCCAACTATAATTTCCTGCTACATTTGGAGGAAAAGACTTATATCCATCTGTGTATATAATGGATCAAGTTTATTAGTAAACTCTAGTTCAATAAATGTGTGTGTATATGTCTGAGACTATGTAACCTTGAAGACTTGGATCTTGCTATTGAGCTTACAGAAATCCACCTGCCTTTGCCGCCTGAGTGTTGGGATTAAAGACATGCACCACCATACAATTTTATATGAATCTTCAAATTAGTTTTTGGCTATGTCTGTTATGTAACGTTTTCCTGACTTTTACTGAAACATTTCTAATATATCTTTTTATTAGTGATACCTTATTTTTTTGTAACTAATGAGTTACTAAATTGCTTATGAACTAGTGAATCACTCCCAAAGAAGAAATACAAGAGTGTACTAAAGAGAACATTTTGGTTCAGTATTTTTCAAGATATAGGAAACATTTACTTGGAAAAAGCCAAATAATAAGAGCTGGTTAAAAGAATTCAAAACTGAAGAAAATGCAAAATAAAACAAGCCATTCTAAAAAGAGAAATATTAAATGTGTATGTATGTGTTTGTATAAGACAGAATCATTATGCTGCTCATGTTTCTCAGGCTGGCCTGGCTTCAAACTCAATTCTACTGCCTCCATCTCTGGAGTAGCTGGGACCAGAGGTCTACCACCATACCTAGCTTTTAAATTTGTATTCTGCTGTTAGTTCCACTGTTTCTATCGGGTGTTATATAAGAACTAACTTTTCTATTCTGCAATAATCTCATCTAAAGAAACCAAGATTTCACCTCTCCTCCAACTGCAACTTAATGTGAAAATAATACGGTGACATAAGAACAATGAATTCATTATGTGGTACTAAATGACTGAAAACACATACTTTACTTAGTAAGATAAAACTTTTAAGCATTAAGTCTTATATATAGGATCTCAGTGTTTAAACTGGAAGACAAAAAACAGACATGGGACAGTTCTCTTTATTTTCATAGCCAAGACAACAGGCCTTTGTATTTCCCCCCCTTTTCCTGTTTCCTCTTCTTTAATGATCTACCACTGAATCATACCCCTAGCTCCCCACCTTCCTTTTATTTTTTTTATTTTGAGACAGGTCTAGCTAACTTACCCATGCCGGCCTTGAACTCACACAATGTAGCCCAGACACACCTTGAATCTGCAATCCTCCTCTCTTAGCCTACTCAAGGAGATGGGATTACAGGATGGTATCACCATGTCCCTACTCATCTAGTTTTGCTTAGAAAGAGACGAGAAAAAGAGAAACTTGTGAGGAGAAAATAGGAAAAGAAAAGGCAAAAGGAAACACTCAGGAGTTTGAATCGATACTGGTGTCTCTGGAAAAGCCTGTATCCTACCCCGAAATGGGGGAGCTGGAGAAGTTATGAAAAGAACTTAAAGAATTCATTTTTAGATCCTGTTAAAACTTGGATACTAATGTTGCTATGATAAATTTTTAGTTTGACTATGAGTGGTTGTTTCTCTTAAGCATTAATCTATAAATGAAAGGTTATGTTAGTAGGTCCAGCAAACCAGGAAGGGAAAGCAAACTGTCAGTCAAGAAACTGTAGATCAGCAGTTTTCAATCTGTGGGTAGCAACCTTTGGGGGTTAAATGACCCTTTCACAGGGGTAATCTAAAACTATTTTCAGATCAGATATTTACAATACCATTTATAACAGTAGCAAAATACAGTTATGAAGTAGCAACAAAATAATTTTGCGATTAGGGGCCGCCACAAAATGAGGAACTGTATTAAAGTGTTGCAGCATTAGGAAGGTTGAGAACCACTGCTGTAGATCGTGCTTGCTCATTGCTCAAGAGTTTGGCTAGCTGGTAGTTTACTGTCATATGTGAAGTGCAATTTAATGAAAGCTAGCAAGTATTAGCTTGTGCTTACTTTGCTCTAAGAACTACGGTTGCTTTATTGTTCTGATCCACAAGAGCTACACTGGTCAGACAACTCTCCTGGGTCATTCACATTAATTGCTCTGACAGTTTAGTATTTGAGTGACAACAAAATAAAAACTAAGCAATAAAATACAATTTTGGGGTGCAAATATAACATAAATTCAACTGTTTTACTTGGCAATAAATCTCAGAAGAACTCAAGTACATTAAATAAGAGCATGAACTTATCCTGCAATTATTAAAGATTTAACAGAAGTAAATATAAATTAAGACATATCATATGCATCTGCAGTAAGTGAAGCAGGGTTCTCGCTGTTCATAGGGGCCTCAGTACACATTCTAAGTTCTCATTTGATATGCTGAGAATTCTGAAAGTGTTAAATCCCAAGATGGCCCATTTGAATGTAATGGAAACACACATCAGTGACAGAGAAAAGGCATTAATCATGGCCCTTGTAAATTCTCTCACCTCCAAACTCTAGCCTATATCTTGGAAGCTAAATTAAAGCTTTATGAGTAACATACAGTTGTTTAAAATTCTAAGTTATAAAATTTCAAAGGGAGATTTACCTTTGTTTTTTTTAGCTGAATAACAGCTTCAAGAAAAGTTACCTCTTCAAATGTTCTCAGAACTGGTTCAAGTTCTATTAAGCATTCTAAATAAGAAAAACAGAAAGCAAAACCCCAACAATTTTAAGTTCAGATTACTTCAAATAATTACATTGAAATATTAACATTTATCTTATAAGATTCCATGACATTCTTTCACTAGACTGATAGCATCCAGTTGTTTTAAGAATTCTTATTGCCGGCATAAATAGACATGAGAATCAACAGAGCAGACAGAGTCAGTGGCCTAAAAATTAACCGTTATAATTCTGGCAAGCTGATTTTCAACAAAGGACCTTAAATTTCATGAGGCAAGGGCAGTCTTTTAAAATAAACTACACTAAGACATTTGATAGCCACAGAAAAACAGGTAATTTATACCTTAAACTTATTTACACCATACATAACAATTAACTTGAAATAGATCATTCACTTAAACATAAACAGGAGAAAATGTTCAAAACCTTGAGTTTCTTAGAAATTTCTTAGATGTGACATCAAAAATAAGATTCATAAAAATCTGACAACCAGATTTCTAAAAACAATTCTGGAAACTATTCTCTACAGAAAAGACACTCTTAAGAAAAGCAAAGCCACAGAATAGGAGTAGGAGAATATATTTCAAGTTGCGTATCTGCGAAAGGACTTGCATCTATCTGGCACGTGTGAAGAGTTCTGACAGGTTGGGCCAGCAAGTGGCTCAGTGGGTAAAGTGCATGCTGTGCAAGCCTGACTACCTCCGTTTAATCCCCAACACCATAGTGGAAGGAAAGAACCAAGTCTTGAAAGTTGTCCATTGATCACTGACAGAGCATGCTTGCACTCATAAACATCACACACACACACACACACACACACACACACACACACACACACACACACACACACACGTAAAAGTCTTAACTGTCCCTCCTTGTCTGACCGTCTAATTAACTTTATACACATCAGCATCAGTCTTCTCACATCTCTATTGAGACTGCATGCAGGGGACGCTCAGTCAGTGGCTAAGAGCACATACTGTTCTTGCATCCAAG
Source organism: Cricetomys ansorgei (assembly GCA_026225945.1). Lineage (NCBI taxonomy): Eukaryota > Metazoa > Chordata > Mammalia > Rodentia > Nesomyidae > Cricetomys > Cricetomys ansorgei. The sequence continues at coordinate 20,027,473 of JAMJFZ010000239.1, forward strand.
TTTGGTTCTTAGACCCACACCTGGCAGCTTATAGCTGCCTGCAACTCCAGTTCTGGAGAGATCCAACGTCTCTGGCCTCAGAAGGTACCTGTACTCACATGTACGCACCCCCATTCACACATATACACACATAACAAAATTGAATAAGATCTTAAGATCTTTCAAGAAATGAAACTACCTTTGTATGAGTTACCATTGATACCAACGTGAGAAATTTTTTTTTTTTTTTTTTTTGAGATTGGGTCTTGAAAATTTATTATCCAGATTGGCCTCAAACTCCTGAGTTCAACAGAGTCTCCTACTTTAGCCTCTTACACCACACTCAGCTACATGACCTATACTCAGATTAGACATGACTGACCACTCCCTCCTTGACGAAATCCTTCTGGCTTCTTTCTAGACACAAAAGACTACACTGTCTATTTCTTTCCTTTGTAATCTATTTCCTTGTTTCTCTATACAATTTCTAAGAGGCCTAATATGGATATTTTACTCTTTGCTGTGAGGCTAAATTCTCTATCTAGGGTGATCTAATCTAGATTACTTGTTGCTAGTGACATTTGATTTTATATCTTGAGTCCTAGATTCTTCCTTGGAAAAAAACATTTATACCTTATTATAGTAGTAACAGTAATTATAATTATTTCTACTTGCTGGTTACATGAATCATGCCTGTATGATTAGGCATAAACAAACAAGAATGTTTGAGGGTTTCATTACTTCAGATCAAGGCCAATATCTGTTATTATCTGTCTTTTTTACTGTAGCTGTTTTAGTGGGCTTGGCTCAGTATCTTACTGTTTGCATTTTCTAGTGATGTAAAAAACCCTTTTATATGCTTTTCAGTCTATTGTATATTTTCTTTGATGAAATTCTAATCTATAATTTTTAAAATTGTATTATTTGCCTTAATATTGAATTAGTCAAAATTCTTTTTATTTCCAGACACAAGTCCTTACAGCAGATATATGATAAGTAAATATATTCCCACCATCTGTAGCCTGTCTTTTCATGTTTCAGTAATTTATTTATTTATTTATTGCAAGTGTGTGTGTGTGTGATATGAGCATACTGCATGCATGTTTGTGTGTCTACAAAGGTTAAAAGTTGACACTAGCTATCTTCCTTGATTGCTCTCCACTCCATATACAGAGGCTGTGTCTCTCACTTGAACCCAGAGCTCACCATTTTGGCTAGTCTAGTTAGTCAGCTTGTTCAGGGGCCCCATTTCTACCTCCCAATTGCTGGCCTCACAGTCTGGTCTGCCGCACCTGTAGGACATATATGCGGGTGTTAGGAATCTAAAACTCTGGTCCTCAGGCTTGTATGGCAAGCACTTTCTTCTCTGTGACAGCTGCATGGCCTGGTACTTTAAAACACAAAGTTCTGATGTTTTTATAGTTCAATATCCAAGTTTATCTATTTACTGAAAAATTCTTAGGTCCTATGGATTCAAATCTAAGAGCAATGCCTAATTAAGGTCTTAAGATTTTCACCTGTTTATATTTAGAAGTTTAATCCATTCGTCCTCTGAAAAGTATCTTAATTCTGGGTAATTTTTCTTTTATGTCCAGAATTATCACCTTAATTAGACAGTAACTGAGGAAGTGTCAGATGTTCCTAACTGGTTTCTTTGATCTCCTCTGGTCTACCCTGGTCACTTCCCCATACAGTGATTTTGACCTAAACTTAGATCATATTGCTTCCAGAAGAGAGAGCACGAACAGCTTTCCATTGCAGTTGGAATACAGGTCTTAGAGTGGTGAACAGCCACTCCCTTACCCATCTAAGGCATCTTTATCATCTTCTTGGTTCACTATGCTCCAGCTACATGATCTTTCTTGAAAACACAAAATGTTTGCTTCTTCTATTAAGCTTCAAACAATAGCTGAAATACATGTTCCTAAAAGCCCTTGATCATTCTTTTTGTGTATCACCACGCTTGTTTTATACAGGACTGACTTCACAACCTGTGTCTTACTGATTTACTCATCTTCTCAATGCCTTCTCTCGAAGAATGCTACACTGAGAACTCCCGCCGGGGCTGGACCTCGGCACTGAGGTGTCCTAGTCATTCTCTACTCTGGACGCTCATCGCAATGAGGAGGGAGCACAAGGCAGGTGCCCACAAAGTGAATGGAATGTTACTCCCAGCAAACAACTTTTCTGTTAGGAATTCTCAAATCTTTTCCAGAAGCAATTGCTTATATATTAATCCAGCAAATAACAAGAGCAAAAATATTTTATGCAACTTGCAAGATAGGCATAGTTTTTAAAGAAATATCTTATTTATAGAATAGTAACAATTTCAGTAATTAAAGGTCCAGATTATAACTGTTCACTCACTCAAAAAAGATGGTCTTTCATCTGGGTTTTGTGCCCATCCACTTTGTATTAGAGAGATCATTAGACCTCTATGAGGTATATCAAATGGCAAATTTTCTTCACTGGTGTCAGGCCGATGTCCTTGTGACACACTATACATGATCTGCAAAGGATTGGTGACCGCTGTCAAAACAAATATATTTCATTAACTGGAAAGATGTTACTAACACTAATCAAATAAAAATGAGGATGTCTTAAAATGTTAGACCAATTCATAGTACCTGTTTCCAAAAGAGGATGTATCTCCCAGCCAGTGTCAGGCTTGTGCACCTCTCGTGGAAGGAATTTAAAGCCCTGACCCCTCACTTCTAGATTAGCATGCTGCTGGGATATGAGCAGACCCCAGCCAGGCAGAATTCAGCAGAGACAGCAAAACCAACAAGGGACAGTAGTTAGTAGTTAATGTGAATGTCTCATTATAAATGCTGTCTGTTAAGCTACTGAAATGTTGAGGATTTTCATTACATGACAAGAACACTGAAAACGTCAAAATAAAATGAAATGCCCCAATACTATCTGGGAATGACAAAGACCATTTTCCATGTTTGTTGGTCTTTATAGAAGGAATAATAATTAAATTTTCACAGAGTTTTATAGCTAGTATGGATCTTGAGAATAGAATTAGAGCTGTGTATGATGGTAATATGCCTTTAATCTCAGCACTTGGGAGACAGAGGCAGAGGCAGACAGATCTGTGAGTTCAAGGTCAGCCTAGCCTACATTCAACATAGTTCCAGGACAGCTAGAGCTACATAGTGAGATCCTGTGTCAAAAACAAAACAAAACAAAACAAAAAAGCAAACAAAAAAAGTGATAAAACGAGAATTTGAGATTCTGTGGCTTGACCATAGTTAATTATTGCCAGAATAAGAACTAGAATTTAGATTTTTCTGAGCCTTAAGCCAAGTATATGATACTTAATCTAGTATACTTTACAGTATGCAGTAGATGCATAATTGATAAACTACTATGTTTTTACAGAGTATTTTGTGTACAAGATGATTGGCAGGTATGTTAAATATTTGATGAGCTTTAGACGGCTCTGAATGTGTACCAACAACATGATGCTCTCTGGAATAAGGTAATCAGATATACTTACCTTCAAAAGGCTGTCTTCTGGATAATACTTCCCACATAATAATTGCATAGCTGTTTAAGTTAAAAACAGTTATATATTGTAAGCAAACTTTGTATAATAAACTAGCATAACATTATTTAAAAATGATACAATTTTTGAAGATAAGGTAATGAATGTTCTATAAAGTAAATGCTCATATACGCCTGAAAAGAAATTAATCTTTGTTTAAAAAATAATTAATTTTAATTATAAATATGAAGTTAACTCAATAATGGCTTAATGCTACATATCAGGATAAATATCTACGTTAACGTAAGTTATTCTGAACATCCAGATAAAATGTACCCTTTAATCTGATGGTCCTATTTTTCACAAAATAAAGATAGCACCATTCTACTGACTTTTTTTTTTTCTGGTTTCAATACAGTCTTTTCATAGTGCAAGTATTTTGACAAGTACCTTTAGTTTGCAAATCATCTCCTTAAGCTGAATAGAGTTTATATTTGAAATAAATGAATAGAAAATAGAAATCTGCAGCATCTTCAAGTGAATTACATATTTAAAAAAGGATACCTGCACTTGATTAGGTACCTACACATTATCTTTGAGGAAAGTGAGGGTTATAGAGAAAATCCCACCCAAATCAGGGAAAGCATTTTCTCATTTTTTTTCCCCCTTACAGGGAATATAGAGCGTGAACATGAAAACAATATAATTCACAACACAAATGATAAGTACATTGAGATTGTACTTATAATCCAAGCCACCAAAAAAACAATCAACAAAACTATAGGAATAAGTAAATATTGCTCAATAGTAACCTTAAATGAAAATGGCTTCTACTCACCAATAAGGAAGCAGAGGCTGGTTGGCTAGATTAAGAAACAACATCCTACTTTGTGTTGTTTCTAAGAATCATATTTTATTGGTAAAGATAAAAGATCTGCTGGGTAGTGATAGAGCACTCAGGAGGCAGAGGCAAGCAGATCTTTGTGAGTTCAAGGTCAGCCTGGTTTACAGAGTGAGTTCCAGGACAGTCAAGGATTAACAGAGAAACCCTGTCTTAAAAAAAACAAAAAACAAAAAAAAAAACCCAAACAAACAAACACAAAAAACAAAAGAATCTATCAAAAGCAAGCTGAGTAGTTATTTGACTTATAAAGCCAACTTCCAACCAAAGTTAGTCAGAAGAGACAGAGAAGTCCACCATACATTAGTAAAGGATGAATTCACCAAGAAGTAAATGGCTGTAAGTAGTTATGTGGCAAATTTTGGCACTCTTGATATTATAAAACAGACGAATGGACATAAAATGTCTGATTTTTGAAACAATATTGGGTGATTTCACTCAGTCAATAGATAGGTCAACCAAGCTAAAAATCACTAAGGAAATCTCATCATAAGTCAATGGATTGAATAGAGATCTACTGAATATTCCATCCAACAGAAATAGAATGCATATTCTTATCAGTAACCCAAAAATCTTCTCTAAAGCAGACCATATTCTAGGCTACAAATCAAATCCAAGCAAATACAAAAGAATCAAAATCACTTCTTGTATCTTCTTAGCTCCTAATGCAATACAACTGTAAATCAAAACATGGAAAGAAAACTTACATAAACCATACAAATACATAGGGAATACATACTTGATTATACACTCATTCAAGAAGTTAGGTAGAAAAGTTAAAAGTTCCTAGAATCAAACAAAAATGAAAGAACAACTTACCAGGTAGTTGTAAGAGGAACATTTATAGATACAAGTGCTTTAAAAAAAAAAATTAGAATGATCTCAAACAATAACCTAATACTGTACCTCAAGGTTGTAAATAAAATGAACAATCCAGCCAGGAGGTAGGAGATCTCCAAGTTGGAGGCCAGCCTGGTCAGTAAAGTGAATTTCAGGGCAACCAAAGCTACACAGAGAAATAAAGCAACAACAAAGCAAAAACAAAAAACAAAAATAACAAACAACCAAACAAAAACAATCAAAAAACCAAAAACAAACAAACTAAACAACAATGCAAACCCAAAAGTATTGGATGACAAGAAATAAAGATAGGACAGAACTTAATGAGATGGAGAAAAAAACACTATATATTCTGGTTGTGAGTCTAGCCTTTAACAGCCGAGCTATCTATCCAGCCCAAGAAGTAGTCAATCAAAGAGCTGGATCTTTAAAAACATAAATAAGATGGGGAAACTTTCAACTAAACAATTGAAAGAAGAAGGCCCATATTAATAAAATTAAAGATGAAAAAGGAAGGCTACTTTTTTATTTCCAATAGACTAATTAGGGAGTACTTCCTCCAATTGTCTTATGAAATGGAAAGTGACACTATCAAATTAATTTTATGAAACCAACAATGCACTGATACCAAAACTGGATAGGGACACAACAGAAAATGAGTTCAGTTTCCTCAATGAATACATATGTAAAAAAATTTCAAGAAAATTACTGCAAATCAAATTCAAAACACATTAAGCAGATCAGATCATACACCTTGACTGAGTTGGTTTCATCTCAGGTATGCAAGGTTGGTTCAACACTTGCAAATCAGTAACTGGAGTTCAGCACAAAAATAGATATAACGTCAGAAACCACAAGAACATTAATGTAGGACAAAAATCAAACCAAACCACACCAAACCAAACCACACCAAACCAAACCAAACTGTACCACATCAAACCAAACAAAATGGCCTGTCTTAATAGAATCAAAGCAGCATTCAGGAGGTGTTGTAGTCTTCATGTAGCAGAAACAAATCTTTTTTGTTCCTCCTTACTTAGTACCTCATTTAAATGAATTAAGGATATCAGGGAACAATAGAAAAAGAAACATTTTTCTTTGTATAATATGAATATGAAAGATACTTGTACTAGATGCTTAATGACATGAACTGGTTGGCACTGGATTTGATAAGAAATAGAAAGAAAATCTTTTCTTGACAAAGGGGGTATATAAGCTGACTATGTAATTTTCTTGTCAAGATGTGTTTATTACTAAAATAACACCCTCATTTTTACTGTTGATTATTTATTAAGGATGGCAAAAGTTGTTTGAAAGGGCTATAGCATGGGTTTAAAATAAATGTAGGAAGCCTGATTTCGCATTTATCGTCAGGATAAAAAGACAGATGTGAATTACACATGAGGTAAAGGTTCCCATACTCTAATTCTGTGTAAGTTATCATCCTCCTTTTCTCTGGTCAAAAATAAAATATTAAAAACAACGAATTATGTTTATTACTGCACTGTGAGGTTCTAACTAGCTGTGCTGAATATGAAACCATAATTCTATTAAACACATTACTGTATAAAGGATCCATCCATATATATAAACATTAGGAATGATCTATCTATTTATTTTGGTTTTTCAAGACAGGGTTTCTTTGCTGTAACTCTGGCTGCCCTGAAACTCATACTGTGGACCAGGCTGGCCTCAAATTTACAGGGATTCACCTGCCTCTGCCTCCTGAGTGCTGGGATTAAAAGTGTGTGCCACCACTGCCTGCCAAAAAGATGTATTTATTTATGTATTTTATGTATATGAGCTCACTATCTGCATGTGCTCCTGCTTGCCAGAAGACGGCAAGTTGCTGGGATCTGATCTCAGGACCTCTAGGAGAGCAGTCAGCGCTCTTAATCGCTGAGCTATCTCTCCAGCCCAGGGATGATTTAAATAAAAACACCACTACTAAGTTTAACAGTTTGCTTATTTCTCTTTAAAAAGGTGTAAAGTGTAAGTAAGTGAGTAAATGTCATGGGCTACTGTTTCCCTATGCCTTCCCAAGTCACTTATGCCAAAAAACTTTGAGCATTTTTACATATTCATAGGATAATAGATACACTTTCATATTTTTAAACGATGCTGAAATTTCTTAAATAAGAAGTGTTTAACTTGAAAATCAACCACCATGGCCTCTAATTGATTTTCATCATAAGTTATGTAGAAGAAAATCTCATTACAAAATGCATCTTGAAGATTCTGGCTGATTGATCTCCTGTTTCTGATCAAACAAAAACAATTTCCTATACCTGTATATATCATGCTTCACACTGGCCCTTGATTTCTGTCCAGGTTCATAGTTCTCAGGTGGCATATAGATGATTGTTCCTCCTTCAGGTGCAGATTTGCTACTTCGTGATTGAGAGAGTGACATCATGCGCCATTTTGATAAACCAAAATCTGCAATCTGTAAGAGGAAAGATAAAAGTCCAAAAGTTAACTGCCTTTGTTTTTATATATTGAATTTATAGTGGTTGCCAGACCCAAGAAAAGCTATGTACTATTAATATTTCTCAGCCTCTTAACAAATTAAACACTATAGTGCTGTACCCAATAATTCTAGATGATAAGGTTTGTAGCAGAATTTTTTAAAGGAAACTAATTGTTTCTGAATCTGAATAAGTAGATACACAGAATATTCTTTTTATGACAAGAAGCTTTAGGGGAGGTTGTGCTTTCTAATCCCCCTACCATTGACGCCTCCTCCTCATATACCATACAGTTGACTGAGCATTGCTTACAAATCAGATCCTTAGTAATTTTTTTTAGTAGATTTATTCATTTTTGTATGTGTGTGTATGGGTGTGGCCATGGAAGGTCAGGGGACAGCTTCAGCAGCCAGTTCTTTTCTTCTATCATATAGGCTCAGACTTGGCAGCAAGCCCTTGTACAGATGAGACAGTTTGCCAGCCCAGGTTTATATGATGTTATTCTTGCTATAAAAGTGGTATTGTTAAATTGTGAAATAAGTAAAATCTTTTGTAAAAGTCACCATTACATGCTTTATGCTCAGTTATTAAAAATCACTTTGAATGGTTACATAGCACTCATGTGTGTGCCCCCAAGAATGCACAGCCAAAGAATTGACCAATGGTAAGCATTCTTTATTTTCAGTATGTTTTTAACAGCTTTATTTCAGTTGTAATCTTGTGTATACATCATATAACCTTCTTAATGCTTAAAGGTTCCGTACTTTTTAAATATTAAAGGTAAAATGTAAGGCCAGAAATATTACTTAGTGGGCAAGAAGTACGGGAAAACTTTAAAGACGTTTAAATTAGACTTATAATGCATACTGAAGAAGTTAACTAGGATGGGCTCCATCCAGGATATTGGTATTTTGAGTATTTAACTCTTGTGGTTTTGTATTTTTTATAAAAGAAATAATTGGTATCTGTGTTTAGGTGACTGAGATAAACAGCCTCAGTCCATCAAAGGGAAACATACAAATCCTTCATATATTAACTATAAGCTTAAGAGAAAAAAAATTAGAAAAGACCAAGGGGAGATATAATGTCAAACCATGGAAAGCCAGGCCTGACTGGTTCTAAAGGTAACAAAGCTTCAGTTCTGAACACTGGGTTCTAGAGTGGAGGCTATTTCAATTTACAGAAAAATTCTGCCTGTGTGATCCTGATGAAGCTATTTACTTTCTCTGTGCCCTACAATATTCATCTGAAACAGGGGATAATGTATCCTACAGAAGTGTGTTGAGATAATTCAAATCAGTCCTTTGAAGGAATTATTCAGAAGAGCACTGTCAGTGACACACTATCCTCATGTGCTATTACTGTTACTAATGCACGCATATACCGAATTAGCATACTGCATTTCTTTTACATGGCTAAAAATTGTTTATACATCAAAAAAACAAAATATTTAAAAAGTAATGTTAGTCTGAGTTTTAAAAATGGAAAAAAAATGTTGATTTTGCAAGTCTACATCCTATTAAGAGACTATTCTTTAACTCTGATTAAAAACCTTTAGAAGAGTTTGTAAAGGGTACTTAAAGCTATCAAAAGGGAAACTTGAAAAGTGATCAGAAAATGCAGAAAACAGCAATAATTCATGAAAAACAAACTACAAACACCAGTGCTCAGTTTCATACTTCATATAACAGAGTTGTTCTACAAATAATAAGATAAATTTCTTTGATACCATATCACCAATTTAAAAGTTTGTATCTATAAAACATTTTGTTTTACTTTTATAATAACATATCTGCCTATTAACTGAGCAGATATATTTTTTTATATGCATAAGATCTAAAATGAATTCATTTGCTCACTTAGCTTAATTTTGAGATACATCCTCATGGCATGTGTAAGGTATGGCAGTTAACAACCCAGGCAAGGTTGTTTTCTGCATGAAACTTACAGTATCTGACCAGTCAGTCTGGGCTGCATAAGACTCTTTCACAAGAAAAAAAATATTTTTTTTACAGTAATTATCCAGTTGCCACCAGGCAGTCACATTATTCAAACTGGATTACTCTATTCAAATTAATCATGTTAATTAAGAAAGTCAAGTCAGTTGATGAGACATTATCATGGGGAAGCATAGAGAGAGGAACTAGACGGAATATGATAGAAAAGATCACACTGTTCCTGATGGAGTAAGCCATGAAGACACTTGGGAAAAGCAATCAAGAAAGGACTCCTCTAGGCGTCGAAAAAAGAATGTATATTGTACCTATAAGAACATCCCTAAGAAGCTGAATGCTTTCCTAAACCTATGGAGTAACAAAAGGACCCTTATTAAGGTGTAGAGTGAGTCTTAGGGCTACATTGTGCTACCCTGCTCTTAATGGAGGCTAAAGCCTTCCTCCTACATGACAAGATCAAATTTGATACTGTACAAAAGAAATTTATTCTAAAAAGTACATGATAAGGAGAGGTAACTTAAACAATAATACATGAAAAGCAAAAAGAATAGCAACAAAAACATCAAAAAGAAAACTCCCCTGCCTTCTGCTGACAGACCAATTTCAGTAGCATGACTGCCATGGTAACTAGATAATTACTAAAACTCCCTTTTCATCTTTTCTGTGACAAGGTCTCACGCAGTCAGATTGGCCTCATACTCACTATGTAAACCAGGCTGGCCCTGAACTCTTAATCTCCCTGCCTATACCTTACAATTTACCTACCATGTTTGGCCAAGAAACTTTTATTAAGTATTTAGGACTACGAAAATCACATTCTGATTCAACTCTACTTTCATCAGATTATGTCAGATGTTTTTTGTTCAGTTATAAAGATCAAAATTTGAGATTGAATCTAAAACATGAATTCAAATAATATAAGATATTAAAACTCATAACAAGGAACTGACTGAAGAAGGTAAAGCTATTTAGTGGAGAAAAGGAAATTTCCTAGTGAATATGAAAAGCAGAGGGACTGTTAATATTTCCAAATATTAGAATGACTGTTGTGTTGAAGAAGAATTGAGTTTATTAAATTTATCAATAAAAACTGAGGTAATGGATGAAGGCAACAGGGAAGGAAGTGGATCATTTAAGAAAGTGTCAGTTACTCATGTAAAGTTGCCGTGTCCTCTGCTATGGAGTAACTACTCTGGAAACAAGGACTGTTGCAAGGACTCAGAGGTCCAGCTGACCATAAGGTCTTGTAGAAATGACAGAATACTTCAGTCAGTTCCTCTCTCCCTCCCAGGAAAGCTGGGCCACAAGTTTGATCTTTCTTTCTCTTCCCAAACTACCATTTTATTCCAAGAAAAAGAAAGTGTATTTAGTAAAATTTTTAACTTAATTTTTCTGTGTTAATACTTCTGTGTTAAAATTTTCTAGTTACAACCCCTCCATTAAGTAATGGAGAAGTGGGTGTTTCTTTGAACATTTTTGACATTTAAAATTATCTTCTGACTATGTATGCTATAGAAATAGGTATATTTCTATAAATGAAGTGAGTTGCATTTAGTATAATCAGGAGTTACTCCTTATCAAAGTTGATTCCTTCTATGAAGGGTTATGGACATAGTGCCCTTTACACAAAAACAACTTCACAACATGAGATTTCAACATAAAAGCATAATACTAAGAAACTTTAGAATGTAACATAGACGAAAATCATCTCCAGAATTTAAGGAACAGTGTTTACAAGTGATAGCAAAAGCGTGATACATAAAGAAAAAAGGGATAAATTAGACTTCATCAAAGTTAAATTTTTTCTCGGTGACAGGCTTTGTAAAAAGGATAAAAATAGGCCTAGGAAATGTCTCAGTGGTAAAGAACTGCTGGGCAAACATGATAAGCTGACTTTAATGTCCCAGAACCTACATAAAAAATCCAGGTGTGGCAGGGTGCAACTGTAATTCAACCACTGGGGATTTGGAGACAGGAGGACCCCCTGTCACTAGCCAGCCAGTATAGCCAATGATTACAGACACATGTGCACGCACGTGGACATACGTATTCTCCACAATTCAGTACAAACACAAGCACATGGATAACAATACAAGCTGTGGACAAGCACTTGAAAGGAGATTTTTGAAAATTATTATCTGAAGAAGGAAGGACTCATATTTAAATATATATAGGGTTCTTAAAACTGTGTGGTAAAAATAAAAAATCAAATCAGAAAATGGGCTCATGCAAGAAGCTTTCCATTGAAAAGGCTATATAGGTGGCAAGGAAGCACATGAAAAGGTGTTTAAAATCACCAGCTCCTGTCAAATTTCTGGTCTGGAATACTCTAATTATGCAGGGAAACCAGGTAGAGGGTACATGGAACCACTCTGTATTATCTTTATAATATCCTATGACTCTACATTAATTTCAAAATGGATATAAAAAAGGTAAAAACATTTTTCAACAATTTTAACTAAGAAACATAGTGAACTGCTATTTTGTATAAAATTCTATCTCTGAAGTTTAAGAATAGCTGAACCGTAAGCCAGGTGTAGTGGTATACACCTTTAAGCCCAGCACTTGGAAGGCAGAGGCAGGAGGATTTCTCTGAGTTCCAAGCCAGCCAGGGATACATAGTGAGACCCTGCCACATTCAGGGTCTCACAAACAACAAATAACCGAACCATTGCAAGAAAGGGGCTGAAGTGTAGAGGGCTGAGGAACCCTGAGTGCATGAATATTACTGACATAGGCATGGTCATGCCAAGGACCCAAAGCCGAGGAGCCACAGGACTGGCACAGCCTTCCCACGGTCCCACTGCAAATGTTGGCAATGTGCAAAAACTGGGCACTGGGGCTTCCTGCCCCTGAGACTGCTTCCTTCCTTTATCTACCCAGTCAGGTTTCCCAGCCCTGGGAAAGCCTCACAGGAGGTGGTACTGAAGACAGAAATTAAGACATCCTTAAAAAGATTTTTCAGAATTATTAAGCACAAAGACCCAGAGGAACCCCCCGCCCAAGTAGTTACCTTAACATGAAATTCATTGTCCAACAAGATATTCTGAGTCTTTAAGTCATGATGAAGGAGAGGGGGGTTCATATTGTGCAGGTAATTTACACCGAGTGCAATTTCATGCAGGATGCGGAATCTCAATGGCCATGCAATGTCAGGATATTCAATTTTCTTTTTAAGTGTAAAAGAAACAAAATGAAAATTATTATTTTCATTTAACACTTAAAAATTAAGAGTTCCATGAGGAAATAGATTACAAACTAAGATAAAACAAACACTCAATTTTATAACATAGTATCAATTGATACTGTTTAATATTCTTGTATTTTACTTCCTTTAATTTTTAGAGATGATTATGGTAATGATAACAGTGGTATTTATTTTATTTTTTTTATATTGGCCAGGCAATTGCATAGTATTAGTGCCTCATCCTTCAACAGACACAACTCTCAGTTATTTGTATACAGTCAGAGACATATATTTACCTCTCATCCACTGCTCAGTTCTATGGCTTCATCAAATAACTTATATCTATAAGAACACACACACACACATACGTACAGAAAAAATAATACAGTTTGCTTTTGACATACCAAACCATTCATTCAAAATTTTAACTTTTAAACTACAATTATTATTATAATCTTGACATCAGTTAAAATAGAGTGTGCTATATTTATTTGAAGTGTCAGTATCTCACACCTGAAGAAATCTGTCATTACAGTTGGTGTGTATGCACATGTATACATAGTGTGAGGGCTGAGGAACCCTGAGTGCATGAATATTACTGACATAGGCATGGTCATGCCAAGGACCCAAAGCCGAGGAGCCACAGGACTGGCACAGCCTTCCCACGGTCCCACTGCAAATGTTGGCAATGTGCAAAAACTGGGCACTGGGGCTTCCTGCCCCTGAGACTGCTTCCTTCCTTTATCTACCCAGTCAGGTTTCCCAGCCCTGGGAAAGCCTCACAGGAGGTGGTACTGAAGACAGAAATTAAGACATCCTTAAAAAGATTTTTCAGAATTATTAAGCACAAAGACCCAGAGGAACCCCCCGCCCAAGTAGTTACCTTAACATGAAATTCATTGTCCAACAAGATATTCTGAGTCTTTAAGTCATGATGAAGGAGAGGGGGGTTCATATTGTGCAGGTAATTTACACCGAGTGCACATACACCAGAACGTTGAGTGTAGAAGTCAGAGGACAACTTTGTGAAGTCTTTCCTTTTACCTTCGCATGAGCTTTGGGGTCAAACTCAGGTCATCAGGCTAGTATTGTTGGGTGGCAAGTGCCTGGACCTTCTGAGCCACCTTATGGACCATATCTCATACTTCTAATTACACAATTTATCTACATTAATTCTTGAAATATTAACCTTTGAGAATTTTCTTCTGGTGGAATCAAAGACCACTTTTGCTTCCAAGCCTATAGCCATGTGAGTTTCTTTAAAATGAATGTTTTCTGTATATAAAAGTTAATGCAGTTTCCCAGGAGAACATTTATGCTCAGAAAAATCAGACAAATTGTGATGGATCATCAGGGATCATCCTATGGATTCATTTTCCAAAATACTATGTAAAAGTCACTGTTTTTGAAAGTGTGGAAATTGCCTTAAGATTCTTTCTGAAGACAAGTTTGCTTAAATTTAAGTGACCAATGGGTGGGGGGTGTAGTTCAAAATATCTTAGGCTGTTACAGTGTATTTCCATTTTATTCAATGATCGTTTATGATGTTAGGGGCCAGTGCTTCAAGATAAATCTCCCTGTGAGCAATTAGCACATTACTTAGGGTAATATACTAAGGAAAACAAAAGAAATATGAAACACTAACGTTGAGCATTATTTCCTGGGGAACACATTCGGCTCAATACCCTGGAGTAAACAGATCTTTTGTTGGCTTGTAAAGTGGTAACTTTTTCAAAATATTATAAAGTTTAAAGGAACAATGGGGCCTCTGAGTGGCAATGTCGCATGGAGGCTTTTCCTCATGGAGTCAAGGGTAGAGTGACACCCACTCTGTATTTTATGGTCACATCTAAGAGTTAGCAATACCCCTACACGAGGCTACAGAATTTCCAGTGGGCTCCAAATTTGGGTGCCAGAGTATCTACAGGCTTGTGGAAAGAAAACATTAGGATTTCTTCTTAATTTCTCAAACAACAAAAAGAAATTGCATTTCATGGAATCTTTGTAGCTTGATTGCTGGGGCAGGTGCACAAACCTTACAGACTGACACCCGTTACTTCAGTCCATCTTTGTTTCAGATGGTCACAGTCATGAATAGAATGCGATGTATTCTGAAACAAAGAGGAAGTCACTCCATGAGTGGCTGGCCGTGGTGCCCGCTTTCCCTTGCTTGCGTAGAAAGCCTGTGATATACTATAATGTGGGAGTACATAAGTATTCACAGGTATTATACAGTTCTAATTAGCCCAAATCCTCATGAAATGGAGTATCTGACCTAAAGAGATTTCTGAAAGAAAATGCAGACTGGAAAGAATCAGGGTGTAAGATCAAGCAAAAATAAAAATAGAATACATGTAATTTGAGATTGAGGACCCTCAAGTTGTTTATTGATAGGATTCACAAATAAAAGTCAAGAGTAATTCATACCTTTGAATGAAACAGTAATGGCTCAAACTGCTACAAATAGAAAAATGTCATGTATCTTGTCATTGGAAATAATTTACATGTCCATTAACTAGTAATACTTAATTTGGATCCAAATAGTCATTGATATAAAATATGCCTGTCTATGAATATATATATATATATATATATATATATATATATATATATATATATATATATACATACACACATATTTATAATATGGATACTGGGATTTAGTATGGATGACAGAGTTACCTATGGCAAATAATCTATGACTTTGAATTCAAGCCTGACTCCATAGTATTTTGTAACAACACAAACAAAGCCACAAAGGGTAAAAGTTTGTCCCTTCAATGATGCCTCCATGTTGTTATTTGATTCTTTTGTATACTCCAAAGTAATGTGATTGAATGAAGAACAAAAATACAGTTCGAGCAGACTATATAATAATTGCAGTCATTGAAAACAAGCAGTACTTACTCTATGTAGAAGTTCATTTAATGATCCATTTGGCATGTATTCAGTAACTATGCCCAAAAATTCAGGCTCATTGCAAATTCCCAAAATTGGAAGAATGTAACTAAATCTAGCTTTATGTAATATTTCAGCTTCTCGTAAGATATCATTTCTTTCACTAAGGAAAAAGAAAAGGATAATTATTTCAGATAATGAAGAACACACAATGACTGTGCCTATAGACTAAGCTTGGATTTTTTTGTCTAATTGTTAACTATGTAGCCTCACATGAGTTTTCAACTTGTGTCCCTTAGTTTCATCATATTTAAAATAGAGCTAATATCCACTCTTTGTATTCCACCAGTCTGTTTAGAGCAGCCCAAATAACTTCTGTAAACCACTGGTGGTAAAAGTGCTGCACATGGTTATTACTGTACTTTCCCCTCATGATGAAAGTGCTACACCTGGGCTATTTCTGTACTTTTCCTAGGCAAGAGAAGGAACAGTGTTAGAGGAAGCTTCAA
This sequence comes from Cricetomys ansorgei, assembly GCA_026225945.1. Taxonomy (NCBI): domain Eukaryota; kingdom Metazoa; phylum Chordata; class Mammalia; order Rodentia; family Nesomyidae; genus Cricetomys; species Cricetomys ansorgei. The sequence continues at coordinate 20,043,703 of JAMJFZ010000239.1, forward strand.
ATGTTATAGTGACTGATGCTTGAATTAATTAAATTATTAAAATTATTTTATACTAAAAGGAACAGATTTGATTAGAATAACATTACATTTCATGGTTATATACCATGTAAAAGCTTTCTAAGCACGAATTCTAAAACATTTAAATATTGCAGATGTAATTGCTTAGGTGACGATGGCTACATCAACATCAGTAAGGCTTGGGAGTTACACACCAAACTCGGGAAAGGAACAGAGACCGGAAGCTCTCAGCAGATCCCTGGTATCCCACATGCCTTGGGCATGAATGAAACAGGTAAATGGATAACTTTTAGTACAAATAAAGAGTTATGGTCAGTATTTCAGAGAATACAAAGATAAAAAGGCATCTTTGTCTTTAAAGGCCCATAATTCACACAAGAAAAATACAAGGAAGAATGTGATAAAAACCATACACACACACACACACACACACACACACACACACACACACACACACACACAAATACAAAGGAAGAAAAAAGAAAAGCAAACTATTAAGTGTTCAGAGAAGAGAGAATTTTGAGCAAGGTAAAGTCACAATAGCATTCAAAGAGATAGGCACTCAGTGGAACCTGAAGTATGGCTAGAATTCAACACCAGAGAGAAGGCAGATAAAACAAACGAGGCCTCCATCGAAGGCAAGACTGACTTTGCTTCTCTTTTGTATCCATTCCCATGTGTATACAGCCCCAGGACTTACAACAATGCCTCCTATCCAGTAACATGGCTGTCCAACAGCCTTGTGTCAAATGAATTAAGGAAGTGAAAGTAAAATTGTGGATGTTTACTGTGAACTAGGATGTGTAAAAGAGATGATGGCAAAAAGGGGCATGCCAGAATCCTAAGGACCCCCCCCGCCAAGGCCATTTCATTTGACAGTTGTGATCGAAGGCTTTGAGCAACAGAAATCAGTAAAATTAAGCTTGAAGATAATTATCTTGGCAGCATGAGATCAACAGAAAAAGGAACAGTTTTTGAAGATTGTAATAATAGTTTAGATACAAAGCAAGGGAAGCCTGAAACTATAAAGTAGTGGTGGAAAAGATGAAAGAAAACACTGGCTGAACAAAAGGGTAGATGTCAGGATTAATTGGCCTTAAGGAACTTAAAAAAAAAAAAATGGAAGAGAACTGATATTGATGTCATCATCATCATCCCCCAACCCCCCCGAGATGCAAGGGTGTTGGTAGCAATGACAGAAATAGAAATGCTTCCAGGAGAAGCCTATTGGGTAAGAGATGATGATTAGTTGGCTCTTAAGAAACCCAAGCTCTGGATGAATGACTGTTGAAATAAGAATAGCAACAGACATTCCTGGCCAGACTGCACAGACACACACCCAATCATAGTCAGAAGTTATTTATTCTTTGAGTAGGCAATATATTTTATGTTTTTAAATTCAATAGTTACAAGAAAACATAAAGCAAAAAGTTTCTCTCTCTTCTCTGTCCTTTACCTTGACTGTAAGGAAACCAGTATATTTATTAATCTATGAGGCCCATTTAATTAAACTTCAAGTTCTCCAGTTTTGTATTTGCTCCAAGAGATATGGGTCATCAAGACAGTTACTCGGTAGTACCTTACTAGATGGACCTGAAGATTCCTGGACTCTGAGAAACATCCATAGAGAGGGCACATTGTGGAAGTTCCAGTGACATACACATATAAGATACCCTTTTTTCCTTCTACTCAAAGTATGAAATAAGGGGTTGGGAGACAGCCCAGTAGGAAAGTGATTGTCATACAAGCAGGAGGACCTAAATTTAATTTCTCAGAATCCACATTTTAAAAGCCAAAAACAATAAAACATTCTAAAACACACACACACATACACATGATAAATTAAATGGTGGTCCTGAGGACCAACACCTGAAGTTGACCCCTGACCTCCACATCATGCACATGGACCAGCACATGTATCACACATACGTATTTACTAACACAAACACACACACGTGTATACACACACATGAAAAAGTCAGATGTATTCTACCTTCCTGTCAGCCACTTTATATGGACTCTAACCCTTGGATCGATTCTCTTAAAGGTGGATCTGACATCTCCACTTTACATACGGGGCACCCAGAGTCAGAAAAATGAATGATCCTCTGGTGACCACAGCAATACAAAGTGAGAGAGTTTAAGTCAGATTCAATTTGTAGTCTTGGTCCTCTAAGGTCTGCATTTTTCCTACTGTATTGTTTGATCAGAAAACAAAGTCAGACAGTTTGTAAGGTTAGATTTCAACAAGATTGGGGGTGGGGGGTTAAAAATCAAAAGATTTGAAAAGACTAAAAATGTAAAATATAGCTTCAATAATTATAACACTAAAATTACCCACTCAGAATTTCAATAGAAAACAGTTACTCCATCTCTAGTGTACTTGATCAAGCAATCGGAGTCATCTATCCATTAAGGTAGGAAGACTGCTACAGAAGGCCCACTCATAGGCTATGGAGAATGACTCATTAATCATTAAAACAACATGGAACGTCACATAAACTTATTTTCCTTTCAGGTCATCTTAAAGAACAATGGGCACATTATCCACACCAGAGCACAACAAATATACATACGTACAGTGTTTATAACTCATATTTTATAAGTGAGGAAATAAGACACCCCCAGAGTCAATTGCATAAGCCTAGGCCTGTGTTCATGTTAAGAACTTAGGCAACAAGAGAAAAGAAGCAATGCAGTAAGGCCAGAGGATTTTATGGTCTTATGATGATAATTTCCTACCCAATTCAAAGAAATTATACTTTGAAGTGGTTGGTGAATATAGGAAAGCATCCCCATCTTTATCCTTGGCCCACAAATGGTGCAAACAAAGCTTAGGGAAATTAAAACCTTGAAAAGCAGAATCCAAAGTGAGATATCAATTAGCTTTAGGACACTTACTGGTATATTAGTGCTACATTTCCATAGAATATCTGTTCCCTTGGTTTTGAGTCAACCTCCCTTTAAAGTTGACTGCTTACACACACACTTACCCAGCATATTAGGCCATGTATAAACAAGCACTACACCTTGAACATTCCTGAATCTGGATTATTTGGAACGCAAAAAGTTTTAGCGTTCCAAACTACAATGTGAGCTAGCTCATGGTGGAAAAAAAGAAAGATACAGGCAGATGCAAGAACAATATTCTAGCAGGGCTGAAGCTAAGAGTTATCTGATGTCGGATCTGACCTGATACAGGACATTCACAGCCTCTGGCCAACTGGGCCACAGTGATTTCTGTATTTTTACACTAGGTCCAGGATAGGAGAATGTTGAAAGCACAGATGTTAGCACAATAACTGAATGAAGGTCTAATTATATTCCTGGTAAAAGGAAAACACACAAGAGTACAGACTAGACCTACTGACTAACAGATACAGTCACAGATCTATGGTATTTAGCTGTAATGCTTTCCTGGAAACAGAAACCAAAGCTTTTTTTTCTTTTCCTGAAAATGTGGAAACTGGATCCAAATAGTATTAGGGCTTGAGACAGTTATTTTTTATATGCACATTTCTTTTCTTCCTTCCTTTCTTTATCTCTTTCTCTCTCTCTTTAAAACAACAACGAAAATCATTTAACAGCCTTTGAATTCAATTTACTGTTCCAGAAACAGTGCACATTTCCTTAGGAGACTTCCAAAAAGCTCGAATAACAACTGCTAATGTAGAGTTTCATATCTGAACTTCATGACTGCATTTAATAAACCACACACAAAACAAAAACAACCAAACCAAACCAAAATATGCAGATTTTGGAGCAGTACAGCCCAATAAAAATCTGGAGTTAAACACATATACAACCCTAGAAAAAATATTTTGACACGTAGTTAAATAAAAACACCGGTACTTTATTATTATTTTTTAGTACGAAATGTTCAAAACCCGGCGTGTATTTTTCACTCTGCATATTTCATTTCCGAGAACCAACTTTCAAGAGCTCCACAGCTCTTGTGGCTAACGGCTAGCTAAAAATAAAAGCAAAGCCCACACGCACTGTATTAACACACGTCGGGTTCAATAAACAGGCTTTTAGAGGTGGCGGTGATAGCAGGTTAGGGAGGAGAGAGGACACCTCGGAGAGGAGGAGAGACAGGGCAGTCTCTCCCAGGGACCTGAGAAGTCAAAGGGCTGCGGCACGCAGCGGCGGGGAGCTGGGCGGACCTCCGGCAGCGAGGCCGGGGTGAGGACGCCACGGCCCACGTATGCGTGGGGACCCCCGGCGGCGCCCTACCTGTCGAGCAGCGGCGTGTGGATGTGCAGGTGCTTCACAGCCACCCGCACGCGCCAGTCCGCGTGGCGTGCCGAGGACACGGTGCCCGAGGCGCCGCGGCTGAGGTAGTGCAGGTCTGCGAGCTTGTGGTAGGGGATGGTGGGCAGCGCGCTACAGATGGCGTCCCCGTTCATGGCTCCGGCAGTCCGGTGGCTCCGCTCGGCCCTGGCTGCGACCTGTGCTCTGCGGCGCTAGGTCGCGGGGCCGCCCATGCCCGCGCGGCCGCTGCAGTTCCGGCCGAGCCGGCTGTCCTCTGAGCCCGTCAGGTCTGCGGCCCCGCCTCGGAGGCACTTCCTCCCGCCCTTCTCCCCGGTTCCGCGCTCCTCCCTTCTCGGGCCGCTCCCTCGGCAGGCCGCTCCCTCCACAGACCCCTCCCTCCGCAGGCCCCTCCCTCCGCAGGCTCCTCCCTCCGCAAGCTCCTCCCTCCACATGCCCCTCCCTCCGCAAGCTCCTCCCTCTGCGAGCTCATCTCAACGCAGGCTCTTCCCTCCGCACGCCCTCCTTCCATAGGCTCCTCCCTCTTCAGGCCCCTCCCTCCGCAAGCTCCTCCCTCTGAGGGCTCGTCCCTCCGCAGGTCCCTCCCTCCACAGACCCCTCCCTCCACAGGTTCCTTCCTCCTCAGGCTCCTCCCCCTCAGGGGTCTCTGGGTGATGTCACCAGAGGCGGGCTCAGAGGCCTCGGGTTCCCGCCCCTACGAGTCGTGTGGTCACCACTCTGGCCTGGAAAAGTTTTCCTCAGGGGAAAATCCCTACCGAGGCCTCCAGGCTTGTGTCAGGTGGGTCGGCTGGATTTTCGTTTGGCCCGAGTGTCTTCCTTAGTGTCCAAACCCCAGAAGTGATGGGGTGGGGATGACTCCTGCCTGGTGACTTCCATATCGTCCCACTTCCTGAGCAGTAAGCATCTTTACTCCAGGGACTGCCACTTCGGGAGTGAGGTCGAGAGGTAAGCGCTGTCACAGTGTGACAAGTGAGGTGTGAAGCGTCTGTGACATGCTCCCCTACCAGGAAACTGTCGCCTTTTAGTCCCCAAAGCCCACACATGAATTGAAAAATACAGCCATTTCTTGTGTTTGGGAAGACTGTCATCCAAAAACCCAAAACCAAAAAACAAACAACCAAAACTCAATCTATGCCATCTTTTTACTTTACACACTTTTCTGCTTAGACGACTGTTCAGTAGATTGGTGCAAATATCGTTGTCTGGATACCTCGTATTTGTGAGCGATTCAATTCCATGATCCTACACCCACCAGTATACTAAAATCTGTAATTGTGTCCTTTATATGGATAGTATGTATATATATGTACATATGTATGCATATGTATATATATATTCAAATCCTTTTCTATATTTTAGTTCTGCATAGTTTTTACAAGTCTCCAGAGTATGTATTCTTGGACCGGATACATGGCCAAACCATTAAGAAGGCTTGCTGTTCTTCCAGAGGACCTGAGTTTTGTTATTAGCATGGCATCTAGTGGTCACAGCAGCCTGTACCTCCAGCTCCAGGGGAGCTGACCCCCTTTTCTGACTTCTGCAGGTAACGTACATACACATAGATAAAAATAAAACTTTAAAAAGTTTTACATATGGAATGGAACTATATATATGTATCCTCAACTAAGATTATATGATGATATAGATGGAAAAATTCTTGTGCATATGTACATTTAATTTCCATAATAAACTAATTAAAGACAAAGCTTAGGATATTAATACTGAAGTTAATCTACTAAACAAGAAACACAAACATAGATGAAATGGACAAATTAGCCTAAAAAATAAGCATCACATCTATGTGTTGAACTCATTTATTCAAAATTCTATAAAATTAAGCCAAAATTTTATTGTGAATGAAATTTATTTGTGCCTATACTGCATTATGTTAGGAAAAGCATAGAAGCTTTAAATCATTTAGAAATAAAGCACAGACATTTTGCAAAAAAAAAAAAAGCACTTTTCCATAAAAGCCAAGTGTAGTGGTATTAGTACATGCTTATGTTACCATCTAGTGTGATGGATTGAGTTCCATTTTCTCCAACAATTAAAGAATTTAAAAGACCGAAAAAAAATCACAGACACAGCAAGCAATTAAGCAGCCCCCTCCCACCAACCAATCTGTCACAAGTAGAGTGGGATAGAAACCAAAATCTGCTTTGCTATGGGGGACTGGGAATTTTAAGTGTTTTGGGCAGCATAGGATGGGTTCCTTCTCCCCTCCTTTTAGATTGATCAACTTGACATATTTACAGTTTGATTTCCTGTATACCTACCTGGCTGTTATCTGACTCCCAGAATCCTTCACTAAAAATTCCCATATTTGGGAGGCTGAAGGGGGTGATCACAGGAAAAGACTGTTATAAAACAACAGAATAAAACAAAAAATGCAACAAGAGACACAATTCTAAGAATTTCAGCCATCTCACATTCAAAACATCCAGAAAGGTATACAAACACAAGTGCTGGAAACTCACTGTAATTGTATAATACTTGAGGTTGCGCACAGGAAATAGAATGTGTGGGGTGCATCTGGAATTTCCTGTCCCAATTTCAAAATACAACTGTTTTAATCTAATGATATGAAATCTGTTATACAAGAAGTTAGAAAGTTTCCCACCTTTTTTGTTTTTTTTACAGTTTGTAAATACAGTATTCTCATCTAGCCGTTCTTTATTCAATCCTATAATTAAATGAAGTATTTTCTGAGATAATTAAGCTAAATTAAATTTCTTTATCTGTCAATAGGAAAAACTAAGCAGAGTTATTAGTAAAGATTATACTAAAACCAACTTTTCAATATGGCATTACTAACACAGTTTTTCTCAAGTGTACTTCAATAGAAAGTTTCATCTTTATTATTTAGTGTTGTAAAAAATGTTAAGAATGTGTGATGACTAGAGTGAGAAATGTCCCCCACAGGCTCATGCTTTAGAATACTTAGTCCCCAGTTGGTAGACGGGGGAAATTTAGGAGTTGCAGCCGTGCTGAAGGAGGCACATAACTAGGAGTGGGTTTTGTGGGCTTATAATCTTCCCTACTCCTTCTCTCAGCTCCGGATTTATAGCCGAAGATGTGATCTTTCAACTTTCTGTTCTGGTCATGTGCTGCCATGCCTTCCTCACTGTTATGGACTCCTGGCTGGAACTGTAAGCCAAAATCAACTTTCATAAGTTGCTTTTGGTCATGATATTTTATCACAGCAGTAGCAAAGTAACTAATTCAGAAGGGTAATGACTATTTTTCTGCAAAATAGTGAAAACTAAATAAAGCATGGAGCGAATATAGATGGCTATAGTACAGCTAATGCTAGAATACTTAATGAAAATGGGCCATCTTCTTGAACATTTCCTTGTGAATGGGCATTCAATATATTTTGAACAATCTCTTTCTATTGGTTAGGGGTTTTCCATGTTACAATTCTCTAACATTCTAAAGATTCTTCTGGTCTTCAAATTATCTATTTGTGTCATATCAAGTAATTTTAATTCTGCTGCAGGTCATTTAAAATTATTCTTTCATATTACTTTTGAAAATGGTCTGGGGCATTTAAAGAGAGGTATTATCTCATCTTTATTATTATTATTATTATTTAATATTTTTATCTTTTTAAATTGACTTATTTACGTTTGAGTATTCTGTCTGCATGTACACCTGCATGCCAGAAGAGGGCATCAGATCTAATTATAGATGGCTATGAGTCACCACATGGTTGCTGGGAATTGAACTCAGGACGTCTGGAAGAGCAGTCAGATGAAGAGCAGTCAGATGGCTTAAGTTAAGATGGCTCTTAACCACTGAGCCATCTCTCCAGCCCCATCATCTTTATTCTTGAAGAGAGACGTATCATGTTATCTCAAGGTATACCTTGAAAAGCGGTATCACCTTTATTCTTTGGCATCTTCATTGACTTAAGCTTGCTTTTCAGACTCCTTCACATGTAGGAACCTTCAGTCCCTATTCACATGTACTTGTTAATGCATTTCAAAGTTCAAGCTAGGCTCCTTGACCTTCTTTCTCACCTCCCTCACTCCTCCCTTAGACCCTAGCTCCCAGACTGTTACAGTTCACAATTTCCCCTCCTTCCAGATACCCTGTTGTTCTGTAGAGGAATATTTAATAATTTAATTCAGCAACATAGCTGCTCTGGACAGGGTCACATCCAGGGATCTATATGAAGGGATCAAATCCAAGGGTGTATATGATGGTATTGCATTCAGAGGCCTGTGTGGTCTGGTTGGAACGTAGAAGAATGTTAGTATACACCTTTAATTCCAGTATTCAGAAAGCAGTGGTAGCACAGGCCTTTAAACCACAAGACAGAAACAGTGTGGAAGCAGATGCAGAAAGCAGAGCTCAGAAGGAGTCATTGTCAGATAGAAAGTGACATCTGAAATGAGTCAGAGTAAAGAGCAGGCAAGATGCAAATCAGAGGAAGAGTAAGCAGAGTGAGTCAGAGTGAGAACATGCTCAACTCTCATAAAAAAAAAAAAAAAAGCAGGGTCTCATCTCAGGCAGTAAGAGGATAAGACACAGAGGATCAGACACAGAAGTAGTATGAGTAGGCAGACAAAGAGTGAGACACAGAGGCAGAGAAGCAGAGAGGCTTGACTGAGGCAGTCTGAGGCAGAGACTCAGAGGCAGTGTGGCAGAAGTCAATAAGAGTAAGTCAGTTTGAAGCCTAGCAGAGCAGTTCAGTCAGAGAAGTTGTGAGAGTCAGCCAGAGTCTGCCAGAGTCAGAAGAGTTTGGTCAGAAGCAGTCAGCCGACTCAGAATGTCAATTCTGACAGGAGCTTAGAGAAGAGTTTGAGCCAGAACAGCCAGTGAGTTGCACCAGCCAACCAGAAGAGTCAATTGAATTCAGTACAGCTCTGAGTTGAGAAGTAGCTCATCAGAGTGAGTCAGTCAGCAGTAGGTCTCAGGCTTAAACAGGCTGAAGCCTTCCAGTTTAGGCTTAAGATTAGATTGCACAGAGGCCAAAATGCTCCAGGGCTCCAGGACTAGGACCAGGGATTGAATTAGCTAAGGAATAAAGCGACTTTTGCCCTAAATCAACATCTACATTGTTTTCTATATGATGGCAAGGTTTTGCCCCCTGCCACTGCTACTATTCTTGCTATTCTCTGCTATTCTTGCTTCTCTCGCAGATAGCTCTGGCCATGTCCTGTCTACTTTCCTTTCTCTAGGCTCTGGACTCTTCCAGGTGCCTCTGGATGTTCTTTCTCTCTCTTTTTTTCCACAATAAAAACCTTCCTTCCAAATTATGGGGTGGCCATTTCCCTGGTTTCTTTACCGTGCTCTCCCTTACAAGCACAAGCATTCACTGCCATCTTCTTCCTGCAGATACCTCCTGAGCACCTGTTTCAGGCTCTTGCTACCTTGACTTCCTTGCCATAGTCAATTGTATCTTACAACTCTGCCCCTAAAATAAATTCTTACTTTCTTAAATTGCTTTTGCCAGGGTATTTCATCACAGCAACAGAAAAATGTCTAAGATACAGCTGATTAAATTAAGCTCATTAAGACCTAGGTCTAGGCCTTAATCAAAGATGACTATTCATACAAAAAGGAGAAACTTGATCAGGTGTGGTAGTGCATACCTATAATTCAATTGCTTGGGAGGTTGAAGCAGTAGGCTCATGGGCTTGGTCAGCCTGTGGTACCTAGCAACACCCCCCCCCCAAAAAAAAGAAGATTTGGATACCAAGATAGGCATGCATTGGGGTGGATAATGTGAAGACATAAGGAAAATGACACCTGCAGCAAGTCAAGGAATGACTGAAGTGGCCACAGGCTAGGAGAGAGGAATTGAACAGATTGTCCCTCATTGCTGTCAGAGGACAATTTCTGGAAACCATGCATCTGTTTTCCTTGTCTTTCATTTTGTCATTTCAAAATAGTTTTTCCATGACTGAGACAAATTGAGAAAATCTACTTCAAGGAGGAAGTGGTTTCAGAGGTATGGTCTGTGGTTAGTAGATCCACTGTTTTTAATGCCCTGGTGAGACAGTACATCATGGCAGGGATCATGTGTAGAGCAAACCTATCTACTAGAACGCATAGAGAAATAAGGAAGGACAGGGGACAAGTTTTAGCTTTCAAAGACAGCATGCTACCGATATCTGCAGTGACATATTTTCTTCAAGTAGGCCCCTGATTTCCACCATTTAGTTATGAGGTAATCAATATATTAATCAACAAATAGAGCAAACCTCATGATCTATAATAATCTCTCAACAGTGCTACCGGCTGGGAACTAAGCCTTTGGAAGGACACTTCATATATAAACCATAATAAATAAGCTAGTGGAGTTGTAATGTTTTGAGATTGGATTGGTTTATTCATCATCATACCCTTGAGATCCGTTTGAAATTTTGTTTGTATCAATAGCTTGTTATAAGTTACTGAATAGTATTGCATAGTATAGTATATCATAGTTGTTTAATCATATATCTATCAAGGAACATTTTAGGCTTCCTCAGTATTTAAAAATTATTATTATTATTATTATTGACAGAGTCTATCTACATAGGCCCCTGGAATTCACTGTGTAAACCAGGCTGGCCTTGAACTTACAGAGATCCTACTGCCTTGCCTCCTGAGTGCTGGGATTAAAGGTGTGTAACACCATACCTGGCTAAAATTCTTAATTTAATTTTTTGTGAATTTTATGTACACCATGCATGGTACTCACAGAGCCAGAAGAGGGAATAACTTATAGAGTTACAGATGACTGTGAGCTGCCATGTAGGTGCTGGGAATTGAACCCACCTCTTCTGGAAGAGCAGCCAGTGCTCTTAACTTCTGAGCCATCTTTCTAGCCCTACTGTGTAATTGTTTTAAAAGCTACTTATTTTGTTAGAGCACTAGGTCAGAGTACTAAAGAACCTCTCCCTTGTTGATCTCCTTATACCCTTCAAGGAGGGAGTACTAGATTTAAGATAAAATTAGCTGAATTAACTGTCTTTAATAATTTCTTCTTGATAAATGAAAAATCTTTCTAAATGAAACTTTGTTTTAGTTCTCAAATTATATGTTTGGGTTATTATGGTGAAGAATATGGAGAAAATAATTTACTTTAAAATCTTCTGGTTTGATCCACAATTAAAAGAAAATGGAGATGAATGGTACTGAATGTCTACTATTTCATTACTACATTTAGTTGCCTATAATATATAAGAAACATTTTCTCCTTTTTTTGTGTTAATGTAATTTTAAATATGTGCCAAATAGTCACTGTAAGACATTCAACTGTTATTAGGAGGTATGCAAATAAAAATTGGACATTCCTGGTAATTCAAGTCTCCAGCCCAACTACCCCAAGTCAACACATTCAACAGACGTTATCCTCAGTGCTGGAAGTATAAGGGTAAGAAGATATATGTTGTCTTTGCACTCATAAGGCTTTGAGTGTCCTAGGAAAGAAAAGATGCTAGATCATATGATCACAGGGTGGTAAGTGCTGAGAGTTCAGGCTTCTCCTCTCAACATCAGGAAGCCACCAATGGGTAAATTAATGAAAGTGAAGTTCACAGCGATTATGTGAATTTCCGGATGTGACGGTTTGTGAGTTGTAGGTTTGTATGCTGGAACATATCTACTTGGATCAGAGTCCGTTTTCTTTCTGGGAAGTGCTTTGGTTCGATAGTAACCCATGGTGTGTTCTGCTTTCAGTTTCACTTTGTACAATGCCAGAGGAGTGAAATAGAGTGATAAGGGAAATTCCCAGCTACAAAAAAGATGGTGCTGGAAAAAGATTTATTATTACAAAAGTTTCCTGGGAATTTCCACTTTCCTTTGGGATTTTATTTGGAAGGTTTTCCAGAATATGCAAGAGCATATAACCAGTTGGCTAGTCTAAAATCTGGGAATTTCAGTGCCTGAATTTAGCAGAATATTTTGCTTTTTCATTTTTTTTCAGAGCTCAAAAATCATGTTTCCTGTCATTACAAAACTGTAAGCAAAACACGCTGAGGTATATTAACTTTTAAGGCAATGTATTCTTCTTCTTTTTTTTCTTTTTTTTTTTTTTTTTTTTGCTTTAGGAAGCTACTATGTGAAAGAGGATGTAAGTACAGTATCCTTTTAAAGATCCTGTCTGGGGCAGAGACATGGCTGTGGACAACAGGCAAAACTATTCCTGGCTGTAGCAGCCTCTAGAGTTTAGGTCTTAACAGGGCAGGCAGTACAGTCATGCAGAAGTGGAACTGTGACTAATCAGAGATCCAGCACCAGCAGTTGGACAGATTTCTAGGGAGAACTTGAAGGATAGTTGGGAAATAAGAAGCACTCCTGAAGCCTCTGTGACCCAGTATTTTCCAAAATTGTTAAATGAAATAGAGATACATATTCCTAGGGAAGTCTTCGATCATAACTCCAGAAAGCACTAGTTACATCAAGGAGGTGTTATTTGCATGAAATACATTAAAGGAGCCTCTGGAGTTGAGTAAGTGGAGGCCCTCTGCCCTACTTACTTGGATTGTTCTGAGCCTCAAATTACACAATGATTATAAAAGAACTTTAAACTAAACCCAGCGATATATGTACTAACAATGATAACTACTATTACCCTATTACCTCACCACCCCGGCCATTTGTTCAGAACTTTCTTTTAGAAACAGAAAAACAAACCTCTGATAGTCAGGAGCTTTCCAAATATTCACCTTGAATGGAGTTCTCTTGGAGGAAGGTAAGCACTTCCATAGGACACTAACCTCAGACAAGACAACTTAGAGCCTGTACTGGAGCTAGGCAGAAAGAGATTCTTTATGGGAATGTATGAACAGGCAAAAATAAGAACACTGTCAACCAAGAAAATGAGCAACACTCCATTCCTGGCGAACAAGTGACCATTGCCTCTTCTCCAATTATAGCATTACCTCAGCTGTTTTGTCTTTCAGTGTTCGGATAGAAAGGTTAAGCTACTCAATCAGAATTATCCCTGTTCCTAGACAGCATCCAGTCTGAGGGTGATCCCTGTTTCCTTGGGTTCTCCCTAAGCTTATCTTCTATAGTAAATTCTTCCTTATACAACCTTAATGAGAGTCCCTCTAGTTCCTTATGGTGTTTATTTTTCCTTCTTGCAATGAGTCAATAAATCTACTTCTGTATCACTGTAGATACTGGCAGTCTTTGGCTAGAGATATAATAATTAGCCAATCACTATCCCTTATTGTATCTCAGGTAGTACTGGCTCTTTGGACTTTTCTAGGGGTCTGTCTATGGTATTGGCACCATTTCAAAGAACAGATCTTATGAACAAATGATTATGTCTAGACACAATATCATTCATTATATTGTGGATTATGGGGGCATGAACCCAAGGTACTGCATTTTTTAAAAATAATAAAAATAATACCTAACATTTATATGATGCTAGATGATACGATGTGTATTAGATAGTTCTAAGCATGTTCTGTACAATAATTAATGTAAAACAACACTTTCTAGTCAGGGCTATTACCATTCTCAATTTACAGTTGGAGAACTGATGTATAGAGCTGTTATTTGTGTATAGTCACCTAACTGCTGAGTAAGAGAAACCAGATCTGAACTAAAGAAATCATATTTTTGCATTGTGATGGTTAGTTCTTCTACCAAAGTATTATGAGGCTACTGAGAGAATATGAATGATTTGACATTGCTCAGCACACTGTTACATGAAGAGTTGCTTTGTGCAGTCTAGCAACCTTAAAGTGTTAATGTGTCTCTTTAACAGTTATTGTCAGGAGTAATTTAAATTTCTGGAACTAAATCTAGGAACAATTCTTGGGTAAAGACCATGCAGGAGTATCTGACATACTATTTCATGTTTTACTTCCTTAGTTACCAAGTTCATGTTTAAAAATCTTTGAGCTGAGGACATGGCCCAATACATAAAATGCTTGCTATATTGGGCAAGTTTGGGGATCTAATATCTGATCCTCAGAACACACATAAGACTGGATGTAGTGCTGCACTTCTGTAATTCCATTTCTCCTATGAGACGATCAGAGATGGAGGCAGGATTATCTCTAGAAGCTTGAGGGCATACTAGTCTGGCACATGCACCAGTGAACAACAAAAGACCCTATCTTAAGCAGGTGGACATCACTCACTCAAGGTAGCCCTTTCATCTCCATACCTGGTGTGTATACATACACACAGACACACACACACACACACACACACACACACACACACACACACACATTCAAAGATAAAAAAAAATTCCTTGAGCTAGGTGGCTTAGTGGTAGTATTCTTGCCTGGCATGCATAACATCCAAGATCTGATCTCTAGTACTAAAGAAACAAATCTTTGTAATCAAGATCTATATAGTTCTTAGAACTTTAGAATGCATTCAAATGTGATATTTCTTAATTCCAATTTGAGAAATTTAAATCATATTAATGGATTAATCCTGTACAGCTGAAAACTTTGGTTGGAAAATATCTTGCTTCAAGTGTAATTAGATATTAAACTTAAATGTATTTTGCTAGATTTGATTAACTATCAGTCATCTGAGTAAATAAATCACAAAAGTTTAAAAATAGAAGAAATGAGAAAATTGAAATATGAATTGCTTATATATAAAATATGCTACATGCTCTACCAAATACTATATGTATATATGTATATATACATACATATATGCATACACACACACACACACACACACACACATTTGGTTTTTCAAGGCAGGATTTCTCTGTGTAACAGCTCTGGCTGTTTTAGAACTCACTTTGTAAATCAGCCTGGCCTTGAACTCGCAGTGAGCCTCTGTTTCCTGAGATCTGGGATTAATGGTGTGGGCCATCACCACCCAGCTAAATACAATATTTTTAAGGCAATCCTTTGTGTATTTGCTTTTTTTTTTTTTTTTGAGACAGTCTGTCTATGTAGCTCAGGCTGGCTTAGAGCTGGCTGTACAGCCCAGACTGGCTATCTTAGTTACGATTTCTATTGCTATGATGAAATGCCATGACTAAAAGCAAGTTGGGAAGGAAAGGATTTATTTGGCTTACACTTGCACATCTTAGTCCATCATTGAAGGGAATGAAAACAGGAACTCAAAGAGGGCTGGAACCTGGAGGCAGGAACTGATGCAGAGGCCATGGAGGGATGCTGCTTACTGGCCTGCTCAACATGACTTGCTTAGTGTGCTTTCTTATAGAACTCAGGACCACTAGCCCAGGGATAACACCACACAATGGGCTGGGCTGTCCCACATTAATAACTAATTAAGAAAATGCCCTACAGCTGGAACTTATGGAGATATTTTCTTAATTGAGGTTTCATCCTCTCAGATGACTTTAGTGTGGTTAAGGTGACATGAAAGTACCCAGCATACTGGCCCTGAATTTGTGATCTTGTCTCTGCCTCCTGAATGCTAGAGTTACAGGTGTATACCACTCTGCCTTGATTTTATAGCAATCTTGTAATGATTATTATCTCTAGTATGATATGATGATGTTAGGAAATTATATTCTTCATCCAAAGTTTAGAACCACTATGGAAACCAGCAAAAGACAGTGTAGATGGGTACCAAAACATCAACTGCATTAGAGGAATTTGGAGACCATGATTTAGATGTATTGACAATGTTTGCTAATCCTGTACCTACCTAATCATAATAAGAACAAACCCAAGGGAGGAATACTGAAGCTTGTGTAGAAGGAGGAATGCAAGGTGCACAGAGAGGCAAAGAGTGTTTTTCCTACAAAAGAACTCTCCTCTTGATAGAAGTCCACAGTGAACAGAGGGATGGTGATGTTTTTCTTAATAGTTTCTAACTTTCAATAAACCTGAGCCTGCAAAGTGCAAATAAATATATACAAACACATATATAACAGAAACATACAGAAGAGATAAAGTAACATTCGTACTCAGTTGATGATATTGCCAAGGACATAGTGAATAAAAAACAGAGTTAGTAGAATTTTGAGATTTATTCAAACCTAATAAAACAAAGGTGTGATTTAAAGGGAAAGGCCAGTTTATATAATAAAGACAAGAAGGAAGTTCTCCCAGACTGTATGTGACATGTTTTAAAGAGGACCATAATTCCAAGAATAAGGACAGGGTTATTCAGAACTACTAGTGAGCCTGCTTGATACAAGGGAGTAGTAGTCATGCTCTATCAGGTTTGTCCCTGAGATACTCTGGGTCCAAAACATGTATGAAGAGTTAAATATCATAATAGGAATGTGTAAGTTCCTATCTATAATTTGTAGGTAGGTGGGCAATGGTTCTGAAAATCAATGTGTGCTCAGTCTCTTTTTTTAGTCCTGATTCCAAAACAATGCACAGTCTTTATAATATAGGTAAAAAAAAAAACCCTTTTCAGACCTGTGCTTGGCTTTGGCTGTCTCTGCTTTGGTATTCACGTTGCTCATTCTTGCTGAAGTTCGATTTCATCATTTCTGAGTTGTGGAAGGAATGAATGAGATAAGGCATGTGCAAGATAAGGTGTCATGAACACAGTCTTCACTTAGATCTCGACTGCTCTCCAGAGTAAGTTTTCTTTATTTTATCTTAGCATTTTGAGGGTGAATTCTGTGCTGGGTTCTTGGAAGGAACACAGGATTTGCTGCTTTTTAGGAATTTGAGAAGAAGAGCGAAGTTTTTTAGGAGCTTAGTAATTATTCTACCCTTGTATCTTTTCTAGGCAACATAGTTTCTAAAATTACTCATCTGTGGGAGGCTCCGTAAATACTTCTCTGCTGACTATCATATGTATGACAGGCCAATCAGGTGATGAGATGTAACACTTTCATTCATAGAACACAGAAGGCGATCTTATAGATGTAAATTGGCAAATGTGCAGAGAGTAATCAAACTGGCTTTCAGAGTCAAGCTGTACCAGTTTGGTTTTGATTTATTGTCTTTCCTGTGCATGATGTAACTTGTACTTGTTTTTATAGTCTGATGTAGAATATCTGACTCTAGCAAGAGCTTCTTACTTCATCTCTAAATGCAGTTAAGCCACAGCCTAATTAAGGAATCATTTTCTTAGGCACTTCTTCCCCTTAAACCTCAAAATATTCAAAGAACTCTGTGTCCCTTTGTTTGCTGCATTTACTGCTCATAGTATCCTACACACCTTTGACTATCTAGGCTTTGGGTGGTGCTTGCTATGAGTATTGAGCTTTTCAGTATTATACATGCAGTGAATCAGATTATTCAGAAAGTGCAGAGGGTTAACATCTTCCTGAAGAAACAATAATTGAGTTATTTCAATAGTTCTTTTCATTTTTAAATTGTTTTGGCTGATAGAGTTTTCCTTTTAGTTTAATTTTTTTTCATACAGTATATTTTGATCATATTCTCTCTCTTTCCCCAAGTTCTCCCAGTTCTTCCTCATCTCCCTACCCACCCAATTCTTTTCCTCTTTCTCTCCCTGTTTCCCCTCAAAAAACAACAAAGAATGAAATTAAATGAACAAAAACCTAAGGAAAAAAAATACCAAACCTAACTAAAACAAAACTAAAAGCACTTGTGCGCGCGCGCGCGCGCGCGCACACACACACACACACACACACACACACACACACACACACTCTCACATGAACACATGAACACACACACAACCAAAACAAAATCAGGGTGTTTGTTTTGTGTTAGCAAACGACTTCAGGGCATGGGCCTTATGGAGAGTGTGGCTGATATACCCAGCCAGTGACACTATTTGAGTAAAGCTGAGTATTTGTTTTGCCCATAGGCACCAATTGCAATAAGGTTCTTCATTAGGGGTGGGACTTTGTGTCAACTTTCCCTTCTCAATGTTGAAATTTTGTCTCTTTTGAACTTGTGCAAGTCTAGTATGTATTGTCAATCTCTGTGAGTTCATATGTGTGTTAGTCTTGTTGTGGCTGGAATATGATGTTCCTTGGAGTCATCTACTATCTCTGGCTCAGAAAATCTTTCTGCTCCTTCTTCCACATAGTTCCCTGAGCTTTAAGGGAGGGGTCTGACAAAAACATTCCATTTAGGTCTGAGTTCTCCAAAGTCTCTAACCGTACACAGTTATGGGTTTTTGGGTTAATTATATCCACTGCAAGAAGAAGCTTCTCTGATGAGGGTTGAGTGAGGCAATGAACTATGGGTATAGCAATATGTCATTAGGAATAATTTTATTACCATCTCCATTTAGTGGAATAATAGTAGTAAGTTTTTCCCAAGGACCAATCACCTATCTAGTCTCAGATTCTTGGCCATTTTAGCAGTTTTAGGTATGAGTTCCATGAGTCTTAAATCCAATCAGAAAGTAGTTGGTTACTATCATACATTTGTGCTACTATTGCAATACTATGTCTTGTAGTCAGGTCACTGTTGTAAGTTGTGGGGTTTGTTGCTGGGTGATATTGATGGTTACTTTTCTCCTCCAGTAGCATGCAAACTTCTTTCCAGCACCATGGGTGCTAATCAGTAGAAGTGAATCTTGTAGTTGGGTACCAGCTTGATTTCTCCATGTTCAATGACATAAGTGGTGTTTTCTGCAACAGGGCATTACCATCAGGTTGTGGGAAGTAAACATTAGCCTTGGCAATAGTATGATGTTTGAGGGGGAATCTATGATACCCCTTTGGCTAAGGAATCAACAAGGTGTAACTCATTCCTGTCACTGGAGATTTCACTTGCATATGATGTCCAGTTGGGTAATTGTCTTTCTCACTATATAGTGACTCCATTTAAAATTTTTTCATGTATGTATATATTTTAGGAAACATCTACAGTGGTTGGTTTTTATATGACTCTTCAAAATGCCTTTAGTGTTAGTTGTCCTTCTTCATATTCCCTCCTTTACTTTGCCCTCCCCTCCCCTTTCCATTTGATCTTTTAGTCTAGTTTCCCCTTTATCCCTTTATAACACTATATTCTATTTTCTACTCCTTGGAAGATCTCATCCTCTCCCCTGGTCCCTTACTAGCTCACTAACATCTGTGGTGATTCTGATTGAAACACACTCAGATATGAAGCTTAAAAGCTAACACCCACATATAAGAGAAAACATGCAATTTTTATCTTTTTGGATATGGGGTTACTTCACTCAAGATGATTATTTCAGGCTCCATCCATTTACCTGCTAATTTCATGATTTCAGTTTTCTTAATAGCTGAACAATATTCTATTGTGCAAATGCACCACATTTTCATTATCTGTTCATCAGTCGGTGGACATACAGGCTTTCCCCAAGTTTGTGGCTATTAGGAATGGACGAGCAATGAACACGAATAAGGAGCAAGTATCTCAAGTAGAAAGGTGTCGGATCTAGAAATATCTGAAGTATAAAGATATCTTAAGTAGAAAGATGTAGACTCCTTTGGGTATATGACCAAAAGTAGATAGGTTTTGAGCTTTTCGAGGAGCCTCCCCACTGATTTCCACAGTACTAGTTTGCACTTTTACCAGCAATGAATAAGTGCCACCTTCTTCCCATATCCTTGGTAGCACGTGCTGTTATTCATTATATTGACCTTAGCCACTTTAACTCGGGTAAGAATGCATCGCAAAGTAGTTTTAATTTGCATCTCCGTGATCACTAGGGATATCGAAAAATCTAAAAAATGTTTCTCAGCCATTTGTGTTACATCTTTTAGAACTTTGTTTAGTTCTATATTCCATTTTTAAAATTGGGTTTTTTCCCTTGGTGTTAAGCTTTTTAGTTCTTTGTATATCATGGATACTACCTCTTTATCAAATGTATAATTGGTAAAGATTTTTTCCTATTCTGTAGTCTGCTACTTTGCTCAAATGATGGTTTTCTTTGCTATAAAGAAGACTTATAGCTTCATGAAGTCCCATTTCTTAATTTTTGGTTTTAATGCCTCTGCTGTAGGTGGCCCTGTTAGGATGTTCTTTCCTGTGCCAATGAGTTAAACATATTCCATGATTTCACTTCTATTGTATTCAGGATATCTGGTCTTATGCTGACTTTGTTAATCCACTTGGGGTTGAGTTTTATGAAGGGTGATAGATATGGATCTATTTTCATTGTTCTGCATGCAGCTATCTAGTTTGGCCACCACCATTTGTTGAAGATACTGTCTTTTTTCCAGTGTGTATTTTTGGCTTCTTTGTCAAAAGAAGGTATCTGTAGATGTATGGAATTATGTCTGGATCTTTAGTTTGATTCCATTGATCAAAGTGTCTGTTTTTATGTGAGTACCATGCTGTTCTTATTATTATAGCATTGTTAATACATTTTAAATCTGGGATGGTGATTCCATCCCAGCAGTTCTTTTATTATTCAGTATTGTTTTAGCTATCATTTGTGTATGTTTCCACACACAAGTTGAAGATTTTTTTTTCAGTTTCTGTGAGAAATTGTGTTGAAATTTTGATGGCGATTGCATCATATCTATAGATGCTGTTTTTATAATATTAGTTTTACCAATCCATGGGGATGGAAGGTCCTGCCATCTTCTATTTTTCAATTTCAATTTCTTTCTTCAGTGTCTTAAGGTTTTTATTATACAAATCTTTTATTGCTTCATTAGAATTATCTCAAGATATTTTTTTAAGGTTATTGTGAAAGGTACTGTTTCCCTGATTTCTTTCTCAGTCAGTCATTTGTATATTGGAAGTATGGTGGCTTGAACGAAAATGGCCATAGGCCCATAGGGAGTGGCACTATTAGGGGGTATGGCCTTGTTGGAGTAAGTGTGGCCTTATTAGACAAAGTGTGTCACTAGGGGAGCTTTGAGGTTTCAGATTCTCAAGCCATCACATTCTCACCTCCTCTCTCTTCCTGCTGCCTGCTTATCCAGATGGAGAACCCTTGGCATCATGATTGCCTGTGTGTTGCCATGTGTCCATGATGATAATGGACTAAACCTCTGAACTTTAAGCCAGCCCCAATGAAATGTTTTCCTTTATAAGAATTGCTGTGGTCAGGTGTCTCTTCACAGCAATAAAACCCTAACTAAAACAGAGATCTATTGATTTTTGTTTGTTAATTTTGTATCCTACTACTCTGCTGAAAGTCTTTATCAGCTGTAGTTTTTTTTTTTCCTGGTGAAATATTTATGTATAAAATCATATCAACTGCAAGTAAAGATATTTTGACTTCTTACTTTCCTTATTGATTTACATATGTTAAACCAACTGCATTTCTGGAATGAAGCCAACTTGATCAGGGTGGATAATCTTTTTGATTTATTGTTGAATTTGGTTTGCAAGTATTTTCTTAAGATTTTATTCTTCTATGTTCACAAGGGATATTGGCCTATAATTTTCTTTTTTTTGTTGGGTCGTTGTGTGATTTTGGTATCAGAATAATAGTGGCTTCATAAAAAGATTTAGGAAATGTTTCTTCTATTTCTGTTTTATGGACTAATCTGAGGAGCATTTGCATAGTTTAGTTCTTCTTTGAAGGTTTGGTAGAATTCTGTGCTGAATCCATCTAGCCCTGGAAATTCTTTTGTGGGGGTTGGGGAGAAAATTCTTTTTCATAATTGCTTCTATTTTATTAGGGATTATGAATCTACTGAAATTGTTTATTTCATCTTGATTTAACCTTGGAAGGTCATATATACCAAGAAATCCTCCATTTCTTTTAGACTTTCCAGTTTGGTGGAATACAGGTTTTTAAAGTATATCCTTATGATTCTCTGAATTTCCTCAATGTCTGTGGTAATGTCTCCCTTTTGCTCTCTAATTTTATTAGTTTAGATCTCCTTTTTTTTTTTTTTTGTCTTTTAGTTAGTTTGTCTAAAGTTTTGCTGTTAGAGGAATAGTCTTGTGTGAGAGCTAAGGTGTACATTCCAGGGGTTACATTCAGAGGCCTGTGTGGTATGGATGGAATGTAGAAACACTTTTAATCCCAGTATTCAGAAAGCAATGGTGGTCCACGTCTTTAATCCCTAGAAAAAACAGTAGAAGCAGACACAGGAAGCAGAACTCAGGAGTCAGTGTCACACAGGAAGTGACATCTGAGGTGAGTCAGAGTAAATGGACAAAGAGTAAGAGTTAGCAGATTAAGGACATGACCAACTCTCATGAGAAAAGGCAGTTAAGGGGAGTTACAGGGGAGTTAGTCAATGGATGGAGTGAGTCAGTTGAAGCTTCAGTAAGAAGAGTCAACAGTCAGTTGAAAAGCAGACTGAAAAGACAGTCTGCCAATTCTGGAAAACAGTTTCTGTGTGCTGACTCTGAGGAAACACTTTCCAGATTTTAAGATAGTGTCTGGTTTGCTGGAAAAATAACTGGTCACTTTGTCTGCTGTAAGGGTTCCTTCATGGTGTGGCATTACCGCTTATAGACAGGTTTACAGGAAAAACAAAACAAAACAAAACCATTCAGTTTAACTAAGCGAGTTTTTGGTTCTATGTTGCAGCTTCCACAATAATAGTGGGTCCTGAGCCAGTGGGAAGAATCTCCAGTTGAAACATTCTGGCATTGGCATTCTTTTTCACCACTGCTATGGGGAAACATACTTTTCTTCATAGACATTAAACACAAGACCCACTTGGGCTTCACACACACAAAAATCCATTAGACAACTCAGTTTGTGGAACAGCACACTACCACCAGCAGTGGGAGGGAGCATCAACTCCATGATCAGGAAAAGCAGTAAGAACCTTGCGTTTTCCGGTTCCCAACTGAATTCTTTATCCCTACCATGAAAATGTCTTTCTCTAAAGGCCCTATTCTGTGACTTTTACTTTTGAGTCCTCTTTCTTACTTAATTTTCACAACTTTCTTTTCATAGAGGCTTATTTCTTTTCTCTCTGTCCTCTTCTTCAGGAGCCTTCCATTAATACCTTAATCTCTATCCTCTGGTAGCTTCCCTGAACATACTTTACTGGATTCTGCGAGGTCTAGAATTTCTTTTTCTTGCTTCTCTCCATGTTGGTTTAGCTGGTGTGATGTCAGGGCCCCATGTTGGTATGCCACTTGTAGTTGTATGTTGCTGCTGGGACATCTCAGCAAGAGAGACAGGAGACATACCTGTCAAACCTGCCAGACCTCTGCAGAGGTAACCACTGTCATGGCAAGCACCATCCTCAACAGTGGAACCTCGAGCACCTGAGTTCAGGTGTATTAATTCTTTCAGAACTCCTCAAATATTCTACTGATAGCATGTGCAGATCATTAGCAATTAAACAAACCCCATAGAAATCCAACACCTAACACCTGCAGATAATACAAAACACCAAGGCCTTTGTATTCCTTTTTCCCAACAGTGCACAAAAACATAACCAAAATAAGCTTCCCCAACATTTCAGTTCAAGGATTAAGACTAGAGTATAAAGAAGCCAAAATGCTGTAGGCCTCCAGGGCACTGGGCAAGAACCAGTGATTTAATTAGGCAAAAGAATAAATCATCTTTGAACAACACTTTGTCAATCTTGGTGATTTTCTCAAAGAACCAATTCTTTGTTTCATTGATTCAATATATTCTTTTGTTTATTTTTATTTTATTGATTTTACCCCTGAGTTTGGTTATTTCTTCCCATATACTCTTGTTTTTATTTGAATATTATTTCTTTTTGTTTTTCTGAAACTTTTGAGTGCGTTTAAGGTATTAACATGAGAATGCTCCAGTTATTTTGGTTGTTAGCCTTACTTTTAATGACTGAGCCATATCTCCAGCCTTCTCTTTCTCTTTTTTTTTTTTTAGTGCTATAAACTTGCCTCTTATAACTGCCTTCATTTTTTCCCCATAGGTTCGGGTATGTTGTGTTTGTATTTTCATCCGATTTCTAAAAGTTTTCTATTTCCTTCTTGATTTCTGTCTCAACCCAGTTTTCATTCAGTAGTGAGTTGCTTAACTCCATGAATTTGTAAGCTTTCTGAGGTTTCTGCTCTGTTG
The DNA here is from genome assembly GCA_026225945.1 of Cricetomys ansorgei. Lineage (NCBI taxonomy): Eukaryota > Metazoa > Chordata > Mammalia > Rodentia > Nesomyidae > Cricetomys > Cricetomys ansorgei. Next base: position 20,067,790 of record JAMJFZ010000239.1, read on the forward strand.
ATACCCATCTTTAATGCACAATGATTTGCTAGGATGTAGGATATTATTTCAATTTTTTAATATCTGTTGGGACTGTTTTTATGTCCTATGGTCAGTTTTGGAGCTGTTGTTTAGATAGAATATTCTCTAGCTGTCTATTAGGGACACTGGATTTATAATATTGTTTAACTCATTTCTCTGTTTAGTTTTTATCTGGATGAGCTATACATTGGCAAGAGTCAGGTATTGAAATCATCCTCTATCATTGGCTTAAGGTCACTATGTGACCTTAAGTATATCTTTTATAAAATTTAGGGCCATTCTGTTTAGTGCATAAATGTTTAGAATTATAAGATTCTTTTGGATTTTTCTTTTAATGACTATGTAGTATTTTCTATCCCTTTTGAATAATTTTAGTTTGAAGTCTACTTTATAAGATATTAAAATAGCTATGCTTGCTTGCTTCTTGGTTCCCATTTGCTTGGAATACTTTTTCTGTTCCTTTATCCTAAGGTGATTTTTGTACTTGAAGTTGAGGTGCTTTTCTTGTATGCAGCAGAAGGATGAATCCTGGTTTGTAATCCAGTTGGTTAGTCTATGCCTTTTCATTGGTAAATTGAGATCATTAATATTGAGAGTTATTAATGAGTAGTGTTTATTAATTTAATTCCTGTTATTTTGTTATAGTGTTTTTTCTTCTCTTTTGATTTATTGTTCTGGAATTATTTATCTGGCATATTGTCTTGGTTAGTTGTTTATGTTCTAATTAGTAGTTTGAACATGTGAGAGTGGGGCCTAAAAATGAGGCAAACTAAAGTATCATGCAATAGTCAACTTTATTCAAAGCATCAGACAATTCATAACATGGACATTAAGAAGAGTCACCTGAATAAAGTGTACGTGTTTTTGAAGAAATTGAGGTCACATGAGTCTTGTTTTCTCACAAGCACTCATAATTCACCTTGCATGACTCCTCCCGTCCTGGACATGTTCCAACAATTGTTCATGTTTGTGTTTTTGCACTGGGGTCTAGGCATCTGGACTTAGGATGTTTGAAGTGTTTCTTGTTGAGATACCAGATCTCACCCTTGTTGGATCAGTGTTCCATTCTTTGGTTGCTGTTGGCCACTCTGGTTCCTAGCCAAATGTGGCAGCTGTTAGGCCCCTGAGTTATAGCCAAGTCTGGTGGCAGTAGTAGACAGTGGTTCTGCAGGTCAACAAAGAGTCAAATAGGAGCAGAGATGAGATAATAGAAATGGCTGAAAGGTGTGATGGGGAAGAATTAGGTAGACCCTGGACACTTGGCTCTACAGCTAGAGGCTGAGTCCTGTGGGGATGTAGGTAGGCTGGGAGGAGGAGCTCACGTGGGCTAGTGGAAGCTGATGTAAGGTCTGAAGAGACTGCAATGAAGGGAGTGGAGGAAGATAAAGTTGGCTTTCTTGAGTCCCAGCCAAGTGGGGTGCTGTCCCTAATACAGAGTTATTCTTCCAGTTGTCTGAGAGCCACAGAGAAGTGGAGGTGGGCTAGAAGGAAAGGCTGAAGGAATGGCAGGGAAGAACTAGCCATTAGTTCTTAAGAACAAAACAGATCTAGATAATAACTTGTTCTTCTATGGGGTAAAAATTGCATTTGGGTTTCATATTCATTTGAAAAGATCAATATTGATGCCAACTCACTGGTGATGAAGTGGGAGCAACAGAGGGTTGGGAAGAAACCAGAAAGCAGACATTATCTGAGCCACAATACTGGGCTGGGTTTTCCTCTGTTTGCCTTGTGACTCCATCACTAGCTTTAGACCCTGGGGTAAATGACTGGATCCTGCGACGTGTCTGAGTCAGTTATGAAATAGATGCTAATCCAAGTTGAGCAACTATATAAAGGGACTATGAAGTGACTGGGCTCCAGTGCATCTTGAAGCTGATGCTTAGGTTGAACTAGGCCAACAGAAGCTGAAAGGGTAATTTTTATGCCAAAGGGAAGGCCAGCTGAATTATTTTTACAGGCTGTTGAGGATAGAAGGAGTATCAATAAACTATAGTTTAACTTGAACTACTAAATTTAACACCAGCAGATGCCTGGTTTTATTCCATAGTACTATGGGTCTATAGAAATTATTTTATATACATGTATGTAATAACATGTTTCCAGCTCACACATATGCATTGTATAAAGGTTAGAGGAATCAAAGGGTATAATAGCAACATCTTACTCTCCACCTCCTTCAGGTCTCCTAGTGACACAGTTTCCTTCCCAGAAGGGACAGCAATTGCTGGGTTCCAACTTCCTACCTTCTTCTATATCTCCATTCTATGGCTGACTGTCCTCCCCAGTCTTAAATACTCCTGCCCAGGAGCTTCTCAGAGTATATCTCCTCATGCCTTCTTAAGTTGAACTTTATTTATCCATTTTCAAAGCCTCAATGTTATTTATTCTTCTCTCCTTTTCATTTCTATCTAACAAGTTTCCCACATCTGATCCCTGCATGTGCTGCTCCTATTCCTTTACACCATTCTTCTCTGGCCTATTTGACCTTTCTGCTTCTTTGTGACTCAGGTTAGCTTTGTTTATTTCCCTGTTTGTTTCCACTGCTTTTCATTTCCTTATTCTCAAACTTTTAGGTCATTATTTCAACCTGGGATGTCTATATCTTATCTGGTGCCTTGATGTTTATTTGAGTTCCTGACTTCGTTATTCCCAAGTGACACAAAACATGTTAAAGATTCTAGGTGAAGGTACTTGCCACTAAGCCTGACAACCTGAATTTGGTACCTGGGAACCCCATGGCAGAGGGAGAGAGAACTGGCTACCACAGATTCTTTTCTGACTCTCTCATACACTCATACAGTATTATAGATTTGCTTATATACATGCTCTCTCTGTCTGAATAAACAAATACAAAATTAAATAATAAAGTATTAACAAATATTAATAAACTTTAAAACAATTAAATTTTAATAAATGAATAAATATTAATAAAAATGAATACATACTTAACAATAAAGTATTAAGTTGCATCAAGGGCTGGAATTATATAAATTAAATGTCAAAAGATTTAAAGAGGTAACAAAAGCTTTCAGTTGGAAGTTTATCTTTGATTCATAAGAATTAAATTAAATAAATGAATTTGCTCATGATAAGGTCTTTTTTTTGAAAAATAATGAATAATGACTCAGAAAGTTTTTGGATCATTAAATGTGCACATATTTAGAACTTAGCTGTGTGCAGTGACCCATGCTGGTCGAGAGCGTGGCTTTTACTGTCAGGAAGGCCTGGGTTTTTCACCAAATGTCTGTGTAACTTTGATCAACTTGTCACATCTTTTTAAGTTTTGATTCTTGCCAGGAAAATGAGTGAAGGCAAGTGCAGCCACTCAGTAAATGTTTGATAAGTTCTATGTTATTGTTGCTGCCATACATTCTACTATTTTGTATGGTTCACCTTCTATGTTGCAAAATAGTTGACTATTCTCCCAAATTATCCAAAAACCATTTATTTCTGAATCCTCTAAACCTCTACAATATTGGGAAAGGGATTTAAAAGACATGATTATGTCAAGTATCTTTTAAAAGAATTATCTGGGGTTATTCAGGTGAACACCATGTTAACACAAAAATCCTTCAAAGATGGAGGAAAAAGGCAGAAGGGCAGCAGGAAACATGACAATGGTGCCAGTGTCAGAGTTGTAATTATATGCAAAAGAGATTCAACCCACCATTGCTGGCTTTCCACATGGAAAAGGGCTTGAGACACGAAGTGTAGGTACCCTCCAGAAAAGAGGGCGACAAAGCAAGGAAATACCTGTTCCCTGGTGACTTCTATAAAGAATCCCCTTGCTGGCACTACCTTGATTTTAGTTCTGTGTGACCTCTTCCAGACTTCTAGAATTAATTGTAAGGTAATCAGATCACATTGCTTTAAACAAGCAAGTTTGTGGCAATTTGAAGGACTATCAATAAGAAATGACTATTTCTCCCTAGTACGACTCCTTTTAATCAATTTTGTATATATCAGTGTCTATAGTATCAGTGTTGGATGCCAACATAGGCCAGTCAATAAGTCAGAATTCCTAAGGATATTAGTAGACAGGCATAGTAGCTTGTAACTTGATCTTTTTAATGGAGAAGAGGAAGCCAGATTAACCATAACCCAATGTTTTCCAATTAGATTAGATTCCAATCCAATTAGATTCCACTGAAGTACAGTTAAAAATACTGGGGAAATTCCCACCCCACTGCCAAGGACAGAACTTAACTGGCAATAGGTTTAGCTACAGCCCTGCCAGGGTTTCCCCATTTCCAAATAGCTATGGCTAGTTTTCAAGATCAACATATATTGAGCACATGATATGTGTAGTGGTTATACTGAATGCTTCAATATATTGTCTTAGTCCTTTCAAAATTCCTATGGTTGTCAAAAGAAATATGATTATGTGTTTTTCAAATTTTAGGTCATGGCTCATTGGATTTTTTTATCAGTTTTGTGGGAGTCACTAGCAGTTCATATAGCACAGTGGGATATAATACTCGTGCACTGCATGAAATAAGAGTAGGCATATTTTCATAAAATTTTAGTTTCAAATATAAACATGATAGTATGTACATACTATTTAAATTAATTTGTATATGTAGTGACTTATATTAAAAACACACTTCTTGCCATTGGCTATATTTCTTACAGTGGTTTATATTAAAGATTTTTAAACCACCAATGATATGATTAAGAATGTAGTCTCCAAAGACAAAGCTAATTACTTTCATTCCAATTACTTATTTTACTGGTTCTGTGATCTTGAGCATGTTACTTACTCTTTCCATATTGTTACCTCATAAACAGGGCCTTTTGAGTAGGAAATGAGTTAAACAGAGTACAGCACTTTAACAGTGCCATAATACTTAGTGCTTGAATGTTTCTTAGTGTCATGAGGGTTAGTAAGCGGCAGAACCAGATTCCTGCTTTGTCTAACAAAGTTTACTCTTTTAGCTACTATGTGTCATTGCTTGAGTTTCAAATTCAAGCCAACTTTATATAAACTTAGATGCTCTCCCTCACTCCCTTCTCTTTTCCCGAGACAGGGTTTCTCTGTATAACAGCCCCAGCTGTCCTGTAACTCACTGTGTAGACAAGGCTGACCTTGAACTCACAGAGATCCACCTGCCTCTGCCTTCCAAGTGCTGGGATTAAAGGGGCGCACCATTCTTAAAGTAAACAATAGAAGACTAAATCTCCTTTTATGGTTATCAACAACCAAAATACCATGCCCTCTCATCTCCTGCAGGCCTAGTTGGCATAGTCTTATCTCTGAGGAAACACAGACTTTGTGACTTGTTCTGCTCTGGATAGCAAGAAAAATACCATGTGGAAAGCAGCAGGTGGCTTTGCCCGTGCAGAACAAACTGATTCACTTACATTTAAACAGTGGGGTCCCCTGTAGACTATATCCAGAGGGACTCGAGTGATGGAAGAAATCTAGCAGGAATCTGGAGGGGATCATTAGGTAACTGTGTCATCTGCTTGGGCCTTCGTTTTGTTTCCTTCCTGCTCTGTTTCTTCCCTTCCACTGGGAAACTTAGGTGTGCTGTTAATTGTTTAAAACATATTTTGGCCCACCTGGTCATTGAAATATCTAGCAACTTGATATTGTTTTTTTATAGCCTCTGATAATTTAGAAAATTAGGAAATTTATGTCTCTCATGTTACAGGTTAATATAACTGAATATTGTTCTAGTCCCTTAAATCACTGGCTTTTTGTTCAGCTAATTACATATCTAAAATGCATTGCATACCATTTCTGAAATGCTTGATTATAGAGTAATTTTGTTGCTAGTTACTCTATTGCTGGGATTTTTTTTCCTTTTGGCTTTCAGATCAGGAAGCAAGTGAGTCTAACCTGTCTAACAGGACCTAGCCATTACACAACAGGTTTTTGAACCGCTAGGGAAAGAAAAGAGGTACATTCAGCTTGTTTGCCCCATGTTAACACATCCAGTTCCTTGTAGTAACAATGGTAATCTTTCAGTTGTAATTCAGTTTGAATATTGTCTGTGGCATGTGGTCCTACTGCCTGAGGGCTGTAACTAGAAGTGAAGATAGAGGCAATAATTCCTTCACAGAAATGTGTCTTTTTCTCTGTTAAAGGCTATGAATAATCTTTGAGGTCAGTGGTAGCCTAACTAAATTAGCAACTCATGGACAGTCGCCTAGTGTCATTTTAGAAGATATGTCATAGAGCTGGTTATTAACCTCTGAGCAAAAGATCTCAACAACTTATCCCATCCAAGAGGTGCTGGTGAAAATTCTAGGGGAGTTGAGCTGCATATTTCACTGTTCTTTATGGGTGGCAGGTGGGAATTGTATGACTTGGGAAGAGATCTCAAAGGGATGCATGTTGGCCTTTCTAATGCACTGAAAATATACTGGGCCCCTCTTATTTCTAAAAAACAAGGAAAAGACAACAGTATGTTTGTCTCTCAGTATTCTTTTTTTTTTTTTTTTTTGCCAAACTCAGGATCTTCTCACTGCAGTCATCTTGGAGCAGGAACATTCTTTTAGACCTTAGATACTCTGGTGGTTGGTGAGGGAGTTAAAAGTCAGAAACCACAATAGATTGTCTTTAGAAATATGTCACATTAAGAGCTTGTAGAGGTGCCTTAATTCATTCAGACTATTGTAACAAAATATTACATGTGTTGTAACTTAAACTAACAGAGTTTTGTTAATTGGTGTGTATTTGTTTTTGAGTTTCAAAAAGATAATTTCTTTCAAGTGTATTATGTATTTGGCCATCTTAATCCTTATACTTTCCTCTCTCCTGATCTTCTCCCTTTACCTTCCTATAACCCCACACCTCCCCTTCTGTTTTTTAAGTATTAGTCACAATACTCTAGAATAACAGAACCAATAGAATAATACATGGTTACATATTACAAAGTGGGTTTATTAAATTGGCCAGGTAGTCCAATGATGGCTGTATGTACACTACAAAATTGGGAAACCTGGTAACTGCTCCAGTACATGAGGTTGGATGCTGGAGCTGTCCCGATCTGGAGCTGAAAACTTGGAGGATTCCTGGAGAGTCACTGGTCTTCATTCCATGTTAGAATGAAGACTGAGGAAGCTGGATTCCAATATAAACAAAGGATGGAACCAGCAACAGAGTAGATGCACTTACCAGCAATGAGTGAAGGAGAGCAGGCAATCAACAAAACTTTCCCCTTAGATCAGTTATGTCTTGGCTGCCACCAAAAGGTGCTGCCTACGCTGGGGGATGGTCTTCCAGCCTCTGTAAACCCTCCTGAGAAATAACCTCACAGGCATTCCCAGAGTCCTGTCTTTTAGTTGAACCAGATCCAATCAAATTGGATCCAATCAAGATTATCCATTACAGAAGTATAGCAAACAAAGATTTTTCTCTCATTCGGTGGATTGTCCCTCCAGTCTGGTGATAATTTCATTTACTGCATAGAAGCTCTTTAATTTCATGCAGTCCCACTCATGAGTTTTTAGCATTACTTCCCGAGTTCTTGAAGCTCCCAGAAAGTATTTGCTTATGCCTATGTGTTGACATATATTCCCTGTTCCCTGTTTCCATGCCAAAGACACTAGAGCATAGAGGTGAAGGCTCCATGTGGGCACAAGCTTGACTTCTCTATGTGCAATGAGTTGTTGTGGGTGTTGTCCTTGGCAGTGGGATCCTGTTGTCAGTTTATGGAGAACAACCTTTTGTCTTAGCAACAGCCAGGGTTGTTTGGGAATTTCCATGAGAGCCTCTTGGCCACCAACTCAATTGAATTCAACCCAGTTCTGCCAATGGACTCCTCTCCAGGCTACATGAGATATCCATTTGAGACTCTGTGTCCCCCATTACTAGGACTTCTCCTTAGGATCATCTTCATACATTCTATAAAAATTCAATTGTACTCGGTTACCATCATCCATCAAATGCCACTCGATTCTAGTTGTCTCTCTTCACACTCTCTCCCTATACCCCATCTCCTCCATTACCTATCTCCACCTACTCCCAGTCTGCTTCCAAAATCCATCATTCTATTTTTTCCTTTCCGAGAGACCATCTCCCTTCTTCCCCAGATCTACACTCTATCAATATCCCTTCAGAAAAGACTATGCCTCCCAGGGATACCAACCAGACAAGGCATAAGAAGATACAATAAAACTAGGCAAAGACACTCAAAACAAGGCTGGTTGAGGCAACCCAGTCAGAGGAAAAGGGTCCCAAGAGTAGGAAAAATATTCAGAGACACACCTACTCTCACTATTAGGAGTCGAATGAGAGACTTTTAATAACTACTTCTATTTCACTAGTGGTTAGAGGTCTAATTATGTTGTTTATCTGATCTTGATTTAACTTTGGTAAGTTTCTCCTATTGAGAAAACTATCCATTTCTTTTATATTTTCCAAGTTTTTAAAGTATGTTCTTAAAATTCTCTAGATTATCTCGGTGTCTTTTGTTATGCCCCTTTTTTGTTTCTGATTTTCTTAATTTGGATATTCTCTCTCTCCTTTTTAGTTAGTTTGGATAAGGGGTTGTCTTATTGATTTTTTTCAAAGAACCAACTCTGTTTCATTGATTCTTTGTATTGTTCTCTCTGTTTCTATTTTATTGATTTCAGTCCTCAGTTTGATTATTTCTTACCATCTACTTCTCTTGGGTGTGCTCATTTCATTTTGTTCTAGAGCTTTCAAGTGTGCTGTTAAGTAGCTATTATGAGATCTCTCCAGCTTTTTCATAGCACTCAATACTATGAAGTTTCCTCCAAGTACTGCTTTCATTGTGTCCTAAAAGTTTGGGTATACTGTGTATGTATTTTCATTCAATTCTAGAAAGTCTTTAATTTTTTTTTCTTTATTTCTGTCTTGACCCAGTTGTCATTCAGAAGAGTTGTTCAGTATTCATGAGTTTGTAAGCTTTCTGTTGTTTCTGTTGTTTTTGATGCTTTATTCTGTGGTGGTTTAATAGGATGCAGGGAGATATTTCAGTTTTCTTTAATCTGTTGAGACTTAATTTGAATCCAAATATGTTATCAAATTTTGGCGAAAGTTCCATGGGGTGCTGAGGAAAAGGGATATTCTTTTGTGTCTGGGAGAAGTGTTCTGTAAATATTTTTCAGGTCCATTTGGTTCAAATTGTCGGTTAGCTTCAGTATTTTTCTGTTTAGGTTTTGTCTGGGTAACTGTCCATACTTCCCTGCTATGTGTTGCAAGTTTCCTTCTGCAATATTAGAACCCTCCTTTGGGTGAAGTTTCCACTTGTTCCTCCTGGACCCTATGGCTATACTATTCTCTGTCTCTTTGCTCCCTCGTGGAGCTTATGGAACCCTCCCTATGGTGGAGTTTGAGACTCTTTCTCCTTTTCTCCTCAGACTCAATTTCCTCCATGGACTCAGAAACTTTCTTAAAGCTTTTCTGTCTTACTGCAGACGGCTTGGCCTAAGTATAGCTCAATGGCCAAAGATTAGCATGTTCGATTTCCAAATTCTTACAGAGTGTAACAAGTGCCACCGCACAAGCAAATGATCCCAAAATCGTTTATCTTGCTCTGCTCTACACTTCCAAAGTCTCTTAGTGCTCAACTCTTAAAAATATTAAAAATTAGCTTTATAGGTTCCTAAAATAAACTCAGGTTAAGAATAACTGATTTAAAGATATTTGTCTATCCTCTTTGTCTTTGCTAGTTTTGTTAAGCCTTATCATTAAGCAATTTCTTTGCTTTCTGCTTTCAAGAAAAAAAAATCTTACGAATGTACTGTAAACTCTGCCTCAGGATTTGTAAGTTCATTGAGTATGGTTATAAAATCTGTAATAAAATTTAGCTTAAAACTTGTAACAAAAGGGATATAGTAAAAAAATATATGTACATGGGTAATCTTAATTTGCTATAACTTATTATATTTGTTATTTAAGTCCTATTTAAAACATGCTATATATGCGACTTGTGTTCAAGTCTTGTTTAAAAAATAGATCTAAAAATGATATGATTATAAAGGTACACTCAGATTAACAGAACCTAGATTAGAAATGTATGCCTAGCCACTTAAATCTTTGCCAGTTCTGTTTAACACCAGATTTCTAAAAATTTTACATAAAAAACAACATAGATATATTTGATAAATTAGCTTTATAGATTCCTAAGATAAACTCAGGTTAACAATACCTGACTTAAAGATATTTATCGATTCTCTTTGTCTTTGCTAATTTTGTTAAGCCTTGGTTATTTAGATAAACTGAGTTGTATAAAAATAGTGATATTACAAAATGGTACACTACAAAAAGATCATCCTAGTCTCTCTATAGACTAAATTTTCAATTCAGATTTTTAAGGTTCAAATTTAACAGGGACAAAGTTATAAAATCCTAATCTTATAGTATGCGTTTTCAAGGTTAAACCTAAAATCAGGTATACTCAAACACTTCAGAGATCTGCTGAATATGGTATATGTTTATTAAAACGTTTCTCATAATAGACAGAACTGTCCCCTCTTAGCCAGAACAGTTAGGTCCCCAAAGAAAACAGACAGGGCATGATGACTCCACCTGGATTGTGGATCCCTTAGTCCCTACCTGTTACAGAATTCCTCTGGCTTTCATATCCTGCCCACTATCCCAAACTCTCCAGCTCAGGGGGGTTCCGTCTTTAGTGTGGACCTTACATTCAATCAGATAATGGTTGTTTACTCCCACAATCTTTGTGCTACTATTGCATCAATATGTCTCATAGGCAAGTTACCATTGTAGGGGATAGGGTTTTTAGCTGGTTTGGTGAATACCTTTCACCTATAGTAGCATGCAGGGTACCTTCTAGTACCATGAACCTTAGTCAGTAAAGGGTCAAGACTCCAGCTAGGCACCAGCTTGTCTTCTGTGTGATGAGATACACAAGTGTTGTGTCTTCAGCAAGTGGTCCTTGCCATCAGTTTGTGGAAAGTGATCAATAGCCTGAGATATTTGGGGTTTTCATGGGACCTCATTGGCCAATGACTTAACTACATGTAGCACATTCCTGGCAGTGTAAATTCACTTGGTAATATAACATGTCTAGATGGGCTTTGTCTTTACCATTATTTGGTGACTCCATTTAGATTTCTTTCATGTATGATTATATTTCAGAAATCTTCTACAGTAGAAGGTTTCTATCAGGCCCTCAATGCCCTGAATGTTAGCTTCCCTCCCCATTTTCCTTCTCCTTCCTCTTTCTTTCCTTCCCATTCCCATTTAATCCTCCAATTCCAGTCTTCCTCTGTTTCTCCATAACAATATATTCTATTTCCTCTTCCTAGGAAGAACCTTTTCTCCCCACTAGTCTGTTACTAGGTATATAGCCTTTGTGGTTATACAAATTATAGCATGTGTATTCAAGGCTTAACATATAAGAAAACACATACTATATTTGACTTTTTGACTCTGTGTTACCTCACTTACAATATTTTTTTCTCCATCCATTTACCTGCAAATTTCTTAATTTCAATTTTTAAACAGATGAATAATATTCCATTGTATAAATGTACTATATTTTCATTATTCATTCATCAGTTGATGGACTCCTAGGCTGTTTCCAATTTCTGGGTATTATGAATAGAGCAGAATGAACATTGATGAGCAAAGTATAAGCTGTGTATAACCTGTGAAGTCCAGATATCCCAAACCTGGAAGAAAAAGTGGGGGAATAGACTTGAACTCATTGGCATAGAAAAAGAATTTCTTAACAGTTCACTGATAACACATGCACTAAGTCAAACAAATTGATAAATGGGACTTCATGAAGCTGATGGTAAAGGACACCATCATTTTTCCATACCATCAGGCTACTAGATAGGAAAAGAGTTTTACAAATTACACATCTGATAGAAGTTTAGTTTCTGATGAACCAAGTCATGTGGGATGACATAAGAGAGACATTCCAGGATGGAATGAAGCTTCAAAAGAACAGGGGGAACAGCCTCAAAGGACTGAACTCCGAGCTGCTTTGCAAAAGCATATTTATTGGTTGTGACTCAAAAGCTATTTAACTTTCTCATACCGGAATCCCCAATCTAATCTTTATGCCTCCTGAAGAAACAATATTACCTCTACAGTCTAAGCCTTTTATTGAGCACTGTTTGTAGTACTCAATAATCCAAGACTTCCTGGTTTGCCAAGAGCATCTTGTAACTGAAGTCTTGCAAAGGTCATAAAGTTCCTCCATAAAACAATTCTAAAAACAAATACTTCTTAGTACAAAGATTTTTTTTTCAAGACAAAAGCGCTTCTAAAAGCATTTACTTCAACCCGGTGTTTATACCAGGTACAATGACTCTACTAAATTTCCCATTACATTTGTATCTAAAGTATATAAATAACTAAAAATACTGGAGAGCAAGAAAACAAATAACGCAATTAAAAATGGGGTAAGAATTGATTATAGAGGTCTCAAAAGATGAAACACAAATGGCTGAGAAACAGTTGAAATGTTCCACATCCCTACTCATTTGGAAAGTACAAAATAAAACCACTTTGTGATTCCATTGTATACCAGCTTGAATGGCCAGAATCAATAAAACAAATGACAAATCATGATATCAAAGATATAGGGAAAAGGAGAAAACTTATTCATTGCTATTGAGGGTAGAAATTTGTACAACCACTATGGAAATCAATATCGTGGTTCTTCAGGAAAATTGGAGTAGATCTTCCTCAAGATTCAGCTATATCATTCTTGGGCATATACCCAAAAGACTTCTACTCAGTCTTATTCAATCAAGAGTCCCAGGAGATTCATATGCACAATTATGACAGTTAATGTTGGTGTGTTTGCTAGTTTTTTTCAACTTGACATGTTAGGGTCATGTGGAAAGAGGAAACCCCAATTGAGAAAATTCCTTTATCATATTGGCCTACAGGGAAGTCTGGGGTGGAGGAGAGGGACATTTCTCGATTACTTTTGGTTGAGAGCTCAGCCTATATTGTAAATGCTACTCCTTGGCAGGTGATCCTTGGTTGTATAAAAAGCAAGCTGAGCAAGCCAGGGGAGCAAGCCATTAAGCAGCATTTCTCCATGATCATTGCTTTACTTTCTGCCTCTAGGTAACAGCCTTGAGTTCCTGCCCTTACTTCCCTGTAACCTATAAAAAGAAAGAAACATTTTCTTCCCCAAATTCTTTTTGTCGTGATGTTTATCAGATCAATAGGAAGCAAACTAGAGCAGTTGTCAACTTGACAGAATCTAAAATTATTGATGATACAAGCCTTTAAGTATGCCTGTGTGGAATTTTCTATATTAGATTAATTGATTTGGATAGTGTCACAACCAAAGTGGGTGACACCATTTCATAGGCTGGGGTCCTAGATTGAATAAAACAGAGAAAGCAAATTGAGCACAAGCATGCAATGCTCTTTTCTTCCTGATTACCTATACCCACTCAGTATGACTAACTACCTCACGCTTCTTCTACAATAACTTCCTTGTAATGATAAACTGTACACTTAAAGGATGAGCCAAAATAAACCCTTATGTTGTAGTTGTTAGATAGTGTGTCATAATAATTAGACAAATAACCAAGACATCAATAAAGGTAGAAAAGTAATAGAGCATTTCATGTAGGTTAGAGATTTGAAGTATTTATGGCTTTTCTGCTAGAATGTGTAGTCAACCTACAGAATTTTATAACTGCCCCCAATTTAATATCTTAGACCACAGAACTAAGGACTTGTCTTGGCTTCAGAGTTAGTGTCTTGTAGTCTTAATTGCAATCTAACATGGTGCCAAACACACAGAGAAAATAGAGTCATTATGTATTTGAGACTATTTTTTAATGCATATGGGTCATGAATGTTCTGTATAATTCTCAATAAATAATTATTTTTATATCATAATTTTACAACCCCATATAAATGAATAATGTATTTCCATAGTCATTATTTGAATGGCCAGTTGGAGAGGTTAAACATGTATAACTAGTTCAGTCTCAACAATAAAGTTCAGAAGATCATATAAAGACTTCTTAGTTTCATTTCTATGCCAGGCTTCTGTGAAGAGAATAAAGCTACAGAGTTAAGGAAGCTGGTAGGAGTCCAACATACTCTGGGTACCTGTGTGAATCACTTCTGATTCATATATGTTCTTTCATAGTCTTAATAGTGAAGGATATTTGGAGATAAAAAGATTAGAATAATTTTGAGCTCATTAAATTATAGATTGGCATCTTTTGTGAGGATTTATCTTCCTGGTACAACATGTTTTCAGGCTTTTATTTTTTTGTTATTTTTGACTTAGATTTTAAATCCTCCAATTATGAAAAATAAAATGTAGTTTTTTGGACTCACTGCTCTATAATTAGGGAGCATAATGAGAATGCCTTTTAGGATTCTCTGGTGTGTCTGTACTAGAGAGTAAAGTACAGAAATCAGGCCATGGTTCACAAGATTCAGGATTTATTTTCAAATAAGTTCATGGAAAGATAAAAGTTTTGAATGGCCATGGAAAAGCTCAGCATTTTAAAGATGAGGCACTGTTAAAAAAATATGGTCTGTGGAAAACAGAGAAAATAGTGAAGATGCAGAGATGTTGCCCCAAGTCTTTAAATATTTGTAGAGAACCAGAATGCTGATGCCTCTAAAAAGGAAATACACACGTGTTTGTATTTCACTGATAGTTTGACTCTCCACTGATGATTGTAGAGTGAGCCTCAGTGAAAGTAGGGACCTCAGGACCTCACTGTCAAGACTTATGTGTTTTGCCCCAGGAGCATCACACAAGTCACCCTTGCCATCTGACTCTTGCCTCAGGCAAGATGTGAATGAGATCTTGGTTCTCAGTTCCAGTCCTAATAGGACATGCAGCCTTTCTCCAGGCCCTCATAAAACCACTAAGAGTAATTATAACCACTGATGAGCATTTACCAGAGATGCGAAAATAATGGAAAATTAGAGCATCATGCTGCATGCTTTTCATAGTTCAGAACCATGGCTGCTTATAGGAGTTCTGGAAAGAGGGCCATTTGAGAAGGTCTGTTTTAGTGTTCCCAGGTACTGATCCTTTTGTGTATCTTTAGGAATTTCTCTCCAGTCTCCTAGAAGATGGTTTTCAGTGATTGTTGAATCACCTCTTTTCAGTCTTGAACTCAACAGCTTATCTGGGGAAGGGAGCAGCACAAGGGAGAAGCATCTTGTGAGCTCTGGAAATAAAACACAAGTTCCTATTGCTGACATTCACTTAGGGAAAACATGGTAGGTTGTAGATATTTAAGAAGCAAGCAGTGAAGGAAGCAACTAAACAGTAAGTTCTTGAGAAAAGTACCAAAACACCTGGCATGCCGTGCTGCTGCTTCATAATGGAGAAGGGTTCTCAGAGCACATGCATCATTAAAGTAGTTGTAGTGAGGGTTGTACTTTCCTATTATTTTTCCAAGTTTTTAGAGGAAAATTGTGCTACTCTTCATTTTGAACTAACAGTATATATATTAGATAGTATATATAAAATTTAGTTCATATGAATATGCAATTGTCTCTTGGCATTTGTGGGTATTGATCCTTCTAAAATCCACACATGCTCAGTCAAGCCCCTCACATAAAATGATGCAGTAATTTATTCACATATTGGTCTGTTAGATCTCTTCTAGATTATTTTTAGTATTGAACACAATATGAATGTTGTGTAAATAGTTGGGATGTTGTATTGTTTAGAGGATAATGATAAGGAAAAACCTGTACATGTTCAGAACTGGCACAAGTTTTTTCAGGTACTTTCATTAGTGGTTGGTTGTTTCCAGATGTTTGGGCTTAACTGTTATGCATGCCATCTTTTGGACATTATTGAGAAGATTTCTAAGATGAAGCTGGGGAAGCAGGCAGATCAGTGAGAGCAGCCTGAATTTGGAAGTGCTGTCCAAATTTTGATTCTTTAACTTAGAACTGCCTCTGGTGCTTGGAAATACTCATTTCTGGTTCCCAGTCTTTGCTGACATAATTACAGTTTCTGGAAGTAGAAAGGAAACAAGGGTTTGTAACATGAATCAGGTGATTCTTTTACTCACAACAGTTGGGAACATTTGGTTTGAGATGTGGTATTACTTTGAAACCAGAATTTTCTCTTCTCTTATTAATTATCTTATAGAATAAAACATAGGCAATATTTTTGTAACCATAGTACTTCTTAGGGTTTAGCTAGTAGTTGAATCATAGAGGAAAATATGGTGAAAGCAGTTAATTTAGATAGTTTGTCCTTCAAAATACAATGCCACAAAGAAGAATTGCCACAAAAAGGAGAATATATCGACAAAATATATCTGATGATAGACATGTCTGTGATCTAAAAAGAACTTATGGATCAATATAAATGATAAACATCTGGTAGCAAAATATAGGTTTTGAAAACTTTATAGTCATTTCATTAAATAAATTATATGAAAAACAAATAAGGATATGAAAAGATGTTCAACATTAGTTACTAAGGGAATAAAAATCAAAATCATGATGGAATGTCCACCAAAGAGTGGTATGTGACTGTTTTTAAATTTTAAAATAATTTATTACATATATATGCCACATATGAATGCCATTGCACATGAGCAAAACTTAGAAGATGATTGGTAGTTGGTTCTCTTTAATACTTGTGTCCCAGAATTTAAACTCAAGATGTCAGGCTTGGTGGCAAGTGTCTTTATCTTTTGAGACATCTTGTTGCTCTATTTATTTTTGATTGATACCCCAAGTAGACATCATATGCTAGCAAATAAGAACCTCATTACCAGGAATTACATTTTTTTGAGTTATTGGCCAATGGGGTCACATAGATTACAAAACATTACAGGCTATTGCCATTACTCTTGGATACTTTCTAGAACCGGTAGTAAAACTGTTGCTAAAGACATAATACACTTGAGTCATGGAATCTGAAGAAATCAAGCTTATACTCACCTGGAAGCTTCATTTATACTAGATAATTTTCTAGCATGCTGTGCATGCTACCAGAGGAAAAAGTAATCATCAATCTTACCCAGCTATGTACTGTACAAGCTACAACAAGAACTGACTTAACAAGACATTCCCATTAGTGCAACAGTGGCATGAATGTTCTGGTGGTAACCATGGGATATCTATATCACAACTCTTCCCCATGGTGCTATGATCTTGACAGAAGAGGGAGGGAAGTAGAAAGGTTGTAAGAGCCAGAAGTGGTAGATAACTTCAAGGAAACAATGTCTTCTGGATACAATAGTGAAGTTGCACATATGAGTTTACAGAAATTGTGACAGTGTGCACAACACCTCTGAAAGCAGAAGCCAGGCAAATTCCATTATAGAAAGAGGAAAGTGGACACAGAATGGACACAGAATCCCACCAGAAGCCATGGAGCTATTGGCAATTGATAGCTGCTGGGAAAGAGAGAGTTCTCTTTAGTGATGTGACCCTAGGTAAGTCAACCATACTGAAGATCAGGCCCCCTTGCCAAGAATACTTAAGTAGTACAATGGACCCCATAGGTTTAAAAAAAGATAACTCTTAAGTTGGATTGTTAAGGAGGTAAGAGTGGAGATGGTGAATCTGGAAGGAGTTGGGGTAAGAGTAAATGTGACCAAAATACATTGAATTAAATTCTCAAAGAATTAATACAAATATTAGTAAAACAATAACAAAAACAAAACACTCAGAAGAATTCCAAATGTTCCTCAATTAGGAATGAATAAATTGTTGTATAACTATGCATAGAGTTCTACTCAGTAGTAGGAAATAATGTGATATTATTTTAAATGATCCCATTATTGAAATATTATGTAATATATGATTCCATTTATTTAAAATTCTAGACAACATGGGGAGAGGAATGGATTGACTACAAAAAAGGAAAGAAAAGATGACCCTTTATTTTTATTTATTTTTTAAATTTATTTTTAAAATAATACTTTTATTAATAACTTGAGTTTCATACAATGCATTCTTGATAATATCCTCTTTCCATTCCTCCCACCTCTCAAAAAAAAAAAAAAAAAAGAAAAAGAAAAAAGAAAGAAAGAAAATTAGGTCAAGTTTGTGTGGCAAGAACATGGATTGCTGGCATCACCATGGTCTTTGGAGGTTGAAGGCTGTTCTGATCATGGACATTCACCTGGCCCATACTAGTCAGAGATGAAGCATGACAGAGTTCAACCTGAAGTTGGGCATAACTGCTAAACCTGGATAACAACCAGGTGTCCTGATATTCTGCAAGTACTAGGGCATCCTGTTGGATCCCCAATATCCAGGGACCAGGACCTCCCATAGGCAACTAGGCAACTAGTCATCCCTCAGGCACCTGGACATCACACAGGCACCCAGTTATTCTGTAGCCACTGGTCCCTCCCACAGGCACCAGGGTCTCCCTCAGGTACCCAGACATTCTACAGGGACCTGGATATTTCACAAACACCCAGATATTCATCCCTCAGGCACCAAGACCTCCCATTAGCATCAGGGAATCCCACAGATGCCCAGGCATCTTGCATGCATCCAGCCAACCTGTAGACACCTGGACATCACACAGGCACTCAGTCTTCCCACAGGTACCTGCAGGGATCTGTTCATCCCACAAGCAGCTGGACATCCCACAAGCAGCTGGACATTTGTCAGGTTCCCAGATACCCAGCAGGTACCAGGACCTCCCACAGGCACAGGGGCCTCCTGTAGGTACCAGGATGTTCCACAGGGACTGGGATATCCTGTAGGCATCCAGAGATTGCATAGGCACCAGGGCCTCACACAGGCACCAGAACCTCCAGAGGGCACCAGACTTTTTATTCTTAAAATTCAAAATAATGTATTTCAAATTGGTAAATCTCTTGAATGTAAATCGTACATTAATACAGTGAAGTAAATAGTGGAGAGATTAATACTTAAAGGAAATAGTAAGAAAAACTCTTCAGGATAGTTAAGGACTTTGTGTTGATTAGTTTTATGTCAATTTGACACAAGCTATGGCAGTTGTTCTCAACCTTGCTAATGCTGTGATCCTTTAATACAGTTCCTCATGTTGTGGTGACCCTCAGCCACATAAAATAAAATTATCTTATTACCACTTCATAACTGTAATTTTGCTACTGTGATGAATCATAATGTAAATATAAATATCTGATATGCAGATGGTCTTAGGCAACCCCTGTGAAAAGGCCATTTGATTCCCCACAAAGAACCTATTGTGACCCACAGGTGAGAACAACTGAGCTAGCATCATCAGAGAGGGAGGGAGCCTCAATTGAGAAAACATCTCCGTAATATCAGGCTAAAGCCAAGCCTGTAGGGCATTTTCTTAATTAGTGATTGATGTGGATGATGAGGGAGGGCCCAGCCCATTGTGAGTTGTGCCATCCCTGGGTTCTATAAAAAAGGAGGCTGAGCAAACCATGGAAGTAAGCCAGTAAGCAGCACCTCTCCATGGCATCTTCATCAGTTTCTGCCTCCAGGTTCCTGCCCTGCTTGAGTTTCTGCTCTCATTGTTTTTGATTATGAACTGTTATATAGAACTGTGAGTGAAATAAACTGTTTCTTACTCAAGTTGGTTTTGGTCATGGTTTCATTACAGCAATAGTAACCCTAACTAAGGCAAAAGTTTCTCAAGAAGATTCCAATTACTCAGGAAATAATGTTAGCTGTTGATAAAGGAGATCTCATGATGTTAAAAAGCTTCACAAAGCACAGAGGCTCCCTGCTTGGATCAGAGGCCACCCCATCTGCCACAGCTCCAGATAGGCTGCTCTCCCTACCACAGAATACCCACACTCCTTTACACCCCCAATCCTCCCTCTCCTGTGTGTTGCTGCCTTGCCCCACCCCCAACTCAAACATATTTTCCCTGCTTGGACCTCAGGCACACCAGATACTGCAATTCCAGGTCCACAGAGTCCCTCTAAGCTCTTGGTACCCTCCCTCTTTCTGACCCCCTCTTGCCCCCCTGCCTTGTTGTCACCTTGTCCTACCACCCAACTCAAGTGGAAGCTCCCTGCTGGACCAGAAGCCAAGCCAGCTTTCAGAACTCCAGGGGAGATTCACTACAGGACTGAGAGCCCACACCCTCCCAAACCCCACCCACCAACTCCACTGGAAATCTCCAGCTTTACTCCAAGCCATACTGACCAGAAGACCAGAGAAGAAACAGAACACAAGGAACTAAACTCTCATTTGATAAAGAAAAACTTAGGAATTGGCACCTAAACCTATAATCACCCCAAGCTCAGATTCTTAAATGCCAGCCTAAGAACACAATCAACAACAACCAGGGTAGTATGCGACCACCAGAGCCCAACTGTCCTACAAAAATTCCTGAATAGTCTAACACAGCTGAAATGGAAGAAAAACATCTTAAAACCAACTTTATGAAGATAATAGAGGTCCTTAAAGAGGAAATGAATAAATTCCTCAAAGAAATCAATGAAAAGACAAACAATTGTAGGAATTAAATAAGCACATCAAAGAAACATAGGAAAACACAAACAATTAGAAGAAATGAATAAATTCCTGAAAGAAAGCCAAGCAAAAACAAGCAAACAATTGAAGGAAACAAACAAAACTGTCCAAGACCTGAAAATGGAAATGGAAGCCATAAAGAAAAGACAAAACAAGGGAATCCTGTAAATGAAAAACCTAGAAAAGTGATCAGGAACTACAGAGGCAAGCTACAGCAATAGATTACAAGAGATAGAAGAGAGAACTTCAAGAGTTGAAGATACTATAGATGAAATAGATACATCAGTAAAGGAAAATATTAAATCTAAAAAATTCCTGACACAAACATCTAGGAAATCTGGGACAATATGAAAAGACCAAACAAACCTAAGAATAATAGGAATAGAGGAAGGAGAAAATTTCCAGCTCAAAGGGCCAGTAAATATTTTCAAAAATTATTATGGAAACTTTTCCAAACCTGAAGAAAGAGATGCCTATAAAGGTACAAAAACCTTATAGAACATCAAATAGACTGGCCAGAAAAAAGTCCCCTCACCACATAATAATCAAAACACTAAACATACAGAACAAAGACAAATACTAAAAGCTGCAAAAGTACAAGTAACATACAAAGGCAAACCTATGAGAATTACACCCTTATTCTCAACAGGGGCCCTAAAAATCATATGGGCATAGACAGAACTATTAAATACTCTAAGGTAACAACACAGATGCCAACCCAGACTACTATACCCAGCAAAATTTTCAATTACCATAGATGGAGAAAACAAAATATTTCATGATAAATCCAAATCCAAACAATATCTATCTACAAATCCTGCCCTACAGAACGTACTAGAAGGAAAACTCAACCCAAGGAGATTAACTTCACTCAGGAAAACACAGGAAATAAATACTCACACTATCATAATCAATAGGAGCAACATACACACACACACATACACACACACACACACACACACACACACACACACACACACACACACACACCACAACCAACAATAACTACAAAATAACAATTATTTGGACATTGATATTCCTCAACATTAATGGTCTCAATTCCCTAATAAAAAGACACACACTAACAGAATGGGTGCAAAAACAGAATCCAATCTTCTGCTGCATAAAAGAAACACCTTAACCTCAGAGATAAACATTACCTCAGAATAAAGGGTTGGGAAAAGATTTACGAATTAAATGGACCTTAAAAACAAGCTGGTGTAGACATTTTAATATCCAACAAAATAGATTTCAAGCCTAAATTTATCAAAAGAGATGGGAAGGATACTTGATATTCATTAAAGGAAAAATCCACCAACATGATATTTCAATTTTTAACATCCATGCCCCTAACATAAGTGCTCCCACGTTTGTAGAAGAAGCATTTCTGAGACTAAAAACATACATTGACCCTCACACACTGGTAATGAGAGATTTCAATACCCTACTCTCACCAACTGAAAGGTACCCAGACAAAAACTAAACAGAGAAATACTGGCGTTAACATGTTATAAACCATGTGGACCTAACAGGAATTTATAGAACACTTTACCCACACACAAAAGAATAAACCTTTTTATCACCACTTCACAGA
The DNA here is from genome assembly GCA_026225945.1 of Cricetomys ansorgei. Lineage (NCBI taxonomy): Eukaryota > Metazoa > Chordata > Mammalia > Rodentia > Nesomyidae > Cricetomys > Cricetomys ansorgei. The sequence goes on from JAMJFZ010000239.1 coordinate 20,089,788, forward strand.
ACCTTCTCCAAAATTGATCACATACTTGACCACAAAGCAAACCTCAATAGATACAAGAGAATTGAAATAACCCCCTGCATCCTATCAGACCATTACAGATTAAAGCTCAACTTCATCAACAAAAGAAACAACACAAGGCCTACAAACTCTTGGAAACTGAACAACTGTCTACTGAATGTCGATTGGGTCAAGACAGATATGAAGAAAGAAAGTAAAGGCTTTCTAGAATTCAATGAAAATGAATCTACCACACACCCAAGCTTTTTGGACACAATGAAAGCAGTGCTAAGAGGAAAATTCATAGTACAAAGTCCTTACCAAAAAAAGTGGAGATATCACATATTAGCAAATTAAGAGTGCATCTGAAAGCCCTAGAACAAAAAGAAACAAGCACACCTGAGAGAAACAGAAGGCAAGAAACAATCAAAATGAGAGCTGAAATCAATAAATAATGAATAAATAAATAAATAATAAAAATAAATGAAATCAATAAAATAGAAACAAAGAGAACAAATCAATGAATCAATGAAACAAGGAGCTGGTTCTTTGAGAAAATCAACAAGGTAGACAAAACCCTAGCCAAACTAACTAAAAGACACAGGAGAATATCCAAATCAACAAAAATCAGAAAAAGAATCATTAGGTCATCCTTTAAAGACCTGTACTCCACAAAATTGGAAAATCTAAAGAAATGGTTAATTTTATTGATAGATACCAGCTACCAAAGTTGACTTAAGGTCAGATAAATAATTTAAACAGACTTACAGCCACCAAGGAAATAGGAGAGGTCACAAAAAGCCTCCCAACAACAAGAATAACCACAACCACAACAACAACAGCTTAGGGCTACGTGGTTTTAGCATAGAAATCTATCAGATAATGAAGAGTTAACACCAATACTCCTGAAGCTTTTATAAAATAGAAGCAGAAGGAGCACTGCCAAACTCATTCTTTAATACCACAGTCACACTGATACCCAACCCACACAAAGATTCAACAAAGAAAAGGAATTACAGACTTTCCTCATGAACATAGCTGCAAAAACACTCAAAAAAAATACTCACAAACCACATCCAAGAACACATTAAAAAGATCATCCACCATGATCAAATAGGCTTCATCCTAGAGATGACGGGATGGTTTGCCATATGAAATCAGTCATTGTAATTCACCACATAAACAAACTGAAAGAAAAAAAATTATATGATCATCTCTTTAGATGCTGAGAAAGCTTTTGACAAAATTCCAATCCCCTTCATGATAAAAGTATTGGGTAGATGTGGGATACAAGGGCCATACCTAAACATAATGAAGTCAATTTACAGTGAGCTCACAGTCAACATCAACTTAAAAGGAGAGAAACTCAAAGCAATTCCACTAAAATTAGGAACAAGACAAGATTGTCTCCTCTCTCCAAACCTATTCAATATAGTACTTGAAGTTCTAGCTCGAGCAATAACGTAATAGAAGGACATTAAGGGGATACAAATTGGAAAGGAAGAAGTCAAAGTATCCTTATTTGCAGTTGATATGATAGTGTATATAAGTGACACCAAAAACTCGACCAGAGAATTCCTACAGTTGATAAACAACTATAGTGAAGTACCTGACTACAAAAATCGACTAAAAAAATCAGTAGCCCTCCTATATACAAATGACAAATGGACTGAAAGAAATCAGGGAAACAGCATCCTTCACAATAGCCACGTATAACATAAGGTATCTTAGGGTGTTTCTAAGTAAGCAAGTGAAGACTTGTATGACAAAACTTTAAGACCTTGGAGAGGGATATTGAAGATCAGAAGATGGGAAGATCTCCCATGTTCCTGTATTGGTAGGATTAACATACCAAAATTGGCAATCTATAGATTCAATGAAATGCCTATCAAAATACCATTACAATTCTTTACAGACCTTTAAAGGACAATACTCAGCTTCGTATGGGAAAAAAAAAAAACCCAACACCACAGGATAGCTAAAATAATCCTGAAGAATAAAAGGACTTTCAGAGGTACCAATGTTCCAGATCTCAAGCTGTACTACAGAGCCATGGTAATAAAAATCATATGGTATTGACATAAGAATAGACACGTGGATCAATGGAACCAATCGAAGATCCAGACCTAAATCTACACACTTATGGACACTGATCTTTGATAAATCAGAAACATACAATGGAAAAAAGAAAGCATCTTTAACAAATGATGCTGGTCTAATTGGACTTCACATGTAGAAGAATGCAAATAGATACATATCTATCAATGTATACAAAACTCAATTCCAAATAGATCAAAGTCCTCGATATAAGATACACTGAACATGATAGAAGACAAAATGAGAAATAGCTTTGAATGCATTGGCACAGGAGACAACTTCTTGAGCAAAACACTGATAGCTCAGGCCCTAAGATCAATGATTAATAAATGGGACCTTATGAAACTGAAAAGCTTCTGTAATGCAAAGGACACTGTCAATAAGGCAAAATGGCAGCCTACAGAATGGGAAAATATTTTCACCAACTCCACTTCTGATAGAGGGCTAATATCAAAAATTTATAAAGAACTTAAGAAACTAAACATCAACAAAACAAATAACACCATTAAAAATGGGATACATATCTAAACAAAGAATTCTCAAAAGAGAATTGAGATGAAATGACTGAGAAACACTAAGAAACATTCAATATCCTTAGCCATCTGGGAGATGCAGATCAGAACTACTCTGAGATTTCATCTTACACCTGTCAGAATGGCTAAGACCAATAACATGAATGACAGCTCATGCTGGCAAGGATATGGAGCAAGGGGAATGATCCTACATTACTGGTGGGAGTGCAGACTTGTATAGCCACTATGGAAATCAACATGGCTATTCCTCAGGAAATTGGAAATTGACCTACCTCAAGACCCAGTTATACCATTCCTGGGCATATGCCCAAAGGACTCTCTGTCTTATCACAATGACACTTGCTTAACTATGTTTATAGCACCTTTATTCATAATAGCCAGAAATTGGAAACAGCCTAGATGCCCCTCAACTGAAGAATGGATAAAGAAATTATGGCACATTTACACAATGGAGTACTACTCAGCTATTAAAAAAATGACTAAATAATCTTTGCATGAAAATGGATGGAACTAGAAAAAAAAATCATCCTGAGTGAGGTAACCCAGTCCCTGAAAGACAAATATGGTATATACTCACTTATTGGTGGATGTTAACTGTTAACCAAAGGACAAATGTGCTGCAATCCACAGACCCAGAAAAACTATGCAACAAAGAGGTCCCAGTGGGGACACAGGGATCTCCCTGGTAAAGGGGAAATAGAATGATGATGCAGATGATGCAGATGGGATGGGGAAGGATGGGATGGGAATGGAAATAGAAGTTACCAGGAATGGGAAGAGGAACAGAGGAGAAAATCAGAGATCACCAGAATAGAGAACATTTTGGGGAGAATCAGGAGACCTAGTGCAGTGAAAACTCACTGGAATCAATGGAAACCCTAGCCAAGACCTCTAGTAATGGGGTATAAGGGACCTAAACAGGCCATCTCCTATAACCATGTAAGACTTCCAGTGATGGGACTGGGACACCATCCCAGCCACAAAACTTCAATTTATAACCTATCCTGTCTACAAGATCCATTGGAATTTGGAAGGGCAGCACCACGTATGTGCTAAAGGAGGGAACCCATAACAGATACTCTGGGACAGTCCAGGAACTAGAGACTGGATAGCCAGGAGAGGACTTCTAAAGTTATCCTGTTCTCATAGCTTCGTGCCTGGCCCAGTCTTCATCAGAGAGGCTTCCTGCAGCAGCTGATGGGAGCAGATGCAGAGGCCCAGAGTCAAACAAAGTACAGAGCTTGGGGAACCTCCTGGAAGAGGTGGTAGAGGAATTGATTGAAGGGACCAGAGGTGTCTAGGACACCAGGAGAACAAACCTCATGGAGTCACTTGACAAGCACTCTTAGGGGCTCCCAGAGCCTGAAGCTGAAGACATGGTACTTGCTGGCTGGCTCAAATATGTGTTGAGGTTGCCTCACTGGTGCTCTTGCAGAACTCATATAGAGCAGGGTGTGTGTGTCTGAACCTTTTGCATGCCTTTGGGACCTTTTGCCCCCTGTTGAGTTGGCTAGTTCTCCCTTGAATTAGGAAATAGTGCTTGACCCTGCTCCATCTTGTACCATGTTTGAGCAGTAACGGGAAGACTGTTTTTTCTTGGAGAGAGGCAGGGGTAGGGGTTGGAGGATGAGGGGATAGATCTCAGAGATGGGGGAGTTGGGGAGATCTAGGAGGAGTGGAGGAAGGGAAGGAAGGGCGTTGGGATGTATGTATTATAGGAGAGAAGAAAAAAAATAAATTTGAAATTTTGTTCACCTAAAAAAAAACTTAACAAATCAAAAGGAAATCAATCAAGTAAAGATAAAGTCTAAATGTCAGAAAATATTTGCATGCTATATACCTATGACAGAGGATAAACCACTAGAATATAAAAAGAGCATTAATATCTGAAGAACAAGAAATTAAACAACCTCACTGATTAATGGGATAATAAGATGAAATGAACAATGAAAAAAATTACATTAATTTTCTATCTCACTTCATTTAGTGTTAAGAGTCATTAAGAAAACAAAGAACAACAAATGCTGGCAAATATGTGGTCAAAATGGACCACTTACACAGTTCTGGTAGAAATACAAACTAGTCTAGCTACTACAGAAATCAATATAGAGGCTCCTGAAGACAACTAAAAATTAGTCTACCATATGACCTAGCTATATCATCCCTAAGTATTTACCCCAAAGATCCCAAGCCAACATATCACAAAGATACTTGTACATCAGAGTTTATTGTAGCACTATTCACAATAACTAAGCTGTGGAATGAATCTGCGTGTCTCAAAACAGAGGAATGTGTGAAGAAAATGAGTATAGATACACAATAGATTTTTACAGTCATAAGGAAGAATGAAGTTTTGCCATTTTCAGGAAAATGAATACAACTGGGGATTCATATTAAGAAAAATAAGCCAGTCTCAGAAACATGAATGTTTTCTGTTGTTTGTGTTTCTAAGATTTTATACCACCAAGATTTTTATATTGTTTACATAGAGACTCAAGCAGCATGCACAGGGCCTGCACAATTCTGCACCAGGTTCTCTGCGTTTATATTATGGCTTTCAGTTTAGCATTTTTATGGGATTCCTGAGTGTGTAAACTAGTGAGTCTCTGATTCTTGTGCTTTCTTTTGGGCTTCTTTTCGTCTGTCTTGTCCAACTCCAATCTGTTAGTTTTTGTTTTATTTTTATTATTAAAAAGATTTTATAGTGTTACATAAAATCATGTATGCATACATGGCACAAAAATAGAAACTAGACTGTCTAAAAGAGCAAAGGCAACTAATGGGAGGTGGAGGGGTAAGCATGCGGAGGATGGGAGTCTTGGTGGATATGCTTTTGTACAATATAACTTGTTTAAAATGTCCGTATGTAACAGAGTACCATGTTTAGTGATAGATAGAATAAAAATTGAAAAAAATATTCAGGGCGAGGTCCAGAATATAAATATAAATTTGGGACTCATGATTATATGCATGGTATTTAAAACTCTGCACTGGGACATTGTTACTAAGTAAATACTTAATCTATGTGTCTCTGGAAAAGAAGTCAGAAAAATGAGTCTTACAGCACCCCAGTGTTTAAAAAAAACAGAGAAGTGGGAAGGGAGTAGAATACATGATTCTGAAGAAATCAGTAGGGGAACCAGCTTCACGAGATGTCCTGGAGCCAAATGATACACGCACTTCAAAGAAGAGTGAGTGTTTCAGATGCTGGTGATATGCCAAGTGAGGACTGAATGCACATTAAATGCAGCAACCATTTATGAAAGGAAATAGTTTCCCTTGATAAAAGCATTTGACTGGGGCTGCTGAGAATTGGGTCAAAAAGGAATGGGTGCAGACTTGGAATTATTTACTTTAGAGAATTCCAAATTAGGGATTTTGTTGTGAAGGGGTAGCATACAATGGTGTGTAGGCTAGAAGGGAAGTAAGGAAATGGGTTTTCATTTTTCAAAGACTGTAGCAATGTGACTTTGTTTTATGCTCATAAGAAAAGGACCCATCAGAGGAAGAAACATTAATGGTAGGAAGGAAGGGTATTTTTAGGAGGAAATCTGAGCAGGAAAATGTTGTTGGTTCCTAGTCATTGAAGCATTGGCTTTAAAGTATGGACAGTTTGTGCATGTAAATTCGGGAAAAATAAGACTCTCTGTCTCTGTCTGTCTGTCTGTCTCTCTCTTCACACACACACACACACACACACACACACACACACACACACACACAACAATGTTATGTTGGGAGTTTATAGAAATCTTTTTCCTTCTATGTCTGTTTTCTCAGAGATACAGCAAGCACCCATGCTCAGCTGTAAATGGCTAACAAACTGAATATTTTTGTAGTTTTTTTTGTCTTTCATTGCTTTGGAATTTTTATTTTTATTTTAATTTTTATACCTTACAGATCTTTTGCTTATATATCACAGCTTCCGATTTTGTTTTTATGGATTTTCTGTATGAATCAATGTGTTTGTTTTAGTGTCTTTTTCTTTGGCTCATTTTCTCCCCTGTTTATTTGTTTTGTCTTATTCTGGTTTGTTTTTATTTTGTTGTATATTATTATTATTCTGTTTTTTCATATCATCATCGTCGTCATCATTTTTATTTAAATGTTTGTATTTTAAGGAAAGAGAGAAAGGATGAGTGTGGATTTGAGTTGGGGGGGGCTGGGAGGTGTTGAGGGAGAGGAAACCATAATCAGAATATATTATATGAAATATAATATATTTAACTGTTTTCATTAAAAAAAAAAACTTACCTTCTTAAAGTCAAGTTGAAAAGCTTGTCAAAGGTTTCAGGCCAGGATAGAAGAGATGAAATATGTATATAAAGTGGGAATATAAATTTTTTGAGCAGCATACTTGACCAATAATTTTATAACGGGAGGCCCATCAACATGACTATGTGTTTTTATCCAGTGTGCTTTTCATTCCACTGCAAGAATGCAAGAACATGGAGTGAGGAACTTCCTGAGTGTGACAGCTTTGCAAGAGAAACCATGAAGAGAAATAGAGGCAAAGGAGTTAAATATATGTGCAAGAAGATGACTGTATTGATGGTTGGAGGATTTAAGCTGTGAGGGCATAATGGGAATGATGGACAGTGAGAATGTAGCAATTAATTGATGGTAGACTCCAGTAGGGTGTAATGATTGATAAAATCATGGTATTAGGGGAATTTGAAAGCTAAAAGGCAATGCTTGAGGGTTGATGGCAGACTTGACTACAAGCTGTCTCCATGTTACCTGTCAAAGGAGAAGAATCAGGATAAGAAACAATGGCTTTATCCCAAAGAGTAAAAGAGAGGAAATGATTTACAAGGGTAGTCATGGGTAACAAAAATGTGCAGGAAAAAATTGCTGTAAAGAAATAAGTCTAGTGGGATGGCTGCTCCCAAGCTGGGAGAGGAGAAGCTGAATTCTGCCTTATCCATAAGGTGAGCTTGATGGTCCTGGTGAAAAGGTGGGCAATCCTACCCTCAGGATAATTCCACATCCCTCACATTCCTCACATCCAGTAGTGAGTTTGATGAGACTGATTGCTCTAGAGGGTGGGGGAGGAGGGCCACTTTTAATGACTTGGAGGATAGTGGCTGTGCCACAGCATGATAAGGAAATTATTGTGTACAATTGAGGTACCCTGTGAGCCCGAAAATAAGGAGCATCCACAAGTCCAGGATCCTGAATTTAACTTGACAGGACCATAAGGCATGCAACAGCCCTGGAAGGTAGCTGTAGAGAGTTAGTGGGCCAGATGCTGATAAGCTGAAAGGAGCAAGCAGTAGGAATGGGCTAAGGCAATGAAGTACATGGGGAAGAGCCTCTCCCTTAGTTGCTAGGGGCCTTTATCATTAATGTTAAGTCCAAAGGACACTCCAGTTCCCCAAACTTCAAAATGCAGTCCAAATATAGGAGCATTTCTGGTGGTTTGACAATAGCCAGCATTCCTTAGTACCCTGTGAAACCAGTTCTTCTCTACCTAAAGAAGCCATTTCCTTAATCATTGGCAGAAGGGACTAAAGGCTGTCTGTAGTGACCATTAGCATACCAAAGTGTATGGTGGCCTCCAGGCTCCCTCAGTATCACAAGTCCCTGTTACACATTTCAAAGTCTATGCTAGCACCTTATCTCTTCTCATCTTTCCCTCTACCCTACCCTAAACTAAACTCCCTCTAACTCATGGGCTTCCCTCCAGCCAGCTACTCATTCTCCTTATAACCTTGCTATTTCAGGTATGCTTGGCCTGTCCTCTCCTCCTCCTCCTCTTCCTCCTCCTCCTCCTCCTGTCCTCCTCCTGTTCCTCCTCCTCCTCTTCCTCCTCCTCATCCTCTTCCTCCTCCTCATCCTCTTTCTTCTCCTCCTCCTCCCCTCTTCCTCCTCCTCCTTCTCCTCCTCCTCTTTTTACGTCCTCCTCCTCCTCATTCTTATTCTTATTTCTCTCTGTGAAAAAAAAGTATTCCTGAAATATGAATGCTGCAGTTGTTTCATTGTATAAAGAATGGCAAAACATATAATTAAAAATAACATTTGAACCTACTGTAGTCCTATCTCAGGGATCATTGCTTTCCTTCCCTGAAAATGCACTTTACTGAAGGAGCCACTGGATGTCACTGTTGCAGCACACAGGTAGGAGCAAATGTCAGGCAGGCCTAGGAAGGCTGAATAAGGCAGCTTCCAGGGAGGGGCAATGCATCTGAATAAGGCAGCTTCCTAGGTGGGGCAATTCATTTGTTCAATAAATCCAGGAATCCTTTACCTGCAGTGCACCTATGCTTCTACCATTTGAGGAGCTTGGGATCAGGCAGGCTCAATTTAGAGCTTTTTAAGTAAATTTTAATATGTCACTACCCCTCCAACATCCTAAGAATTTAGGTTTTAAAACCTAGACGTTGTCTTTTTAGATGACTATAACTATTTTTAAGACTTTGAAAATATGCATATTTTCATATTATTTTTTCTTGTGACTCTGTGACTTTACTGAGTCTCTTAAAAATCACAGCTTACAATACACACAAAAGCAGGACATACCTTGCATTTCTAAGAGTTTTATATTCACAGTAAGCAGAACTAATTGAAGCAGGGATAGAAACCTTGGAGTCTTTTTCTTCTCCATGCTGGGGCAGTCCTATACCACTGTGGGGAGTTGTCTTTGTGGCATGATGTGGTCAAGGAGGAAATGAGGCATGTTCTTGCTTTCTAGTGGTCACCTCCTTGGCCACTCTGATGCTTTTTGCCCATCTAATTTGCACATTGTCCTGAAGGCATAGTGTGGCCTTTGTCTCCTTAATACTTCATGTTCCAAGGGATGCCCAGAGCAATATCTTATTCTTTAAGACCTTCACTTGAAGTAAAGAAGTGCAGTCTATTCAGGATAGAAGGTGGCCTCTCCTCCATTTGTAAGATGGGCTTAGTTACCCCATCTGTGAGATGGTGAGGGCAGAGCATGTGCTCAGCAAGGAGTCTTTTAATTGATATAAGAATAATATTGTGTTATCGAAAACTGCCAGGGCTGAAGTTTATTTTCACAAATTTGAAACTGCAATAAAAAGTGACAACTTTTCCCTAAACCTATGTGTTAAAAGAAAATTCAGGACAGGCATACCAGGAACAATTGTAAAGGACTTGTTTTGTTTTGCATTTAAAGCAATTTCTATTATTACCAAGAAGCCCTTCTTCTTTATAAATTATTCTGTGTTTGGTATTCAAAATGCATGCATAAGCTAGACATGTGGCTCAGTGACTGAGTAATTGCTTTACATGTTGAAGGACTAAGGTTCAATTCTTAATATCTTATAAAAAAAAAAGAAAAATAAGTTCATACATTTTGTGACTCATGCATGACCTGTTATGAACTACTGTAGAATAAGCATTTTGACAAATATAAGATAAATACACTTATTAACAACTCTAGAAACAAGTTTACAGAAAGTATCACTTAGAAGTACCAGACCATACTGAATACTGAATAAATGCAAGTCTCTGTAATAAAAGCAATAAACTTAGAAGTATTGAAATAGCCTAGGTTACTCATAAATAAACATCAGCACACTCCTTGCATCAACCTACAGATATTCTGGATAAAATTGCTTGTATTACTCCAGAGGAATCTATTGTGACATTGAGTTAATACATGGCTGATTTGTGAAAGTAACTTCCACTTCCATATCTTGGAAGACTATACTATACTAAGACTATACATGCTTTTGAAGAGGCAAGTATTTGAGTAGTTTGTCAACAAAATGTCGGTCTTGTTCATATTTACTATTGGATATAAAGACTAAAATATTATTCTAATTTGTTAAAATAATGGACAGTTACAGATGAATAATTTTATAAAAGTAGTTATTGTCAATGCACCTGTTTCCCACTCATTGGGTAAATTATGACAGGTTTTATTTTTCTAAAGCAATGACATAAATAACATTGGAATCTCCCTCCTCTATCATTTACTGATGTCTCAGACAGACCCTCTAGTTCTTAAGTCACTGACAACCATTAAAATTCATCTAAGACTGTTTAAAATTTCTCAAACTGTACACTTGTGATTCTCAGACTTTTCCATTTCAAATCACTTGGTATAAGAGGTTTATTAAAGATAAAAATTATCAGTTCTATTTAAAAAATTTCTGATTCAGGGCTAGAGAACCTGTGATTCTGGTAAGTTCCCAAATGACTTCATCACTACTCTCTGTGGACCAATAGTATTTGAATCCTCTCTCCTGCATCTTTTAGGCTCTTTTACTGTAGCTCCCCAAGTGTTAGAGGAGTGAAGGTGCTGAGAGAAAGAGAAAAGCTGTTCTTAGCTGTGTGTTGCTAAGGAAAGGCTCTCCTTTACACATTGCTGTATTGTAATGTCACTACTTACTGTTGGTGTCTTTCAACATCCCGGTGTCCAAGCAACAGCTCTCTCGGGATATCACATACAGAGGTTCTTTGAAGCACATGTGCTTCCTCACTGTATAATTTCTTGATGTACTACTCTGGCTTGACCACTTTCCCCTTTACCTGTGTTATGATTTGTGACTTCTGATGGCCCATGTGTGGAAGGCTGTCCAGGGGTGACTTGGGAAGTGCTTCCCTGGTTTAGCCACCAGACACAAGAGGTCATTCTTCAACTCTGGTCCAAAGGGACAAAATGTTCATGTGGTGGAAGATTTTAGTATTGAATTTATGATGGTGGTTTTGCAGAACACAATGTATGAATTGTAGAGTCATGGAAGCTTCAAGTGAGATTTCAAAGGAAGGTCTGGGAGGTCAGACAATGGATTACAGGGTCAGGATTCTTGTAGGTAGCCCTTCAGAGAGGGTGGTTCATAGAGCTGTGAGGGTAAAGTAAAAGATGTAGTATAGACTCTGGGAAGAAAAAAATGCTAGCAGTGTGGAACATCTGAAACTGGAGGCCCCCAATAGCCATCAGAGATAACTTTTTAAAAGAGGGATGCCATGTGGCTTGCAGTGAGAAAGGTCTTAGCGGCAAAGCCGTTTGAATCTTCTATTCTCACATTACATCATGCTCCCCAGATACTGGACATGGAGCTACATGATTTAGTGTTTGCTCTGCTAGATTTTTGTCTTGCCTTGGGCTCATTGCATTTTTCTGTTTTCCCATATTTTATTAGAATAAGAACGTTTACTTTATGAAATTCTATACTTAAAAAAATTACGTGTTTTATAGGATTCTATGGCTCAAAGTTTTCCTTGTAGCTCAGCAGAGACATTGCACTTGGGTTTTGGGAAATGCTGGGGCTGCTGAAACTGAAGATGTGGAGGTAGACGTGAGATTTTGGCAGCTAGAGGTAGAATGTTATAGATTGAACCTAAAATGTCCCCCTCAAAGTTCTTGTGTTTGCTACTTGGTTGTCAGCTGATGGACTTTGGGGAGTTATTTGATTAGGAATGTTTTAACATCATCAATGAATTGATCTACCGATGAATTTATAGCTAAATGCCCTATAGGGAGCATGTCTTTGAAGAGTATACCTGTCCCTGATCTTTCCTGTCTCTTCTTCCCAGTGGCCATGAGCAGCCTCTCTTACATCATACTCTCTCTGCCATGATATCTTACCTTGCCTCAGGCCAGAGCAATGGAGTTAGTCAACCATGAGCTGAAAATATGAGCCAAAGTAAGCTTTTTCCTCCTTTAGGTGTTTTTCTTCTGTATTCTGTCACAGTGGTGAGAAACTGATGAATGTACTTGTGTTTCTGGCATTGGTCCAGCCCTGCTCTTACTGCTATGACCTCCTTTAAGTCTCCCAATATGACCACTTTTAAAGACTCTAAATTGGATAATATTCTTCCTTGATTCCTCATCTTATTTCTCTTTCTTAGTCTCTGCTTAGTACCTTACAATGACTTCTTAAAGCTTTTCCAACCTCACAGGGTCATCAGGGCTCCAAATGATCTGATATTTTCCTGTCTCTCCATGCATACTTTATAACTGAAAATCCTCATTTATGATGCTTCCATCTCAAAGCTCTTCCTCAGACCACACCTGCCGTTCTACCTGTCCTTCTACCTGTATCGTTCTTCCAAATATTCACCATTCTTTTTCTTTAGTCTCAGTTTAAATATCAACTGGTCTAAAGGCTTTCCTCATCAAATAGTCCTTTGTCATGCTCTCTCATGGTATTATGTTTTTCCTCTATAAGGCTTTTTGGGGTAAGTTTTTTTTTTTTTTTTTTTTTTTTCAAGACAGGGTTTCGAAACCCTATTGTAACTCTGGCTGTCCTGGAACTCACTCTGTAGACCAGGCTGGCCTTGAATTCACAGAGATCTGCCTACCTCTGCCTCCCAAGTGCTGGGATCAAAGGTGTGTGCCATCACGGTCCGACTTTTAATACTTGTTTTTACACCCAGATGTTAAGTTACATCAGAGCAGTAATCTTGTCTACATTGAATATTCAGGACCTAGAAAATTAATGTCCACAATGTGGTACTTTGTAATTTTGAGTGAATAAATGATAATATGGTAGGGTGTGCTGGTCTCTTGATAGCTCAGGCAGTCCCTTAGATCTGGGAGGTCAAGTGATGGTTTTTAGATAAGCCATCAGAGAAGTGATAATGGATAGTGACAGGGAAGACTTACTTTCTGGGTAGTTTTTAATCTGTGCTAAGAATAAGTAGAATGTTCTAATATATACTTTTATGTCAATCTATGCAATGTATTTGCTAAAAATTCATGCTTTTGACCTAGTTAGGCTGTTAACCTAGTTAGGATCCTAGTTTTGATCTTTGAAGAAGCAGAGAACAAGATAAGATTAGAAGTGTAAGAGGTTTATTGAGCAGTGGGGTGGGAGAACACATGTGCAAAATTGAAGAGAGAGTCAGCACAGATAGAAGGGCTAGATCACAATTCAAGTGTGATTCTTCTAAAAGAGAGATGGAAGTGAGTTTGAGTAAAAAGGCTCTTTGACTGTAATACAACTCTTAGAATATTCTGGTAACATTTATAGCTAGTCCTCAAATCTCAATGGTCCAACAATGTTGCATCCTGCAGAAATGAGCCTCCTTCACTATACTGGTTCATATAGTTATTAGCTGTGAATAGTTCCTTGGAGGTATGGCTTTCTTACAGATACAGTGAGCTGTAGATAAAGAGCACAGTAATCTCTTAATAAGTGACAATCTTAGGAGATCTGACAGGGCACTTTGAAGCCTACTAGAACCCAAGGTGCATTTAGAAATTATTAGTATTATTTGATTTTGACTTTATTATGCTCACTTTATTTTTTCAAGAGACAAATTTTCTAGACTTCTCACTGATTATATCTGCAGATATCTGCAAGCGCTATCATTACATTAATTTACTTCAAAAATGATTGTTGGCACTTATGGTTATAAACTTTCCTCTTATTACTGCTTTCAATGTATTGCAGAGGTTTTGTTATGTTGGATTTTAATTTTATTTAGTTTTGGAATATTTTCATTTTTTTTCTTGATTTCTTCTTTGACCTAGTCATCATTTAGTAATGAGTTACTTAATCTTTATGAGTTAAGATTTGCTTTGTGTCCAGTGTGTGGTTTATCTTAGAGAAGCTTCCATGTACTGCTGAGTAGAATGTATATCCATTGGCATTTGGTTGGGATATTATGTAGGTATCTGTTAGGTTCACTTGATGTTAGATTCAGTTTCATTCTGAGACTTCTCTATTTTTTTTGTCCAGATGGATTATCTCTTTGTGAAAGTGAGATAGAGAAATCACCTACAGTTATTGGGTTTGTTTTAATCCAAGTCTTTAATTCCACGAGTATGCTTTTTATGAAATTGGGTGCCCCAAAATTTGGTGCATATATATTTAATATTGTAATATTTTTTTGATTAATTGATCCATAGATTAGAAAGATGTGCCCTTCTTTGTCTCTTCTGATTAGTTTTTGTTTGAAGTCTATTTCCAGCTCTTAGTCTAGCAATGCCCACTTGCTTCTCGATCATATTTGCTTGGAATACCTTTTCTAGCCTTTCACTTTAAGGTAGTACCAATCTTAAAAGCTAATGTGAATTTCTTGTAGACAGCAGGTAGATGAATTTTGTTTCTTAATCCATTCAGCTAGCCTGTGTCTTTTGATTAGGAAGTTGAGGACATGAATGTTTAGAGTTATTATTGAAATGTGTGTGTAGATTTCAGTCATTTTGATATTTTTTCCTGGCCTAGGGTAGAGTTCCAGTTAGCAAAACCCTGGTGATTCTGGTATAGTCAGTCAATGCAGCATGGTATGAGAAATACCACCAGGCATTTATCTTTCTCTTCCCATGACTGCATTACTATGTATTGGTTGAATGGGTATTTCATTACTGATAAATGGTTAAGCAGTACTAGTTTTCATTATTACAAATAAAAATTACAGTGAACATGCCTTTCTCGTAGTACTGATAAAATTTTAATTTAGTCATAAACAATTCTTATGTGGGAGTATATGTGTTTTTCTTTAATTGATACTTAAGATTTGGTAGAGCAATTACTTAATGTTCAGTTTAGCACAGATTAATATGCGATTATCAAGGTATTAGTTTTGAGTCGTTATGAATACATAAATTGGCATTTTGAAATCTGATTACCTAAAAGATACAATGACTCTCATTATTGTCTTGCCTAACATCTTTGAGGACTTTACACTTGTTATAGTCTAATCATGAGAAAATTTTCCTAAAAACTGGTCTTAAGGAATTGCTTATTATAATTTTATTTGGATTCCAGGCAATTTCCTTGTTTTAATGATGGTGTACAAAGTTTGGAATTAGCAGCAACAGTTGAGTCAGATAGTGGGCCAGTGTTTGTGAGTTTCACGAATGTATAACATTTTTCTCCATTAAAAATATTGTTTTTCTGTTTTAATCTAAAAGATCTGAGTTTTGCATTAGTAGACAACATAATAAGACTTTCTTGCATTATCCTTATCCAAAAGAAATTTCCATGTTCTGTAGTTATGACTACAAGACTTCACTCATGTTGTTGTCAGAACTAAGCATTGCATATTCAGCATTGCACTGAAGCTCTGTCTCTTGACAACTATCTAGTGGAGGCTGCTACAAGCTCCTTGCTACATGGCTGTTTCTATAGGAACTCATCATATGACAGTTGCTTCTTTGCTAGAGAGAGTTGCCTTGCTACACAGATATAATATAATCACCTACACTCCATCACCTTTTCCCATTTTATTAGGCAGGAGGTCATGAGCTTTGTTCACATTCAAGAGGAAGATATTACATACCATGTGAATACTCATGATCATGGAGGCCACCTTATGATTTATCATAAATCTGCAGTATTCATCTGCCTTTGTAATTTTTATTCCCATTAAAACAGAATGACACTGATCAGTATATCATTAGTAAGCTAAAAATGTTAGCATTATTCAATAACAAGTATTTAACAGAAATCACAATACTATCAAACTCCTTTAAAGGTGAAATATTACTCTGAGAGCTGGAGAGATGGCTCAATGGTTAACAGTACTGGCTGCCCTTCCAGAGGTCCTGAGTTCAATTCCTAGCCATATGGTAGATCACAAAATCTATAATGGAGTCTGATGCCCTCGTCTGGCATACAGGTGCACATGAAGATAGAGCATGTGCACACATGCACACACGTATGCACGCGCACACCACACACACACACACACACACACACACACATATATAATTTAAAAAAAATTTACTCTGAAATACACATAGAAAAACATATGAATTTATCCACAGTTTAATAATAATCACAACACAAACATTCACATATTCACTACCAAATTATGGAACATTGCTCTGAATGCCTCTCTCTGATGATTTTCCTTTCTTTTCTCTCTCAGAACAATTAGAGTTTTCTGCTAGTCATGCCTTCATGGCCATTTACCATTTCATCCGAGAAGTTTTCTGTCCTTAAACGAAAAGTTGTTTATTTCAATTCTCTTTAAAATGCCTACAAAGTCAGATTCTTTTTTTTCACTCAGCATTTTGTGTTAACAGTCTGTGTATTTGCTTGTGATTGGTATGTAGTTATGTTCTTTGTATACTGTGACAGTGCCTCAGAATATACTGCAATTTGCATTTTCATGTCATTGTTGATAGACTTTGGGTTCCAACATTTCTTTGTTGTCATGAGAATGATGCTCTGAGTTTCAGTGTTCCCGGTTGTTTGTGATCAGGAGTTTCTCTTTTGATCCTGGGAGTGGAAAGCCTGGATCACAGGGCATGCTCTGTTCACTTTTCTCTAGCAATATAAAGCTGTTTATGCAGATAGCTTCACCAGTTTACTCACACCTGCCATGAAAGAGGCCATTTGTTTTATAAAGTGAAGTTTCCCAAGAGTCAGCTTTAAAAATCTCATCAGAGGGATGATGACTTGAATCTATCACTTCTAAATTAAATTCTTGAGAGTAGGAAACTGACAGCTTGAGTAAATCATGTTGGCAAGTGGTTACATTTAAAATGAATTTTTAAGATTTTTAAATCTTGCGAGAGTTTAATTAAAGTATTGAAGAGATTACAGCATAGTTTAAGAACTAAAATTTCCCTTTCATGTTCAATACCAATTAATTCCTCTCATCTTCCATTTCTAATTTATCAGCCTACTTCTGTTGCTTTGATAGTGCTGCTACAATTTTCTGCCTGGTGGTTCTTTTAAACCTAAATAGATACATTTGCTACACAGTAAACTCATGAAAGGAAAGCCCAGTTTGCTCTTGGTTTTAATCAATGGAATTTCCTGTGATGAATTAAGAGATGAAAGTGAATTTGACCCTCTTAAAAGGTAACTAATGTGGAGTTAAGAAAATGCATAGGTCATTTATCAAGGTCATGCTTTATCTTTATCTTCTTCAGTATAACGCATTGTAGCTTAAAATTAATAGTTAAATTTAGGACATGTGTCATGTGTGATTAGAAGAATTTGAAAAGTTAATTTCCAACATTGTGCTTTCTAAACTTTTGAAATTAATATGCATATTAATAATCATTTACACTGAAAAATCATCTGGAATTTATTTATTTATTGTTGCTGGGGATTGAATCCAGGAAGGAAGGGCTATTTTTCTAAGCTGTATAATAGCTCTAATAACACTGATTCTAAAGACTGACCTTCCCTGCCCTGCCCTGATTTTGCAGTGCTGTGGATGAACCCAGGACCTTGTTCTTGTTAGGCAGGCAGTCTACCATGGAGTCACTTCTCTTGCTCCTTCAAAAGTACCTGAGATTTAAATTCCTTACTTGCTATCTGTGAAAATATTTTGAATGCATTTTATTATCTGTTGAGGCCTATTATAATAATTAACACTCACTGGTTAAATACAAAGAAAATTTTTCTCTTCTCATTTTTTATTTGGCAGATTTTTCTTGGGTTTATAAGAGAGAAAATAAAAGGAGGGAAGTAAAGAATAAAAGGAGATAAAGCAAAAGGGTCAGGGGCAGAATGGTCCAAGATAACCCTAAGTTGCTCTACCAGAGAAGATAGATTTTAAGATTAAGATTAAGATTTAAGATTAAGATTAAGATTTTAATCATAAGAGAACACATTTGGAAGTGTGCCTTTCCCAAGAGAAAAGACAAAAGTCTGATGTCTATCTATCGACCTATCTATCTATCTATCTATCTATCTATCTATCTATCTATCTATCTATCTTCTATCTTCCTATCTATCTATCTATCTATCTATCTATCTATCTATCTATCTATCTATCATCTATCTATCTATAGGCAGAGAATGACAGAAGAGGACACTAAATGATATCCTCTTGTCTCTGGTATATAGGTATGCAAACCTGGACACACACATGTATATATACCATACAAATATGCAACACATACACACTCAGGCACGCACAGATACACACATACACACACGTTTGGGCACACAAACTTGGGAATCACAAGTGGGCTTGACTATAAAAAAAAACCAGCTTGGGGTGTAAAGAGACTACTCAGTTGTTAAGAGCACTTGCTACTCTTACAGAAAGGGCTGGAGTTTGGTTCCAAGCACCTACCTCGGGAAGCTTACAGTCACCTGTAACTCCAGTTCCAGGGAATCTGGCAACTCCTTCAGGCCTCTGAGGGCATCTGCACATGTGTGTGTATAACCTACCCCTCATACATTAATAAAAGCATAAAACAATAAAGTAGAAGTCATTATGACTCAAACTGGCAGTGTAGCTGGGAGGCACAGTGCAGTTTGGCAGGGTGGGGTTCTGGGTGCTGGTGAGGTGTGAAGTCTGGCAGGGATAGTCACAGTTCTTTTTGAAAAACACCATGAACCTAGCAGTGTCAGTGAGACCATGAGCAAGTGGGAGAGAACTCCAGGTAAGTTTCTAATCTTTAATTGAGTAGTAGGGTGTGCCAACAGGGAAGAAAAGAATGAGGGTTATTATGGACTGAAACACAATATAAGGGTAACTGAAGGGAAGCGAGGAGGCCAAATCATCTCTGAGAGTATCATAGACATTTTGGATCACTGGGGAAGATTGAATACTGTATTTTAGAAACAGTGTTTTCTAACAAAACAATATTGTTCAAAACAGGAGGGAACTAATTAAAAACATGCATATCTGATCTCCTGTTGCTTCAAGAATTTTCTTAAATTAGTTGTAAAAAATTTGCCATTTGTTTGGAGGAAGGCAAGTGTCTGGAGCTCTTTGTGAAAGTCAGTGTTGTATATCTCAAAAAACATGGAATTAATGTTCGGAGTCTGCTATTGAGATCTCCTTTTTTTCCCCCTTCTTTTTAAAAGTATTCACCATTGACTTTCACTTTTGATAACAATATGAAAAGATCATATTATTATCTGCTTTCATATTTAATACGAATAACTTCACCCCAGTCAGCTATTTTCATGTGCCTCTAGATTATTATGCTTTTCAAAAACAAGAGTGTTGCTTGCATGTGCTTGGAAACAGAGGCCAAATACTTAAAATATCTCTTTTAGCCATTACAAAGCACCTATTTACAAAAGATTTTTTGCTCCTAATTTAAACTTGTTAATTTTAATGAAGACATTAAACATGTCTCCTTGAAAAGCATTTTGTTCCTCTTTCTGCCTTTAAGAACTCATTTCCCTCTGACTAAGTTGGAATAGAATTACCCTATTTCTATTGATTGGCTAGAACACAGTCATGAGAGTGAACTGACAGGCGGACCTGATTCCTCTGCTTTCTTCTTTTCGTACCTTCCCCTTTTCTCTCCTGGCAGACAACCCTCCATCTCTAGGGCCAACTTCTCACTCCCTATAGCTGTGTGCTTTCTCTGGCATCTGTTCTGTCCTACCCCACTGCCTTCACCTTCTATCTAACTCTGCTTTCTTAGATCAGATGGTCACAGGTGGAGCAGCTTAGAAATCAATAGAGTGGCAAAACAGAGCAACTGTCAGGAGAACAAAGCATGACATTGGGGAGAGGAAGCGTGAGACTCAAGCCAACTGGATGAGATGTGTCTTCAGGTTGGAACATTCAACCTAGAAATGGCTAGGTATGCAATAAATTCTTGAGACTGACAAGTCTATTTGGTTCCATTAGATAGATCTACCTCTAATGCTTTCTTTCACTCAGCTTCTTGTGCATTAGTGAAGAAAATGAGCCCAGGCCAGCAGCACACATACACACACACACACACACACACACACACACACACACACACTTACGTAAGTATATTTATATATACTTTTGTGTGTGTATATATGTATATATGTATACATATGTACATATATGTGTGTATATATATTTATATATGTATACATATAGACATATACACACACACACATATATATACATACACATACATAAAGTATTTCAGGCAAATATGGTGATTATATTTAATCTAAATATTTTGTACTTATCTACTAAGTCAATTACAAAGGACTACAGAATGATTATTAGTGGCTCCTTTGAAATCCCTTACTCTAAGTGCCTCTATCTTCTTGAAAAACATTTTATTCTTCTATCTGCAATGCATTGTTTTATGATGCATTTTGCAAAGAAGCGCACATTCATTTATTATTTCACTTGATAAAACAAGTCTTTTAAATGCTTTGCCTTCTGTGTCAGTCGATAGAGCCTCATAATAACATTTTTTTGTGGCACCATAATTCTTCAGCTGTTTCACTTTGAGCGTTTTGTCCTGTGCACTTGGAACAGTCATATTCTTCAGTCAGAATCCCTTAGATCATCAGATTTTCTATCCTTTAGTCATCTTGTCTCTGTGTAGTCATGTTCATTGTAGTCAAAGGTGTCTCTGGACAAGTTTCCCCTAACTATAATTTCTGTATTCATTTTTATGTGTTGGTGACATTTATATCAGTTCCAAGCAATATGATAGTGTTATTGAATATCAGAGTGGAAAGGGTCAGAATCCATTCTGCTCAGCTTGAAGATGATGCACCTGAGACTTAAAAAAAAATAAAGCATCTTTAGTGCTTCTACTTGCTTGGTCAGGGGATGGTTAAGGGAGGCCCACGTATATTTCAAAATGCATTCTAGTTTCCTTTCTGTTAGCTGTGATAAACACAATGGCCAAAAGCAACTTAGGGGAGGAAAGGGGTTATTTCATCTTATACTCCAGATTACCCTTCATCATTGAGGAAAGTCGGGGCAGGAACTCAAGGAAGGAGCCTTAATGAAGGACCGCTTGCTATTATAGTCAGTATTACCTTTGACAGGAGCTCACTTATAGCTAAAGGAGGACAGGAGAAAGCATGAAAGAAAACTGCTTGCTGGCTTGCTTGCAAGCTCATGCTTAGCTAGATTTCTTATATAGCCCATGATCACATGCCTAGGGATGGTGCTGCTCACAGTGGACTGGATCCTTCTGCATCAGTTAATAGTCAAGATGACCTCTCACAACATGCCCACAGGCTAGTCTTATGAAGGAAAATCCTCACTCAAGCCTTTCTTCTCAGATGATCCTGTTCTGTGTCAAGTTAACAAAACTAAATAGGAGAACACTAGTCTTTATCATCTTGAAGGGCATGTCTTTCATTGGCAGTTTATTACCTTACAGTGCATAATGCAAAGAAATGCACCTTTGTTGTTACAATTGATAAAAAGAAACTTATAAATAGCATTGAATAAGTTTTGTTTTTGATATTTGGATATGCCATGAAAAGATGCCAAGAACTACTGCATGATCCAGCTATATGACTCCTGGACATGTACCCATAGGATTCTGAACATACCACAGAGGTACTTGCACATAATTTATTGCTGCCTTCTTCACAGTATCCAAGATATCAAACTTAGATGTCTCTAAACAGAAATGTGGAATATGAAAATAATGGCATATAAACATTGTTGGGTTTTATTCAGCTGTAAAGAGTGAAATAAAGACATTTGTAGGAAAATGGGTGCAGTCAGATACTATTGTTACTAAAATAACTCAGACCCAGACAAATGTCCCATTTTCTTGCATGTGTGGAACCTAGATTTAAGTGTGTGTGTGTGTGTGTGTGCATGTTCATGGCATGAAACTAGACAAGGGACTGTGAGGAGGAAGAATGAGTCTAAACATAGAGGGAGGAACAATAGAGGTTAATGGAATATGTATGTTATAAAAGCAGAGTGGGATACTTTTTGAAGGATGGAAGTTGATGGACAAGAGGAGAAGGGGATGATGGGAATAGAGAGTGGAAAGATAGATAAGAAAGCATAATGGTAAATACATGTGAACACCCACCAGACTGGAGCCACCACTCTCATGGCTCTGTCTGCCACACATAGTGCCCTCCTTGATAGTGTGGGGGAGAGCATGAGCTGCAGTGCTACCTGCAGGCTGCAAGCACAAAGGCTGAGGTACGAGGCTGACCGTGCAGGTAGGGTGTTGCTTAGCAGTCTGGAGCTTGAGCAGGCACTGCCTCCATCATGCTGCCAAACTGCAGGGTTGTCTTGAACCTCAGTAACAACAAGATATCCCAGCTGAAAAATGTCTCATTTTCTGGGTTGAGTCTCCACACAAGGGACTGACCTTCAGGCCATCACCAGACTCTTCTGGCTCCATCACTAGCCCACCAGACTGCTGCGCTCGTGGCTAAGGCTGCTACTTGTAGTGTTCTCCCTGATGGGGTGGGGGAGAGCATGGGCTGCAGTGCTATGTGTAGGCTGCAGATCTGTCTGCATGGCTGACTCTGTCAGAATTCACCAGGCACTTGAGATTGGCTTCATGAGGCACTCATTCTGGCATGATGTCCAGATGCCTTGTGAGATGTCTGGGTGCCTATGTGGTATCTGGATGCCTGGCCAGTATCTGGGTGCCTGCCCAGTGCTTGGGTACCTTTGAGATGTCCAGGTGCCTGTGTGTTTTGGCAGTGAGGCCCAACTTTGGGTTGCACTTTGTCATGCTTGGTCTCAGGCTAATAGGAGCCATGTGGATGTAAGTGATCTGTCTCTCTATTGCCACCAAGAACCATGGTGATGTTCATGATCCATGCTCCTGCCACACAAACTGGAATTATTATTATTATTTTTGTTTGTTTTCTTTTTGCTTGGGGGTACTGTGAGGAGGGGAAGGATAGTCCTGGGAGGAATGGGAAGAGGATGTGATCAAGATACATTGTGTGAAACTCTAAGATAATTAAAAAAAATATTATGTGGGGGTAAAAAGCCAGTAAGAAACATTAGAGCAAACGATTCTGGGTTAATAAATTGTCTCATTCATAATCCTGAAAAAAATGTGTAAAAATGTCATGATGGAACCCGATTCTTTGTATGCTATCCAAAACTTAAAAAGAAGAATCAAGGGACCTATCATTTATGCCTTCTGTTCTTTTTGTTTGTTTGTTTGTTTAATCTGAGTTCTGAATAAAGAAGTTGGAACAAATTCTTTTTTTTCTTGCTTCTTTCATTCATTTATTCACCATCGCTTTGAAGTTTTAACTCTATATTGAAGCAGTGTTCTCCATTCTGTGCATATACAAGGGAAATTAAGTCTCTTCTGGAAAAATTTACTGTTAAATCAGCTGAGACAGACATGCACATATTCAAAATTACCATATAATACAAGGATGAATTCTGTGATAGAAACAGGGCCAGAGTTCTCCAAAACCATGAAATAAGGAAGATTATCTACTAGGAAAGCTTCGGAGGAGATGACATTGAGATTGTGTCTGAAGAATGTGTAGACCAGATGGTGAAAAGGAATAGGGATAAGTGAGACTCCTGGACAGAGAAATTCATCTACAAAGTCATCTTCTGAGAAAGAATCAAATACTGGCATGTGAGAGCAGAGGAGTGTAAACAGAACATGTGAAAGACAAATGAGCAGATGTGGACTTGAAAAAGACCATGAAGAGGGGGAAAGGGAGGAATGGAGAGACAGAGCTTGAGGGGAGACTGGTAAGGGCTTGTGGGTGAGTCTAGAGAAGATAGTGCTCACTTCAGCTACACAGAAGCAAAGACTGTCTAACTTCCTGTCACAACCACAGTACCAGAATGATGCTTACATAGGAATGTATTACTATGATAAAACAGGCCTACAGGGATGTTTGTTTAGAGTTAAGGAAACATCTGAGGAGCTTTCAGTTTTCAAAATATCCTATGTGAAGGATTGAGGGCCTGCTTTGAAAGATTCATGGTAAATTTCTTAGTCTGAAATGCTATAACAAAGTGGACCGCATGTCTTACATATTCCTCATAGTTCTGTTGATGGGAAGCACATGGTCAAAGTACTGGCAGAGGAATGGTAAAGGACCATTCTTCACAGGTGGTAGCTTCCAGATGTATATTCAGATGGCACAAAGGGAAGATAGGCCCCCTTAGGCATCTTTTACAAGAGCATTGATTTCAGTTATGAGTATTTCACCTTCATTAATTTATTAGCTCTGAAAAGACCCCATCTAAGAGCATCTCATGAGGGCTGGGCCCTCATGATAGCTAAGGAGCTATTGGCATTCATTGGTTGTTGGAGATGGGGAGTCACTTTTCTTCAGTGTTGTAGCTACTGGTAAGCTGCTCATACTTCATTAGTTAACCCCACATCCACAGACATCTAAACAGGTCATTCAACTCAGTAGGTCATTAAAAAAAAAAAGACACGGGGATTGAGTATTTAGCTCAGTAGTAGAGCTTTGACCTAGCAAGTTCAAGGCCTTGGGTTAGTAGGGTACCCAGCAGTACCCAGCACTGAGGGAAAAAGACAAGAATTACAAAAAGACCAATAAAAACCTGAGAATGAGCATACACAGCCTTTAGGTGGGCAAGATGGCTCAGTGGGTAAGAGCACTGCTATCAAGCCTAATGATCTGAGTTTGATCTCCAGAACAACATGGTGGAGGGAGAGAACTGGCTGCCACAGGTGTCCTCCCACCTCCTCAGGTACACCATGGCACAAGTGTTCTCCGCCAGTAAGTAAATAAATAAATGTTAAAAAAAAGTCACGGTAGTATGCAGTAGTAAACTACAATCTTTTACCCTCAATTTAGGGAAGGAGAAAGGAAGGATACAAAGAAATTTTCACTGCTGTTGCAGGGGTCTTGATAGAGAAACAGAGAAAGGTAAAAGTTTTCACAGCCTTTTTAGGCTGTCTAAGCTTAAAGAGGACTAGCCAACAGTGAGTCAGACTAGCATCTCAGCTTACCACCTGCAAATTGATGTTCTTCTATGTAAGAATCAACATACCAACGACAGACAAACCAACCAAGGAACCACTAGCCGACACCCACCCCGGCTTCGGGGCTTCAACCCTTATATACGCTAAGCAAAAGTTCCAATAAAGCCAAGCAGCACACAATCTCAAGAACAAGCTGCACATGGCAAAACAGCTACACATAACCAAATTATAGCCATCAGCACCGAGTATTCCAAACCAAAGTCATAATCATCCACCGCACCTGGGATGGAAATATAAACCTAGTCCAAATGCCATTTTGCATTTTTAAAGACACCAAAGTAACAAAAACTTCTTCCAAGCATCCTATTACAGTTGGATGTACAAAGATTTAAAAAGGTTTAGGTACAAAGATTTAAAAAAAAAGATATAGCTTCTCACTCAAAGAGATTTCAGTTTAGGAGAGACAGGCAGGTGGGAGAAACAGACAAAAGGCATTATGGTAGGTACTGCTGAGTGTTGTCATGGAAGTAGACCAGGGGAGAACTGGAAAGGACAGGCAGCGTGATTTCGGAAGGGATTAGTCAAGGACACCTGGTATCCCAGAGAGTGAGAGTGATGAGAGAGATGAACCGAGTCTTGAAAGATAACTAAGGTTATTTGCAAAAAAAAAAAAGTGCGTGTGCATGCCTGCCTGCTTGCCTATGTGCCTGTGTGTGTGTGTGTGTGTGTGTGTGTGTGTGTGTGTGTGTGTGTAGTGTTTGTTTGTGTCATCTAAGAACCTTCCTCTATTTCCTTTTTCATAATTAAATCTTATGAGTCAGCTGTCATCACACCTGTCTGTCATCACACTTATAATCCTAGCATTTGGGAGGTGGAAGCAGGAGGAGTGAGCAAGTTTCAAGCCAGTCTGGGTTAACAGAGTGATGCAGTGTCTACAAACAAACAAACCAAAAAAGGAAAACAACAGAAATAGGCTAATGCTTTTAAAAACTAGCTTACACAGTAATAGGTTTTTATATGGGATTTTCATACATGTTTTCCTCTCAGCTCCTGTCCCTCCCCTGCTGTACCCTTTGTTCCCCATGTTGCTACCTTTCAATCTGCTCCATCTTCCCTTAAAGCCTCCCTTTCCATCACAGGGTCCACTTTCTGGTTTCCTGGCCTTTGCTTCTATTTTCTCCTGCCTGGATACACATATATAATAGTGACCACTGAGGATCTGCATATGAAAGAAAACATATGACATTTGTCTTTTTGAGTCTGGCTACTTCATTTAAAATAATATTTCCAAGTTCTACCCATTTTCCTTCAGACTTCAATTTTATTCATTGAATGAATGAAATCCCACTGTATATATGTACCACAATTTCACTTATCCATTCATCCATCAGACTAACTCATCTGGAGAAGGACAATGTCCTCTTCATAATTGCCTGCTTGTTTGCCTCCAGTGAAGCTTACTCCTCTGGCTACACCCAATGGCCATGGCAGGCATCTGAATTCAGAATCTTTTATGGGAGTATATGGTTTAAGCTTTGGAAGAGTTCTACTGGACTTTATCACTGTACAGAACTCGTTTTGTAGGTCTCCTTGTGGACATGACCATGTGGCGAGTGTAAAGCAAAGCAAGCAGATTGATATGGAGACATGAACTGTACACAGGCAGTTAACATTCAGGCATTCTTCTTGTGGCTTGTATTGCACCATTGGTAACACAAAATGCTGAATTCTATTCCACAATACAAAATACTTGGTGTGGCTCATAGGTTAAACCTACTATTCACAAAATCTCTTCAAAAGGTGGAAAAATCTTGGGTTGGTTAAAATTACTCACAGAAGACTTTCAAGTAGCCATAGGCCACCAGATACTGCTACAGTATAAATATATGAGTAAATCTGTGGAAATTATTGAAAACCATAGATGAGAAATTAAGTGATGGTACAGTCTTCTCTTCTGTGCATGTTTATATTAGCAAATCCACTTATAAGAAGCTGCACAACTCATGTAGATAGTGTTTTTGTTTGGAATGTATTTTTAAAGAAAAGCGTTCAATCAAAACCCACAGATAGAACATTGCAAATTCATATTTCAGTACGAGATATGATCAGAAGACATAAACATTACCTTGCAGAACTGAAGAAATGCATTTGGTTAGGTGGATGTTGTAAGCTCCTGCTTATTATTGAAAGGCAGTGCAGGGTAACTGCTATTAAATGCTTCCAGAGGACTCTTGAACTTTGGTTTTTTGCTTTTTAAAAGGAAGTGTGTGTGCATGTGTGTGCGTGTGTATGTGTGTGTATGTCTGTGTGTGTGTGTGTGTGTGTGTGTGTGTAATGTGTACAAGTTTGTGTGGATGTTCTTGTGAGTGTAGGTACTGCATTCCAGTGTGCTCATGTGCAGGTCAGAGGACAAACTTCTGGCATTGATCCTTACCTTTGCACATTGTTTGAGACATGTTCACTCTGTTTGTTTTTTTCTTTTCTGAGATTATAATATAATCACATCATATTTCTCTCCCCTTTCCTCCCTCTAAGATCTCCCATGTACCCCTCCTTGCTCTCTTTAAAGTTCATGAACTCTTTTTTTTATTAATTGTTGTTACATGCATATATGTATACATACATATATATTACTAAATATAACCTGCTCAGCAGTGTAATGCTACTTATGTGTATATTTTCAAGGCTGACCATTTGGTATTGGATAACCAATTGGTGAGCTCTTCCTTGGGTAAGATGATTTTTCTAGCTCTCAGCATTCCTTAATTGTGTATTTTGTGTGTGTGTGTGTGTGTGTGTGTGTGTGTGTGTGTGTGTGTGTGTGTGTAGGGGTTATGGTCTTGAAGTCTTTCCCCCATTAACTTTGGCATGCATATTGTTGTCCTTGTGCAGCTCATGTTTAGGCATTCCTATTGATGAAACTTATATTTTTAGATTCTGACATCACTAGGAGGCATACTATGACAGCAATTTCCTGATCTTTCCACCACCTCTCTCATAATGTTCTCTGAGCCTTCGATGTGGGAGTTGTTTTGTAGATACAGCCATTGGGCTCCACAACTCTGCATTTTGCTCGGTTGTAGTTTTCTGTCTCTATTGCAGAGAAGTTTCCTTGATGAGTGAGGACTATACTTATCTGTAGGTATAAGCACGAATATTTAGTTAGGGATTATGCTGATTTAGCAAAGGGGCAGTTATTTCTCCTTCAAGATCCATGACTTCACTAGACCTAAGATAGGGTTCCATACCAGGCATGGTTTATGTCTTGCTGAGCTGGTCTTCAGCTCAATTAGAGAGTTGTTGGTTACCACAAGGTATGTGTGCCCCTACTACACCCTTAGTGTTATCGTTCCATTCTGGTCATTGTTGTGGCTAATAGACATCACAGTTGGGTAGGATTGTTGGCTGCTTCTCTTCATTGGAGGCTTACACGGTACCTTCTGGTACTATGAAAGCTAGTACCTTCAGGGAGGAGGCTTTCAGGTCGGTTCTGGCTCCTGAGCCTCTTGGCTCTAGAGATAGTGTCTGTTTGCTTCTGCATAAGCCAGGCTAGGTGAAGAACTATTCCCTCCATTCTCAGGTCTTAACCTCCCATCTCCTGGTTGAGGGTGTGAGGATGATAGATACTCATGTTACTGTGTTCAGACTTAGAGCTTTGAATTTTAAACCACAAATAATATACCGTCAACCAGTGTTTTTCACTCCAATATTGTATATATATGCTTCCAAAAGTCTTTGGAAACAAATATAGAGCTGTCACAAGCATCTTAAAGATCATTTTATGTTTGAACTTACACGATAAAAGGGAAAGATTTTTTTAAATGGGTAAACTGTATCACTATTTGCTCAACCCAGTCAGTTCTTAGCAAAGTTCAAGCAGAATGAATTCATTTTCTGGTAAGATTTTGTTCCTCCTTTAAAGTTTAGCTGTGGAATAGACTAAGAACTCTCCATCTAATTAAATGCCTGGCAAGTTGATGCGGGTGGAGAAATCCGTAATCTTTGACACTTTGGAGTGAAGCAGTTCTAGGCAGAAGTCCAATGTCATTTTGTTCTGTGTAGGTACTGTAGAGATGGAACACACGCAAAGTCAGTCCCCAGGCAGCCAATTGTAGATAGGGAGGCAAGACAAGCCATTTTCCGTATTGCTTTCAGCTTGATCTACAGGAGCTTTCATTCTCATAGCCAATCTACCACCCCTAAACCTGGTCTGCAGCCACGGTGCTGCCACTTAGACATGTGTTTCACCTTGGGCAAGGAACTTGATTCTGCCAAACAACAGTTTTCTTATACAAAGATATAGGGACCATGACACTAACCACATAGGGACGTCACAGCTTTATATAAGACCATGTACGAAAGGCACATACAGCACACAAATGCCTTTATTATCATTCTAAAATGTCTTTGTCCGTGAAATAATCTAACAATGTCCTGAGAAGAGGGTCTTTAACCATTGTAGTTCACTGGGTCATAGATGCGGAGCTGTGATGTAGATGTATCTACTGGGACTGGGCTCCCTGAGATCTGTTGATCTCTGCATTGTGTCCAGGTGTGGTTTTTTGTGATGGTTTCCATTTTGCTGTAAAAGAGGCCTCTTTGATGAAGGATGATGCTTTATGTGTGGGTATAAAGTTAAGATTTAGAATGGAGTAAGGAATTATGCTGGCCTAGCAAAGTGGCAGTGATAGGTTCTTTTCTAAGGTCCATGACCTCATTAGTATTGGGAACAGCTAGGTTTTCAGTACCAGACATGATTTCCTTCCTGTTGAGTGGCCTTTAGTCCAGTTGGGTAGTTGTTGTTTGCCACCAACGTGTGGATGCCATTTATTGCATCTTTTGATGTATCTTGACATGCTGAACTTGCTTGGTACATAGGTGTTATAGATGAGTAGGACTGTTTAATTGCTTCCTTCCTTGGCAGTTTCCATAATATTTTCTGGAACCATGGAAGCTAGATCACAGGAAAGAGAGTTTTCAAACGAATCCAGTTTGAGTCATCTGGGTCTTATGTCCTAAATGTGCAGTGTCTTCAGCAATAGGAACTCATCCTCAACTCCTGAAGGGCAACCAAGGGCTTCATCTATAATCTGTATTGTTTTTGGAGTTAGAAGGGAAAAAAGATTTTAAAAGTCAGAGTATTAGGAAGTTTGCTGTTAAACAGTCTCTCTTAGAAATGACTGTATAAACAAGACCATAAAAGCGGCAATTTCAACGGACATGTTATTGTGGAAGAGGGAGAATTTTGTAGGCTTCTGCCCCTAGAAAAAGAACTACAGGCAACTAAGGACTGCTAGGTGAAAGAGAATTAGTCTTTCCCAAGGATGAGCCCCCTACTGGTTTTCCATGAAGAGTGGTTAGCCTTGAAATCAAATATATACAAAAAAACAGACTCAGACAGTTGTATTTATATAACTTGGACACACACACACACACACACACACACACACACACACACACACACACACACACTAATAATAAAAGGAAAAGGAAAAGGGTATTAACTTTGGAGTGGAGGGACATGGAAGAGGTTCAAGTGAGGGTAATTGGGAGAGGTTGGAGGAGGAAAGGAAGTGGGGACATGATATAATTCTATTTCAATGAAAACGATAAAAAGTATAGAGTTCAATACTAAGTGAGTGCCTTGTTCCTTTGAATAGAATTATTCCTTTAGACATAAAACTTTAGCACATTATTCTTGTGTGCTGCTTCACAGATAAACCAAGACAGAGAAATTGCTTTATAGATAAATAATGACATCTTCTATTAATTTCTCATTGCTTCTGTTACCACAAACAGTGACTCAAAGGTAAAAAGAATTATATTGCTCTTGAGGTCTTAAGTCTGACGTCAGTTTCAATGGGCTAAAGTCAAGGTGTTAGAGGTCAAGGTGATTCCTTCTGGTAGAGCTTTCTCTTTGTGGAGGGGGAGAAATTTTTTTTTTTTGCTTTCATCATATTCTAGTGGCTGCCTGCATTATTTGGCTTGTGACCCCTTCCTATAACCTCAAAATGCATCAGTTCAATTTCTGCTTCCATTATCGTATTGTGCCCTTGACTTTGTATCTTCTTATGAGAAATTTGTAGTGACACGGCCCACCTGAACAATCCAGTGTATTTCTTGTAGTTCATAATTATTAGTTTGATTGCATTTGCAATGCCCTTTTTCTCATATAAGACAAAATTTAGGGGTGTAGGGATGAGGACCTCAGAGGATGAGATCATTATACCACACATACACTGTTTTACTTTACCCTTGTACTAGGATGAGAGAG
This sequence comes from Cricetomys ansorgei, assembly GCA_026225945.1. Taxonomy (NCBI): domain Eukaryota; kingdom Metazoa; phylum Chordata; class Mammalia; order Rodentia; family Nesomyidae; genus Cricetomys; species Cricetomys ansorgei. The sequence goes on from JAMJFZ010000239.1 coordinate 20,121,193, forward strand.
GCCATGTCTTTTTGGTCTGTCCAGCTGTAGCATGAAGAGTCTAAATGGCTCTGTAGCAGTGTTTCTTGTCTAGAATGTTCACTTGTCATAGTGTAGAGCTAGTCATACTTCATTCATGTTTTGTAATTAATTTATTTGTGTATAACATTGATTGGTCAATAAGAATATCACTGTTTTGCTGTACTTTATTTTTTATTTTTATTTTTTTCTTTTTCAAGACAGGGTTTCTTTGTTGTAACCCTGGCTATCCTGGAACTCACTCTGTAGACCTGACTCACCTTGAACTGAAAGAGATCTTTCTGCCTCTGTCTCCCAAGTGCTAGGATTAAAGGCGTGTGCCACCATGCAACCAAGCCAACTTGGTTGTATTATTTTCTTAATGTGTTCTTGAATTTGGTTTGCAAGTATTTTGTTGAGACTTTTTGCATCTGTATTAATTAGGGAAGTTGGTCTATAGTTTTGTTTTGTTTTTTAATCTGTTTTTGATAACAAAGCAATACTGAATGAATTTCATGATGTTCATTCTCTTTTCATTATGGAATAGTTTGAGAAGTATTTGTGTTAGATCTTCTTTAAAGGTTTTATAGAATTCAGCAATAAATCCATCTGGTATCCATTTGTGGGGACATTTTTATTTACTGTTTTTACCACATCTCTCCTGTTTCCTTTTATGGGTATGTTTCAGTGAGAGTCAGTCATAAAGGTCTTTCCCACTGAGATAGAAGTTAAAACGTAATAGTAAAACAATTAAATCATAAATAATAATAAAAAACTAAAAAACTAAAAAAAATGCTGAAAAACTCCTAGTTGAAGAAATAAAAAGAATTATCATACCATTCAGATTTTTTTTTTCTCATTGAAATGTTAAGGTTTTTCCCGCTCTGCTTAGACTATCATTTGATCAGTCTTTACGTGTTGGGTTTGGGGAGAGAGGACTGCCAGACTCAATTGTCAGACAAATTAAATATGTGTGCCTTCCAAATGAGAAGGACTTCTGTGAGTTTGGACAACTTTCTGCCTGAGTGTCCTGGCCGGAATCTTTCCTATCCCTTCCCCTATTATAGGTTTATAAACCCTGGTGAAATAGGATCAGACTTTTCACAGTCAAGTTTCAGACTCTGATGGCATGCTCACCTAAAGTACTTTTTTTGTCAGCAGAGTACTGTGCTGGGCTTCATAGTCTGCTTCTGGAGATTCTGTTTTCCTCACTCAGCCAATGATCAGGTAGGAGTGCTATTTTCCTCTGGCTGAGTGTCTTGTGTTCTCTAGACACACCTCTGCTAATCACTTACAGTTTTGTGCATACCCTACTCTGGTTGGTCTCTACATTTATTTGAGAATTTTGCTGCAGTGCACAGCAAATGGCCATTTGCTAGTCCAGTAGTCAGTAGGAGCAGAATGGCCCAGTGGTACAGTATTAGTACTTCTCATGATTACATTCATCCTTTTTCCTCAGATGCAACTTCTCATCTAACATTTTATTCCAAAGCCCTGAGCTCACCTTCAAAAGATTTTTTTATGATCTAAGAGTTTTGCATACATAAAACATACATGATACCTAGCAATTTTTGTTTTGCCTAACTTTCCTAAGACATAAGAGTCTATTCACTGGGAAACATTGCTCTCACGGCTCATGATTTAGACAATTTATATTAATCAGCATCACTGTAGTTGGTTCTTGTGATGCTGTCCTACTTAATGCTGAGCAGACTTGATTAGCACCAGAATAAGTCTTTATTTTGCCTCTTAGACTCATGTTCTCACTAGTATGTACCTGTCAAGGAGAAGAGCCACAGCTAAATTACTGACATAATGCTCATGTAAGCAGATTTTTATGAATTGTGTCTTCAGAATGATTTATTGCAGCTTTATTGCTTTTTCTATGATATATTCTGTCCACGTTTAAAATTTTATTCAAAATGCTAGCGAGCTGGAATTCAACTCTGGTACAAGCTGTGTGTTCATTTAATTAAAAATCTAATTTTTAGTAAATTTTGAAAACACATTTTCTTTGTTTTAATGCACATTTTGCATGAGAGTTAGCTGAGCTCGTTTTGCACAGGGAGAGTGCATTGGTGATGACTAACTGCTTCATTTGAGAGCGGCTCCCCAGAGTGGCCTCCCACCCTGTACGTTGTGCTCTGGTGGTCTTCTTCATGTGGTCACTCTCACTGTTTTCCTCTTTGGTTACTTTGTTCTTTTCATATTTTGGTTTGCAAAGAGCTGCCAAAATCCTGAGGGACTCTATTTATCCTGGTCTGTTTGAACTTTAGGCTCAGCGTATACACGATGAAAACAGTCAGATCATTAGTAACACAGTAACATAGCCAAGACATAAGAAGGCTCCTTATATAATATGGACATCAGAAACCTGGGACGAATGCCCAAAGCTACAAAATATTCTGCCTCACGCTTAATGAAAACTGAAATTCCCTAACAAACGTTAGATTTAAATTCACAAACAGAGGAGCCATATCAGTTAGAAGTGCTTCAGACTTTAAGGAACTGCCTCCTTGTATATGTGTGTGTATGTGTGTGTGTGTGTGTGTGTTATAAGCTCATGTGTGTGAGGTCATGAATACCTGTGTGCATGCCCATGGAGTCCAGATTACATTGAGTGTCTTGCTTTATCACTCTCCACATTATTCTTTTGAGATATGGTCTCTTGCTGAATCTGTAGACAGGCTGCTGGCCAGCATGCCCCAGAAATCCTAGTGCCTCTACACTGGAGTAGCCCTGGGGCTACATACATGTGTGACCATGCCCTCATTTTTTATATGGATGCTGGGGATTTGAACTCAGGTCTTCATGCCTGAGCAGGAAGTATTCTTACCCACAGAGCCATCTCTCCAGCCCCAGGAGCTGTCTTATTAGTCATGAAGTAAATAACAATAAATGATAGATTCTTACACATCAAGAAGCGGGCCACTTCAGTATTGATTTGGTGGCTCAGCAGTGCTTGGGTGTTGGTGACTGTCTCCATGGTCTACTCGCTCTTCTGTGCAGCAGTGCCAGGCAAGCAATTCCCCGATGCTTGCATCTCCCTCTCCTTGAGCCTAGCACAGCTTACCTTCTTAGCAGCTTCTTTTTGTATGTCATAGTCTTTTTTTTAAATTTTAAGATATCAGGAATGATTGATTTCTCCATTGTTGTATTTTGGAGATGATTAATATTATTGATTTTATTGGAATAGGCATTCTGAAACAAAAACAGACAAAAGCCCCTTAAAGAAATTTTCTGTAGTAGTCATTGCAGAGAAAAATTTTATACATGAAGAAAATAAACTTCTCTAGAGATTTACATGCTTTTCAGAAGAATATTCTTAAAAGTGAACATTTTAGAGGAATATGGTACCATTTATCGAAATATTAAATATCGCATTAGGCATGAAGAATGAACACTTCGTCCTTTAGTATTCTACTTTCTTTCAAGGAGTTTGCTGTCCTGGTAATTTGTTCCCACATAGCCCTGAAAGGAAGAGATTGGACCACAACATGAATACGTATAAAAGGTTAGCAGTACAGTATGAAATGTCTGGTTAGATGCCAAAAGGGAATTGCCAATTATTTGCTGCATTCTGATTTTGCTAGAGAAGAAACTTAAAATTAATATTAAAGCTTTTCTTTTCTCTGAGAGTAATTAGAAGAGGGAATAGACCATCAGGAGGGGTGATTGAAGGAAGCAATATGTGTAAATTAGAAAATGAGTTCACAGATTCTACAGAATACCCTGGGTAGACACACTGAATTGTCAGCGCTTCTTGCTAAGGGTCACGAGGATGGACAGAGCATATGAGAAGTAATTTTCATCGTGTGCTTCTATGCTTTAGGGAAGAATTAGCATCATGATATTTCTAACTGTTTCAAAATCAAGATGGATCACCATGCACTAAAAAGTCCTCACCATCACGATTCTTAGTACATATACAGCTTTTCAACATTTCCATATTACACCTGAAGCATCTTAGAATATGGCCCCTCAGACAGCTAAGACAAAAAGATAATGTACATCATATTTCTTAAAAAATAATGTCACTGTACACACAAATTATAAATCAAGCCCCCATGAGTTACCTAGAAACTTTTTAAGAGAGAAATTCTCCACCAAAATATTTCCATAAGTTATTTCTCAGAAAGAATAATGTAGGTGGCCATTCAGGAGTAAGATGTGCTGCATAGCATTTGCAACGCACAGGGAGGACAGTGAAAAATGTGTTTGATTCTAGATGATGTGAGGTCTTAACTTTCCCAACCCCAGTGAAGAGTTCCCATCCATAAAGCTAGAGCGTTCACTCTGATTAGTCTAGAGACCCTGCTCCCCTCTTAGAGTATTCATATTAACTGTCTCACCATTAGTAAAACTGGCCCTTAGGACTTGCTAATAAATTTGGAAGTTTTGTGAAAGCTTTAGGGTCTGGAAGAATTACTTAAAACCCCCAAACTTTTCTGTAATGGAAATTGGTGTTGGTTTGAGATTGATAGTCATGGTCAGGTTCAGTAGTTTCCCTTATATTTCTTGTTTATGATGTTTTGGATGGAAATAGCTGTTTTGCTAGATTTTCTTGATTGAATGGATTAATTTGATTTTATTATAGATGTTCAATTGTTAAAGTATACTAGATGACACAAATATGGTTGATTATTTTTATTTACCAGCTTATCAGCATTTTCTGTGGAATTTTGATGCTCACCTTTCTGAGTTAAGCCTGCAATTCTGACTGACTGTGACATTGACAGTCTGTCCAGGCTGAGAAGTCACCATGCTGAGAGTGTATTAGGTTTTTGCTAATTTATGATTTGGCCTCCCAAATAACTTCAGGCTCATTCTCCCCGCCCTCCAAAAATTATACATTTGGGTTCTACTAGCTTCCAAATAATCATATAATATTCCCTTAAAATTACATCGTTTATCTATCTGTCCATCTACCTTTCTCTCTCTCTCTCTCTCTGTGTGTGTGTGTGTGTGTGTGAGAGAGAGGTGGGGGGAGAGAGAGAGAGAGAGAGGGAGAGATGTATGTGTATTTGTTGTGCGGAAGTCAGAGGACAGGTTGAAGTAATTGTTTCTCTTCTACTCTGTGGGTTTTGGGGATCACACTCAGGTGGTCAGGCTTGGCTGTAGTAGGCACTTGCATTCACCGAGTCATCTTGTCATCTTGTTGGCATTGTAGTTTCTAATTTTTAATGCTTGGAAATTGTTGCCTTGGCATAGGGATCATATGTTTCTTAGTAATTTTAAATAATTCAACCAGCAAATTCTCTCTAGCTTGGGAAAAGTTTTAAAATAACTTTGGAAATATTTTTAGAGTTTTTGCTTTTTGAATCATTTACGTTTTTATATTTTCCTGGAAATAGCTTCACTTCACCTAAATTGGCATTTGTTAAAGTACAGTTTCTAGACCAACAGCACCAGCGGTACCAGATGCATCTGGGACTTTTTTAGAAAGCAGTGTCTTTTGACTTCACCGCCCTAGATAGATTGTGTCAGGAACTCTTTTTTTTTTTTTTTTTTTTTTTGTCAATGGATACTATGACATTGGTTAAAGTTCCAGGCCTTCCAATTTATCAGATTTATAGCCTTATGCGTTAAAATGATGAGTTTATATTGAGGAGACCAAAGGCCATGATTTTGAGTGAGAGTGGAATGAGGGGTGCAGAGAAGGAGTTGGAGGGAGGAAAGGGAAAGAGAAAGGGAGAAATGATAGAATTGCATTTTAATTTCAGAAAATAAAATAATTAAAAAATGTAAACCTTACCCACATACTTAGGATATCCTTTCTCTAAATCCATTTTAAAAAAATGATTTATTTATCTTTTATTTCATGTGCCTTGGTGTTTTGCCTACATGTATGTCTGTGTGAGGATGTTGGGTCCCCCAGAACTGGAATAACAGACAGTTGTGAGCTGCCATGTGGGTGCTGGGAATTGAACCTGGGTCCTCTGGAAGAAAAGCCAGTGCTCTTAACAGCTGAGTCATCTTCCCAATGTCCCTCTAATTCTTTCGTTGGAATCTCTGATGGTTAGATTATTAAGTTTGAACTACTTATTTCACTGACTTTTCAAATATTCAGCCCCTGGGTTTATTTATCAGTGGGCTTTATTACCTTCTGCTACACACAAGGAACATTAATGCCAGCATTAAATAAAGTTTAATTAAAAAACAATGAGTGTTACAATAATTTTCTATAATTATAGTAATTAATCCAGAGCTGTAAAATTTCTACTTTTGAAGCAAAGGTTTTGCTGTGCCATACTTTTAGTTTTAACATGTGGGATACAGGCAAATAAAACCCAGTATCTGGAGTCGGTTACATAGAATTACTGTCATGGGAAGAAACTTAATTGCAAATAACTGCCTCTTATTTGGAAAGCCTGTTCTCATCTTGTTGGGCTTATAATTTTGGAACATTGATTTTTTTTTTTAGTGTCCATTATATCTTAACTTGAACAGCAGCATAGAGCCTTACTCTGGTATCACATCTCTGCTGCTGCTAAGAATGTCTGTGAAGTTCCTGTGGTGTCTCTGACCTTGCTCCTGTACCAAATGAATTTTCACTATGTAACACAGCCTGAATTTTAAGTCAGACATCCCAGACACATCTCTATCACACTTTGGTAAAAATAGATTTTTTTGTATGTACAATATAGTCAGAAAGGCAGTGATCTACTGGCAGAAACTAGACTCATCTTTTTCTAATGAATTCATTGTAGCCTTTATCTTTGTTATTTTTACTCTCTGGTTTTTATTCAGATTCATTGATTGTTTGTTTTCTAACTCACTTATTTCTAATGAACACACATTTTTCTTTTCTTTTTTCTTGGAAATCTTTCTCTAGTTTTTCTATGTCATTGAATTTTGATAGGTTTGTTTATGTTCACAGGCCACATCTCATTGCATCTTTAAAATATTTTTATTTTTAAGTCCTTTGAAAATGCTATAGAATGTATTTTGATCATATTCACTCCCCTGTGGTGATTGAAATGAGAAATGTTCCCTTTGGCTCATATATTTGAACCCTTGGTTCCCACTTAGTGTTTTTGTTTGGAGGAGGTTATGGAAATGTTGCAGCTCACCAGTAGACAGACAGACAGGAAAAGGGGATCTATGGAGATAAATATATTTTCCACAAACTTTTAAGTTGGCTGACATCTTGGTCTTCCTTCTTCAAGACAAAGACTTTGTGAGCTTTTTCCCTGCTGCAGGAAACTGTTCTGTGGGACTTTTGAGTCTCCTGGATGGTAGTGGTGGTGGGTTTAGCCTCCCATGGCAGGAACCAATCGGCTTTCCTTTCTTTATGTGGATTATCCAATACTCCTAATAGCATGAACCAGAAAATTCTGAGGGAGAACGGGAACTCATCCTACCCCAAACATATAGATAAAAGATCTGATTTCCAGACATATTTGAAATTCCTGGTCCAGAAGCCCTCTCCACTGGGAAACATATGCCTCTTTCTGTGTTTTGTTGAGTATTTTCTGCTGTCAGGAAACTTGCCCGAGTGCTGAGACACTTTGCTTTTCTTGTCTTCTTGTTCTCTAAATCAGCAAACAGAAAGAATCATCTTTCCAGCCCTAGACCTCACCACAATGGCATCAAAGCTTTGCTGAAGTAGGTGTGTGTGTGTGTGTGTGTGTGTGTCTTTAAGAGTTTTTAGCTTCACTTCACTTCCAGTTCATTCTCTCTGCTTTCTGAATGTGCTTGAAAATATAATCTCACCACTTCCTGCTCTGGAAGACTGTTGTCATGTCTCCCCTGCCATATGGATTATTTTTCAGGAACTCTAAGTCAAAATAAACTCCTTCTTCCATAAATTGCTTTGGACATGGTATTTTATCACAGTGACACAAAGTAGCTAATACACCCTTACTCTTCCCTCTAACTTCTTCCAGGTCCACTCCTTTACTTTCCTACTCCTTCATGCTCAAGGGCCATACCCTTCAAGAAAATAGACTCTCCCTCTCCAAGAAGACATCAACTGTCATTAGTTCTTCAGGGATGGGGACTAATAAGACCTCCCTCCATTCTAGAATGTTGACTGGCTTGATCTTGTTCAGGTAACTGTAACTGCTTTGCATCCATGACTATAATGGTCTGTTATGCCCAGAAGACATTGTCTTGCTCCACTCCTCTCTGACTTCTACCTCTTACAATCTTTCTACCCCATCTTCCATGAAGGTCCCAGCACCTTGTTGTAGTTGAGGGAGGCTGTGATATAGATGCCATATTTGTGTCTGAGCATTCACAGACAACTATTCTCTGTAGTTTGATCAGTTGTGAGTTTCTGCCTTAATTATTGCACAAAGAAATGTCTCTGATGAGGTTTGAGAGCTCCGTGAATCTATGGGTATAGAAATCTGAACTTAGAGTGCTATTTGATACTATGTCAGATAAGAGTAGTAGGTTCATCCCTGAGGTCTGTTAGCTACCCCCTCAACCACGGACTCTTAGCCAGATTTACAATACCAGCCATTCATTTCCTCCTACAGTGCAGATTTACTATTCAATAAGAAAACGTTGGTTACTGCCATAAAATGTGTGCCACTATTGCACTCATGCGCATGCCTTGCTACACTGTCATTATTACAGTTCATACTGTTCGCAGCTGTGTAAGACTGTTGATGACCTTCCCTGACAGCACCCTACAGAACATCTTCTGAAAGTATTATAGCTATCCATCAGAGAGGAAATGTCTTGTTCAGTACTGTTGTGGAAGTTTATTTTTAGTTGTGTTTAAAATAATTGTTTTTTGTGTGCTACATACATAGGCCTTGTCATTTTGTATTGGATATTGGTATCCAATTGGATATTGAATGTTGGTAATGGTGTGGTATCAATAGAGCACCTAAGGCATTATCAATCAATAAAAACACCTGAGCTCAGACTCTTGGGGTTCCACTGTCCAGGATTGCACTTGCCATGATGGTGGTTCCCTCTACTGAGGTCTGGCAGAGTTTGTACCAATGTATATGCCTCCTTGTTATAATTGCTGAGACCCTACAGCCACATATTGCTACAAGTACAAACTTGGTGTCTCTATATTCTGTGACCAAAATTTGTGATATCTTTAGCAATAAGGTCATTGCATCTTGGTATTAGTAATAAGAAACCCTCTCACACATTTACAGAGTTATAATTCATATACTTAAAGATTTTCTCCTTTAAGCTAAATTTACTGACACTTTGTATATTCATAGATTTATTGTTTTCTAAGACTTTTAAATTGTTTGTATAAGCATAGTGTTGCCTTCCCATGTTTCACAACATTTTGATCAGCAGCATTTTGCAATGAGTTCTATTGCCTCTTTCATGAAGGTGATTTATTTGGATACCTTGTCAACCAATACCAATAGTGCCCTAGATCCTCTGTTCATATGTTATAGGAAAATACTCTTCCTACTACACATTGGATGGCAGGTTTATAAACATAGCTGTGAGACCTATGTTAATTTATCTGGAAAACATTTATGTAACTTGTTCTTTATGGACTGTGAAAAGAACTTCAACATAGTCTGCCTGTTTCTTAGACACTTGAAACCTGGAGATACCTGAAATCTGAGCACATATGATTGCTTGTACGACCCCATTAATGTGAGTGGGTATGATATCCTATTCTGTAGAAATGCATCACGAAGGCAATCTTTTCCCAAGATCAGTTTCTTTCTTGAATCCCATCTTGATTCCTAAGATGAGGGCAATCCTAGGTGTCTGCTACAACCTAAGAAGATTTAAGACAAATGACCATCTTGGTTTAGATCTAAATTTAATTCTAAGTTGGGAAAGTCATAGACAAACTGGTACAAATTGTTCACTTGAGGGTGAATAGGTCAGATCCTAATAAATACACTGCGAAGAAGTGAAGGTCTCTGCCATTTCCATTTATTTCCAACTTTCTTAACTTGGGAATTTGGGGAGAGGTGTGGGAATCACATACCACCCGCAGAGAATACACCTCTCTTAACAGCCACCAGAGTCATTTTCATCTTGCACAATAGAAATGTACAAAAGTACTACCCCCAAATCTCCAGTTTTTTTCCTATGATTATTTAAAAAATTAATTACATTTGTTTCTTGACAATTTCATACATGTATATGATGTACTGATTACTCTTACCCCCTACCTTCTCTTATCTTCACCTCACATCTATCTTTCTTCTTTCCTACAAATATATTTCTCACGTTCATGTCTATTTGTTTTTAGATCAGGGTGAGACCAGGAGGCCTGGATGGACTCAATTCTGCCACCCACCATTGGCTGTGTAATGGAGGGTAGTTTGCTTCATCACACTCTACATCTTTTTTCTTCATTTGCAAATAGGAACAGGTCCCATCTGTAAAGCAATCTAAACAACACCTAGCATAGAGTAAAGATTCAATACATGTTAGTCTTCATTATAATTAAAGTTTTCTTTTTATATCCTATATGTAGGAATACTTGACTGGTGGATGAAGACTTTTTAAAGTTTGTAGCTTTTTGTTTGGATGGTTATAATTGGCCTTATATTTTGGTCTGTACTTTTCAAGTTCTTTAAAGATCTCAGGACTGCTTCTTGCTTTGTGGTAGATGCTGGCCAATGGCTCACGGAAGTACTTTCTGCTGTGAACACTCCTCAGAAACCTTCTCTTTTCAGAGTTTCTGTATTTTACAGATCTTGGCTAATCCATCCCATTTTGATGCCAGTTCCTTTTGCCTTTTAGAAAGATCCCCCTTTCCCTAAATTCATAGACCTGACTACAGGATTGAACTAATTAGGAAAAAAAAGGCAGCGAGGGTAAGAAACCTTTACATTTGAGAACCACCTGAACTGAACCAAACCCCTTGACATCACAAACTCTTCCTGCTCCACAGTCAGCCTGCTGTGGCCCTAGAAGTGAGAGTGAATATTAGGATGCTTTTTTGTTTGCACCATATGTGTTCACTTTCAGCTTTCGGGTCCCTTGTAAATTGACTCTGAGTTTTGGAAAAGATCTTTCTTTTCAAATCTAGATGACTACTACAGGCAGAGATTAAACCCTCTCCAGTGGAGAAGCTCTGCTTAGCATGTGGGATTTTGCTCATAGGAAGAGCAGTTTCTGTTTGAGGATCTCATCATGAACCTGACATTTCCCAGCTCATAGTCTCACTGTGTTCTGTTTTTCTAGAAGATGTCAGTTTTCTCTAAAGAGGGGGAAGAACAGCTGGGTTTCTGAATGTCTGAATCACAAATCCGGTCCTGTGACTGTCTGTGGCACTGGGACCTGGGGACAGCTTAGGGAGAGCTTTATTTTCCAAGTTAGCACAGAATTATGCCTAGAGATGTCCACATCAAAATGACCCCTTCCCTGCCTGTGAAGTGTTTGGATTCAAATTCTTATCCATTATCTCTCTTAAATAACTGAGAGTGTCAGGGAGTCCTTTTGCTTCTTTGATGCCATGAAATGAGCCACTTAGCTCCATAATCACCTCCCAATTGAAAAGTTCTGTCTTATAACAGACCCAATGCAATGGGATTAAGCAAGCACTGGCTGAGTCCCCTGAAACTTTGAGACAAAACAAACCTTTTCTTCTTTTAAATTGCTTATGTCATGTATTTTGTTACAACACAGATAACATGCTATGAATGTCCTCACACACTTAAACTAAAACTGATAGAATTAACTCTTTACATAAGGTATGTTGAGGAATGTTGAAGTAAGCAAATTAAGAAACACACTTAAATTGTCAGAATAGATATCTTTTGAAAAATGAATTACCTCCTTGTTAAAATTTTTTTTTTTTGGAGATTTATTTGTATGTGTAAGGGTGTTTTGCCTGCATGTATATCTGTGTACCACATGGGTGCACTGTCAGTGACGGCCAGAAGAGGTCCAGGCCCCCTAGAACTGGAGTTACAGATGGTTAGCCTCCTTATGTGTGCGGGAATCAAACTTGGGTTCTTTGGAAAGATCAGTCTGTGCTCTTAACCACTAAGCCCTCTTTCCAGCCCCACTTCCATTTTTCTCGGCATGATGTTTTTTTTCTCTGGTGGTAGGTAGTCCATAAAATAAAAACACGATCTGTATGGAGTGTCCAACCCTAACTGTATATCTACAGCACAGCCCCTATACCTAAGACTCAGCATCATAGAAGAAGGGGCAGAAAGACTGTAAGAGCTAGGGCCCCAGGACACCTGCTGCTAGATAGTGTCGTCTATATATGACAGGAAAGCTGTGTTCACGAAATCTCAACAATATGACTGCTTTAAACAAGAACTGCACAATGCGAATACCAGTTGATAAGCCAGTGTGGATTGGTGAAATCTTACAAGGCCTAACACCCAAAGGAAGAATTATAGGTAATTTATAGCCAGGGGAGTGGGGAGATCAGTCTTATCCAGGCACATGCTCCCTGATAGGCTATCCAATCTCAAGTGGTCAGCCCCAAACACATACACATACAAGCAACACTAAATGAATTTCATAGGTTACATGTGTGTAATGTTTATTTAACAGTGATAATTAAAAAAGAGGAGAATAATTTGAGAGGGAGTGGATGTGGGCATGGAAAAGTTGAAGGAGGGAGAGAAAGGGGAAGGGGTAGACATGACATTAATGCAATATTCATGTGTGAAATTCTCAAAAAAACAAAAAAAATAAACAAAAAGAAAAAATATACATGGTTTCAAGTTTGAGGCTGGAAAGATGGCTCAGTAGTTAAGACAGCAAACTACTCTTCCAGAGGACATGAGTTTGACTGTCAGCATCCACATCAGGCAGCTCACAACCATCTGTAACTCTAGCTCTAGGGGGATTGGACTCTGCCAGTCCCCCCTCACCCCAGGGCACCCACACTCACATACATGTGTGTATATACAAACATAATTACAAGTAATTTAGAAACTAGTGTTTTTTAAGACATGCAGAAGTGCTAGGTCACTATCTATTACTGTGTTACTAGTACCCACCTCGTGATGATTGTGAGGATGTCTTGCATCCTTTGCTTAGCTTTGTTATCTACAAATAAAATAATGTTACATTAAAAAAAACATTCTGTACTTAAGTAGCTTTCTTTCCATTTAATCATTAGGTTTTAGTTAAGTTAGAATCTCCAAACTCTGCCCACTCCTGAAAACTCTGAGTTACGGAGCGTAAGGAACAGTTGTCTATCATGCTTTTCTTGGCAGCTTCTGGGCATGACTCTGGCCTAACCCCTTATTTTTTCCCATTTTTAACAGATTAGAGGGAATGAGTGTGTGAGAGCCTTCACCACAGCTAGGAAGGATCACAATATAACCTGGATCTCCCAAAATTAGCACATTCTGAATCAATCTCACTCTCTTTTAGACTACATCCTCAGACAAGGTAAGAAATGCCAGGGGCAACATAAAAGACTTTCTACCTGATTTTGAATTTTTAGTAAACATTTTTTTTCTTGTCCACAGAAAACTTAGGATAAGGTAGTCCTTACAAGTATATTTGGCACACTAGTCTAACAATTGAGATCCTGAACCAGGTTCTGTCTTTTGCATGAAGAATGGATTGTTGAATAGCAAAGATGCATTTCACATTCTTCTGTCAATAAAGTTTGAGGGGTGGATAAGCCAATATGTGATTCTCTGCTTCCAACATCTTACTAAAAAGGGACAAGGGGACATGTGCAGCACATTTATCAAAGGGGGTCGCTGGTAGAGTGACTAAGTATTTCTTGAGAACATTCTTAATTCTTCTTAGTACCCTGGTATCTTTGTGGCATCCTTTCAAAAGACATGAGCCTGGCAGAACTTAGGTTATGCACAAATTCCTATGCTTTGTTAGTCCTTATCAAAATCACCCTCACCAAAGCTTTATGAGATTAATTAGCTTCCAGTCTAGCAAATATTTTATATTTTACAGTCCAGTGATTAACCCCATTGATTGTCTTTTCAACTGCGTCTGCTTATTAGAGATTTTTATTACTACCCTGTGAATTCCTCACAGTTGCCTTCTGTGGCATTAGCTGTGTAATCTATATTTTGTGAGCTCTTTTAATAGCTTCTTTGAAGTGCGAACTTATTTTGAGAGAGGTTTATAGAAGTTTTCACTAATCCAGTGTTTCTTTTAGAATCTCTGGGATTGCATTGGAATATGAAATTCCATTATGTTTTTAGTAATTATTTCATTAAATAAATATGGTTTTCATTTTGTAGAGAGTCTTTACTTTATAAAAGTACAGTTCTATTGACATATGTTCTGTTCGTTGTCTTTTTATGGGCTGTAAGTAGACAATACGTAGATAGCCAAGGACGAGGACAAGTTGTTAGGGTGAGCAATAACTATACAGCATGTAAGGTGCCAAATTCATTGTTCCATCTGTGATGACCACATTATTTACCTCTTTGTGTGTGTGTGTGTGTATGGGGGGGAGAAGAGAGAGAGGGAGAGAGAGAGAGAAACGGAGAGAAAGAGAGAGAGAGAGGGAAGAGAAGAGGAGCGAGAGAGGGAGGGGGAAAGAGAGAGAGAAAGAGAGGGAGAGAGAAGAGAGGAGAGAGAAGGAGAGGGAGAGGGAGAGGGAGAGGGAGAGGGAGAGGGAGAGGGAGAGGGAGAGGGAGAGGGAGAGGGAGAGGAGAGAGAGAGAGAGAGAGAGAGAGAGATATGCTCATATGTGTGTGCAAGTGTGCTCCATACGCATGCAGAGCCAGAACAACTCCCAGAAGTTCCTCAGGAGCTGTCCACCTTGCTCTTTGAGTAAGTGTCTCTTACTGGCCTGAGGTCAAGAAGCAGATTAGGCTGGCTGGCAAGCAAGCCCTAGGTATGTGCCTGTCTTACCTCTCCAGCTCTGGAATTACAGACAGGCACTGCCGCTACTGGATTTTTAAAAACATGGATTTTTGGCAGGTCAAATCAAGTCCTTATTCTTGAAAGGCAAGCACTTTACTGACTGAGCTATCTCTTCAGCTCTCATCGACTATTTTTAATATTCAAAAGCATGAGGTCTTAGAAATTCTTATTGAACGTTATTAAGCCGGGATTGTTAGTTGACATTTTAGGTTAAATGGACTTTGGGGCTCTTACTGTAGAAAATATGCTATGGTTATCTGAAAATAATGCAATTAATATTAATTTAAATTGGTAGAAATATATCAAAATGTTGTGCTAGGCATTTAAGGCAAAATGTGTGGTTTCTTTTCAGGAGTTTATAATATAATGGGCAGGTAGCATGCTATAGATGATGTGAACACTTACCACCATGATTGTGCATAATCTAAGATATTGATTTAGTCTGTCTGTATAGCCTTTATAAAGTTCTTTGGCTGTAACTGTAGCTTAAGCTAAAACCAGTGTTATATGCTTTAAAAATTTTTTTTGGTAGAGTAGCTAACATCTTGAGACATTCTTGTACAAGAAATTCCCAGTTATACTATTTGAGTATCTCTCTTTCTCTCTCTCCCTCCCCTTTCCTTCCTCCCTCCCTTCTCTCTCTCTCTCTCTCCCTCTCTTCCTTCCTCTCTCCTTCCCCCACCCTCTCTCTCTCTCTATATATATATATAATCTGAAGTACTGTAAGTTAACATGCCACAGGGAAACTTGTACATATGTATTTATTGCTGCATTGTTGACAATAGCTAAGAAGTGGAATCGGCCTAGGCACTCATCAACAGATGAACAGACAAACAAAATGTGGTTCATATTAAGAATGGGATTTTATTCAGTCATAAAGAAAAGTGAATCCTGCTATTTTCAGGAAAATGTATGCAACCGGAGATTATTATGTCAAGTAAATAAGCCAGGCTCAAATTCCACATCTTTCTGTCATATGAAGAATGTAAAATTATCTACTTACCTGTCTATCTATCACCTATCTATCTATCTATCAATCATCTATCTATCTATCTATCTATCTATCTATCTATCTATCTATCTATCTAACTATCTATCTATCTATCTTCTATCTATCATCTATGTATGTATGTGTGTGTGTGTGATGAGCCAGAAAAGGGGTCATGAGAAGCTAACTTAAACATATCTTAAGGCAGGAGGGAAAAGTTAGGGTAATGGATGCATGTGACATGGAAACCAAAAGGGTGACAATATGGAGGGATGAAATTGGTGAGGGGCAGGTGACATGGCATCAACTAGTGGTGCAGGGGAATGACTACAAAAGTACAGACACTTGTATGAGTATTCCATAATGATGTCTACTGCTTTATGTAATAATTAAAAAAATAATAACAAAAGCAAAATGCTAAAGGGAGAAAAAAATCAGTCAAGGTTTATGGCCCAATTTAAAAATGATGACTTGAAAGGAATATGATTGCAGTTTGTATTCATTTGGGACACTCAAAATTAAACACAGGCTGACACACAAAATACATATAATTTGCACCAAATGAACACATCTAAGCTTTGTATGTCTGTTTTCAAATCTTAAACTTTGTGTGGGATTGCTTTAATATAAAATAATAGTAAGTGCTATTCTTTACAGTAGATTATTGTAGGAATTGTTCAAACCGAAACAATAAATGGACCCTTTGAAGTTGATATCATGTAAAGCAGCACCATAATCTCCTATAAACTATGTCTTACTACAATGGTAGTTCCAGGATTTGGATTTGAATGCTTTAAGTTGGGTCTCATACAACAATCATTAACAGATTCAGTATCTTTAAATAAGTTAAAAGGCATTCTTAAAGGATTGTTTATAAATATCTCAGTATATATCACTGGCACTTAAGAACAAACTACAAAAGTGCATTGGTGGACCCATGCATGAAATCTTTCATGTTAATGATATAAATATGCTGGCTTAAAATTAAGTTCTAAAGAGGGATGAATAAATAATAAATGTATATATAAAAGCTATATATCTATTGTATTAGGTTAGTGTTACAGTTAGTTCCAATCATGTTGAGATGACTTTTAATATTTCTTTAGGAACTTTAGGAACAACTTATGGATGTTAGATTTTTTTTAGTACTTTACTTCTAGTATGCATGTTTTAATAATTATATTCTAGAAAGTTATTTTAATAACTAAATGGTAGAGATAAAATGTTTTGAAGGGTTTGCAATGGACTATTCTACAAACATTATTATTATATTCATATTCTGTAATCAGTAGCTTCAATTTACTACCTATAAACTTTGAGGGTTTTGATATCCCTATATATACCTGAGAAAGCTACAGTAGACTTTGTTTCTCAAATAAAAGGGTTTTCACATTTCAGTTTCCAAAGTTCATTTGAGGTTTTCTTTAGTTTTGAAGAAATAACAATTTCTGCAGTTATATAAATGCCAAACCTAGTTTAATTCAGAGTCCACTTTGTAGGTTGGAAAGTGGGGTCACATAAAGCCATGAAAGATTTACTCAGGACTGTATGTATGAGTGTTCACAGTGGCCTTGCCCTAGGATTCCAAGAGCTCAACTCTTCTTGTGAGTCTATAGTAACAGATCGAGTTCACCATCTCCTCAGACCTTACACCTGCCTGTTATCCAGCTTCTGTAGCACTTACTGGCTTCTATCTAGACATCCAAGAACTTCCTGATAACCAGCAGTGGCCAGAGCACATGCTAGCAACAACTCTGTGCTGCTTTAGGTAACTGTTTCTGATTCTATCTATAGTGGGAATGGGAGCAGCATTTTAACATTTTTTATTGTTGATGGTGTTTCCTCAATGTAACAGCTTTGACATAAAACTGCCCTTATTTCCATACTTTCAAATCCAGCAAATTAGGTAATTTGCTGTTGGTTTCCTATTCATTGATGCATGTTATTAAGGTCTTATGTATTTTTTTCTTTACTTATATAAATGAAGTATATCAGGATCCATAAATTTCTGTTAAACTCTTAGGGGTCCAAAATTATGCACAAACATGTTCCTTTCATTTTTCTTCTCCTTAGGTGGTGATGATGTATTTTTAAGGGATAAGCACATTTTAAAAAGCTAAAGAAGTCTATTGTACATGTGTTTATTGCTGTTATTTCAAATTTTCTTAGAGTTCTTTCAGACCAGCAATATAGTAGAGTCTCAGCATGTAGAAAAGTGAAGGAACTTCTTTACAAATTTAAGAAATTTCTTTAGATTGGTTTTGATTCTACTTTTGGGAAATTATTGCTTATATGCAATGTAAGAAGTATACATAAGCTTTCTATGATTATGAATGCTTGACTGAAAAAACACCTATCACAGATAATATATGTAATAGTATAATACAGAAATGCCTGACTTGAAAAATAGTATCAGTAGGTGGATGCTATTTCCAAATTTTGGCCATCTTTTTCAGATTTCAGAACCATGATCAAGATCTGGTTAATAATTACTGAGATTGTGAAATGCCAAATTGGACAGGAAAAAAGTCCATGGGGTCTCAACCCTACAAAAGAATTACAGGCAAGTGAGGAAAGCTGGGAGTGGGAGAGGTGGTTCTCCCCTAGAGAAGAGCACATAAATTGGTTGTCCAGTGCCAAACAGTCAGCCATGAACACATACATACAACTAACATTATATGAATTGAACAGGTTATATTTAGGAATATCTGCATGTATACAAATACATATTTGCATGCAATAACAATTGATGATAAAAGAGGCCATGAATTTGAAGGATGGCAGGGAGGGGTTTATGGAAGGGTTTGAAGGGAAAAAAAGGGAAGGAAGGAATGTTGTAATTAACTTATAATCTTAAAAATAAACAAAACAAAAATAGAGTTGGGCATGATGGCACACATAGTTGATCCCAGCATCCAGGAGACTGAAATAGGAGGACGATGGGTTTGAGGAAGCCTGGGCTATATAACAAGACCTTGTCTCAACTTACCCTTCTCCAAATTGTAATGAGGAGAACAATGTCCCAGACTTCATCACTTCTGATTACAGCCACGTGATGGCCTTTAGATTATTGTTAGAGTCGCTCCAAAATCGCTTGATGTGTAAAATTCTAAACACTGACTAATCTCCTTGACTTTCTTTAGTTATTTTTTCTGATTGTATAGATGGTAGTATTATTACTTTTTTCCTATTACTATATATATTTATATTTATATAATATATGTTTATAATGTATAATACATTATAATATATAATATATATTTATAATATATAATAATATATTATATGTATAATGTGATTTACTATAGATATTTACTATAATATACTATAATAATATTATGTTATTACTTTTTGGTGTTTTTAGAATGAATTAAAGCATGGAGATGACAATCACATAATACAAGTTAACTGCTTTCTCAATCTCTACCTCACAAACTGCTCCCACCTCCCATTAAAGGTCTTTACTGATAGCTGGGGAGTTGTTGGTCTGCTTAGATCATTATAAATGTTGTTGAATAGTGAGATAATGTTTTGAGTCAACTTGTATTTTCCACAAATGATTTTTTAAAAAAAATCCTTAGTTTTTCTATTAACTGAACTATGGCAATTGTTTCTAATCATGACAAAACTCTTTCATGTTATGTTTTTTTTTTTAGATTATAATATAATGATACAGTTCCCCCTTTATTTTCCTTTCTCCAAACCTCCCATGTATTCCTGTCCCTTGTTCTCTTCCAAATTAATGATCTATTTTTCTTTAATTGAATATATATTAAATTGAATATACACAATTCAATTGAATGTATATTTCTAATCATAAAATATAACCTGCTCATTCTGTATAATGTTACTCGTATGTTTTCAGGACTGATCACTTGGTAATAGATAACCAATTGGTGTGCTCTTCTATGGGGAAAACAATTCCATTCTCAGCATTATTTACATTTTGTCTAGGTTGAGTTCTCATGAACTTAACTCCATCCATGTTATCGTGTCTCTTGGTGTAACTCTTGTTCAGCTCATGTTTAGACAGACATGTTGATAAGCCATCACAGGTATAGCATTTTATATTATTAGGAGACACAGAATAATGCCAAATTCCTAGATCCTTTGGCTCTTACACCTCTCCCCTCCAATCTGTAATGTTTTCTGAGCTGGAGATACAGAAGTTGCATTGCAGATGAATCCTTTGAGACTGGGCTCTACAGCTCTGCAGTTTAATTGGTTATGGCTTTCTGTAATGGTCTCCATCTGTTGCAAAGAGAATTTCCTTGATGAAAAGTGAGGACTACACTTATTAATAGGTTTAAGAACAAATCTTTAGAATGTTGTTAGGGATTATGTGGGTTTAGTGATGTGATGACTATAGATTCTCCTTCAAGATCCATGACTTCACTAGCCTTGGGTCCTAGAGTAGGTTTCCAGTACCAAGTATGATTTACCTCTTGTTGAGTGCGTAGTAAGTCCAATTAGAGAGCTGTTGGTTACCATCAAGGTATGTGTGCTACTGCTGGATACCAAGGTATGTGTGCCACTGCTGGATACCAAGGTATGTGTGCCACTGCTGGATACCAAGGTATGTGTGCCACTGCTGGATACCAAGGTATGTGTGCCACTACTGGACTCTTAGGGTTATCATGCCATGCTGGTAGTTGTTGTGATTCATAAGCATCATATCTAGGTAGGACTATTGGTTGTTTCCTTCCTTTGGAAACTTGCACAGCACTTTGTGGTATCCTGAGAGTTAGTTCTCAGGAAGGAGGCCTTCAAATCATATCTATCTTGAGTCCTCTTGGCCCTGTGTCTGAATTACATGATGTCTTTAGCAATTTACCTTCTACCTCTTTGAGGAGGCAACCAAGGATGACAGTTATAGCCAATAATGTTTGGACAACCATGACTAACAATTCAAAAGAGGGTTTCTCATGTCTAGTGTTAAGGTTTTTATTTTCATTTTTAGATATCTGTGGCTCTTGTAGGGGAGACTA
Organism: Cricetomys ansorgei; assembly: GCA_026225945.1. Taxonomy (NCBI): domain Eukaryota; kingdom Metazoa; phylum Chordata; class Mammalia; order Rodentia; family Nesomyidae; genus Cricetomys; species Cricetomys ansorgei. The sequence goes on from JAMJFZ010000239.1 coordinate 20,141,938, forward strand.
TCTGTATACACCAACTTACATGTATTATAGGCATTTTAGGTATATAGTTAATAGTATGATTCTTTATAGCCTTTTCAGAAATGGTTACTGTTATTTCACTCTCCTCCCTCTTTTGTATTTATCGCCCTACCCAACATAAGCCCCCCCCCCCCCGCCTTTACCATTCGCCTTTTGGATCACATGTATCCTGCTATTCCTCTCTATATTACTCCTAACCCTGAAGTGGACATCTTTTATTTTCCTGCTTTATGTATTTACTCCAGGTTATATACCAACATCTGAAGATTTGGAATTAGAACCTCAGATCAGAAAAAAACATACAACATGTGTCTTTCTGGGTCTGGGTTACCTCACTCAATATGATTTTCTAGTCCCACCCATTTACCAGCAAATTTCATGATTTCATTTTTCTTTATAGCTGAATAGTTTTCCAGAAGTGTGTACGTCCTGCACATTCATTATCCATTTGTCAGTTGAAGGACATTTCGATTGTTATCTGACACTTTTTGAATTGGTTCTTTCTCAAAAGAATTTTACTCTTTTATTTTTATATCTCCTTTATTTCTTCTGCACAGGGTATTTATATACAATAAGCAGTGTTTTAAAATTACTCCATTGCTAAAGTTTCCTTCAGATCAATCTGAGATTAAAACTTTTATTAGTTTAGTGTGTATTAGTTTTCTAAGACTACCAACTTAAGGAGGAAATATTTATCTTGTATCACAGTTTTGAAGGTTTCAGTTCATGACCAGTTGGCTCTTTAGCTTTGGGGCTAGGACATCACAAGACATCACGGCAAGAGTAGGTGATATAAAAGGCCAGTTCACTTCACATGGCCAGGAAGCAAAGAGAGAAAGAAGAAATTTTCATCCCACCTCTCCTTTAGGGCTACTAAAGGCCTAAGTCTACCCACTAGGACCACTCCTAAGGGGGTAGTCCTGCTGAGGACCATGCCTTTAGTATGTGGGCTTTTCGGAGATAATATTGATGCAAATTGTATCATGTAGGGACTAAATCTGATCACTGAATGTATTTGCTCTGATTGTGACAATGTTAACAAATGTAGGATATGAGTATCTCTATAGTATAGAGATCTACACTCTTCTGTTCTGCCATTGGTCCTTCATTTCCTATTGCATTAACAACAGACCCTGACTGATCTCTGAACCCATTTCAGATATAACTCCTGTTTGAATATTGACAATAAATTGGATGTATAAAGGATCAAAATGACACTTGTTTTTGATTAGTAATTGTACAATACACTAAAATATGAAATTTAATTTAATGTCATTACTGTCTGTAAACTATCTACCTTCTCTCAGTCTTGCTTTCCTTATTTGTAAAGTGAAAATAACAATAGCTCCTAAGCATAGGGATGTTGCAAAGATTATGTTAAAGGATATCTGGTATCTAGTACATGATCAATAATGGAACTTGTTATTATTGTTGTCATAATTCTTATAGTACTATCAAGTAAGCTTTAAAATAGCCATGATGAGATTGAGAGCTAATGGAAATCACTTTATAAAACATAAACATTTATGGCATAATGTATATGGTTGTTACAGTTATTAACATAAATAAGTAACGATCACAATGTATTTTGGATCAGTGCCACTTTAAGAAGCCCAGTTCCTAAAAAGTGTTTCTGGGAACAACTTCTTAGTAAGGAATATGGTTCACAGTTTCTGGCTTGTCTCCAAGTCCTGAAGGCATCATCTGTCATTGGTGACAAGTGCCTAGAACCCAGACATCCAGGATTCCCTCAAGCATTTGAAAGGACTACAGGAAGGTAATTTTTTGGCAGCAGAACAGTGTAACCAATCACCGTATTATTATTACATGTTAAGGTTGATGTACTTTTTGGCCTGAGTTTCTGTGGAAGCGTGACTTACCAAATGACTTTACCTTTGTGCCTTTTTGCATGGCACAGATGGGGCTACAAAAGCTGTGAGGTAGTGAGTTGGCATCTGCATCTGAATTTAGTACTTTCAAAAGATCACATAAAGATCATACACAGGCAACAACCAGTGGATTCCTTTTAAATAAAATATCTTCAATGTTTTAACAGTGAGTAACTTCTTATTTGTAGGTTTATTTTGATGATCTTAATAGTATAAAACAGAATCCCCAGGCAATTAATGAATTTCAGAAATCTAGATCATTTCCATTGGAACGATGATATGCTGTACAGTTATTATTTTCCCTACCAATTTCACTAAGAACCTCAGTAATCTTGTCAAAATAATTCACCCGAGAACAAAATAGGAGCATGTTTTAGAGATGACAATAATAACTTTCTCAGATTCCTCTAGAGAAGATGATGAGATTGTAAAGTAACAATGAAATGTATTTTGAAATCAGAAAAGCCAGTTTTATGACTACAACTCCAAAACGCATTTCCAGCATCTTTACCTCACCAATCTTGTTATAGTTACAGCATCACTGACCATATCTTCCAGCTGAGATCAGGAAGATTAAAAAAATTTGGCATAAGATGTTTCCCATAAGATGAGGGCCTGAGTTAGGATTTCAAACCCTTTATTGACTTTCAAACTATAGTTCTCACCATATCAGAATTGACTATGGCATTTGAGTCTTTGTAGTTATGAGCCATTATTGTTAAAAATTTTAAAACAAGTGTTCATCCAAGTCTTTGTTGACCAGAGGGTGAGACTAAGAGGGCAAGACCATGTAATCACAGAAAATTCTCCTCAGGTTTGCCTCTGTGAACTCACAAGACAGGACTCCGAGGCCCATGTCAGGAGTAGTTGCCAGTAATTAATCAGTTTGACAAATGGCTGCACATGACAAAAAAGGCCAGCTGTGAATTGGGAGGACAGAAGAATAGAGGAATTTATAATGCTAGTGTTGACTTGGTCAAAGCAGGAAGAGAAGGCAGAAGGGTGGAATAGGCTAATGATGTCATCCCTGTTACCTTTGTACATGTCCTTGGGAACACTGCTGCTTGTGGTGTGTGGGGTGTGTAAGCTGCTCAGGGATGGAGCCTCTGTGCTATAGGCATCACCAGGTATAATTTAATAGAAGCAGCAGACACAAAGAGGCAGGAGACATGAGCTTCACTGAGCTTTCACAACAAAATTAAAGACAGTGAGCTGGAGTCTCATCTTTAGATGCAGAACGGACAACTCAGTTCCTCACTTTGGGTGAGTGCTACCAGAAAGTAGATGGAGGGATGTACCAGTAAGCTTGGCTATATGTCTCAGTGTTGCTAGAACCTCATCTTACCTGACTGGGGATAATGTCCCTACTGTGAATGTGACAATCTTGGCTTTAAATATCAGCTGTTGGAAGTGTGGAGTAGAGCAAGATGTAGCCACATGCATGGTGTTGCTAGACAGGTTTATCAGCAGCACACTGTTTCACTCACTTACTGCTCCCAAGGCATATCCTTGAATGAACTTTTTAATATGTGTATGGGAAAGAGCCAAAATTTGCAGATTCGGTATACTAAAAATGTCATAACAATATGAAAAATGGTAATTTCCCCTAGGAAATCATGTTTTATGTGCTTGAAGCTTACATACACTTTTGCATTCTTTCTTTTTCTATTCTTCTGGTGACATTTTCTCATCTCTGTACTTTGTTAGCATTATGAAACAAACCACTGGTGTGAAAAAGAGCTGTCAAACACAATACAGAACTCTATAAAACTGAGAAAATTGGAATTCTTAGTCACTACATGGGGTCCAATTTCAGGTGCGTTACACACTCTGTCATAGCGAGTGGGACTGCACTTCAAGCTCTGTCACTATTACAGCCCCACGTCTCACATGCCATTCAGTGGCTCCAATACTTTCATCTATTTTTTTTTTAACGCAATGGCATTTATTCAATGGCATTCATGCTGAACACTGATGGGAATGACAGCATTCAGTAATGCCAAAAGCATTCAGGTAATTTAATCTCAATTCCAAATCTTAAACTTGTCATCTGCACAGACACTTAGATTATTAAAGGACTGGAGAAAATGCTTTTGAAAAATTCCAGTCATACAACAGCAGGGACACAAAGTAGCTCAGATCCAGATAGGAAAATTGCTTTAAAAATCCTTAGAGTTCTGAAAGCAGGCAGTATTCACTAAGGGTGTTTTCTTGAACACTTGGCAACTTGTCAGAATATATTGAACTGACAATGCTGGCGGTTTTTGAGAAATGAATCTGAAGATGTAATCATATTCTTGTTTCTAATTATTGAATGAAGTTCATTTGTTACAACCTGCTCTGTAACAGTAAGGAGGGTCTTGAAGTTCTTTTCTGTTTTGTGGTCTTATAAACCTAGAAACAATGTGTACTCTTGTCTCTAAAAGCTCCTTCATCCAGGGATTCTATGGTAGTGTGCCCCTAACTCTTCTAGATTTATTTTGGGAGGTCTAAATAAGTTGGGTGTTTTCACAGATTTTGTTTTCCCATCCCTCACTGGTCCTGAGACAGCCCTAATCTTCTTAAATTGATGTTGAACACCTTTGCCTTCCAAGATATCCATCCTGAGGGCTATGTGTAAGGTGAATTCAACTAAAAAAGAGAACACTAATGGGAATCTGGAACTTAAATTTAAGTGGATTTCCTGCAGAGTGGAACAGTTATCAGTAGAGCTTGAGAAGGGAACAGACCTGGGTGTGGAAAGAGTTAGAGAAGGGATATCAAGAGGAGAAATTAGTTTTGGCCTTTTGTTGCACAGTAGGAGAACTCTGGGCTCCAAAAGTTTTTGGTGTATTTTAAAATAACTAGACAACAAGAAGGAAAAGTTTCAAACACGCAGAGATGAACTGTGGGAGGACACAGACATGCATTTCTCTTGATCTAATTATCAGACATTGTATGCATGAGTAAATTTATTGTACTGCATCCTCACAAAATGAATGAAATTAGGTATTAATAAAATATGTAAAAAGGCTAATTCTGTTCACACTGTGCATGGGTAATGACATGGAAGGTCATGTAATTTCAGACCACAGGCTGCTTCTCTCTCTCTCTTTTTTTTTTTTTCAAATAAGCCACATGATTTTTCCATCAAATATTTTTGGTACATTTGACATACTTGTTTGGGGTATCTGTTTTGATATGATCCACATTTCTTGTGTGAAAAAATATAAAACTGTTAAACATGTAACAGAGTAAACCTGTAACTATACATACATGTAGGCATGTATATTTCTTTTTCAATTGTTCAAGAAATAAAATTCCAAGGACAAATTTTGATATACTCTTTTCTTATTAAAAATAATTTTTCCATACAATATATTCTGATCACAGCTTTCCCTCCCTCATCTCCGCTCAGATCCTTCCCACCTCCCCACCCACCCATTCCACTCCTTTCCCTTTAGAAAACAGGCAAATAAAATACAAGCAAACCAGATTAAAACAAAACAAACACACATGCACATTCAGAGACACACACCCACACATAAAACCCATAAAAACACAAAGTCAGAAACCATAATATTTAAGCAAAAGATCAGTAGGGTAAAAAAAAAGTGAGCAAAATATGAGACAAAAAAATCTTCAAAAATACCATTGAGTGCATTTTCTTTTGGTCATCTACTGCTGGACATGGGACCAGCACTTAAGTGTGGTTTGTATACTCAGTGAGACTGGAGAAAACTAATTTTTCCTTTGTGAGTGGTTGACACTTGGAGATAGCTTCTGAGTTATGGGTGAAGGCTGTGATTCCATCTTGCTTTGGCCTGTTCAGGCCCTGTGCATACTGCCACAATCTTTGTGAGTTTATATGTGCATCAGTCCTGTTGTGTTTAAAAGGTCTTGTTTTTTTGGTATCCTCTATCCCCACTGACTCTTACAATCTTTCCACTTCCTTTTCTGCATAATTGAGTTAGTATTGAACTCACCATCGTGTTCTACATTTCTGAGCTGAAGTCACTTCTCCAGGCTGATTACCTTACCTCCTTAGTATAGATGTCAGTGCTAGTGCTGTTTCATCTTTTAGTCTTCATCAGCTCTATATTTATTCTTGAATGTCATAAGAATCATATGCTCTTAGTGTGCTGATTGAGGGGTAAGGTAACCCTTATCATATTAACATATATGTCAGGATGCTCTAGGGAGATTCATGTCTTAAGTCTAAAAATTCTTCATAACCACAAGTAACACGTGCAATTTAACATTTACTAGCTAATTTAACTGGTTGTTGGTGTTACAATTCTTATTCTCTCTTCTCATCTAATGAAGCTATTTTAGAGTGACAAGTTTCAAAGTACACTTCCTAGTGATGAAACCAAGTTCAGGCTCAGCAGCTACCAGATCTGTGCTCCTAACCACTCATGAGTTTGTATCAGCAGTTCTGCAAATGCACTCTCAGCTTATAGTCGCCTCTAAGTTTTCTATCGCCTTTTGACATTTAATAGAATTCTAGGTATAAGCAATATTATAGAAATTGCACCTTTGATTTTATAGTGAGCTGTGAATTCTTATGCTATTCCTTCATATGAATCAACTCTCTGAAGAACTCTGCTTAATAACATTTCATATTTTGAAAACATTTTGGTCCATTAGTTGAGTCAATGAGGTAACAGGAGGGAGAGGAAAATGCTAAAAATATTACCAGCCAGTACCCTGCTTCCACAGGGTGAGCTCTTCAATATTGTAGCAGTAGAATAGCTTTGCTCTCTCCAGCTAAGCATGAAGTTTGGAAATTAACTTTCACTAAACATATAAAAGATGATGAAGGCACAAAAATGTTTCTCATTCATCTGTGGATTAGCTCTCACTATGTAAGTAACAGAGAGAAGATAAACTTGGAATTTACAAGATGATGGTGTTTTCTAAATTATAAGAAATTTTAATGTTAAGAATTTTAGAACAATCAATTTGCTTTCTGTGTTTAGAAGCTAAGTGAGCTGGGTTCAGAAGCAGGGGTCAGAATAAGGTTAAAGTTCACCAAAATAGACACTTTGGGACAGGGTGTTGAACCTGTATGGGGGCAGGCGTGTTCATCAGTTTATATTTTCTCATTGCTCACCTGCCTAACTCCAGGCTTTGGGTTAGGTTTACAGAGGCAGGTTTTTCAGGCTGTATTTTGACTATTGAGATAATAATGGAATTAGCCAAGAAGTTAGAAATGAATTATTTTTCAGTGGAGAATGATATGTTGGACTTTTGGCTAACACATGATTGAAAGGTAAATAAACTTTTCTGGGGAATGTGCTTAGAAGGCACTCTGGTGACTGGGGTAGATTTTAGTGACCCAGTGAGGTTGTGATTCCATCTGGGTTCACTGGAAAACTCCTGTTCTTTGTCCTCAAAATTCTCTGTTTCAAGTTTTTGTTGCTCTGGTATGCCTTGTTCTGAAGTATCAAGCTGCTTGTACTTGTCACAGATCAATTTGTTCATATGCACATTTGTATACTTCAGTTAGCTTTGTACACATGATATGGAAATATATCCATCTTTCCACTGAGGGCTGCTCACATAATTATCTTTTGTGTAATACTCAACTGTGTTTGGGTAAATAAAAAGCTGACCAATACCATGAGTAATAGTTGAATAATATGAAGAACTGAACACTATGCTGACCTGTCAACCATTTTCTGGGGCTAGTTCTTTTTAAGGCACATACCCAGTGAATTTTTTTTTCATTTATAATGTGTATAACTTTTTGAAGTTTTATGTTTTCTGAGTCTAGAAGTCGGAATATATATTTCAAGAAGGTGTCTGAACCTTCTTTGATTTATTAGTTGGCTAAATTAGTTCCAGGCACAATATACTAGGTAGAGTCTCTGATATTTCAAAAATATGCTGCTGGTCCAGCAAGTCAGCCTCTGTGAGAGGATCTGTGGTCACAGTAGTTCTGTCTCCTTCCCTAATCCATATGTTGAAATCCTAATCCCCAGAGTAAATGTGTGAGTGGGTATTACAGCCATTTAGAAGCCAATTAATCACGATGGTGGATTTTCCTGAATGGGATTAGTGTCTGTACAAAAGAGAATCAAAGAGGCATGTTTGTTTCTTTTACTGTGTTGAGGACATAGCAGGAGGTGCCATTGATAAGCCAGGAAGCACACCTTCACCAGACAGGGAATGTACTTTGAATTTGGGTGTTTCAGTATCTATAGGAAATTAACTTCTGATTTTTATAACCTACCTCACTGATCCTACTAGGATATGATCATATGTTGTCATACTAGCATGGGTGGACTAAAGCACAGAAGTTCTAAAATGTACTCATATCTCATTTTTCTTTGTCTTTCTTATTCCAACCCAACTCATTTCTTAACTTCCCTTCTGCTCAGTGTTCTGTTTGCTCTGATGGATTCTTCTGACACTATTCTCTTTCATCCATCTACATCTCTATGACTTCTCCCTTCTGGCGCAGTTCTTATTTTAGGTTTCTCATGTGATGATTGCCCTCTTGTGGCCAGACCTGACATCAGAATGTTTCCCCACTGCATACTTTGCATATTAGTGATTATGTCTTAGGAGCTAAGTTCTGTTGCTCCTTCTCATCTCATTAATACGCCTCTGTAGGCAATGTCACCAGTCTCTGTGGTCGTTAGAATACCTAGTATATGTGAATCACTCTGTTGTCATTGGCATTTGTTTTTCTAACTTCTGCAGCAATTGATTTCTTCCATACAGGCAGGAATTGGTGACTGCTTTGCTGTTCCTCTCACTTACTTACCGTTATTTCCACATTTGGGACTGGGGATGTAGCTCAGCTAGTTGGTAGAGTGTCTTTTTAGCATGTATGAAGCCTTTTATTCATATGTCAGCACCACAAAAACATACATATATGTATAGTGGTACATTCCTGTAATGTATAGTGGTACATTCCTATAATCCCAGCATCTAGGGAATGGTGGCATGAGAGTTGGGAGATCAAGGTCGTCCTTGAGCTACATTGAGAGCTCAAAGCTAGCCTGGAATACACAAGAGCCTCTCACCCTCTTACCTCCTCACTCCACAGGTCAAATTGCCACTTCCAGAAACTTAAGGTCCTTTTCCATTGTCTTGTTTCTTTTGTAAAATGAACTGTTCTTTATTAAACAGCCTGTCCAAGATGGAATTTCACCCACCTCTGGGATGACTCATTACCTGACTGCTTCCTTCACATGTGTGATATATGCATATTAACTAATTTCTGTATGGTTTTTCCTTTGTTATCTTGTCCATTGTGGTCAGAAACCATTCAGAACCTTTTGGTGGGGGGTTTACGGACATCCCATTATGTCATGGATCAACTGCTGTGGTCAGGGTGGTTGAGTTCTCTGAGTAACCTGTTCTGTCCTAGGTGCTGTCCTTGGAGCTGAATGGTGGGGTCAGATTCCTCAGTCAATTAGGCTCAGATTAGGTGGAGGGCATTTTCTAAAATATGCTGAGGAGAAAAGCAATCTGTAGATTGTTGAGTCAGGTTTTCAGTCTAGATCTGTGATATTTTAGACTGTCAATGTGAAAATACAATTATTCAACAAATATTCAGTTGTAACAAAAAGCAGAAAGAAATTATTTCTACCATGTGGAGTCTAAATTTTAGATCAACTCAATAAAGTACTCAAAAGTAAAGACAATTTTTTTTCAGGGCAGTTTAAGCTTTATAAAGAAGGTGAGTAGGTAAGTACCAGTAAGGTAAGGGCAATTATGTGTGCAGGGAGTGGATGAAGTGAAGCAGAGCCCTGCAGGAAAACTGTGGAGCTTCACCCTCAGTTGAGCTGTTGGCAGCTGATGGCTGTTGGGGGAAAGGGAGTCACTTTCTTTGGAGGTGTGACTACTGGTAGGCTGTCTATACTCTGGGTAGCAAATGGCTCTAAACTCATCATGTTTATGAAGGCACCACTAATTGGCCTCAGTGGGTTATAAAAAAGAAAACAAGAAAAAAGAAGTGGACAGGAAGATAAGAGAATTTGGAAAGGGAGCAGAAGGGTTCGGAGGGAGTTTTGTGGGGTGGATATGATACATTATATACATGTATGAAATTGTCAATAAAATATTCTAAAAAAGTGTTGTAGACCATTCCCATTTGAAGCATAAAGATTTAAAAAAGTTGTGGTCCCTTTAAGTGACTGTAAGCCTGACTATAGCTGCCTTTCCAACAAAATGACCTACTTGCTAAGTAATGCTGTTTCAGAGGTGCTCCCCTCTGTAATTTTCTGCAGACATGAGATATAAAGAGGCAGAGGTCCAGCCAAGCATGCTCATGAATGTGTGCACCTCTACATGTGATTATGAGTCTGCCCGTATGGATATGGATGATGTCAATAAAAGCCTCTTGCTTTTCTTGTTTTCTGCTTTGAAATGACCCTGCAGTGATCCTTATCTGCTACAAGTAGTAAAGTTCTCTTCATTCTTTTATTTCCTGGATGTGCTTTTCATTCACTAACAGGCAAAGTCATTGCATTTACCTACAAGACACATAGCTGTATGTAGTAAAGCAAATTCTTCCAAATGGATAATGAGGTTGACAGGTATGTAGTCTGTCTTTTTCTAAAGATCCTTTGACTCTTCACACTTTCTGGAAGGTACAGATTCATTTTCATTCTAGCTCTGTCAGAGCTTAGAGTGGGAGATCTTTGTGGTCTACTGTCCATCATTAGGTGAAGATATTTTCAGCTTGGATGACTATCAACATAGATTGCCTTTTCATTTATGGTTCCTAAGCAGTTTATTTCTGTATTGTCTGATTATGTTGGTCCATTCATCTAATGTACTTTAGGTATAGATTATTGTATCTATTCCAGTAAAATCAGAGTACAAAGAAAATGTCCTTTTAAATTACTGATCATTTGATTTCTAGAGAACTTTGGACATGGAGCAGGTATTTGCATTGCTGAGGTGTATTTAAACATAAGTTTCTTAGACCCATGGCATCAACTCAGTGTCTCATGAACATAAATAAATAAGTACATTAGCGATTTCAGCACTGACCCATTCAAGGTTAGTTTCGTCCATATTACCTGTCACTAAAACCAATAAGCAGAGACAGGCATTGGATGTTAAAATAGTACTTTACACAGAAACCCAGGTTAATATAATAAAAAATCCATCTTCTATTTCATCTTTATCTATCATATTATACAGGGTGGGAAAACAGTATCATTCTACAGTTGAGTCTTGCTCCTCTGGTTAGGTGACTAACCTTATCAAGAACTTACAGTGTTGGTGTCTTTTTCCCTTTCATGTCCTCTCCTTATGTTATAATGGTTTCCTTTTTTGCTCATTGTCATTGCTCTAGTAGGGGAGGGTCACCAAGGCAACCGAGCCTTGCAACCCTTTGGAGCTTCAGTCTGAATAACACCAGTTTGGAGGTTATCTCAGAACAAACATGGTATCAACAGTGTCTATGTGTTGAGCTGTGGACTGTGTTACACTGTAGATTTGTAGATTCTTCTGTGGATTGACATAGCAAGGTGCTGTTATGATGTAGAGTCTGAAGTGTTCTTGTTTGTTCCTTACCATAAACATTTCACTGTTTTATACGTGTGTGTGTGTGTGTGTGTGTATGTATGTATGTATATATATATATATATATATATATATATATATATATATATATGCATGTGTGTGTGTGTGTGTGTGTGTGTGTGTGTATGTATGTATCTGTGGATGTCAGAGGACACCTGGAGGGAAGCCTACTTATTGTTTCCCTCCACCATGTGGGTCCTGGAAGTCGAATTCAGATCCTCAGGCTTAGAAACAAGTGGCTTTACTAGCTGAGGAGTCATGTTGATATTTCTGCTTTATATCTTAATACTGCATTTGAGGTGTGTAAGACTCGTTAAGATGGCAACATGGCTAATGCTCCCAGACTTAACATTAAATTTATTTGAATTAGTCTTTAAAATTATTCATAAATGTGCATGGAGTGTATGTATATGTGTTTGAGTGTATGTGTGTGTGTGTGTGTGTGTTTATTGAGACCTGGATTACTTTAATGGCAATTCTATTTCCATTTGATAGTACTTCATCAGATACATATTTCACATGTGCATAAACTATATACATTGATTTAAAATTTTTATAATTTTTGATATACAATTTTTTTAAACAATATAATACACATTAAACCACTAAAATAAAAGAACAGTAACAGCCTTCTTTATTAGAGCTTTAAACAGTTATTTCCCAGTTTTCTTTCTTAGAAACAAAGCATTGTTAATAACAGTAGGTGTCGCTATAGCAAAGGAAGCCAGCCATTAAGGACAACTTTTCTTCCCTTTTCTAGGAAACATCACATTTTACAAGAGAAATTGCAGTCTAATTTGTTGAAGCTCAATGTGTCCATCTCCCTACATTGAAGAAGGCAGGTTTCATTTAAACTGATATGTAACTTAGCCCCAAACATCTTTGATATAAGAAATTTGTATTCTTTCTGGGAAGCTAATTCTAGTCGTTATGAACCAAGTTTTATGAGTTTAAATTCTGTATTAAATTCTCAAAATTCTATATTTTAGATTTGGAACCATTTATTATTTTAAATATTTATTTTATGTATATGTATCTCTGTGTGTGCACATGTTCATTAGTGCAGGTTTTCATGGGGGCCAGAGGTGTTGGATTCCCTGGAGCTGGAGTTTTGAGTGGTTATAAATCACCTGACACAGGTGCTAGAAACCAAACATGGGTTCTCTGCAAGAGTAATACACACTCTTAATCACTGAGCTACCTCTACAGCCCTGAGCCAGTTATTCTTAGTAAATTTTCAGATAAATAATTTGATTACAAATATTTCCTTACCAAAATTTCATTAACTACATAATATCTTGTTTAAGAAAGAAATTGAAACACCCACTCTATAAAATGAATGTTAAGCATAAAATAAATGCATTAATTTATGTGTTAAATGAATTTTGTGGATCACTAACAATGTACTGGTCATGGTAATGGTAGTTACCAGACAAGCATCCATGCACTTTTTCCTATGGTACTTTCAGTGTAGCAGATTATGTAGGTTTCTACACTTTTTGAATTTTAGATTACTCTTCAAGGGTACTGAGTTCTTAGGCAGATAGGCTGCTATGAGCCCATTTTAGGATTTTCTTGCCTGGTAATCCTCCACACTATCTCCCTGTTTCAGCTCACGTGTTTTGAGAGGAACAGATGTTCCCCTAGTGTACAAGATTAAGCATACGATTTAGACCTGGCCAAGGAGAATTTTATATCCCATTATTTCTAGTGTTACCACAAGCATACTCTCCACAGCCCATTTCCTGCTTCCCTCTAGATCCAATCCTGATTTCCATGTGCCTGCCTTATATATCATACCTGTACACACTGTGGTGGTTTCTTATGTTATTGTCTTTCATTATTTACTCATATTGACCAATCTTCTAGCATGTCCTTATTTTATCTCTTCCTTTGTAAACTCATCTATCTTTTAAGACCTAGCTAATTAGCTTTTAGCCTCAAGACTCCTCTCTTGGGTAAGCCAGTCCTTTGGAATGCTTGTGAAACCTCTGGACAGTCTTTTGGTTGACTTTATACATTTTTCTTCATAAATATTCATTGATGACTCTTCTCTACTTGCAATGTGCCCTTCTGATGGCTGAATTTAACTACCCAATATGTAAATTGACTGGTCATCTGATGCAAGTTACTTAAGACTACTGAGGGGAAATCTGTGTTTTTGTAACATGGCAGTGTTGATTTTCATAGTCCAGTAGGAGAGTACTTGACAGGCTATGTGGAGAATCATCCTCATACTTAACTTTTTGTGCACCAGAGAGGGAGAACTACAATCATTACGTTGTTCAGGTTTGATTTAGATAATGACCAGGGACTCACCCAATACTATTTATTAATCTATGTAGGCTTTCAGGTTATTCAAGCTTGTACTCTTTTCTCCTCTAACCTTCTCCAACACTTACATCCTGGGATATTAATTTATCCAACGATGATAAACTATTTTGTGATATTTCTTCTTTGTGATGTGTTTTTATTTGGTTCATAACTTATTATTTACAATTTTACAGCCTTCTTTGTGAATAGGGACCACATAATCATGAGCACACTGTTTATTAACTCTGAGAATTTATTGTTCAGTCAAATAATTTTCTTGTTATACATTATATTAGTTGGAGTTACAGCTAAAGGCTAGCAACAGCCACAGATTTAATGATAGAAGCAGTGGATTGGGAAACTTCCATGGCACCTCCTATATTGAACTGAGGACTGGAGAGCCAGACTTCAGACAGAAAGGCAGCTCCAGAAGTTCTCAGAAGCAGCACACTGCAGGACAGGGTTGCATACAAACCAATACTGGGGAAGAGAAACTCTTTCTTCTCTTCTTCCACTATCATCAGCACCCAAGAGAATCTGACCAAAGTCAGGACATAGACTTGCTTTTTAGTTGTGGTAGATTAATGAGTGGGAAGAACAGAAACTAAAATCCTCCAGGGATTCCTTAGCCTTTTTAGAAGATACCATGAGCTCTCCAGAAAGAAATGGTCCTTAGATAATTAGAGTAACTGATCAATAAATGTCATAATTCATTGCTTCATCAATCTCAGCGCTGAAGGTGGCTGGACTTTTTCAAATTCCTTATCCCTCCTTGTGATTATTTTATATCATGTATACAATGAGGTTACCAGTTGTGGTGGTTTAAATGATGTTCCTCTATCTTCTTGGGCACTTGAGTTCTTGATCCTCAGTTGGGGGTGGTTTGGGGAACCTTAGGAGGTATGACATTGCTGGAGGAAGTTTGTCACTGGGAATCAGCTTTGAGGTTTCAAAAGCTGTGCACCATCCCAGTCTGTTCTCTCTCTTCTTGTTTGTGGTTCAAGATGTGAACACTCAGCTCTCACCTTCCAGCTCTAGTAGCCATACCAGGCTTTCTTACTGTGATGGTAAAGAACTCATATCCCTCTGAAACTGTAAGCCCCGAATCAACCTTTCCTTCCAAAACATACCTTGATCATGGTGTTTTATCACAACAATAGAAAAGTAACTAATACAACAACTCACAGCCTCGCTTGACTGTTTTAATGATCAATTTAAATAGGGTAGAAAAAGTGGCTATTATAGCATATGCCACATAGTAGGTATTCAATAAATTATATAAATTATTGATTGGTCTATGCACACAATATGAAGCAACAATTTTCTTTGCCTTTAACTAGTTGTTGATGGATAAGGAAAAAATTGTATGTAACTTAATTTAATCTTCACAACTATCTTGGAATTAAGAAGAGATATTTTCTTAATTATAACTAAGGTTTCAAGAAGTTGATATGGGTCACACAGCCTCTAAGTGGCAGACCTGAGGCTTGGGACAGTTTTTCCTAGATCCACTGCCTATTAAATTGAGGAGATAAATATTGTGCAGTGAAGGGTAGCTACTTAGTTCAATTCCAATCATAAAGTTTTACTAATACCTATTGTGCCAATCTGATGTGCCAATTACAGTGGGGGAATATTACTGTAATTAATGTATTCCTGGTTTCAAGAAGATTGCAGTCTAGAGAGAAGGGTAGATATATACAGACCTTACATATATAGAACTTAACTGAAACTCAGGATAATTCAATAAGCACAATGTTATTAATGTTCTTTTAATAAGCATTAGTTAAAGGCTCTGAGGTTTAGTGATTAACAAAACAGTAAGCACTGTCCTTAGGGACTTATATGTTGCTGGATAGAGACAGACAATAAACATCACTATGCACATAAAGAAAGTTTAGTCACGGAGGAGTCCTCAACAGAAATGGTAAAACTTTATAATGGGAAGTTGGTAGAGACTGCTTTCAAGGCTTCTGAAGGCCTGAGAGGCCAAATGTATTCAGATGTATGTGGCATGTATGCCAAAGAGAGGAAATATCTGGTGCAAAGACCAAGTGGTGGGCATGTATGGGGGTTTTAAAGAGTAAGTAAGTCTTTGTGAGAACAGAGAAAAGAACATTTATCTGCCTCTGAAGATATAGGAGGAGCCAAAATATGCAGTGCCTTGTTCTCCATAGTGAAAAGTGTTTAGTTGAGTATTGTGAAGTTATTAGAAGACTCTAAAGACTCAAGAAGGAAAAATATTATCTGAACTTCCTTGTAAAAATGGTCCCACAATGCTTATCTGGGGTTGTAAGCAGAGAAAGAGTAATACTACTTTGAGAAAGTTAGAGAAGTATGGGAGGAGGAAGTGCTCTCTGCTCAGGAAGCCAATGGGTTAGGAATTTCAGGATAAAGGGACACCATAATTTAAGGATGAAAGATTAGAGTTCACAAAGCATGTTGGACAACAGGGTATTTTCCTGTGTAGCAGGAACTTTTGTTGCTGAGAAGATGCTATGAGAGGGAACCAGGGAGGATGCATGGTACCAGGCTATATGGGTACCATTCTGTAGGCAGGCAGAAATGTTATAGGTGAGACTACATGAAGGATGTCAGAGGCAGCAGGAAGGCCACCAAACCTCAGTTCGTGGAGTAGGTCAGTTGAGGCATATGTGAGAGCCACACATTGAAAGGGAAAGAGACATAAGTAAGAGCTACTGACATGAGGAACTGGCAGCTCCTAGCAACTGGGTGGAAGTGGTAAGAGAATGAGGCACCCGAAGACATCTGCAAGGCCAGTTCAGATGGATGCCCTTCTCCATGAAAGGAAGGTAAAGGGTGGAAGCTGTGACTCTCAGTTGGTACTAGAGGAATTGGCAGGACTCCCATGAGCCGCTTCTGAGAGCCTTCTGGGAAAGCAGAGTTGGGAGCTCAGGAAGCTTGGCCTTTAAGAGCACACCTATTCCAACTAATTTCTTATAATCTGTGAAAATTTTGTGAATTTTTAGATATTTGCTATTTTCAAGAAGACAGAAGTTTCACAAGTGTTTGTCAGAACCAACTGGCATTTTCCACCAAAGGAAAGGTTTTCATCTTCCAGAAACAGAATGTTCAGTAAAAGAGAAAGCTAGTTGATGACTTCTACTTCCTTTTTTTGTTTTGGAAGCCGAGTTGTTAGACCTGCTCAGGGCTGAGGAATAACATCAGGGAATATAATACCACCCTAGTGTCTGCAAGAAAATGATCCTGTTATAATAACCCATCACTGATAATGAAAAGATAGACAGGCCCTGGTGTCCCTGTAGGAGGTAATAGGAGAGAGTAGGAGGATGCAAAAAATTTCTTGAGATTTATTTTTGGCTATTTTGATAGTTCCTACAAAATATTAGATATAAAAGAATAGGCCTGGGGGTGATACAAACTGCTAGATAAGGAAAAGGAAAAGATGCCAATAAAAGAGACTGTGAGGCTATAAGCACTTAAAAGTTTGCATTCGAAATAAGCTGCTCTCTATTGTGCCAAGTTGGGCACCTGAAAGCAATGTGGAAATTTTATGTCCAGCACCGCTCCCTGAATGAGTAGGAACCTCTTTTTGTTTTATCCCCCCTCATCAATTGTATACTCAGTCTCAACAGTTACAATTTTTTCCTCTTGAACCAGATAGTTTCACTTTTGCTAATACTAATTTGAAGGTCAAGGGTTTCGTGATACTTAATTTACCAGGGAAGGTCATTCTTAATTGCTATCTCTTGTATCTCAAGCTGCATCATCGCTTATCCAGCGTGACTCAGCCTGGGCCTAGGCACTGACTCATGGAGATCCTCATAGATAGGAACTTGTGACACGAACTGACTGGCAGATTATGCCACATGAAACCAGGGAAGAGAAATGAGGCATCTATTGCCAAATTCCCAGCTGACCTTCATGCAGGCTGGGAAAGGTGGGCTATTTTAAAAGATCAGTTCATTTTGCCATTTTCATTGTTATTATTATAGTGACTATTAACTTCCTGATTTATATATATCTATCCAAATTGTTTTGGAAGGACTTGAGGTTATAGAGACATACATATTCTTTGTAAAATCACCCCACTGCAGTGGAAGGGATTCAGGCTGTGGAGAGCCTATGTACTAGTGACTTGTGCAACTTGCTTGACCTCTGATTGTTATTTTCTTTTCTATCTTTCTATGGCCTTTGCATTTCAGAATCTCTGCGTCTGACACTTATTTACTTGAGCAATGCTCAATAGGACAATACTGTAGGCCCTGCTTTGCAGGTTAGGAATTGTCAGCTTTCCAAGGACAGACTGCTGATAAGTAATGAGCTTGAGATCTGAACTGTGCTGATCTCTTCTCAGAGTCACCACTCCTTTCTTCCTAAACTCTCATCTGTAAAATATGAATGTAATAACACCTGTCATCGGGGTTGTTGTGCAGATTAAGAAATAGAAGCGTGAAGAGACTTGTACCTTACTATATGTTAGGCAACAAGTAAGGGGTTGATGGTGTTACTAAAACTAATGAAGAAAAATCTTAGCTAAAGTAGGCATAGACACAAAGCCCTTGCTGAAGCACAACCTTTGGCTCTCTGCTGTGAATGAGTGTGGTGTTACTGACTCTTGAAGCATTTGGTAAGGAAATCAACCCAAAAGGAAGAATCTTTAGTTGTGAATGTCAGCTACTGTAACATTTGGTTGGGAAACATTATTTTTCATTTCTAATCATTGAAATATTTCCCATACCACACTATATCAATCCCATAGAGATCTTCTTTGTACTGTTTTTCCCTAATGAAAATATTGTGAGATTCTCAATATTGACTTCAAAACCATAAGGGAAGGGAGAAGGACAAGAGAAATTAAAGAAGCAAAGCACCGGCATGTTTCCAGCACAAGTTAGAAGGATTTGATTTCCGTGAGATTCAAGAAACAACAGCATTTAGGAATTTAGGAAGCTTTTTTTCCCCCAAAATGTCATTTGCTAGGACTGGCAACCAGAGACTCCAGAGCATAGACTATCAAGAGAATAACAATACCAAAATTGCTTTTCTGATTCTTACAGTGGCTCTGTCAGACATTCTTATCCCCCAGTATAGATGTTAAGACCAAACTTCACAGAGGCCAGAGAGTCACCCACTGTCACGTAGTTACAAGTGGCCAGATCCTATCAGTGGTCTTTATTGCTTAGTATCTACCTCAAAAGTAGTTAAAAGACTTAAACTATAAAAAGTGCTGGGGAAAAGGCAATAAACACTCATATCAGCTCTTCATCAGGTCTTCTAGTCGTTAGGCAACTTCATTTTGGGTGTTTATTGATATCCAGCTTATGAAAGTTGAACTTTCTACAGTAGTTTTTTTCCCTGACATTTTTGTGATATTGTTTGGATGAAACATGATTCAGCATTTATAAACTGCTACTTTTGTTGCATATTTTGGTATCAATCAATCAAATTCCTATACTGTAACTTAATATGTGTTTGCTTATGCGTTCAGATTTATATATTCCTAACAGAACTAAGATTTGTTTTATAATTAACTATAACAGATATGAGATACATTTTTGAACAGAAAAGAGAAAGATACAGTTTCTTCAATATCTAACAGTCACAAATATGACCATGATATAAATCACCTGACATGGAAAAGAATAGGGAACTAACATTTTAAGGCTAAGTCTAGCTTGACCCTGGGGATGTGTGTTGTCTGTGCCTTTTAAAACTCTAACATTTCTCTGGTGATAATTATTATTATTTTTTCTCTAGAAATAAGGAAATGGAGTCTAGAGAACCTTAATGGACTTCACAGTCAATGAATAGATAGATAGTGAGACCAGCCTTTGAGTCCTTACTATTCTAAGGTCTTTCGTTCACTATATCACACACAGACCGCTGTGTAAACAACACACAGCACCAACGGAAAGACATCAGTAAGGGCTCAGCCCTCTAAATCAAAACTAGTACAGATGTTCTCAACATTTAGGGAAGAGCTTAGGAATGTTCTGGAAGGATCAGACATATGAAAAAGTGTTACAATTGGAACCCCTACTAAGCCAGAGCAAGAACTGTTTTGGCCACTTACTGAGCTGTCTGAGGAATCTGGAGAATGGACAAGTGCAACTGTTACCCAGGGAAGATAAATTTAGAAATCTGCTGCTGCTGGGACTGCTTCGGGATGGAAAGGAAGCTGGAAAAAGGATAACATAAAATTTCTGTAGGAAAGCCTAAAACTTCCATGACAGCAGTGGCAGCAGTCAAGAGTCACAGGTAGATATTCCTCTCTCAGCTCTGCCTTCCACATGTTACCTGAGTATAGTTAACATGATGGACCTAACTTACATATAGATGTCTATTTGCAAGGGAATTGAGGAAGTATGTCTTAGTTTCTAGCTTCTCAATAGAAAGAAGAAAGTATCAAGATTCAGCCAGCCATTCCACAAAAAGGTAGCAAGCACTATTGGTTGAAAATTTTTAATAATTGTACTAATTATAACCTGGATCTTCCAACGTAATGGACCACAAACTAGAAAGGTAACTTGATCTTTTAAGTTTCTGTCTTCTTGATATCCACAGTCCTCTCCTGACTGAGTAGGACGTTTGCTTTCTGCACAGCTCCTGCTTTTTATCAATGCACAAAGCAATTCATGTCTAGCAGTGGTTTTATGGTCCACTGAATATACTGAAATGTAGTGCTTTACCAACCATGAACTTTGACATGTTTATAATGGAATTTAATCTGGAAATATGCAAGAGGGAGGCTTGTGAATATAATTTATAATCAGACTAACGTTCATGTAGGTGTTGAACAGCCTATAAAATTAATTGTTGGCCTTGGATTTGAGGTTAATTTTGATCTCCTTCAAAAGACATGGTGACTTTAGTAGGTGAACTGAAGGTTGAAATCCAAACTCTTTTATGGGGACACTCAGCCATATGAATTTATATTAGTACTAAAACAGCAGAGACAAAGAATAACTAATACATGTGAAATTCCATTTCTTAATGGAAAACAATACCCCAAATTGAACCTTACAAAGAACTTTCTGATAAGCAATCTGTTGTGTCACAGGTAACAATGTCAATGGTCTTTTTTGTTGTTATTAGTTTTAAAATAAATAAATACAACTATTTATTTATTTTTGTGTGTAGGTATTTTGTCCCTGGGTGTATGTCTTTGTAGCACATGCGTGCCTGTTGACCTCAGAGGCCAGAAGAGGGTATCAGATCCTCTGCAACTGGAGCTACAGACAGTTGTTAGCCTCCATGTGATGTGGGTGCTGGGACTTGAATCTGGGTCCTCTGGAAGAACCTGTAGTGTTTATAACTGCGTAGCCATCTCTCCAACCCCAGACTTAGTTATTATAGTCAAATGTCTTCATTTCTGAAAAAAAAAAACCTGTGGCTTTTTCTGAACTCTTAAAATATACTTTATCCTGTGATCACCTTTATTCCTTAACTCTGAGCCTCTCAATCATATGCTATTTAGTGGCATAAGTTATTTCTCCTCTAAAGTACTCAGTTCTTGGAATCAAATAGCAATTTCATATGCTTCACTTGGCCTGAAGTGTTTATGTGCTTTAATTAGCATTGGAATATTTCTTAGTTTTCAAAGCACTTTTACACAGACCATAATCCAGAGCCAAGGGAAAATACTACTATTCAAATGGATGCTGTATTCTGAAAGTACTTAAGAAAATTCAGCTTTCAAAAGAGTACTAGAAAGGGACTGAACAAGTAACATGAATTCCATGGCAGTAAAAGATGATTCAATATTTTGTACTCCACAATTTGAAGTGTACTTCAGTTTTTATTTTAATTTTCTTATGAATTTTTCCTGGATATGATTGTCAAAATAAAATTTCTATGGGAACTTAAATGCTAATCAGTGACGATACAAAAAGACTTAAGGAAAAAAACGATCACAATTACACAATTACATTCCACATAAGTACCCATAGCAGAGTGGGCTTTTTACGTGGTGTAGGGATTTTGTGTGCTGGCAGTAGCCTGGTTGTGGTATATTGGTATGGGTGCTGGTGTATTGCGGGTCTGAATGTATTTGTTCTCTCCCTGAGTCTTCCAGTCTCAATCAGTGCAGCTGAAGGACCCATGTTTACTGTGGTTGTGGAAACTATGTTTCTGACTCTATTGTCATGCTGCCTATGAATACCCATGAGCTAAAGGATGACCTTTAGCTGATGTGTTCACCTGATTCTCAAAGAGCAGACAGGTGAGAGTGAGTTTTCATTTGGATGAAGCTTCATTCTTGTTTGTTTTATGATGTATAAAGCATTTAATTAGCAAAATGAATTGCCAAATGGCTTCCCCCTATTTGGGGGATTCCTATTCACCAAATAGGAATATTTTTCATATTATTGTTGCTGCATCAATGAGCCTATACTGAGGATTAATCAAGAATCACAAGTAAATACTAATGACTACCTTATCCTCAAATACAGAGGGCAAATGCCTCAACAGGAGTGCAGTTATAAGGTCTCTGAGATACATATTTATGTGTGCATATATCTGTATTTATTGCAATGTTATCAGCTATAGTCCTCATGTTGTACATTAATGAGAACTCTAGAAGGGTTCCTCCTTAATATCTGCTCTTTTAAAACTCTAGTCTACACACTCTCATTTTCTCCCCCTACTTTTTTTCTGAACAACTAGAAAGTCAATTATAATAACCATGGCCTTCCATACCTATATATTTCATTACACTTCTCTTAGGAATAGGCTAT
The DNA here is from genome assembly GCA_026225945.1 of Cricetomys ansorgei. Lineage (NCBI taxonomy): Eukaryota > Metazoa > Chordata > Mammalia > Rodentia > Nesomyidae > Cricetomys > Cricetomys ansorgei. The sequence goes on from JAMJFZ010000239.1 coordinate 20,164,409, forward strand.
TCACCTTTGTAAACAGTATCAATTAATTTTAACTTTATAATAATATCATTAATATATGCTGTGCATACAGGTAGCTACAATTGCTGCAGAATGTTTCTCCCACTTCTGTGTCCTTTGCAATATGGGAGCAAATCAAAGCTCTTATTTCTCCCTGTGCTTGCTTAGACTTTACTCTTAAATATTATCTCTTCTTTCAATCTGTTTCTCTATCCAATTCATTTTGGTTTAGTAGGATTACAATGTTTAGAAAAAGAAAACCAAGAATATACTGCTAATATTAATATCAAATGAACAATGAATCATCCTCTAGACAATTATGTCTCATGCCTATACTAAAAATTGATCCATTGTTCATCTGAAATTCAAACTTAACTGAGAAATTTGTATTTATTTTTGTTTTTGACACATAATTTTACATACTTATGATATGTGGTGCTTCTGTGCATAGATATTTAACTTAAATTAGGGAATTTAGTTTATCTGTCACATCATACATTTGTCATTTCTTTGTGGTGAGAGAATTAAAATCCCCCTCTTCTAAGTATTTTGAAATATTTTCTACACTACTGTTAATCATATTAACTCTACATTGTATAGTAGAATACAAGAAATATCTTGTGCTCCTAGACCAATTAATATCTCCATATCTTCCCTTTTCTTACCTTCTCTAGCCTCTGGTAACAGCTATCATATTTTCTACTTCTATGAGATACATGTTTTCAGATTCTACAATGAGTGAGATCATATAGTGTTTAATATTCTGTGCCTGGCTCATCTTCCATATTGTCACAAATGATAGCATTCCATACCTCTGTATGGTGAAACAGCATTCCATTTTGTTTAGGTACATTTTCTTTATCAATTCACCAGTTGATGGACAGATTGGTTGTACCCGTTTCATAGTTATTGTGAAATGTGATAGAAAAAAATGTTGAAATGCAGTAGCTCTTTTGACTTAATTATTTGATTTCCTTTGAGAACATGTAACTAGTGATGTAATTACTGAGTCATATGACTATTCTCTATTTTTCTGAGAAATTTCCATGCCTTTTCTCATAATGGCTGTGCTACTTTTAAATTACTGCTGTAGACAATGAAGAGTCCTCTTTCTCACATTAACATTTATTTTTTTTTGTCATTTTGATCATAAGAATTCTAGTTAAGGTGCAAGGATGTGTCATCATGGTTTGATTTGCATTTCCCTGATGACTATTGATTTGAGCAGTTTTCTATATACCTGATGAACATTTGCATGTCTTTTAGATGTTGTTCCTTGTTTTTTGTTTCCTTTCTTGATTTTTAGAGAATGTGTTGGCTCTGTGTTGCCTGTTTTTTTGGCCTGTTTGGTTGGTGTGTTCAGGGATAGTGCTTGCTGATGTTGCAGGCTGGGGAAAGGTGAGGAGTGGTCCTGGGGGAGAGGAGGAGGCTGCAGTAATGTTATGTTGCGGTGCTAGGGAAGACCTTAGGATTGGGTTTGGTGAAAAGTTTGTGGGTCCACCTGGTCTTCTGGCAGGCCTGGCACTTCGTTTGGAGGTGGAGATGTCTGTCCGAGTTGCGAGCTGAGACCATAGTAAACATCAAAACTATGTTTAGACTGTTACACCTACCATTGTTTTCTAAAAATAAAACCATCATTTTGAAATATTACCCATTTAGGGAATAAAGATGACAGTCAGAAACATATAAATTTATACATACAAAATAAAAAGTTATAGAAATCATAAATCAGTAAGTTATTAAATAAATTATTTTCCCACAGAAAGGAGAATTGACACTTAAATAAACTGTGTATGTGATCACTGTTTATTTTAATTAAATTTTATTTATTATTTTATTTTTTCATTGTGCGCGTTCATTTTACAAGGTATTATATTACAAAGGCAATGTTTTTAGAGAAGCATACATCATGCATTGAACATATTCTCCCTATACTCACTACATTCTTTCTTAGCTCTTTCCAGTCTCATTTGTCCTTTTGTTCATATAGACACTTCTGTTTCTACTCTCATGTCACATATATAAACATGATTTTAATGTACTGGTACTCTAATTTCCCTACCTTATCTTGAATCCTTGATTTCAGTTTCCCTGTCAATCCTTTGTACTAGAGAGTCTTTCAAACTTTTAATATTTGACTTAGTGGATTCTTCATTTCTAGTATTGCAGTATTTTTTCAGCACTTCTGACTCCTTATTAAGTTCCACTTCTTTATTTAAACCATTTTTGTTCTCTTGGAATTCATTTAGGAGTTTATTGTGTCCATTTGAACATATTTATGATCATTCTTTGGAATTCTTTGTCTGAGATATTATCTATTCACTCCCATTGCTGTGGGATCTGTAATTTTTGGAAGAGTAATGTTGCCATGGTTTTTCATATTTCTTATGGTTTACTATTGGAATTTATACTTTTAGGGTCAGATCATTGCTTGGATTTAAAAAAAAAAGCACTTTAAGTTTTGCAGATGATGGTCATCTCAGTGTCCTTAAGACTTCTAGTTGCATGTGCTTGGGTAGTTCTTTGAAAGGTCAGTGCACAGATGCTGGTCTCATGTTCACTGGCCAGGTTGCAAATTGGCCCTGCTCTTGAGCAGTACTTTGAAATCCCCAATGCTCCACAGGGAACTTAAATGTATATTCCCTTGAAGACTCTGGCTCTGACCAGGTTTCCATCTCATTGAATACTGTGAGGTTCTGCCCCACCCCATTCTTATGGGATCAGACTGGCCAGGTTTCAGTGTATATTACCTATTCCCATGACACTTGAATTTCTCTTGAGTGCAGTTCACAGAGGGTCTCAGGCTCCAAGCTTCTAACTTAATGGGACTCTTTTTAGAATGCCCCTAAGACTATTCGGAGGGGCATATTTTCTTGGTATCTCTTCTCTCTCTGCCAATGCCACTGCTATATTCCTTGTCTGCTTCTTGTTTCTTTTCTGTACTTTAAATGATAGTTATTGAATGTTCAGTGTGGATCCTTTGAGCTCTTCTTTTCTCAGCTATAGCTTCTGCCCTTGGCTTCTGCAGACTGCAAGGCTCTCTCTCACCCAAAGTGAGCCACTCTCTCTGAAATAGACCATGTACTTTGTCTCTTGACTTGTAAAATTCCCTATTTTCCTTTGCTATTAAGATTAGAGGAGCTCAGGCGTCATCCACACCTTCTGATAGATGGTATGCAACCTTCCCCAGTTTGTTCCCTGGGTGTTATTCTGACTGGCTTTGCCTGTGCTTCTTCCATTATTTCAGATCTTGATAATCCTTTGGTTTTAGTGAGAGATTGCTTGACAGTGGAAAATCCTATTCTTGAAATAGTTTGGTTCAAATATGAAAAGATAGAATATTCAAGAAAATCAGATTGTTTAGAAGTAGGTTGTCTTAGTTATTGATGCCAAGGGCTTTCTAAAAATCCCTGCTTATGTAAGGAAGTACTGGAGGATACCTATTGATGTGACATGTGCAGCATTGATGTTAGAGATATAAAGTTGAATAAACTGTGTTTTGTCTTTGAAGACGTCTCAATCTATCCGCGTAAGTCTTGGATTTAAGGATTTGAAGAATAATATTCTTTTTGCTATTAAAGCCAATAACAGCTGGTCTATTTGTCAGTCACTCCTTTAAAATATGCCTCCTCAGTGCTTTAAAAATCAGTGAAAAACAGGTAGAAACTCAGTATTGTTTCCTTAAATAATTCCTCTAAGATAAAAGAAAGGCTAGCTAGGCAAGAACAAATTCTAATTTGGTCCTGATACTGTCTAAGAAAGACTGATGACAACTGACAATATTGTCCACTGTTCTTAATGTAATGCTGATTCCCATTAGAAAGAGAAAAACAGTGGCTTGCTGCTTGCTGAAGTAAGGCAACTCTGTCCTATGGTTTATTGTGCATTCTAGGGCACATCTTTTCAGGTAATGAGGTGTGAGAATGACTGATAAACGCACTGGATATGGAAGAGAACAAAACAGTAAAACAAGCAGGTTCACTTAAGTAGTGATTGCATTAAAGAAATAAGCAAAATTCTTTACTAAAATCATCTGATATGGAGAGGTAAAAATATTTGCAGTCATTGTGTTTCACAAATTCCAATAGTGCAAAATTAAAAGTGAATTTAATTCTCTAATCAGCCTGCTTTAATTACTAAGCAACTTTTAACATGTATCATGAAATGTAAATGTATAACCTGTATAATTTAGTATACAAGTCCTTGCTTTTGTAGTTAGACTTAAGAAATTTTATATATTTTTCTGTTTGTGACAGCAGGAAGAAATTAGTTTAATGGAATAATACTACTTTTAAATAACTCTCTGATTGACATTATTTTGTTTGTCATACATAAAATATTTTTATATCTATTGTATAGATTGAAAAATTGAAATTCTGCCTGGGAAGATAACTTATTTAATGGAGCACTTGGCTAGTATGAGCGGAGTTTTGGGCTTGATTCCTCAGGTGGCATAAAATGGGCATGTTTGGTAAACACAAGGTTGTAATTCCAGCCATTTGAGAAGTGAAGATGAGAGGTTCAGAAAGGTAATCCCAGCTACATAGCAAGTCTGAGGCCAGCCTGGGTTATGTTTAACTCTGTCCTTTATTCTTGTCTTATTGTACTGCTGTGAAGGGACACCGTGTCCATGGCAGCTCTTACAGAGGAAAGCATTTAATTGGAGCTTGTTTACCATTTCAAAGGTTTAGTCCATTATCAGCATGGTGGGAAGCATGGCGGTGCATAGGCAGACATGGTACTGGAGAAGAAGCTGAGAATTCTACATCCAGATATTCAGGCATCAGGAAGAGACAGTCTCTGGGCTTGCAATGTGCTTTTTTGAAACCTCAAAGCCCACACTTAGTGACATGCTTCCTCCAACAAGGCCACACCTCCTAATCCATTCAAATAGTGCCAGTCCCGGGTGACCACATGTTCAAATCTATGAACCTATGGGGCTATTTTCATTCAAACCATCACATTTTTTTATTTTCTTTTTTAATTTAATCATCTCTACTTTATTTATTTTGACTTTCTAAATTTCATAAGACATATTTTGATCATATTCACTCCCTCTCCCAATTTCTTCTAGATTGACCGCCCTTTTCCTAATCACCCAATTTTATGTCTATTTAAAAAAACAAACAAACTCAAATTCCAAATAAAAACAAGCCATCAAGTCCAATTTGTGCTGCCCATGTATTTGTGGACTTTTGATTTTCCACTGGACATGATTGACCTACCTCTCTTCCTTAGAGAAAACCAGCTTTCCCTCTCCCAGCAGCTCTCCACTGCCAATAGTATTTAGCTAAGAATGGGACTTTATGCCCACCTCTCCTCTCATGCTGGAAGTTGATCTGGCTTGAGCTTGCACAGGTCTGCCAGGACCACTGTGAGTTCATGTGTGCATCTGTCCTCCTTATCTAGGAAACACTATTTCTTTGTAGTCATCCATTGCCTTTGACTCTTAGAATTTTCCTGCCTCCTCTTCTGCAATGGTCACCGAACATTGAGGGTACATATACACTACCTTAATGCCCCATTTAGCGTTGAAAATTCTACAGTCTCTTATTCTGTGCACTTTGACTAGTTGTGGGTCTCAGTATTAATAACTTATACTGAAAAGTAGATTTCTATAATAAGAGCTGAGATATATATTAATCTGAGTATAAAAATAAATCACTAAGAGTCAATTTATTACTATGTCCACTTAAGAGAATAATAGTAGTAGGTTCTCCTCTGTGAACTATGATCTACTTAGCCACATGCTCTTGTCCCTGATAACAGTGTCAGATATGAGTTTCATCTTGGGAAGCCTGCTCTAAGTCCAATCAGGAAGTGGTTCAGTACTTCTATGACAGTTGTGCCACTATTTTACCAGTGGGCGTATCTTACAGGTTGGTTGTTATTGTAGATTTCAGGGTTCTGAGCTGGATTAGATTGATGGTTATTACCTTTTCCCTCTGGTAACCTGCATATTACATTCCTGCACCATGAAAGCTGGTTAGAAGGCAGGGACTTTCTAGATTGATTTCTCTTTATTCTATGAATCAAGATATGTTGCCTTTAGCAACAATGTCTGTCAATTTCTGTATGGTAACCAAAAGCATCAGTAATAACCTCTAATGTTTGGGGTGTCTATAGGACTCACTAGCCAACATATCCAAAAGAGATAGTTCATATCTGGCACTGAGGTTTATATTTGTTAGCCTGTGGTGCTTAGTAGGGCATTGTCATCCTGCTTTAGTGTAAGTAACTTTAAGCTCTTTTTACATATATATATATATATATATATATATATATATATATACATATATATATATATGGAAGTATCTACAAGTAGTGGGTTTCTATATAACGTCTATTTAAAAAAACAAACTCAAATTCCAAATAAAAACAAGCCATCAAGTCTTGTTTCAAAGGTCTTTAGTGTTATTTTTTCCCTCCCATACCTCACCCCAATTTAACCTTTCCTATTTTAGTATTTCTCTTATTTCCTTTTAACCCATTATACCAGCGTGTCAATCTTTCCTCCCAGGAAAGCACACTCCTATGACCTCTTACCAATTTTCCAACTTTTGTGAGTATCTGAAGATTCAAGTATAGCATTTACAAATAAGAGAAAACATGCAATTTTGTCTTTGTTTTTACAATTTTTTTTTTTTGCGTGTGTGTTTATTGTGGTTTAATTAATATCACCCATTTCCCCCTTTTATCCAAATTCCACTCCTGCTGTCCGAGTTAAGGTTTCTGTTGCTGTGATAAAATATCATGACTAAAAGCAACTTGGGGGAAGAAAGGTTTTTTTTTTTCAGCTTACACTTTATAGTCTACCATGGAGGGAAGACAAGGCATGAACTCAAGGCAGGAACCTGGGAGAATGCACTGAAGCAGAGACCACAGATGAACACTGCTTACTGGCTTGCTCCCCATGGCTTAGTCAACCTGCTTTCTTATACCACCCATGAGCACTTGCCAGGATTGTTACTAATCTCAGTGAGCTGTGTCCTTCCACATCAATAATTGATCAAGAAAATTCCCCACTTTCCTACAGATCCATTTGATGAAACATTTTTTTCTCAATTGAGATTTCCTTTACCTGGACAGTCCTAGCTTGTGTCAAGTTGACAAAAAACAGCTAGGACACCTGCTGACCCCTCTCTTTTCCTCTTCTATTTTTATGTTTTTGTTTTTTGTTTGTTTTTTGAGAGAGAGTTTCTCTGTTGTAACTCTGGCTGTCCTGGAACTAAATCTGGGATTAAAGGCATGCACCACCACTGCTCAAACGAGAGGTACAATGTTAAGTCTTGAGAAAAAGTTTATAATTTTCAACTTTGTTGAAAAGAAAGATTTAAAAGGGAGCACCACCACCCAGCTTCAGGTTATTTTTTGACCCATTTATTAGGGTTACTTATTTGAGCACGGGAAGGGGGTTATTTATTAGAGGGTGGACAATTTACCAATGACTACATCACTGAAGAAAATGACTTCTCTTCCCTTAGCAACCATTAATGGCTAATATCTCCTCAGGAGAGTCTGGGGCTTTGTGAGCACCTCTCCTATTCATGGTGGGATGTTATCAAGGGTCCAGACTTTTGTAGATCTTAAGAAGGTACCCATAGCTGCTGTGTGTTTATTATTGTAATGCGCACGGCATATCTGGAAGACAGTAGTGAAATCTTGCTTTAAAAAAATGATAATTGAGACTTAAGGAGGTAAATTAATTTTTGGTGAGTTTGGCTATTTACAAAGTCAAAGGTGATTCTCAATCCACATGCCCGATAATCCACAGCAAATCTCAATCTAGCTAGATTTGCTGGCAAGCAAGCCCTGGGGATCCTTCTATCTCTACCCTCCAGTGCTAGTGTTCCAGATGTGGGCAGCTGTGCTCAGCTTTCATTGAATTCCAGGATAGACCAGTTTGTGTTGACTCTTTTTCCTTTTGAGAACAACTTCTCACCTGAACCTAAATGACTTAGGTGGAGGATGAGAACCGTCTTGCCTTTTCTAAATATACATCCCATTTTAGTTATTTAAAAGGTTTTAAGCTCACTAAAAAATAAAAGAAGAAAAAAACATATACACTTTTTTCTATGGGTCTGTGAAATTTTTTCTATGTGAAACCTTTAATTTTAGCATTTTGGGGTAGGGGGCTTTTAGACAATAGAATCTGAAGTGCTCTCAAGTCACATGTTAGCACTATCTGGGTTTAGGCTACTGTATTGGTAACAATATATGCATTAGTTATTCACTCTTAATGGACTTTACTTTTCAGAGTTCTAGGTTTATAATAAAAGCATTATGCTTTTTAATTAATGTTTATTTATTCATTCTTGAATTACATAATGCAAATGAAAAAATTTCACAAAAATACTTTGAAAAAAATAACTTATAACTAAATATTGAATATATGCCTCACTAAAAGATAAATTATTGCTATTAAGATGAATTTGTATTGATTGTAAGTACACATTTTTAACTCTTGCTTAGAATATGTGAATATTTTCAAAGGTAATTTTTTTAAAAGAAGGTTACAGATAGCTATAAGTATGTTATTAGAAAAGTATTAATATGATTTTGTAAGTAAAATTTTCAGTTATTTTTTCTTTCTGAGATTATAATATAATTGCATCATTTCCCCTTACCCTTTCTTCCTTCTATACCCTCTGTATACCTCTCCTTGCTCTTTTTCAAATCCATGGCCCCTTTTTGCATTGATTGTTGCTATATGTATATATACATCCATATATGAATATATATATATATATATATATATATTCCTAAATATAAGAATACGACCTGCTCTACCTATGTAATGTTACTCATATGTATGTTTTTAGGGTTGACCATTTCACATTGGATATCCAGTTGGCGTACTCTTCCCTGGAAAAGACTATTTCTCCAGCTTTTTAGAACTTTTCTGCTGTTCTTTGTGTAGGGTTGAGGCCTTGCATTCTTATTCCTGTCCAGTTGCCAAAATAGTGCTTTATATGGAAAACACTGATGATTTGAGTTTAATTTCCATCCCACTATTTTCTAATATAATGAATTTACTGTTCTTTCTCCACAGAGTTCTCTTATCCAGGATTTACATTCACAGCTCCTATTCACTTTCATGATTCAGGTCTCTGCTCAGGTGTTATATCTTCAAAGACACCTTTCCTGACACACACCTCTGCCCCATAGAGTCGTGTTCTCTGCCAAGCATTTCTTCAGATCACCCTGTTTCCCTTTGTCTTGGGACTTTGATATTGTCCCAGTGTTTGTTTTATTGCTTGCCCCTCTTTTGTAAGGTATGCTGTTTTAAAAATTAGGCCATTTTATGTCCCTCACAGGGGCAGAACTTAGGTTTGCTTTATTTCCCACTGGGGTATTAGTAATTGACATTTTCCACCAGTTTGTATACGTTTATTTAAAGTCATATATAGGTGGAATTAAAAATGAAAGTTTACATATGCCTCATCTTTCAAAGAGTGTAATGCCACAGACCTGTAATCCCAGAATCCAGGAGACTGAAGGAAGAGGAATTTTGAATTCAAGGTTAGCCAGGCCAAACCAAACAGACAACAATAAAATAACTTGCCTGAAGGTAACAATGGAGGAACAATGTAAAGGTGACAATCATAATGTCAGATAATACCTATAGGGATCCAAAATGAATTCTATAACTGCTATAACTAGGGCTTGTTTCAGAAATCCTAAGAGACAGACTGGAGAATGGTTTGCTTTGCTTATGTGAGGCTTTTTTTTTTATTTTAATTTTTTTTACATTTTTTTTCATTACACTTTGCCAAATAAAATAATGTCCAAAATCAAGATGTCAAGGTGCTGAAGTTTGCTTAATGTTTTGGAAATGCACTATATCATTTCAATGAGGTTCATATCTTGATTCTTTCACAGCCATTCCCTTAACAGAGGGCTGTGTTGTGACCTTATGCAGGCCATGGTGCTGGCAGTAGTCCTGCTGGGAGTGCTTCCTCGTGGAGTTTTGTAGAATTGTGGGTCAGCTTGACATGTGCACGTGTTTTATTTGCTCTCTTCTGCAGGTAGTTAGAAGATAAATGTGTGATCTTACTCCTTTCTAAGAGACTACAGACTGGTATTATATAGTACAAAAGGGAAAAAAAGATTACTCTCAGGATGTGTTTTTTATGTTACATTTTCTGAGATGTAGCTGCTTTGTTCTGTCCAGAATTGGTTTAAATTCCATTGTCAGAAATATTCAGCAGAGTAATCTCTCTAGTGGAAAGGAGCCTAAGTATTGTAGAGGTATAAAGCTGATTGTGCTTGTATCATTTGGAAAGGAGGAGAATCACATAAAATTTATGTGTCCACTGAGTTCTGATTTTCACTCAGAAGAGTGAACTTATATTATGGTCTTTGTTGAATGACATGTTTGCAGATGTTTTCACCATTTTTCCTCACTCCTTTGCAAGCTCAGCAACTACATATTATAAAACTATGAGCCTGTGTCTCAAATTTACTTAAGGGGTGGCAGGAGTAGAACCAGCTCCAGTCTCTGGAAGGAATCATGTTGGAGAAGTAGAGAGTTTAATGCTGACCAGGTGACATTTAGTTTATCTTCACATCATTCTGGTTACTCTTATTTTCCTATGACACTGCATACAACAGTCTGAGTTCCCTTTTACCCCTTCCTATTATCTACTTACAACTTTGAGGCTGGGAATAGTCTCAGAAGGAGGTTTGGTAACACCAGATGTGAACCTTGTAAGATGTATGGGTGGTCCCTGGAGTGATCAGTTTACAGTTTTAGGCTGCTCTGAGTTCAGAGCCAAAACAAACATTATGAAACAGAGAAGAAATACCACTGTATGTTTTTCCAGCTTACTTTTAGTTCATTTTGTGAACATCAGCAAAATCAATCTACTTGCCTTCCTCTAAATGTTGTCTTCATCAAGAGAATGGCAAAAAGATAAGCTATGCTAAATGAAAACCTCAACTATTAGATTTCAAATAGGTAATTCCTCCCTGATAAATGGCTTGGTACAGTGATATTAAAGCCTTGTACTTGTTGCTGGTGACTTCCCCATTCATTTCTTAACTCAGATAATACCTATTGTGTTAAAGTTTCCACTGTCCCCAGGCACAGCTGATCACCGTCTCATTGGTGTCAACAGTGATACAAAATTCCTGTGTCATTGTATTTACTATTGTATCATTGTCTTTATTTTCTCTCTTGGTCATTTGTGCATTTATCCACAAGAGCAGAAGAATTAAAACACTGGAAGCTGGAGTTTCAGCCTTGGCTTTGGCAATTTCAAGCTGTGTGACTGTTTAATGTGTTTGGCTTGAGTTTCTCATCTACAAAATGATCAGGGTAATAACATGTACTTCCTAGTATTATGAAGAATATGAAAGTTAATATCTGTGAAGGACTTAGTGGTTTATAATTAGCATGATTTATTTAGTGAGTACATGTACACCTGGAATTGTGTCCACAGATATGGGATAATTTCTCAGGCAAGTGGTATATTGGTTATCTAGGCACTAAAAGGCTCAAAATCAGTAAAAGACACGATTCATTCATCCTATGAGTATTTACTAAGCACTATTTTTATGACAGTCATTGACCTAGATGCTAAGAACATAATTGTGAAGGAGAAAAATATTACCTTATTGAGTTCCTGGGTCTGACACCTGTAATATCTTTGATGTACATTTGCAAAAATTGTCATGGAATGTTGGACTAGTCCTCTAATTCAGCCTAGGGTGGGGTTAGGAATAAGAGAGAGCTTCCTGCATGAAAATATACGCAGACTGAATTTTAGAACACATAGATGATCTAGCCAGGCACAGGAGCAATGGGGCTGGGCAGCACAGTAGCAGCAACAGTAGTCACTTCCTTAAAGCAAAGGCCCAGTTCTATGTTTCCTCTGTACATGTGGGATAAGGCTGCCTTCCCGCTTAGAGAATGACACAACACTGTGAGAGCAGTTATGGTGGTGATACTTTTCCTTTGATATGATTTCTGTGCTGCAGATCAGTTTCTTCTCAAGCAATTTGTGTTGACTCTTCATTTACTTCCTATGTTTGGCTCCTATTGTAATTGGTGAGTTAGCAGAAATGCTGTAGAAATGTTAGCTTTAGATGATTTAATCTGTCATTGGCTGGTTGGATTTATACAAACTACCTTCATGTCTCTGAGCTTCAGCTTGTCTGTGTAAAGGAGACCTACTAAGTGAGGATAGGAAGACCAAGGATTTGAGAGGGCCATCTGAAGAAGTCACAAATTCGGTTTTATTTTCAGTGGTAATCTTAATTGTCTTACTGTGCATGAATTTGTTAGTGTTAGGCCTCTAATTGGGTTTGTTTTGGCAAAACTGAAGGATTTAAAATTATATTTGGTAGTTGGGGCCTTGATAACGCAGTACTGTATCGCCTTAGGCACTATCTCTATTAAAACAGCCCCACCTTTGTTATGAGGCACCAGAAGATGCTCAACTCAAATGGATACCTCTATTACACAGTACTCATTTGTGAGTGCCTGCTATATTCATCATAAGAAATCCATTAGAAAGTCTCCTGAAGGCTCATCAAGTTCCTAATTTACTTAGTCCTTTACTTCATGAAAATGCAAATTCATGAAATGTAATAATATATTGTATTTCTAAAATGGTGTCACACTAAATAGATGAGTTCAATGGATATCCAAATAATACCAAAAATCACAAGAAATTGATACCTTGGAACTCTATACAGTTATAATCTGTGGTGTACAACTACAATTTAGCTCAATGACAACAAACTCTACCTAAATTGTATTCATCAAGAATTTATTTCTTTGAGGAAATATTTGAAAAATTCTTCTTTCTATATAGAAGTGATGATTTCTTTTAAAGATACTAGGAAAATTTAAACAATATAAGAAAACAAATTAACGATCAACTGATGATTAAAACATAATGCCAAGTAAACCCATTATGATGCAAAACTACTAATGACACAGATCCTAAAACTTTCTAATAAACTCTTCAGCTTGGAAAAAAATCTGTGTGCTTTTGCAAATTTATAAAAGGCTAATGCTATTGTAGAAGTTTATTTTTAGTTATGTATAAAAATAATTGTTTTGTTCACTATTGAGGGAAGGGCTGCCTAGGCCTTGGCATTTTGTATGGTCTGCTGGTGTTGGCTTTATGTAAATTTCTCATGATCTACATATGCTATCAGTAGAACACCTGAGGAGTTCTGAATCAATATAAACACCTGAGCTCAGATGATCAGGGTTCCATTGTCTAGGATGGCACTTGCCATGATGGCTGTTCCCTCTGCTGAGGTCTGGCAGGGTTTGCACATATGAATATGCCTTCAGTGTCTTTGTTGAGCTACCATAGTAGATGTACAACTACAACTGTGAAAATTGAAAAAAAACAAAGTGTTGTAATACATTTTTTTGCAGCAGTTGAGAAGCTATGCCCTTTAGGCCTGATAAGATCATTGCCATCATGAAGCAGATCAGACTTGAATACTTGGCCCTGTAGTCATGGCATGAAATAATTAGAACAATACAGCTAGGTCCATGGTAATGGTAATGGCAATGATGGTGTTAAAATTCCCTCACAGAAGGAAGGGGAGGGAGTATCAGATGTTTATAAGAGATTCTATCCATACCCCACACCCCACACTTCTCACCAACTGTACAGGGTGTGTGGGTATGCAAGAGAGTATAACTTCTTGAACTGGAGATCAGAACTCCATATGGTATCATATAATGTCATGTGGGGGCCACAGAAATTTGGAAAATATTAAGAATTTTACATTTGCAACAAGCAAAAATTAATTCCAAAATTAAAGAAATTAATTTAAGATTTGTTGCATTGTGATATTTCACTGAAATCTCTGTTCTGAAATCACAAGTACATGCTACCACACCGTGTAACACCAATATATGCTAACTGAATCACCTTAAATATAATTTAAAACTACCGTTAAAAATCACAGTGTTTTCACCATTGGCACACAGTTTTTCTCATCTTTTACAAATATAATAGCTTAATTATAGAAAACAAAGTCAATATTTTTCTACTATAATCCCTCAGAATGCATGCATCAGTTAGTATAGTATACCTTTGTATTGTGTTATATTAGACTATTTGATTTTAAAAAATTTTAAATTTTAAAAAATTGTTTTTAACTTGTTTTTGAGAGTTTCCCAATAACTTTTTCAAATGACTCTAAACAAGCTTCTGACATTTTGTATTATATATTTATGAGAAGTGGTGGTCTCAGCATTGATTTTATATATATATATATACATATATATATATAATATATAATTTATGTATATATATAAATCAAAATACCAATCAACTCTAAAATATTTTGAAGATGTTCTATGTCTGTAGTCTCAAATATTTAGCCAAAATTTATTTTTTATGCAGAATAGACAAACATATCCATCTTACTAGTATTTAAATTTCTTTTATCTATTTATAAAGTAAAATTGTATGAATGCCAAAGAATTGTTTCAAAATAAATCTCTTTATAGTTAATTATCAGTAAATACTTGTTTTGTATGTATTTTATATAACTGTATACCCAACATCACATAAAAATGTCTTGGGTAAAAAGTTTATCAGGAAAAAAATGTAAGAAGTCTTTTGTTAGACTATGTATAGGAGGTAGAAGGTTGCCTGGTGGTAAAGAGTTCAGTGATGCAGTTTTTGTGAGTCATCGCTTGTGACGGGGTTGGACTTTTCAATGACTCAGCTGCTTTGAGTCACCTTTTCTATTGTTAGTGATACTTTGCTTTTGGTTCTCTGAATACCTCCACAAAACCCATGGTCCACCAAACTGACTTGGATAAATTTTTTTTACCTTTAATAAATTAGTACCTTTTCAGAGGCAAATGGACATTACTTTTACCCAGGATGGGAAATGCCACATAACTGATATAAATAAAGTCACTAGATTATTTTCTATGTTTTACAAAATATATATGAAAATATTTAAAATATGTCCATATTTAAAATATGGGTAGTACAAAAGAAAAGGATAACATGACTTCCTACACATGAGCTGGACATGGATGATGCAAATAGACATGTTAATGTGGACATGAGACATGAGGTCTTAACCCTACACAAAATACATTAGGCAACTAAGGAATGATGGAAGCAAGAGACCCAGTTTTCCACAAGATGAGCACACCAATTGGTTGTCCATACCCAGATGATCAACCTTGAAAACATATACATACAAGTTACATTATACAGACAGAGCAGGTTTTAGTATTGTGTTTTGGAATATATATATCAACAACTAATAAAAAAAGATGTCATGAAGTTGAAAGAATGCAAGAAGAGGTATGTAGGAAGGTTTAGAGGGAGGAAAAGGAAGGGATAAATGATGTAACTGTAATCTCAAAAAAAAATAAAAACCAAACAAGATAATTAAAAAAGAGGACCCAATTTTGTTTTTCAGTACAAAACTTATGTGTTTTGGTACAAACCTTCATAGTTTTAGGATAGATATATTGAAACTAAATACTGCATTGAGTGACGTGATAACCATCTGAAAAATTCAGGTGTCAGAGAAGATCTGAGATATTGATACATGATTTCAAGAAAAACCCTTAGAATGATAAAAGTGTGTTGTTTTGAAAGGGACAATGTCAAGACCTGAGAAAAAGTTTATAATTTTCAACTCTGTTTCAACAGAAAGATTTAAAAGGAAGCACTTGGCTGGCTGTCAGTGAGTCCAGCTCCCAGGACACTTTGTATTCAACACCCTATTATATCTGCATGCCTCTTTGCACAAACCATGTAGAAGAGGAAAATAATTATAGACCAAAATACACAAAATTATTTCCTCTATTCTTATAGGAATACTGCTACTGTAAAATAAAAGCACAAAGAGATCTTACAGAAAATAAAATGCATAGACAGTATGCTTTAACTCATTAATAGGAAGAATTAAAATGGTTCAAGAATGAAATTATATCTTCAGTGTGCATCATTAAACTCTATCTCTGTGTAAGAATCCCAGGATAGACTTAGTTTTCATGGCATTGGCTCTGAGTCTCCCAGGCACTATTTGCATTCATAAAAGAGAATAGACAAAATAAAAAAAATAATTAAATATATAAAATAAAGAATATACATATCATGACACAAAAATCTAGGGCCATTTATTATCTTTCCCTTCAGTGTGTGAATGGAAATGTGAAACACAGACAATCCCAGCAGTAAGAGTGCTGGTGTCTTATGGTGAGACAAGGGTGAGGACCAGTTACCTTAGGAAAAAATGATATTTGTTGAGCTAAGACTGAGTGCATTTTAAAAGTCAACATCGCTTGGTGACTTTAGGGTCCCTTCCCTGACTATGTAAACTCACTTTCTTTCTTTTTGTGAATTCCATTATATTGCACTATATGATAGACTTTCTATACATTATATTGTTTGGAAGTTAGCTAAGTTTACAAGGTCCTGAATATCATAACTCAAAAGCACAATGTGAAATTATTGTTTGTATTATTGCTACCTTTTGGGTACCACTTTTCTCATTGTTTTTTATTTTGAGAGACTTCCCTTTTTCACACATTTCCAAATGTAGGCACATGGCTTTCTCTAGTGTTGTGACTAATGTTTTTCAGATTACTCCCAAGTTTAACAACTTGCAAACAACTTTTTTTCTAATGAATTCTGTAGGTGAGGAATTGCAATAGGTCACATAAAGGCAGCTTCTCTCTGATCCCTGATGTCTGGTCTCTGCTAAAGGCACTCAAAGGTTGATAGGAACTCAATCATAGAAGACTGTAGTCTTGTTTCCTTCCATGTTTGTCTCAGAGACTTGACAATTTTGAGCACTAGGATCTCTTAAAGAGTCCTTTCCATGTGGCATTCTGGAGTGATAGTGGCTACAGAATAGTTGTATTTCTAACTAAGCAATTCAGAACTCTGACTTAAATGTCCAGACATGCAAGGCTGAATTGACCTCACTGGGTGTAGCCTTGGAGATTACAGTCACTTGCACTGATGTCGCAGGCTGCTCAGATTCAAAAGGGGGAAGTACAGAAATCACTCCCTGAATTAACAACTATTTATTAAGAAACACTAAGTGGTACTTTTTAATTATATGTTTGAATAGTTGCTTAGCCAATTACAAAAGAGCCCCACATAGCAAGAAAGCAAGCAAACAAGCAAAACCTAACAAGCAATAAAAGAGTTAACCCTTGAACAATGTGTATATATTACAATTTTTTGAATGTTCATTTATTCTTTTATTTCTAATATCTTTATTGGCATGTGATCAAAAGTAATTCTGATGAAAATGTTCTATGTGTGTTCGTACAACTGAAGATGCCACTTATTTCTTGTCTATATTGACCATTACATTTATTCTGTATAAAAGGAACTGTTGACAGTGACTTTAGCACACGGAATTTCTCCTTGAAAGTGTCAAGAAGTCCATAGACAGAACTCTTGTAACCCATAAAGAAAGTCATCAACTTCTCAAGTTCCATTTGCTACTTAATCCTTTATCTTTGGCACCTGACTTTGATTCTTGAATTTAGATGATATGGCCATTTGACCTTTACACACTGAGTCCAAATTCTAGATAAGAACAAAGTATGGAGATGGAAAAGCAAGAAGTTGCTTCCAGTATTTTCATCAAAACAAAAGTTCTTGTCAGGCCCAGTCTATTATCTTTAGAGAGTATGCTTTAACAATTTGGTAGAAAGACTGGGAATAGTTCAAACAATGAAATTATATTTTCAACATGGGTCATTGTACTCTAAATAAGTGCAAGATTTATATATTTTTAAGACCTCTCATAAGTGAGTCATCTATTCAGAGGGTCCTGGGAACTGGGCATTGATAAGCTAGCATAGCACCTGTACATTGAATACCAAAACCAATGCGAGGAGAGGATAGATAGTGTGTGTTCTCTAGCAGGATCTGACATGTGGAGAGGGCAATAAGACATGAATAAGGCATGGTGGGAAGGAAGTGTTCTTTAAGGTTTAGAAAAAACTGGATTAAGAGCATGTAGAAATATTAGTGGATGACATTCTTTTAAAGTGAAAGCAAGTGGATCTTGTATAGATGAGCTATAATATAAAGATGCAGTATACACAGTACTTAATATTTTATTTATGTAGTAATTTCTCCTTTGGGGATGCATATGTGGCATCTTAAGCAATATAATGTAACAACTGATTCTTGTCCTATTGACTTGAATTATGATCAGTCTCTATGACTTTACAATGGCATTCATAAATTTTTTGAGGAAGAGTGTTTCTCTAGTAGGGAAATTCATAATTTTCTTTGGTGTGTCTCCATTTGTAATATGCAATGTGATTTGATTTCTATGGTTTGAGACACCAGGTTGTCTCTTTTAAAATTTTTTCAGCTGCCTGAATCTATAAACAACATTTAGAATAAATGGCATACAATAGTGCACGATGAGATTTTACGACTAATGTGCTGACTCATGATTAGAATTTTATAAAACCATGATTCCTCAGGCATTGAATATAGAGCATTTCTGTCAACTCTTTAACATAAGATAAATTAGACGATAATGAAATATATGCTTACAAGTAGCATGTGAGAAGTTTTCTTATACTGTCATATCTTCAGTTCAGTCTGTTGAGCACAAAATTCGAGAACTACAAAAAGGAAAGACTAAGAAAACAATTTCCAAGATATTTTTGGTAATGCAACACTTTGAAAGTGAGGATATTTGGAAAAAATAACTGGTTATTTGGAAAGCATCTTGGAGGTTGGCCTCAGGATTGCCAATTTTGATGGATTGATTCTCATTTCCCAGGCTCAAACTCTGGTTTCCAGTAAATACATCTTCTAAGTCCTAAATATACCTTTTCTCCTTTCCAACAACTGCTGGGTTCGATGCATTACCTTATTTTATTCTCTTAGAACAGACTGATATCAAGTTTTAGTTTCAATCTGACCCCCCTTTCTTTAGCTCAACATGATACCTATGATGTGGTTAACATGAATTATTATGCCAGTGGCTGAACTTGGCAATCTAGTGCAATTAATGAAAGTGGGAAGAAATTCTTAGAACATGTATTCAGCAATTTTGTGACCCACTTAAGTTTAGTTAAATATTCTTTTAAAAATCCTAGTCCAGAACTCACCAGTTCCCGTAAAAGCTTATAAATGAAGTCAAAACAATGAAGCACATTTTAGAAATATTTTTGTGATATTGATTATAATAATGAACTCAGAGCTGAGAATTGAATTGTTCCTTGGAATACTTACACAGCAGTTATATGAAATAGACTCACAGCTATCTCAATACTCCTATTTTTGTTGACATCTTTAAAATGATATTTTAAAAAATACAGTTCTTACCACTCCTGGGCATATATCCAAAAGATGCTCCATCCTATTTCATGTATCAGCTGAACTAAACTGGACACACTTAGACTCACTGAACTGGAGGCCAGGCCCTGCCTTTTGAACAAGAACTCAGGAGATTATTAGGTATATCATGAAGCATGAGAATCACCATCTTTGACCTCCAGGAGAATGAGGCCCCAGTGCTAACTTCACTGTGACTAGTTACAGGTGAAGGCTACCTGGTTCTCTGTGAGTGACTCCAGGAATCACAAACACCAGGACTTTGGCTCTCCTCACTGTCTGTTATTTCTGAGAAGTTCCCTATTCTCTGCACTCCATACAGAAGTAGGTTTTCTCCTGATCTGCTTAGCTTCTTCATCAAGCTGCTCTATTCCATCCCCATTGGTTCTGTTTGTGACTGCTCCATGGTAGGGAGAGACTGTTTTTCATCTTCTTATTTATCATCCTTCATTAGTCCTCAGGTCTTAATGAACAATACAGAAAACTTCCCACTCTTTTATTCCTAACCCCCCTCCTCCTCTCAGTAATACTCAACCTTCCCCAGGGCTGGAAGAAAAGGATTTATTTCCTTTACCCAAATCTCTACGGAAACAGCCTCATCCTCTCCATTAAAAGCAACAAAATTTGCAAACACAGAGCTTAGAATGTTGATCCCATGCAATTTATATCACTAAATAGGGCATTTTAGCTTCATTTCCTGAAATGCCTGTTCTTCTGTTGGGTTGTATTAATTTTTACCAAGGAAAAGAGCAGTTATTTACTTCTTATTTTGAGTTACTTAGAAGCTCAATAATCAATTTTTTCAGGATAAAAGTTTGGTTGCTGTAAAGAAACAGAAATTTTTATCTTCAAAGACAGAAACCCTTAGTAGTATTTAAATGTTTTTTTTAATAGTCCACCACACATGGCTTTAATCTTGGGTCAAATTTCAGAAATGACACTCTGATATACATAACAAATAATATTTTAAAGAGTTTCCTATTGCTTAAAGTAATATAAATGTTCCTAAGAAAAAATAAATTTCAGGCTTAATATTTTTTTGTGTGTGTGTTTTTACAAAATTACAGAATAATTAAATGTTACAGATAGCTGATAGTATGTAAAGAGACACATTTAGCTTATTCATTGTGTTAGGTGTATTATATCATACTAAACAATAACATTTAAATGATCCTATATCTAGTTTTATGTGATAATTGAGAATTTTGAAGCCTAGCCATGTCAGTGACACATTAATTCTCCCTATAAGAGGTTACATTGTTGGTCATAAGTCTAATATATGTTATCATTTAAATTTGTTTCACTTAACATTCAATTTATTCTGGGCCTGCATTTATTACCTCACTCAGGATAATTTTTTTCAAGTTCCATTCATTTGCCTGCAAATTTCATGATATTATTTTTTAACAACTGAGTAATACTCCATTGTATGAATGTACCACATTTTCTTTATCCATTCTTTTGCTGAGGGACATCTCAGTTGTTTTCAATTTCTGGCTATTATGAACAGAGCAGCAATGAACATGGATCAGCAAGTGTTTTTGTGGTAGGATGAACTATCCTTTGGATATGTGTCCAAGAATGGTATATAGCTGATTCTTGTGATAGATCAAATCCCATCTTTTTGAGGAAATACCATACTGCTTTGCGTAGTAACTGTACATGTTTGCAGTCCCACCAGCAATGGATAAGTGTTCCTCTTGTTCCACAGCATGAGCTATGACTTGTGTTATTCATCCTAGCCATTCTGACAAGTATAAGATGGAATTTCAAAGTTGATTTGATTTGCAATTCTCTGATGGCTAAGGATGTTGAACATTTCTTTAAGGGTTTCTAAGCCATTGAGTTTCCTTTATTGAGAATTCTCTGTTTAGATCTATACTCCATTTTTAATGGGATTATTTGGTTGGTTGATACACACACACACACACACACACACACACACACACACACATACACACACACACGTTCACCTCTATCAGATGTGGGGTTGGTGAAAAATTTTACCATTCTGCAGGCTGCTGTTTTATATTATTGACTGTGTCCTTTGTCTTACAGAAGCTTTTCAGTTTCATGAGGTCCCATTTATTAATTATTGAACTTAGCGTTTGTGCTATTGGTCTTCTGTGCCAATGAGTTCAAGGCTATTCCCCACTTTGTCTTTTATCAGGTTCAGTGTATCTAGTTTTATGTTGAGATCTTTGATCCACTTGGACTTGAGTTTTATACAGGATGATATGGATCTATTTGCATTCTTGTACATGCAGACATCCAAATAGACCAGCTCAATTTCTTTAGATACCTTTTCCCCCCAGTGTGTATGTCTGGCTTCTTTATCAAAAAATCAAGTATCCATAGGTGTGTGGATTTATGCCTGGCTCTTCAGTTTAATTCCAATGATGAATGTGTCTGTTGTTATACCAATACTATGTAGTTTTTTAAGTATAACTCTGTAGCATAACTTGAAATCGGGTATGATGGGAAATTCAGCAGTTATTTGATCATTCAGGATTGTTTTAGCTATCCTGTTTCTTTCCTTCTTTTTTTATTCCATATGTGGCTGAGAATTGTCCTTTCAAGTTTTCAAGGTCTGTAAAAAATTATGTTGAAATTTTGGTGGGGATTGTAGTGAATCTATAGATTGCTTTTGGTAGGATGGGCATTTTGACTATGTTAATCTTATTAATCCATGAGCATGAGAGATCTTTCCATCTCCTGATATTATCCTCAAAGTCTTGAAGTTTCTATCATATAAGTCTTTTAATTGCTTGATTATAGTAACTCCAATATATTTTACATTATTTGTGGCTACTGTGAAGGGTATTGTTCGCCTGATTTTTTTCTCAGTCTGTTTGTACTATGTATATGGGAGAGCTACTGATTTTTAAGTTAATTTTGTATCCAGCCACTTTGCTGAAAGTGTTGATCAGCTGTAGGAGTTCCTTGGTGGATTTTTTGGGGTAACTTATGTATACTATCATATGATCTGAAAATAACAACACTTTGACTTCTCCATTTCTAATTTATATTCCCTTGATCTCCTTCTGTTGTCTTATTGCTCTAGCTAGAACTTCAAGCACTATATTGAATAGGTATGGAGAGAGTTGACAACTTTGTCTTGTTCTTGATTTTAGTGGAATTGCATTGAGTTTCTGTCCATTTAATTTGATGTTGGATATAGGTTGCCTTTATTATATTTAGGTATGTTTCAAGTATCCCTAAGATCTCCAAGACTTTTATCATAAAGAAATGTTGGCTTTTGCCAAAGCGTTTTTGGCATCTAGTGAGATGATCATGTGGCCTTTTTCTTTAAGTTGGTTTATAGAGTAGATTAGATTTATTTATATTTTTATATTGAACCATTCCTGCATCTAATATGACACCTACTTGATCATGGTGGATGATCTTTTTGATGTGTTCTTGCATTCAGTTTGCAAGTATTTTAGTGAGTATTTTTGCATCTATGTTCATAAGGGATATTGGTCCATAATTCTCTTTCTTTGTTGAGTCTTTATCTAGTTTGAGTATCATGGTAACTGTGGCCTCATAAAATGAATAGGACAATGTTAATTCTGTTTCTATTTTGTCAAATAATTTGAGGAGTGTTGTTGTTAACTCTTCTTTGAAACACTGAAAGAATTCTGCACTGAAACCATTTGGGCTTGCTTGCTTGCTTGCTTGCTTTCTTTCTTTCTTTCTTTCTTTCTTTCTTTCTTTCTTTCTTTCTTTCTTTCTTTCTTTCTTGTTGGGAGACTTTTAATGACTACTCTTCTTTTACTAGGGATTATAGATCAATTTAAATTGCTTATCTGATCTTGATTTAACTTTGGAAAGTGGTACCTATTGAGAAAATTTCTTTTTAGATTTTAAAATTTGGTGGAGTGCAGATTTTTATCTCCTTATGTTTCCCTGGATTTCCTCATTGTTTGTTATTATGTCTGCTTTTTCATTTCTGATTTTGTTAAGTTATTCTCTCTTTGTCTTCTAGTTAGTTTGGATAAGGATTTTCTATCTTGTTGATTTTCTCAAAGAACCAACTCTTTGTTTCATTGATTTTTTTTTTTGTATTGTTCTCTTTGTCTCTATTTTTATTGATTTTAGCCCTGAGTTTGATTAATTTTTGCCCAGTGCTCTTGGGTGTTTTTTTTTTTTTTTTTTTTTTTTGGTCCTAGAGCTTTCAGGTGTGCTGTTAAGTTGCTAGGAAGAGATCTCTCTACTTTTCTTGTGTAGGCACTTAGTGCTATGAATTTGCCTCTTAGAACTGCTTTCATTACGTCCCATAAGTTTTGGTATTTTATGTATTCATTTTCATTTTGCGTTCTAAAAAGTCTTTAATTTCTGTCATTATTTCTGTCTTGACTTATTTTCTATTCAGTAAAGAGTTGTTCAGTTTCCATGAATTTGTAAGCTTTCTGTTGTTGTTGATATCCAGCTTTAGTCTGTGGAATATAATAATTTTGAATAAAAATAACATATATAATTATGTGCTTTAGACATTATGAAGCTCATAATTATCCATTCTGTTATGAAAATCAACTAGCTGAGGTGATATAGTTCCATACTGATCTAATATTATCAAAATTCTTTAGAAAGATTTTTATAGCATAGGAGTTAAAACTGGAATGGCTTATTCTAGCTTCCCTCCCCCCCACCCCATTTTACTAAATGTCATAACTGTAATAATGTAATAAATAATGTAATAAAATGCTCTGAGAAAAGAAATTTAAGAGGAAAAGGATTTACTTTGGCTTATAGCTCAAGGATGCAGTCCGTTTTTGCAGAGAAGTTCAGGTAGCAGGAGTTTCAAGCAGCTGGTCACAGGACAGCCACAACCAGAAAGCAGAGGTCCAGGAATGCTACTGCTCTGTTCCTTTCTCCAGGTTTTTGCTTGGCCTTCCAGCCAGGGAATGGTATGCTCACAGTGAGTCAGCCTTCTCACTTCCAAATGCACCATCAGGATAATCCCCGCAGGTGTGCTGAGAGGGTCACATCTCAGCAGATTCTAGATTTTGTCAAGCTGACAAGTAACGCCATCACATCAGTTTCATGATGTCTTGCTATTGAAAAAAACATTTTTGGGCATATACCCCTTTGTTTTTATTTAACCAATTCTTAAATTGTTTTTCAACTGTAACACAATTTCTGATTAGATACTCATGTGGGGCTCAGTTGATACCAGACTTTAGAATTTTCTAGACTGCTACTGTAAGATACAAGATATGTTTAAATATTATAAAACACAATGTGGAGGACTCAGAGAGTACTGATAGAGTCACTAAATTATCTTAAAGACCCCTTGTGGAAATGTGAGCTGAACAAAGGTGATGCCAGTAAACATATCGAGCTGGGTTTTGAAAAGTCCATGATGCCTCAACTCTACACAAAAAACTACAGGCAAATGAGGAAAGCTTGGAGTGGCAGCCGTGACATTCTCCAGGGAAAGTGACACTAATTGGTTGTTTGTTCAGTGCCAAGTTGTCAGTCCTGAAAACATACAGAAAAGAAGCATTATATAGCCAAATAATTTATATTTAACAATATATATTGTATAATCACACATACTCTCTCATATACATACATATGCATGAAATGACAATTGTGAAGGAGAGAAGGAATATGGGAAGATTTGGAGGGAGGAAAGGTAAGGGAGAAATGAGGTGATTAAGTTAAAATCTAAAATAAAGACCTTTTGAGAGGAAGTTTTAAGATATGTTCGTATTATGTCCAGAATAATTGGTTACAGTCTTAGAATATCTTTTCAAGAGTTACAGTCTCTGAAAAGCTTATATAAAGATGAGGAAAGTTGTCTTACTTAGAAAAGTGGACAATCATGAAATTTAAACTGCAGTTTGGTTTTGGAAATAATTTCTTTGAAATTTATGTTTACCATGTAATAACTACTTAAAAGCCTAATATAAATAATTCAGATTTTCTTGGTCAAAACCTTCATGTTATATCACCTTATCTGAGGAACCTACGCAGGAATTTCTTCCTTAACATTTATTAATGCTGTTGTTGAAACTGTTTGGAATGCTTAATCAGATTCAAGTCAACCTTGGAAATCTATAAGCAAAATATAATTTAAAACACCTAATTTTGTTGTTTTCGACTTTTCAGGGGCAGGAACATTATTCCCAAATGGCTGACTTCTTTGACTATTAATTTAATTCATCACAGTTTCATGCACAGGAAAGTGAAGCGTTATAAGTGACTTTGGGTTCTTTTTCCTTCTATTTTAGATTTATTACATTAGCAGCTTTATGCATAGCAGTCACCATTTATTTTAATGTTTTCATGCTTTAATGGGAATGTTTTCATTGGAAATGAATTTTAAAAAATGAAGTAGGTTCAATAATGTATATAAAATGAACTATTACAGTGTTTATTATCTTCATGTCTAAGCCATTTCTGAGCTTTCTTATTTGTAATGATAGATTATATAACTAAGAATCCATCACAAATTCCTCAAAAATTTACTTTGTCTGTATAAACACATTGATCACACTTTACCTATATGAAACAATTTAAGAATGAGTTACCTTCTATGCCTGTTTGAAAGTAGATATAGCCTAGAAACAGTATAGCTAGAGGAGGTCAAATTGTGATTGATGTCCCACCCAAGATATGATTCAGTCAGCCAGAGTGATTTAATTTAGAAAATTCATTCTCTGCTTACTAATCCAACCAGTATTTATAACCACATGATCACTAAGGTAATAGGTTGGGATGAAGATCACCTCTGCCAGCAGGTGTCCTAGAAGGAAGGACTTCAGGTTTGTGAAGGAACTGGTCATGTTTCAGTGTCACTTCTTAAAAGTGCTTGAACATTGCCACTGCCTCATACCACATGGCTGATGCAATTCACAGGATGAGTTGCTTTGGGAGATATCACCTAGTGGTAAATTAAGACAACTTTGTCTCTGCTTTGCATCAAAAAAGAGTACTAAAAATAGGTCTAGTGATTTATTTGAGCATCCCATGGAGTGTTGATAGTTCTAGCTTTCCTGTCGAAAGCCATTAACTATAAGTTTCTAAGATAAGCATATCACTTTGAAAAATTTCAATGAATCTACACAATGGAAGAAAAATATGGAACCGTTGTATTACTTAATTGGGCTATTAGTGCTGCTATCTTAAGCCAGTTATCTTAGAATCACCTTAGATCCAACATAATACATTTAAGGCATTGAAGTGTCCACTAGAATCCAATGAAACTTGAGTGCTTATGAAAACTGCAGTACATATAATCAAGACACGATTATCTCAACATGGTTTTGTATTAAAATGTCTATTATTGTCCTTTCTAGCTTAGGGTCAGGCAGCAGAGGTTCTAGCTGAAAGGTACTGTGATACCACCTAACTTCACATTACAAGGCCTAAGGGTAACAAGAAAGTAAACTATACCAGTTAATTCTCTATGTCTTCTTAAAACTTAAGCAGAGTTCCTTCATTTTCTATTGATTTTTTTAAATTTAATTTTTAAAATTTTTCTTCTTTCATACAACTTATAGAATACATTCTGTCCCCACCCCCCTGCTCAGCTTCTCCAATCTTCCCCAGGTCTACCTCCCATCATCACCCACAAACTCCTCCCTTCTCCCTAGAAGGTAACCCCCATGGTTACCACTCAAACAGGGAATGACATAGCAGGATGGAAAGGGGTCAGGTACAAATCCCTACATCAAAGGTGGGCCAAGCAGCCTGGCAGGAGCAAAAGGGTCTCAAGGGCAGATAAAAGAATCAGAGATACCCCTACTCTAGCATGTAGGAGTTCTTTAAGAACACTACTCCAGACACTCATAAGATGTATGTAGGTAATCCTGTAGGTTCCTTGTCTATGACTTCAGTCTCTGTGGACCCTTAAGAGTGCTAATCAGTTGATGATGTGAGGCTTGTTATCCTGGTGTCCTTAACCCTTCTAGTTCCTTGGTCTCTGCATGATGTTTGGCCCTGGGCCTCTCCTTATGTTCCTATCGGCTGCTGAAGGGGGCTCTCTGGTGAGGACTGGATTAGATACAAATCTATGAGCAGAATGTGACATCATTTTCTCCGGCTTATTCAGTCTGTAGTTTCTGGCTTGTCCTAGAGTTTCAGGCAGGGGTCCCTCCTTTGTCATGGAGTTCTGCCTTTTCCTTGGCTATAAGGATCTTGCAGGGTTGATAGGCCATAATGTGGATGTTGTGTATCTGGGATGGTGTTCCAGTCCACTGGAAGCCTTGCCTGGCCACAAGAGATGACCCATTCTTAACTCCGATTACTAGGGACCCTTGCTAGTGTTTTTTTTTTTTTTTTTAAACAATGAAACTATGGCATTTCAACTATTACTATTGTCACAGGATATGGTTTCTTATGCTTCCTGAAGCCAGAGATTCTTTGGGTTTGCTGTGGAGAGAGCATATGGCGTTGCTGGGATACCAGAGGTATCAAAACTTTTTGATACTTCTATTTCCATTTGACTGTGATGTGAGTGACAGAGCCTCTGCTCCATAGGGACCATTTTGGGGAACATTGGAATGATTGCTCTCATATTTCCTGAAGAAACCTGTAAGGGTTCAAATTTTGATTGACACTCAAAACTAAAGTAGGCTTTCAGCTAGTGTAGGCAGTACAACTGTCTACCACTTTGCCTTATGTCTCAGAAGATCCACCAGAATGTGTGAGAGAGCTAAGACAGAAAGGGATGGATGTCAGGACATCTGGGGACTTTAGAAGAGTTATGGTGAATACAAATAGGGTTTTGGAGCAAATGCAATTGTTTACTCTAGAAATATGAACTCAAGCCTGACAGTTGATGCTATAAATTGCCTTAAGAGATAGCCTTTTATTTTTTTCATCACTGTAAATATTTTTTTTTTTACAAACCTATGATATCACAAGAAGGAGAGAACACACCAAACATAGTATATCATTCTAACCTACTTAGAGATGGTCCTGAAGGAAAAAGTATAAAGAAAATTCCTTCTAGGAAGCAAAAGTCCAAGTCTGTGTCTGGATTCTCTGTCATTGCCAGTAGTGTATGTTTTGCTCAAATAATCAGGGACTTGGAAGAAACAGAGGATTGGTGATTAGAAGGTCTCAGGAGAGGAATGTGAGATGAACTGTTCAGAAGAGCCTTTGAATGCAGATTTTTGTATTTTAAGATCATAAGCATCCACTGCATAGAGGATTGTAGGAGACGAGTTTGACACCAACAGTTGGTTTATAGACTTCATTCCATTAGCTTTTCTCTATATTTAAGCTTACTCAGTAAAGCACAACAAAACAAAACAAAACAAAAACACATAAAATCAAACAAATGAACAAAACCCCTTGTTCCTGGGAGGTAGAAACACAAAGACTCAACAATATAAAATTCTACACATCAGATCTGATCTTGCTGTTGCCACTGGTGAGTTATTTGCTTTCTAATAGAAAAAAAATACAATTCCAGTTGCTGCTTAGGTAATGATCTTATAAGCAGCTCAGGTAATGTATTGTTTGAAGCTATATATGCTCTGTACACACACACACACACACACACACACACACACACACACACACACACACACACACACATTATCTCTCTTACCTTCCCTTCTTTTTCCCCAGTTAAGCACCGTCTCTGGTTTTCTCCTTTCATCCTTCATAGAACCTATGTTCTACTCACCCCCTCTCTTGAGCTTCTCTTCTCCTCGCCAAAGCAAACAAAGAAACAAACAAAAACAAACAGCAAAATAATGTTTTTAACAAAGGAACTTAGTAGCAGTTCCAGTGAAGTAGAGCCTATCACTGTCTCATTGCCCATCACTGTGTCGTTGTAAACACAGACTTTAATTAAGTGGTTACTATAATTGATCTTGATTTTCAAAGGAAAGTGGGTGGTATTTCCTTACAGGCAGAGAGGAATAAATTGAGAATCTAAAAGTATTTCCGGGAGTCTCTAATTTTTATGTGTACAACCTGTAATAAAAGTTAGCAGAAGACTAACTAAAGCAGCCCAGAGAAGTAGGAACACACACAGTCTAGGTCCTTCAAGAATAAAAGGCGGTTCACCCAGTGAAGAGTTGTTGGAAGCTGTTACTTTGCAGCAACCCCACAGCTTTGTCAGTCACTATAAATGCTGAAAAGAGACTTGTTCAAGCTAAAATGATGTTTATTATTTATTACAATAATAACAAACAGAATGTCAGTGTTTCAATTGGTTCTCAAGCAGCACATTCTGTACAGTGATAAAAATGGCCAGGTAACTTATGCACACACAGCAAGTTGCATTACAGAAGAAGTAAGCTCAACTTAGAAAACAGTAATGCTTGGTAACAGCTGTGAGCCTGCCTGGCCTTTATTGTACTGGAGGATGCTGTCTTTATTATATCAGGCAGTAAATAAACACCATTTTCACTGATGGTACATAATATCCCTTTATTTAATAATACCCACTTTTGTTGAAAAGACAGTCCTGAACAAACACTATCAGCATTTATTTGAAAGATTTGTGGAAAAGTGAGAAATCCACAGACAGTAAAATTTTAACAATGATCAACATAGGTATTGGTGTGAGGCAAAAGAAAAAGATAATTTAGTAGGATGAAACTTAATTTGGTTTATTATCACTTTATGGTCACTTTCAAAATCAAGGCCCATAATGACCACTTCATCTTCTTCTTTTTTTTTCTGCAGAAGATACCATGTACTTCAGACACAAAGCCCAGAGGCCCCTAAGCTAGAACTGACCTGAGTACCTCCTCCTTAAGGAATAGCATTTATGATATCAGAATGAATCATGTGAGCTTCCAAAGGAGGGAAGCAGCCAGTAGTACTACACAGATATAATTCCTAGAAATCATAACAACAACTAGTGTGGCATGATAACCCTAGGGTTGAGGTAGTGGCACACTTACCTTAGTGGTAGCCAGCAGCTCTGTAATTGTACTTAATACTCACCCAACAGGAGGGAAATCACGCCTGGTACTTGAAACCCAGCCAACTACCCAGAGCTAGTGAAGGCATGGATCTTGGAAGAGAATCTACAATGGCCACTTTACTAAACCATCACATGCTTTTAACTACACTCTAAATATTTGCCCTTTTATCCACAGGTAATGTATAGTCCTTGCCTTTCATCAAGGAAACTTTTCTTTGCAACAGAGATCATTACAGAAAACCACAACTAATCAGAATGCATAAAACAAACATTGTGTGTTATCTAGCCCCAACTGATATATCTACAACACAAGATATATCTACATCACAACTTCTGCACCTGAGGCTCAGGGATCAGTTTACAAGAGGGGTTGATAGATTTAAAAAGCCAGAGGAACAGGAAGTGTGCTGTGAGACTGTGTCTCTTAGGAATGTCAGAAGCTACACCCATAAAGTCTCATCAACATGACTGCCTAAACATTAGCTGAACAAAAATAGAAACAATAGACATGCTAACATGTTCAGGGTAAAGCCCATGAGTCCTCAACCCTTCACAAAGAACCACAGTCAACAAAGGAATGCCAAGAGTGGGAGAAATTATCTCCCCCAGGGAGAACACACTAGTGGTAATGGTTGTCTCTGAAAATATATCATACAAGACTACTTATTTTTTTTATTCTTTTCTTATATTGAAAATAGATTCCTTTCTCATACAATTTATCCTGATTATAGTTTTCCTCCCTTTTACTCCTCCCAGTTCCTTCCCAATCCTCCTCTCTTCTGGATCCACACCCTTTCTGTCTGTCATTAGAAAAGAACAGGCTTCTAAGAAATAACAGTCAAACATAATAAAGTGAAGTATAATAAGATGAATCAAAAACTTTCATATTGAAGTTGAGCCAAACAACCCAACAGGAGGAAGAGTCCTAAGAGCAGGCACAAAAGGCAGAGGCCCACTCATTTTCAGAGTTTGGAGGTCCATAAAAATACTAAGCTAATAGCTATAATATATAAGCAGAGGATCTGGTGCAGACCTATGTAAGCTCTGTGCTTGCTACTTCAGTCTTTGCGAGCTCATATGTACCTTGCTTAGTTGGTTCAGAGGGCCTTGCTCTCCTAGTGTCCTCCATGCCTTCTGGCTATTGCAATTTTTCTACCTTCTCCTCCTCCTCAGGATTCCCTGAGCTTTGAAGGGAGGAATTTTAGTTCTCTAATTTAGATTTTCTCTCTGTCTGGATGTGGGTCTCTGCATATGTTCCCATCTGTTGCTTAGGAAGGCTGTCTGATGACAAGTGGATAAGGCAGTGATCTATGAGTATAGCACAATACCATTAGGAATCATTTTGTTGATATATATGTATATATTAAGAACTTTAGTGTTTGGTTTTACCCTATGTCTCTGGGCTATCTAGTTTCTGAATCTTGATTACCCAGGCAATGTCAGGTATTGGTTCCTTCTCATGATGTGGGCCTTACATCAAATCAGACATTAGTTGTCTACTCCCACAAGTTCTGTTCCATCAGTGCTCTAATTTTGAATTAGGTTTCCACTGCATTAGTTTTTCCACACTGCACCAAAATGCACTCCTATTCCTGCACTTCTCCCCATACTCCCCCTAACCCTATCTCAACCTCACCTGAACTCTCTGCTCTTGTCCCCACCTAACTGAATGCATTGTATGGGTGTTGCCTTGGGAATGGGGCCCCACTGTCAGTTTGTGGAGAATACCCCTTTATCTTAGCAACAACTTCAGTTGTTTGGAAATTTCTATGGGACCCCATTGGCTAACAACTCAGTTGAGTACAACCAATGGAAGCCTCAACTGGTTACAAGAGATGGCCATTTGAGACTTTGTATCCCCCATTACTAGAAGGCCTCATTAAGATCACCTTCATACATTCCAGAAAGTTTGCACTTCATTGTGTTCCACACCACTTCCCCAAGGTCCCCCAATTTTAGCCATTTTTTCCTGTACTCTTTCCATCCCATTAGCCCCACCTGATGCCTTCTGGACCAGTTACCACCCATCCCCCATGTACCCTCCAAACCCATTTTATTTTCTTTTTCCAGAGACTCTTCTTAACCTAACCTCTATGAGTCTACAAATTGTAGCTTGGTTATCATTCACTTAATGACTAATATCCACTTATAATTGAATACATACCATATTTATTTTCCTGGGTCTCAGTTACCTCACTCAGTATGATCTTTTTCTAGTTCCATCCATTTGCCTGAAAATTTAATGATTTTTTTTTTTAACAGCTGAATGATACTTTATTGTGTAAATGTATTACATTTTCTTTATCCATTCTTTGGTCGAGGGACATCTAGTTTGTTTCCAGTTTCTGGCTATTGTGAATCAAGCCAAAATAAACATGGTTGAGCAAGGGTCCTTGTGGTAGGACAGAGCATCCTTTGGACATATGCTCAAGAGTGATTAGCTGGGTCTTAAGGTAGATCAGTTCCCAACTTTCTGATGAACTGACATATTGACTTCCATAGTGTCTGTACAAGTTTCTAGTCCTAGCAGCAATGCAGGAGTGCTCCCCTTTCTTCACATCTTTGGCAGCATGTGCTGTCACTTGTGTTATCTTAGCCACTCTGACAGGTATAAGACAGAATCTCAAAATAGTTTTGGTTTGCATTTCCCTGATGGCTAACTATGTTGAACATTTCTTTAAGTGTTTCTCAGCTGTTTGAGATTTCTCTATTGAGATTTTTGTTTAGATCTGTACTCCATTTTCTAATTGAATTATTTGGTTTGTTGATGTCTAGTTTCTTGAGTTCTTTACATATTTTGGATATTAGCCCTTTATTAGATGTAAATTTGGTGAAAATCTTTTCCCATTCTATAGGCTGCTGCTTTGTCCAAATGATGATATCCTTTACTTTACAGAATCATTTCAGTTTCAGCTTCTTTATCAAAATCAGATTTCTATATGTATGTGGATTTATGCCTCGGTCTTTGATTTGATTCTATTGATCAAGATATCTCGTTTTATGCAAATATCATGTAACTTTTAATTCTCTAACTCTGTAGTAAAACTTGAAATTAGGAATGATGGGACACCCGGTATTTCTTTTATTGTTCATGATTGTTATATATACCCTGGATTTTTGTTTTTTCATATGAAGTTGAGAACTGTTCTTTCAATGTCTGTAAAGAATTGTTTTGGAATTTCAATGGGGATTGCATTGAATCTGTAGATTGCTCTTTGTAGGATGGCATTTTTATTATGTTAATCCTACTGATCTATTAGAATGAGAGATATTTCCATCTTCTGGTATCTTTTTTCAATTTCTTTCTTCAGAGATTTGACAGTTTTGTCATACAGGTCTTTCACATTCTTGGGGAGAGTTAGCCCACGATACTTTATATTATTTGAGTCTAATGTGAAAGATGTTGTTTCCAGATTTCTTTTTTAGTCTGTTTGTCATTTGTAAAAAAAGAGGCTACAGATTTTTTTTTGAGTTAATCTTATATCCAGTCAGTTTGCTGAAAGTGTTTATCAGCTGTAGGAGTTCACTGGTGGAATTTTTAGAATCACCTATGTATACTATCACATCATCTGCAAATAAAGATGTTGACTTCTTCCTTTCCCATTTTTTCTCCCTGATATTCATCAGTTGTCTTATTGGTCTAGCTAAAACTTCAAGCACTATATTGAATAGACATGTAGAGACTGGACAGGCCTTATCTTGTTCCTGATTTTAGTGGAATTGCTTTGAGTTTCTCTCCATTTTGTTTGATGTTGGCTATAGGCTTGCTGTAAATTGCTTTTATTATGTTAAGCATGTCCCTTGTATCCATAATTTCTGTAGAACTTTTATCATGAAGGGGGTGTTGCATTTGTTGAAGGTCTTTTCTGCATCTCTGAGATGATCATCTGCTTTTTTTTTCTTTCAGTTAGTTTGTATAGTGGATGTAGCTGTATATCACACCACATGTAGGCATTTATTAATCTGGTGTTATATTAATAAAGACAAATGAGACATGTTTACATTCAAGTCTGAAAGACCTCAGCAGAGAGCTCAGCAAGCTATCCTCCAACTCCTCTGCCTCCTTCTCTTCTGCTGGTCCCAGTGTGTTTATTCTTATAAAGCCATTCCTTGCTCTCCCTTAGAAGTCTCCTTGCATGATCCAAGAGATACAATGGTTTTATTCCTGCCAGACCTTTGGCTGTTGGGGCATGTCCACCTTTATAGTGGATTGACTTCCAAACAAAAGGGCCAGGTCACACCTGTGGAGCCATGTCCATGTCTATAGCTGGGTAGCTTCCAGGCAATAGTAGAGGTCAACTCACACCTAATGCTGCCTCTGGCCTGGTGGAGTACCCACATGACCTCTTTATCAGCAAGTTTGTTTACACTGAGAGAAGAGAGATCAGCTTTTATTTACATTAGAAAGCAGGCCTTTTCAGCTAAGAAATCCCAAGTCTTGCCAGCATTCCAGACAGACAGAACAGAGGTTATCTTACTATGCACAGGGGTACACAGAGCAATCAGTGAATATAATATTTAGAAGTATACTCAAAATATTCTCTCAACATGTGTATTACACTTATTGATTTTAGTATATTAAACCGTTCCTACATCTCTAATATGATTCCTACTTGATCACAGTGGATGATCTTTCTGATGTGTTCTTACATTCAGTTTGCAAATATTTTATTGAGTAATTTTGCATCTATTTTCATAAGGGAAATTGATCTGTAATTCCATTTCTATGTTCGGTCTTTATTTGGTTTGGGTATCAGGATGACTGTGGCCTTTTAAAATGAATGGGGCAATGTTCCTTCTGTGGAAGAATTTGAAGAGTATTGTTTCTAGGTCTTGAGACTGGAAGAATTCTGAACTAGATACATTTGGCCCTGGACTTTTTTGTTGTTGCTATTGGGAGACTTTTAGTGACTCCTTCTATTTCACTAGGGGTTACAGATATTGCTTATGTGATGCTGATTTAACTTTGGAAAGTGGCACCTATCAAGAAAATTATCCATTTCTTTTTAGATTTTCGATTTTGGTGGAGCACAGATTTTTTAAAGTTCTTCCTTAGGATTCTTCAAATTTCCTCAGTGTCGGTTGTTATCTCTCCCTTTTCATTTCTGATTTTATTAATTTGGATATCCTTTCTTCCTATCTTTTAGTCAGTTTAGATATAGGTTTGTTGATCTTCTTGATTTTCTCAAAGAACCAACTCTTTGTTTCACTGATTCCTTGTTTTGTTCTCTTTGTTTCTGTTTTATTGATTTCAGCCTTCATTTTGATTATTTCTTGTAGTCTACTCCTCTTGGGAGTGCTTACATTTTTTTTTTCTAGAGCTTTCAGGTGGGCTGTTATGTTGCTAGTAGGAGATCTCTCTACTTTTTTTATGTAGGCAATTAGTGCTATGAATTTGGCTCTTAGGACTGCTTTCATTCTGTCCCATAAGTTTTGGCATTTTGTATATTCATTTTCATTGTGTTCTAGAGAATCTAATCTTTAATTTCTGTCTTGAGGTTTTTTTTTTTTTTTTTTTTTTTTTTAAATTCAGCAGAGAGTTGTTCAGTTTCTATGAGTTTGTAAGCTTTCTGTTGTTTCTGTTGTTCTGATATCCAGCTTTAATCTGTGGTGGTCTATTAGGATGCAGGGAATTATTTATTTTATACCTGTGGAGACTTGCTTTATGTCCAAGTATGTAGTCAATTTTGGAGAAAGTTCCATCAAGTTCATAAAATGTGTTTGGCTGAAATGTTCTGTAAATATCTGTTAGGCCCCATTGGTTTATAACATCTGTTAGGTCCATATTTTTCTGTTAAGGTTTTGTCTGTATGACCCTTTCTTTGGTGAAAGTGGGATATTGAAATCTCTTAGTATCAATGTGTGAGGATCAATAAGTGATTTAACCTGTAGTAGTGATTCTTTTACAAATGTTAGTGCCCTTGTATTTGGGGTATAGAGGTTAAGATTTGAAGTATCATCATTGGTGGACTTTTTTCTTGAATGAGTATATAGTGTCCTTCCCCATCTCTTTCGGTTAGTTTTGGTTTGAAGTCTATATTGTTAGATATTAAAATGACAACAACAATATCCTTTTTATGTTAATTTTCTTGGAATATCTTTTTCCAGCCCCTTACCCTGAAGTAATGTCTATCTTGAATGTTTTCACCTCAATTCTGTTAGTCTGTGTCTTTTTGGGGAATTGAGTCGATTGAAATTGAGAGATATCAATGACCAATATTTGTTGATTCCTGTTATTTTTTGTTGTTCTTGTTGGTGGTTGTGGTACTGTGTGTCCGTGAATGTGATTGTGTGTGTGTGTGAGAGGGTTGGGGAGAAAGACAGAGAGAAGGAGAGAGAGGGGGGGCTTCTTTTTATTCTGCTGGTATGAGAGTATTTCTTTCCTGTTTTCATACATTCAGTTCACCTCCTTGGGCTGAAGTTTTTCTTCTAGCACCTTTATAGGTCTGGATTTGTAGATAGATATTGTTTAATGTTAGCCTTATCATGGAATGTCTTGTTTTCTCTCCATGTATTTTCATGTCTGGGCTGGCATCTGTGGTTCTTTAGAATCTGTAGCACATATGTCCAGACCCTTCCAGATTTTAGACATTCATTGAGGAGTTAGGTGTGATTCTAATAGGTCTGCCTTCATATGTTACTTAATGTTTTTCCCTTGCAGCTTTTTAATATTCTTTCTCTGTTCTGTACGTTTAGTGCTTTGATTATTATGTGATGAAGGGATTTTCTTTTCTGTTCCTCTCTATTTGGTGTTCTTTATGATCCTTGTACCTTTCTAGATATCTCCTTCTTTAGGTTAGGAAATTTTTCTTTTATGATTTTGTTAGAAAACTTTTTATGGGCCTTTAAACTGAAATTCTTTTCCTTTTTGTATACCTATTATTATTAGATTTGGTCTTTTCATAGTATCCCAGATTTCTTATGTGTTTGTGTCAGGAGTATTTTAGATTTAACATTTTCTTGGGCAGATTTATTCATTTCTTCTATTGTATGTTCAATGCCTGCGATTCTCACTTCCATCTCTTTTACTCTGTTGGTGAAGCTTGCTTCCTTAGTTTCTGTTCAAATTCCTAAAATTTTCATTTCCAGAATTCTTTCAGTTTGGGTTTTCTTTATTGATTCTACTTTCAATTTTAGGTCTTGAGCAATATTATTTATTTCCTTACACTGTTAGTTTGTGTTTTCCTGTATTGTTTTAAAAGATTTACTTATTTCCTCTTTAAGCACCTTTATCACATTCATTAAGGCTGTTTCCAGGTCTTTTTTCTTTTGTGCTTCTGCTATATTGGAATATTCAGGGCCTGCTGTGGTAGAATAGCTGGGCTCTAGTGGAGACATGTTGTCCTGACTGCTGTCTAGGCATCTGGGTTTGGGATGATTGTAAGTCTAGGTGCTGATTTCTGGATTTGTCTTTGTTGAGTTTTGTTCCTTGGTTTCTGTTTCCTCTCTGGAGTTTCTGAGAGTGTGATGGCTGCAGCTGGTGTTCTGTTGAAGATCTATGGAGGACACTGGAAGATTGGTCAGGAGGTACAAAGAGAGAGGAAAAGTTCTAGAAGTAGCCTACCTGTTTTCTGACAGGTGTGGCCTGTGGTTTAGCAGGGAGTGCCTGCTGGAATTGTGAGCAGGGATACAGTGATGTGTAGGGGAAGGAGGATAGGAGAAGAACAAGACTACTTATTTTTCATCCTTGATTTTATATATGTCCTTTAATAGGTGGACTTTTTCTAACTTTCTATTTCATAAATTAGGTATATTATATTTTCATTCATTGTTGACATTACAAAAGTACTGGGTCTGATGTAAAGTGCAACTGAACTTTGATGCAGTTCACCCAGAGACTTTCTGAGCTTTCTCGAGATATTCAGTGTGTCTTGGTAGTACCAGCAGTTGCTTTATGTCAATTGGAAATGTGTTCTAGATATTAGTGTTATTGTTTAGAAGGCTAAATATGGGTCAATGATTGTGAGTGGACACTGCATATCTGAGGAGTAGCATTTATTAGACACACTTAGCTCTCAGAATCAATCAAGTTGGAAATTGTTCTCTGTGCTAGCAGAGTGTCTCTATGCTAGCTCAGTCTTCAGGTTTGTAAAGCAGAGGATGAGTGTCCATTTCACTGCAGCTGTGAGGAGCCTATGGACTCACTGGACTTCAAGCATGGCCTTTTTCTGTAAAGATCTGGTCACAGTGAGAATCTGTCACATGGCAGGAGCCAAGGCCACTGGTGGAAGCTACTCTTTGCTTCTGACCCTGTCACATTGAGTGTCCTAATTTTTTTTCCTGCTATTTGGCCCAGCCACCTTTCAATATTATATAATTATTTCTTATATTAAATCTCTCCTGTGCAGAATACCTGAAGTGTTTTTTTTTCTTGATGAAACCTTGACTCATACAGGAGAAGCATTCTGCACAGATGAAAACTAACTTACTTTGAAAAGCAAAACTGACAAGATTAAAATAAATAA
Organism: Cricetomys ansorgei; assembly: GCA_026225945.1. NCBI lineage: Eukaryota > Metazoa > Chordata > Mammalia > Rodentia > Nesomyidae > Cricetomys > Cricetomys ansorgei. The sequence goes on from JAMJFZ010000239.1 coordinate 20,203,102, forward strand.
TAAGTAAAATAAAATAAATAAACAAGAATAAAATAAAAATAAATAAATATTAAAATAAATAATACATTTAGACCAAAATGAATGCTTACATGTTTTCATTATTTGACACATATACATGGACAACCATAATCTTAAGTAAGAACTAATATTGCTTTTGAACTATGAGAGGACACCCTTATAGCAACATTTCTACTTTTAGGATAGTTGTGTTTTCACTGCATTTCAGGTTTTTATATTTATTTTTTGAGAAAAATTTTTATTTCATTTCGTAGGTTATAGTCTATCATGAAGGAAAACCAAGGCAGGAACAATGGATGCTCATTGTTTGCTGGTTTGTTCCCAGCTGTTCTAGTTAGGATTACTATTGCTGTGATGAAAACACCATATTCAAAGCAACTTGCGACTATTAATGTTAGAATATTAACTTGTGAAGTATCCTTTTTTCCTTTTTGTGCCATAGGTAAGAAAGCATTGTCCAATGGAAGGTCATTAAAATTTGCTTTGTGGGCTTTTAGAACATGGTAGGTTTTATTTTCTTTTTTGTACATCCTCTTGTTTTCTTCCTCTAAGCTTGGTGGTTTTGTGACCCTGGGAGAATTACTTAAAAGGCTAGGCCCCATAATCCTCAACTCTGAAGTTGGTATTTGTTAAAAGAACAGATATGTGTTGTTGAAAATTTTACAGGTGCATAATAGAATTACCCTCTCACTGGACACATATGAAGTTAAATATTTAATTACAACAAAATATGAGGAACACTAAATTAGTTTATAATATATAATTTAGTATAGTGATTCTCAATGTATAAGTTTGTTAGAACTAACTCATGTCATGGGACCCATCACAACTGTATAATGAGAATCTTTGGAGATGCAGCCTAGGCAAGTCTTTAAGCAAGCCTTCCAGGCAAGTCTAGTCATCAGAGAGAGAGCCTGCAAATCTACCAGTAACCTTAGGAGCTTCTACGGACCCCTTAGGGATCTTCCACTTAAATAAAGCTGGATCCTTGGCTATGCTAAGAAAATAATTTCAAGATGAACAGAGTAAAACAATGTTAGCAAGTTTATCTAGCAGAGATAAGAGATAGTTGGGTTAATCAGGGTTCTTGAGAGGAACAGAACTGATTGAAAGAATCTATATACCTTCAAAGGAGATTTATTAGAATGGCTACAGGTTGTGGCCAAGCTAGTCCAACAATGATTGTCCCCTTAAGGAAAAGCCAAGTATCCGATATTTGTTCAGTCCACGAGGATGGATGTGTCAGCTATTCTTCAGTATATGTCAGAATCCTGAAGAAGTAGGGCCTAATGTCAGTGATGGAATGTCTCAGCAACAGCATAGACGAACTTGCCAATGAGAATGAGGGCAAGCAGACAAAAAGTTAAAGCTTCATTTTTCCGTGTTCTTTTTCATAGACTTCCATCAGAAGGCGTAGTCCAGATTTAGGGTAGGTCTTTCAAACTCAGATGATCCAGTTTGGGGCTGGGTCTTCCCACTTCAGATGATCCAATGAAGAAAAATTTCACACTGGTATGCCCAGCTGCTTGGGTTTTAGTTGACTCCAGGTGTAATCAAGTTGTGAACCAAGATTAGCCGTCACAATAGTACAAGTTTAAGATTTAAGCATGTACTCTTAGAGAAAGAGACACTTAAGGACACTAGAGATCTAAGACATGGGCGTTGGCTTCTTGAGAGGCACATTCAGTGTCTTTACAATGGCAATATATGTGATTCTATGTTTTCTCACTTACATTGTTTAAACGATATAATTTATAACAAGGTTTAAAAATTAAGCAACAACTTAAAGTTTAAAAACTATTTGAAAATAGATGATATAGTTCCTATTTTTCCTAAAGAATTTCTTTTTCTAAATGATATTGTGATGTAGTTTGGTGCTTTATTATTCAGATGTAGGAATGAGAAAGGAGTGTTGATTTATCAAAACTCAAGGTTACAAACATTCCAACCCATATAAGCAGGCTTGTTGCTTCTCATATCCTTGTTTGGTGTATCGTTAGGAAAATGAATATGATCTTTGTGGAAAATCTTGACTTCATCGTCCATGTTGAAGTTTCTTGACTCTCAGACAGCAAGAAACATGAACTAAATGGTGGCCTGAGGTGCTCCCTTTTCTTCTCACATCCCGTTCACCTTTCCTACGTTTTTATTTTGCCAAATTCAGATATGAAAGTTTTTGAAACACTATACAGGGGACTTATCCCAAATTAAAGCCAAACAAATCCTATTTTAAGGGGTAATATTTGAAGTGAGATGTGAGGGATGAGATGGCGCTGTGAGGCAAAAGGAACAATCAGGGCGTAACAGGTTCCCAGATCTTCGTAGGCCTCCAGACCTTAGCACAACTGACTCCATGATGGAAGTACCATTCAGGTCATAAAACTCAGCTCACAGACAACACTATCTGCTAAAACAAAAACAAAGACTGAATCGATCACTGTCCATAGTTCTGGCAAGTCTCATAATGTACTAACCTTGCTTTTTAGCTTCTATTGTTTTGCTTATAGCTAATTATTCTTGTAAACTGAGGTACGTCAATTTAGGATATTTTTGTGCTTAAAGCTCACCTTGAGAAAGGCTTGGTGCTTCACTGGGATTTTGAACACCCAGCCAACTAATAAGGAATTCCTACTGGCTTAAACCCATGTCTTAGTGGTCTTCCCTGGTGGATATTCCACAACAAAAACAGAAGCCTGAAGAGCTTGTAAGTCTCTGTTCATGTATTCCCAGGTACTCTGGGAATAGTTTGTAGGTGTGTTTTATGGAGACCTTGTCTGAATCTCATTTGTAAGGAAGCTAGTCTTGGACTCCGTCTCAAGCCTTGGGAGATAATGGAATATGTGAAGAAACCTAAGAGTTTAAACCTAAGAGAATAAACACTCATGAGAAAAATAAAGCCAAGTAAGGAGGATAAGAGGGGCATATTAGAAGACAATTTCTGATGAGTTCTTTAAACTGACATCTGAAAGCTCTTGATTTGCAACATTCCAGCTCTCCACAACCGTAAGGCAGTATTTTAAAAATGTTGTTTAATTTAATTTAATTTACTTATTTTGAGACAGGATCTCACAATGTAGAACTAGGTGTCTGGGAACTCACTATATATATTAAGGTGACTTCAAACTCAGACTGCCTAATTCTGCCATTTGAGTTCTTGGATTAAAGGCATGACCCACCATGTTCTGTCTATCACGACACTCTAATCGGTAAATCAGCCTTGTTTTTTCTGTTTTCTGTTGAGACTAGAGTGTCACTGTGTAGCCCTGACTGTCCTAGAACTTGCTATGTAGACCTGGCTGGCCTCAAACTCACATAGACCTTCCTGCCTCTCCCTCCCAAGTGCTGGGGTTTAAAGTTGTGTGCCACAGTGTCCTGTCTAGTAAATCAGCCTTGAAGAATCTTTCCTATAGCTGTATCACCTTTCTAGAATTTCACACACACAAAAACAAGTAAAACAGTATTATGATTGTTAGGGCCACAGTGGTGGTGAAGAACTATTAATACTCCCTAGTAGAAGAAGTGAGTGTCACAGGGCCATCATCTGGGATTTCAGTCAGCCATTATTGTTCTCTTACTCCAGGCTATACACCATTTTTGGAGGTGCTCAAGTATACAAGAAACAGAAAATTATCTGAAGGCACAGCCCTATGATGCGCTTTCCATGAGGTAGTCATCTATGAAAGGATATGGTGTTGATACAGCTGTTGGGGGATCTCCTACACTCCTGTGCTTTTTAGGAGCAGTGATATGGCATAAGTAATTTAGTGTTTTCAGAGGCTGCAGGATGTGCCTACTATGAATACACAGCATTCACATTCAATAAAAAGAACACTAATGGTTTGCCATAGGTTATGAGGAAAAAAGAGAACTTCAAGGTTTTAGGACGCAAAACTGGCAGAACAGAGCCACAATTTCCTTATATGGGAACCTGCTCACTTGTATCCAGAGGTGCACATCCAGTGGATGAGAGAAAATCACAGTTAACCTCAGACCTACTGAAATGTATAGATGGACATATTAAATAATCATTAAGACTCATGGATTTCTATAAGAGGGTGTGCATCCCATTTCAGTAGAATCAAATATTAAAGCAGTGTGCTCTTCCCACACTAACTCCCTGGTTGTTACCTGGAGAGTGAAAGACAACAATGGTCAGAGAAAGTTAGGTATTTCTCTGCCTTGGAGGGTCTGCCCTGGGGCATTGGGAGTTTTTTTCTTTGTACTGGGTTTGACAATTAAAACTAGTGACTTTTCAGAGATTAAAGCAGCATGCACAGGGCCTGCATGGGTCTGCAACATGTTCTCTGTGCTTATATTATGGCTTCCAGTTTAGTATTTTTGTGGGATTATTGAGTGTGAAAACAAGTGGCTCTCCGATTCTGTACCTCTTCTTGGGATCTTTTCCTTCTGGGGATTTGTCTTGTCCAACTTTGATTTTATAGTTTTTGTTTCTTGTATTTTAATTTGTTATATTTTAAAAATTGAATGAATGAATGAAAACCTAGCCACTAGGGTAAGGTTCACAACTAAACTGTCATGTATATCTGCTGGGAGAGGAAAATCAGTTTTTGCTAATGGAGTAACACTGGGAATATCAACCACTTCAGGGCAGACCTTCATTCAGGTGTAGTTGACTAACATGTAATGGACTCCACAGTGCTTTTATTTGGCTAAAGTTTGGGTCTCTTCTTTTTCTTCTTCCTCTTCCTCTTCCTCTTTCCCTTCCCCTTCCCCTTCTCCTTCTCCTTCTAATTATTCTGTGTTTTATTTTGTTTTCTTAGTTTTCAGAGTTTTGTTATTGTATTGGAATTTGGTTTTATTATGAGAAAGAACATAAAGTTGGGTGAGTAGGAAGGAAGAGAGGATCTCAAATGACTTGAGGGAGGGGAAGAATATGATCAAAATATATCTAAATTTTAAAATTGTGTTAAATCATATATATTTATGTATATTGACACACGCACACATATACATTTTATTACACATAACTGACAGGAAAGTTTGGGATCTGCCTAAATGTTCATGACAGAGGTGAAGAAACATGTACCACTGTGTGAGTTTCACAGACTGTGGAAATGATGACATGCTCTAATAAGGACAGTTATGCCTTGGATACTGCATTCCATGTGCAGATGCTGTGCATGCTGACATCTGAAAACTTCCAACAACCCTTGTACGAACTCCCTAATTCTCCTACATGATATTCTATTTGGAGTCTCAAATATCCTATAATTCAACTTGTTAACATTGAATTCATAATCCCCTTGCACACTCCATCTCTTATGTCCCCGCCAAAATGTGATACATTTTTCACATTTGTATTTCAGTAAGTGGTGCCACCAATCCATTCACCTGTGTGAGCCAAACTCAGGTAACATCCTTTGATATTTCCTTTCTACTCTTACTTATGTCATTTGCTCACTGTCTGCACCAGACCCATCATTATCATTGTGCTGTGTGTTTTCAACTCTAGATGTATCTTGAATTCTGTGCTTCTGTTCAGCTCCACTGATGTCCTATTCTGTGCAGCCATATTGAATATTGGATCTGAGTACCAGCCTTATTGCTCAACTGCTTGAATCTCTCTCTGTTGCTTAATGTCTTCAAAACTTCCATTGGGGACTCAGTCAACAGCTCCGTACCTAACTTTCCTTTCACTTTTCCTTTCCTTTTATTCTTGGAGATTTTAATATTATTGCACCATTTCCCTTCTTTTTCCTCCCTCCTTATACTCCTCCTTGCTTTTTTTCAAATACATGAACTTTTTCATTAATTTTTGTTGCATATGATATATATATATTATATATGTATATATATATTTATATATATTCCTAAATATATAAATATAGCATGATCAGTCTATATACATCTACAACACCTGCACCTAAGGCTCAGGGAACATTGTGGATTGTAAGAGTCAGAGGATCAAGGAGTTTGCTCTGAAATTGTGTCTCCTAGAAATGTAGGCCCATAAAGTCTCCTCAACATGACTGTGTCAATATGAGCTGAACAAGGATAACAACAATAGATATACTAATGTGGACTGAAAAGCCCAGGAGGCCTCACTCCCACACAAAGAATTGTAAGCAACTCTACACAAAGAATTGCGATGCTGAGAGGGAGAAATAGTCTTCCTCAGGGAAGAGGATATCAACTCATTATTCAAACCAGATGGTCAGCCCTGAAAACATACACACATGTAAATTAAGCATGCTTCTACTTCTTTAAAAATACTGCAATCTCTAACACATCTTGTCCTTATGAGGGTTATGTAAGATATGTTAGGAACATGAATTCCCTTGAGTGAGGGATTGTTAGTCAAGAAACTTACTTCTTGTCTGGACTGTAATCTCCTTTCCAGTCTTTCTTCATCTGTTCCACCTACTGCCAACCTTGTAACACTAACCCAAGGAGGATTATCATTTAGAGTTCAAAAGTAATTATCTCTTAAAACAAACAAACAAACAAACAAACAAACCCTAATGGCTTTAACTACTATGAGAATAAAGCCTGAAATCCTTTCTTTTAACATGGTCTACAAAGTGTTGGCTCAGCCTATACACACCTCTCTAGCATGCTTTCTGCCCTCTTGGCATGTCTGTCTGCAGCAGATTATCAGGAGGTTCATGCAGTTTTACCATTCCACATCTCTTGGCTCTGTGGTTCTAGTTCTCTGAATATATTGTTTGATCTCCCTGGAATGTTTGTCCAATGTACTTCATTCATTCTCTCTGTCTTTCTCTCTCTAATCTGGGCACTGCTTTCCTGAGTAAACTTATTCTCAAGTTTTTTAAAATGTTGGTTGAAATCCTCTGATATACTCTTAAAAACTGCTTCTTTATCTTTACTTGTTTATATTAAAATTTTCCCTACTCTGTAGAGTATATGTCTGATCCTTAGGAGGCTCAGTGGAGCAAGGATTTTGTCTGGATCAATATACTATTTTTTTCAACCACTTACCAGACAGTATGGATTGGCAAATAGTAAACACATTATTACAAAATATATCCCTGTCAAGTTCTGGAGAGTACCAAGTAGTGGCAATAGCTTCCAATATTTGGGGGTCTATGGGACCTCACTTGGCAATAATGTCAAAACAGACAATCCATTCCTGTACTGGTTCTGCACTGGATATATTTTTAGCTTGTAGTGTTCAGTGGTGACATTGTTGCCTATTCCAGGGTGACCCCGTTTAAACTCTTTTCATGCATGTATTTGTATGTATTTTAGAAAGCTTCAACAGCAATAGATTTTTATATGATGTTTCCAACTGTCTTTTCTGCAAGTTATCCCAAACAAGATTGTTAGAGAACAAATGAAAGCAAGAGGAAGACAATGAGTTTGTGTTTCTTCAGTTTACATTCTCATTATTTCTGGTATTTTCTGGTATTTTCTTCAGAAGCAGAGCAGGGGGACCTAACCTAAAGCATACATATGACCGTTTGCTTAGTTTGTAGCTATCTGTTTCACAGTTTAATAGCAAAAATTGCAAACCTGAATATTTTCCCTAATAGGCACATATGGTGTTAGAATAGCTGACTCTCACTGTTTGAATTTATTACTTATAATATCACTATATAGTTATTATTCACAAAAATGCAAGAGAGACAAAAATTAAGAATGTACTATTCCATTTACTTTCATGTTTCTTATTTGTCATTTAGGAAAGCTCTGCATAGGCATAATCAATAGACCTTTTATTTTATTTTACTTTTTATCTTTAAAAAGATATTTTATATTTTTGAGATTATACTATAATTACATCACTTCCTCCTTCCCTTTTCTCCCTTCAAGCCTTCCCATATACTTCCTTCTCCTTGCTCTTTCTCAGATGCATAACCACTTTCTTCATTAATTGTTTTGACCAATTGTTTTAATTAATTGCTTTAGGAACAAGCATTTGTAGGTTGTCGCACTTTGATGCAAACAATTCAATTGTTTTTGTTTCTTAGCAGGTTTTACTCTTGTTTATCTGCATAAACTTTTTTGTCCTATTGTTAATCGGCTGTATGACTGACTAGAATGCTGATACTGAGTTTTAACTCTTTTAGGGTAGCAGATTGGATGCTTTCTAAAAATATTTGGGAAAGCATTAACAGTCAAATCAAGATCAAATGACACTTTTTAAAAAATCCTCACATTCCACTCAAGCAGTCATATAAATGAAATGAGGTGTTTCTGCCCAGTGGGCATGGCTTGACAAGTAATCTTATATATTAATAATTTATTTCAAAAGTGGTGAGCTATTTATTGTATATAAAGATATTCAAAACTTTATCACTTTTGTAGCATGTATAGTTTTTTGTTTTATTTTTGTCTTATTTCTTTCCATCAGTAAGATTCAGACTGATAGGGAGCAGCAAACCTATGAACAATGGAAGCTGCAGCTATTGCAGTCATGAGTTTAGCATAGTATTTTTTGTGATTTACTTCAGGTTAAGCTCTGAAATTTCTGGCAACCAGAGCAAAAAGAGGAATGAGCTTCATTATTGAACTAGAAGAAGCATTCAGTTCATTAGGGGATATTTTCTCTGATTTAAAATTCTGAAATAAATCCCTCAAGAATTATTTAATGGACAATATCTTCTAAATGTAGAATGAAATTTTATGACAAGCAAAATTAATCCTGATTTCTGGATCAGCACGTTATACAGTGTGGTGATTTCATTTGAAATCAGAGACTTTGTATTTTTGCTGGATGAGAGTTCATTTGAGTATTTGTACAAAAGCATCATCAAATAAATTAACAATCTTTGTGTGTGTGTGTGTGTGTTTCTGTGTGTGCTCATGTGAATCCTGGGAAGTGACCTCTCCAGCCCTGAGATTTTGTTCTTAATCCATGTATAACTATCACATATACTTATGTGGCACAATGTGATGCTTTGATGCATGTATGCAATGATCATATCAGGGTTTAGCATATGCATCAGTTTAAATATTTATTATGTCATTGTAGTGAGAATAACAACCTAATCTCTCGTGGTTACTTTGCAATGCACAAGGTAACATTGATAGTCATAGTCATTTTACTTCTCAACAGAACACCAATATTTATTCTTATATAGCCATAATTTTGTACCTACTGATCAATCTCTCTCCAGCACTTCAATCCACCCTGCTTCCCTGCCACGTGGAATAGATTTTCTGCTCTTCTATTAAATCAACTCTTGTCATTCCAAAAATGAGGCCCATGCTTGAATAGATGGACCTACACACAGGAAGAGCAAAGCTATATTATGTCTCTATCCATTCATCAGTTGATGGACATCTAGGCTCTTTCCAAATTCTGGCTTTTATGAATTAATCAGCAATAAACATGGATGAGCAAGTATCTCTGAAGGAAGATGTAGAATCCTTTGGGTATACTATTTTTTGTTTTTTAAACAAAACATCCACATGGTTTCCCATAAGTACTGCATTAACATATTTATCTACCAATTGTACATGATAATTTTCCCACATCCACTCCAACATTTGATATATTTGCTTTTCTTGGAGTAGGCGTTCTAATTGGAGTAATCAAAATCTCATTATGGTTTTGATTAACAGTTTTCTAATGCATAGTTATTCTAACATTTTCATAAACCTTGTAACCATCTTGTAAAGATGGTTGCATATTTGACATTTTTATTTTTATTCTTGCTATTTGCGAGCCTTCTACTCTGGACACTAAGCACTTACTCAATATCTGCTTCCATAATAATTTCTCCATTCTGTGTGTTGCTTCTTCACTGTTGTTTCTTTTAGTGTCTAACACATTTTCATTTTAATATATTCATCTATTTTTTTACTTTTACTTGACTATGCCTTTGAATTCTTATTAAAAAAATCATTGCTTAAACCAAAGTCACAGAATATGTTGCTTACATTTTTCTTCAGATATTAAGTCTTTTTTTGCATTGATTTTTCTGTGTGGTGTGAGATAGGTAGGTGTCTAGTATGTCTTTTGCATGTGGACATTTATGTTTCCCATCATCATTTACTGAAGTGACTATTCTTTCCTTAATATGTATTCTTGATTCTCTTGTCAAAAAAATCACTTATTCTCTCATTCTATAATTTCCTATATGACTATTTTGTATCACGACCATTTACTGTTTTAAGCAGTACTAGTTTTGAGTATATTTTGACATTAACTTGTGTGTGATACCTTTAACTTTGTTCTTTTGGTTAGGATTGCTTTGGCTACTGAAAGTAATTTGAGGTTCCATATGAATTTTAGGTGTATTTTCTTTAGTTCTATGATGAATGTCTTGCTGTTTGTCAGGGATTATTGAAGCTATAGATGGGTCTAGGCATTGTGATTATCTTAGCACTATTAGTTCTTCTAGTCTATAAACATGGAATATTTATTTTTTGTGTCACCTCCAATTTCTTCCATTAATATTTTGTAGCTTTTTCCAGAAAACTCTCAGTTTTTGATTAAATTAAATTTTAAATTAAACAAAATTAAATTTATTCATTTACTTTTTTTGTGGCTATTAACCATGAAGTTGTTTTATCTATCAGATTATTTTTGGAATATATAAATGTTACTGCTTTTCTATGTTGATTTTGCATTCATTCAATTTATTCATTTATTAGTGTCATTAAAGTCTTTGGCAGAGGGAGAGAGGTTATGTTTTTAAAAAGATTTATTTCTTGTAATTTTAAATTTTTTCTCTGTGTGTAGTTGTTCAAGGAGGCCTGGGGTTTTAGATCTCCCTGGATCTGGAGTTACAGGTGATTTTGAGCATTCTGACATTAGTGATAGCAACCCAACTCAAGTCCTCTGCAAGACTGTTACCTGTTCTTCACTGAATCATCTCCCCAGCCCCATGGGGGAGGAATGTTTAAGATAGGAGGGTTGTGGGAGCATAGATTACAGGAGGAGGTGGGAGGAGGGATCACTAACCCTAAAAATGTTTGAAAAGCCTTATGGAAACCTATCATTTTATATACACACCTACATACCTACCTACATACACACATGTGTACCTTCCACATACACACACTTGGTTGGAGATCTCATTGGCTCCAGAGATAACAAAATACTATTGTTTTGCTAAATGAGCATAGGATGAAGCTATCCTATGCAAATATAACTAATGTTTTACACACACACACACATGCACACACACACACACACACACACACACACACAAACGCACACACACGGTAGACTGATTTCTTATATACATTACAATTTATGTAAAATTGTATGCACATCTGCCAAATAAAATCCATATATACAAAGTAAAAAGAAAGAAAAGAAAACAAACAGGTGTCTAAAGGATAATAATAAAATAAAATGTTATAAGATAATACAGTAACAAACACATTGGATGGAGTAGGAACAAAGAAACAGGAGGAAAATAGCCCAAGAAAAGACTCAAGAAACAGATACAGATGCAGAGATGCACACTCAGGAATCTCTCCAAAAACCACAAAACTGGAAACCCAATATAAACAAAAAGACCTGTAGGGTAAAAATGGAGAAAAAGTTAAAAATAAAATTAAGAATTAAAAAAAAAGATAAAAAAGACTCAATGAAAGGTAACATTTACTAAGATATGTTTAAGCCAACTAAGGATACTGTATTTTTAAAAGTTAAGTGATATACATTTTTGTTATTTCTTGATTTTCTTTTTTTTACTGATTGAGAACTTTGTACATGTGTATAATGTTTTGATCAAGTCCACTCTCCACATCTGCCCCTCCAGTTCTTCAGCCACCACCCCACTATTCCTTCCCCATTTCATGTGTTCTTTTCTCCCATCCCACAGAGTCCACTTTGTGCTCTCAGTATGGGCCTGCTTGTAGACCCATCTACTGGAGCATGGGCAGTCTCCCAGGGCCGCTTATGTGAAGAAAACAGACTCTTCCCTCTTCTGGCAACCTTCAGTTGCCAACAGCTCCTCTGCTAGGGATAGAGCTTCCTGGCCCCCTCCTCTCCATGCTGGCATTTTGTCTGGTATTGTCTGTACATTGTCCCTCACGCAAGCAATCTCACCAAGTGTGAGTTTATTCTTTTCAGAGAAGCATTTTTGTATATATTTTCAAGTATTTTCTATCATATGCTGCCACTCTGGCTAGTTTGTTACATACCTGTGTGTCTTTTTCATCACGTAGCAGAATATTTTGTCAAAACAAAGGAATGAATTGGTAAAGCAATAAATGGCATGCTCACCATTAATATACTTCCATTCTTCTGTGTGTGGCAAGAATTCTAAACATCCACATTGTTATGCTGACAATTGGAGTTCAGAAATGCTTTTGCTCTTCTTAGGGTTTTCCTCAGTTGTCAACATCCTCTAGGAAATAGATCATCAGGGGGTTTTCTGTTAGACTTTATGCTAAAGTTTAATAGTGATTAAGGCAAAGGTTTAAATGTATGACAGCTGCATTAGCTTGGGGAAAGAATATTTTTGTGGCAATGATAAAAAGCTACTGGTGACTATCAGTCCTTTTCCTTTCAAACGTTTTTTAAATATTAATAGGTTTGCTTAAAAGCCTGGAGTGCCTTCCTGATCACAAGAAGCTACATAAAAGTGAATGAATGTCAGACACCAGCATCTCTGTGTTTTGAAAGCCTGTGTTTCTTCTACATATGTCATATTCTCTGCCTCTTCTGTATCTGTGCTCAGTTCCAACCTGGACAAGGTTTCTACATCATTCAAATAACATTTTTCTTTCTCAGCTTACATTCTTGGAAGATAGTGCAGGTAGCCTTTACTCTGGTGTGGAGGGGGTGGCTTGTCCACTTCTTGCCATGTTGTATAAGCATAAAACAGATGCTTAAACACTGTATATAGCCATCAATTGAGTAAAAGCCATCGCTAATATATGAACCCACATATGCAAAAGAGCTCATATGAATAAATCAATCTACTGTGTGTGTGTGTGTGTGTGTGTGTGTGTATATATATATATATATATATATATATATATAAAACATTAGTTAAGATTTGCAGAGGGCCAGGCATGGTAGCATATTCCTTTAATCCCAGCACTGAGAAGGCAGAAGCAGGAAAATCTCTATGAGTTTGATACCAGTCTGGTCAGTATAGGGAATTCCAGGGCAGTGAGTAATTCAGTATCTAAAACTAGAAGGTAAAAAGGGATGACATATGATCACAAGAAAATATTCATGATAGAAAAAGTAATAAAATTATTTTTTCTTTTTTTTAAATATAATGAATTTTAAACAATTAAAAATTCTACATACTTTTATTGAGTTTACAGATCTGTGTATTCCTTCAAACTTTTGTGAAATTAAAAATATGGTGAAATTCTTATTAATTTTTTCCTTATATTTCAGGAATTTTACTTTGGAATTGAAACTCTATTAGAGATTTGATTTGACATGCAACTGTGATTGTTTGAATGAGAAGTGTTCCTGACAGTCTCAGCATGTGAACACTTGGTTGTTAGCTGGTGTGCTCCCTGGTGATGGTTAGAGGTGTGGCCTTGCTGGAGTATGTCCCTGGTGGTGTGGACTCTGAGAGTAAAAGCCTTGCCTACTTGTAGTTTGCTCTCTCTCCTTCATGCTGTGCTTGAAGTTCAAGGAGCTCTCAGCTTCCTGTTCTACCTTCTCACCTGCTGTCTGCTGCCATGCTGTCCCCAGTATTATGGACTCTAGCCCTCTGGTACTGTAAGACGAAGCATCTCTTCTAAAAGTTGCCTTCCTCATGGTATTTTATCACAGCAACAGAAAAGTAGTGATTATAGCCAACACTGACAGTTTTTCTAATCTTAATCAGCTTCCTACTGAGTTTCTTGTTCAAGTCAATATGTTCCTTTGCAAGTGAATGTGTTGTATGTATTGTATGTGTTGAATGTGTTGTATGTGGGCTTCTCTGCATGAAGATACCGAAACATGTAAATTGTGTTTCTCCTTTTTATGTTCTGTTCTAAGAATCATAAAACAAAGGATGATCTTTGGGAATGATTTTGGTAACTGTCTAATTAGTTATATAACTGAGTACTGTGTTAATGGGCTTTCATTGAATAGGTTGGTCCTTAAGGTAGACACGTACTGTTCTTGACAACCATTGCCATCTATGCTGAATAGTTTTGAGTGTAGTGCACTGGGCTAGGCAGTGATGAAAGCCTCAAACATTCAAACATTAGATAGTAAGAGCATAGGGATCAGAAATTCTAAGGAGACCACTCTCCTAGGTTACATAAGCAGTACTTGCTGTTATCAAAAAGGTATTTGCTGTGAGGTTAGATCAATGCCACAGTTGACTGAATGCATTTGTTACAACTGTCAAAAGTCTTATGGTGTAGAATTTTGAATGTATGTAAAGAAAAACTCCTGCCCCAGTTCTTAGAGGAAGATGGCTATAGACTGTGGTTTGTCTGCGGCAGTTTTAAGAAGTAATTTCTTTTCTGGAGAAATTTAATTTATGACCTGAACTTACAAAAATAAAACCCATCCAGCTGTAGACTTTTTAATTCCTTGCCATCACTCCTAAGATAGCTAAAGCTTTTTGCCAACTCTTGGTCTCTAAAAGTGTGTATTGTGTACGAAGCAGGAGACTTTTCTGTAAGCCTTGGCAACTTTTTGAGAATAATTTGGAATAGCAGACATTATAAAAGGTGAAGGTCATCAAGATATTAAAATCTAGCATCACCTTTCTTAAAGAATACCCATTAATAACTGCTGACTCACAGCGTGACTCATTTACCCGTCCTCTCAGGCTTCCTCAAAATGTGTGGCGAGTGAGTCAGGACTGCAGACTTCACGGGAAGCGTTCCCAGGGGGAAGCATCTTCTGAAAACTCATCATTTAACACACTACTGTAGATTTCAGAATAATCCTTGATTTGTTTACTTTCTTTCCTGAAGCCTTGAACTTTGAGGACATTTCACTAAACCGCCAAGTGCTGGCTGGTTCCTTCTAGAATATCTGCTTCCGTGTATCATCCAAGTTGTCTATGGAGCTTTTGAGCTTCTTGCTCTGTCTTTTTCTTCTACTAACTGATAAATCTTAATTTTCTGTACGTGTCTTCTTTACGTCCTTTTACTATTCAAATTTAAAATTTTGCTTTTTTTTAAAAAGTCTGTTTTTCTCTTTTGTATTCAAATTTTAAAATTATTTGATTGTTCTTTTTGAAAATAATGTTTTTATGAATTCTTCGAGAATTTCATACAGTGCATCTTGGTCATACTCATTCCTCTCCTTCAGCTCTTCCCATATCCACCCACCTCCATATCCGTCCAACTTCATTGTTTCTTTTTAGTTGTTCTTTTTAATCAGACAATTAATTTTCAGAAATTATTAATTTAACATTTCCAGCGCTGGAAATGTAGTTCAGAGGATGCTTTTTACCTTGAGTTTCATCTTTAGCATCACAAAAATATACAAATCAATAAACTTTGACTTGTTTTTATTTCATGTCTTTATTTATAAAAATTGTCCTTATTTCATGTGTTCTTCCATTATTTCTCAGGAGTTAAGTGCAAAAAGCATTATGTTTCTGACTAGTATTCTCAGTCAGAACTGGGTGTCCAAAGTACTACCCCCTTGTTGTCTAGAATGTATAAAAACAATTAATTTCCTCCCTCTTCTGCTTCCTCTCTCTAACTTCCTGTATACTCAGGTCTTGTGTATTGTATCCCATATGCGCCTATTAGACATCTCTGCAAAGGAGATGCTTGAACTTTGGGACCCACAAGCATTTTCAGAGATGGGGGTGGTGTTGGAGGGTGAGGTTTGCCCTGGCAGCATGCTGTACTGGCTGTCTGCATTTTACTCTGTGTAAAAGCATGTTCTCTTACACCCAAATTTTAGGAAGAAAATAATTTGCAATGAAGGGAAATTATGAAAGAGAACTGTTTTTAAAGTCTCTCAACTCGTCTTTCCAAGTGGAATACCTCCACCAAGAAGGGACCCTACTTGCTATACATTACATACCATGAGTTCTAGGCTCAGTGTCTGTCTAATCTGATGGCTGTGTTCCTTGCAGTTATTTTGGCTCTCATTAGGTCTTGCTTTCCACAGCTTTCCTCACCTGTTCTCTTTCCCTTACCTCTCAGGATGCTGCAGTCCTGGCCTCCTCTGTCCACAGTCCACAGAGCTTCCCGCGAAAGAAATGAAAGAAAGAAAAACAGAGGATGCATATCTCAGAGATACTGCAGAGGTCAACATTCATCCAGGAAGAGCTCCATTCCCAGGTAGGATCCACGCAGGCAGAGCTATTTATCATTGACCTGCATCTGTAAGTCCCATTACATTCATCCTCTATGTCTAATATTGAGCTTTCTGGAATTGGCAAAGCTTCCTTAAAATAAGTGTATAAATAGAGACAATATAGAATGTGAAACAACTTATCACTGTTACCCACTGGGAAGAGAAAATGCTGGGGGGAAAGGGACTGAAAGTGAGATGCTCTTGGCTCTCCTTACACACTGGCATCTCATAATGAAGAGGAAAATGTCGAAAAGATTTTAGAGTATGTGCTTTTGATAATTTAAAAAGTTCCTACAGTAAAACCCAGTAACACATGTATTTTAAACTCTTGCTATAAATTACATAAATGCATTTTTAAATGTTTGGGTCTCGTAAGGCTCTGTGTTGAAATTGCAGACTTTTGGTAAAATGTAGTTTGTAGAAGATCACAATGATGCCAACACTGTATAACATGATTGTGCAAACTACCTTGTGTAGACTGAAAAGTATTTATTTTACTTACTAACTGGAAGGAGCACAGACGGCTTAGAGTAGTTCATTGAAATTACTGTTAGGTAAAATGTCATTCTTTTCAAAATTAGCATTTTAGGATGTCATACCAAATAATGTGTTCTATTATGGCAGAGTACTTTCTCTCCACTTTCTCCTCCTCCCCGATCCTCTTTCTTCCTTTTTTTTCTTTGACATGATTTTGTGTACGCCAGGATGGCCTCAGCTTCCCCATATGTTGAAGAGTCTGATTTTGACTTTCTGATTCTTCTGCTTTGAATTCCTGTGTGCTTGGATTTGGGACCCCAATACCCTGATTATGTGGTGCAGGGGATAGATCTTAAAACTTCATGCATGAAACGAAAGCACTCTTTAGCTGAGTTTCATCGCTAACCTAGCTTTAACATACATACATGTTTGTTATTACACTTTGTTCTCATCTACCTCCTCTACTAATGCCCTCCCTCTGCTCCCTGCCCTAATTGATTTTTTTCTTTTCTTTCCCTAGATATTCCCCCTTTCTGTTTTTAAAAGTCGCATGCATTGTGTTATCCGATCTAAAATGGGAAAAAAATTAAGTTACAGCATCAAGTCAGAAAATTTATAGCTGATGTGTACACTGTTTCATAGGCATTCAGAGGAAGGCAAGAGATCATCGGCTAATTCGACATTGGGTCTGGGATTAGTTTACTGCGAGTTTAACTTTTTCTGATATAGGATGGTTTCCATGCAATCAGTTGTGATTAGCTCAGATTAATTTTAGCCCAGTGGTCCATGTCTGAAACTTGGAATCACCTGTTGCTGGTTTTATAGCTGACCACGTATGTAAGCTGTTTGTTACTCTTTGTGTTTCAACATGAAATGAGGATGAATACACTTTATATGTTTTGTATAGATCAAGCCCCAGTGACATTGTTGACACCTGATAACAGATGACTGACTGCGAGTTGTCTTTCTGGAGTAAGCTGATCTGATGTTGAAAATCAGCACCACTTTTTATTATATAACATTGAGAAAGTTTTATAATTTCTAGGCATGGCTAATTTTTAAATCAAAAATTTTGTTTGCTCCTAAGGGTTATTGTGATGTTTAAATGTGAACATGGTGAGTGGCGTCTTGATAAGTACGAAATAAGTGAGACTGTGCCTCCAGAATACCTGATAATTGGAAGGAAAACAGATATGATGTCACAATATTTGCTGTTTAGAGTACTAACCAATGTGTATCAGCTGACAAAGTTGAGTGAAGGGAGTCTGAGTCTCATTAAGACTTGTAAATAAGATTAGGGTTGAAATCAACAGAGAGAAAAGTAAACTTTTTCTGATATTAACAAATATATCTTAAATACTTGATAATTTTGATCCATGACACTCTATATAAATAAGATAATTAATTGTTTTTATTTGCCAATTTATGTTAGTGAAGTCTTTTAATGATCTGGTAACATATCTTTAACTTGTAACTATACCTTTCAGAATTTATAGGAAGTTAACTACTATTAATAAAAAAAAATCTTAGAAAAATTACAGAACAAAATTAGAGATTTTTACTTTGCTTTTCTTATCATTGTTGTTATACTTATCCAGTCCTGTATCAGTTCTCACCTGGATGATTACAGTTTGCCACTGTTCCCTCTTTAATTAGAACTTCTGTCCTGTAATCTCATTCTCCAGTCCCGCCTCCTTGCTGCTGTGAGGATACTCTGTAATATGATGTCAACTAAGTTCAGAATCCTTCAGTAATTTCTAATTTGCCTATAAGAAAAGTCCCAAGTCCTTCAAGTAGCCATGTGTGTTCTGACCTTGCCTCCTTACTGATTCAAGGTCATCAAAGGGCTACCTTCTGTTCTCTATGTACCTGTGCAAGTCTCTGCTTCTCCATGGTGGCTTCCCTCTTTCATGTTATGCTGCCTTTGCCACTGAATTTCCTTTGTGTGCAAAGGTATAATTATATTTAAGGCCTCAGCTCGTGTATTGTGAAGTCATTGTCTACCACCCTCCATCAGAGCACGTGGCAAAATCCTGGAACACAGGCTGTTTCTTCCTCTTTGCACAATAAGTAATAAGGAAAAGTGCCCCATATTTACTCAGCTTTATATCCCTATACAGTTTTTGGTGGCACATAGTTGGCATACACATTATACTATGATGTGTATTAGTTACTGTACGATTCTTACGCTTCAAGCCAAACGAAGCCTGGTGGTGTTGACTCTAAGTTCACTTTTCCTTTGTATGTCCAGTAAATAGCCTCTTAAAAAGCCAATGTATCAGCTAAATATTTGAAGTGACCACAAATATCAGTAGTGTTTGCTGTGTTAAGTAAATGCCAAGGAGGCCCACTTTCATTTTTAGTTACCAGAAAAAGTTAATGTAACTTTTAAACTTCATCATTTATGACTTGGAATAGTGGGTTAAAATCCATAAGTCATATGTTTAATTAGTGTGAATTATGTACACAGTGGTTATGGACTGTATTCATTTCCCCAACAGGCTACTTTTAGAGAATGGAATGATTTAGAATGACTAATTAAATGAGGTTGTACTTTTATTATGTTTGGTTTGAAGTTTATACATAATCAAGTCGTCATTTGTATTAGTAAACTACAATTTTTACTCCAATTTAGGGAAAGATAAAGTAAGGTTAGAAAGGAATTTCACCACACTTGCAGGCAGCCTTGATAGAGAAAGAGAGAAAGGTAGAAATTTCACAGTCTTTTTAGGCTGTCCTAAGCTTGGAGATGACTAACTAACAGTAAGTTAGACTAGCTTCTCAGCTCACTGTCTGCAAATCCAATCTCTCCAACTGATGTTCTTCTATGTAAGAATCAACAGAGTAACGATGGACAAACCAACCAAGGAACCACCAACCAATACCCACCCCTGATCTCGGGGATTCAAACATTTTAAACTCTAAGCAAAAGTTCCCATAAACCCAAGTGGCATGAAATCCCAAGAAAAAGCTACACATGCCAAAACAACTGCATCTAACCAAATTATAGCCACTACCGTCAAACAGTCCAAATCAAACAAATCAAACTCATAATCATCCATCACACCTGGGATGGAAACATAAACCTAGTCCAAATGCCATTGTTTGGTTTTTAAAGAAACCAAAATAACAAAAACTTCTTCCAAGTGTTCTGCTACAATCATCTTTTTCTTCATATTCCTCTTTCCCTCCTCCTCCTCCTCTCCCTCCTCTACCTCCACTCTCCTTCTTTTTGTAAAATACCAGGACCTAGTTGTTAATTAAACATCCAGTTTCTTAGTCATAGGGGCCACAAATTTGCATAAACCCTGAAAGCCATAGGTACTTTCCATTTGGTCTATGTAAAGGGAATGTAATGTGAGCTGATAAGAGTGAAGACTTCAGGTTTTAATAGTGTTAACTCCAGGGGCTAGGGAGATAGTGCATTTGGTAACATGTTTGCCACATAAGCATGAGCACCTGAGTTCATTCTTCAGTACACATATAGAAAAGGGAGGCATTGGTGGTCAATGCTTGTAATCCCAGCTCTGGGGAGGCAGATAGGAAGATGTCTGGGACTCACTGGCTAACATACTTAGCTTAATCAGTGTGTTCCATGGCAATGAGAGACCCTTATTTCCTCCTCCTCCTCATGCTCCTCCTCCTCCTCCTCCTCCACCACCACCACCACCGCACCTGTGGCTCCTGAGAAATGACCCCTGAGGTTAACCTTTGGCTTTTGCATACATGTGTATGCACACAAATGCATGCACCTTTGTACTTGCATATGCATATGAACACACAATCTGATGTTAACTTGAAACACTTAAGATTCTCATTTTTCTAGAGTTATTTGAGGTTTTCATTGTTTGAGAATTTCATACATGCATATAATACCTTTTGGTAAATCCACCCCCTTTTCACTTCCCTCCCAATCCTCCTGAACCTCCTACCACTTTCCTTCCAATCTTCACATACTCTCTCTCTTTTTTAAATCTGATAAGTCCACTTAGTGCTTCCTGTATGTGCTTGAGTATAGGACCGTATATTGGGCCTTTTAGGGACCATATCCCTGAAGCCGACTGACCCTACCCCGAGGAACTTTAAATTACCAATACTTTCTTGGTTAGGAGTGAAACTTCATGACCCTCACTCATGTTAGGAGTTTGGCTGACTTGATCATCTCACAGGTTTTGTGCGAGCAGTCACAGGCACTGCGGATTTATGTGTGCAATGGTGATGTCATGTCTGATAAATACTTCTGCACTACAGACATCCACTACCTCTGGATATCATTGTCTTTCCACCTCGTCTTCTTTAGTGGTCCCTGAACCTTGAGGGAGGGGGAAACATTCTCCCCTCATTATATGGTAACTATTTAAACTCCATTTAGATATGGAAGCTTCTACCATAGTAGATTTCCATATGGTATTTTCAAAGATTTTTAGTGTCAGTTGTCTTCCTCTTTATTGTCCCCTCTACTCTGCCTTCTTACCCCCATTTATTTAACCCTTCCTGTTCCATTATTTCCCTATCTCATTCCATATCACCTATATGCTATTCCTCCTTCCTTTGAATCCCAACCTCCAAGGCCCCCTATTCATTTTCTGCTTTCAAAGGGTATTCCAATTAAAGCACATGTATCTAAAGGTTCAAATCTGGCATCCATGTATGAGGAAGAGCATGCAACATTTGTCTTTCTAGGTCTGGCTTACCTTACTCAGCACTATTATCTTCAGATCCATCTGTTTACCTTTAAATTTCATAATTCCATTTTTCTTTACAGTTGAGTAATATTCCACTGTGCATATGAATCACATTTTAATCATCAACTCATCAGTTTAAGGATATTTAGGCTATTTCTATTTCCTAGCTATTATGAATAGGAGTGTTCCTGTAGTAGTCTTATCTGAAATATAGATACGTAACCTGTCATAGCAGTTTTTATAGTTCATGTTAGGGATTTAGGTCATAGCATAAATCATTAAAATATTTCAGGCAGTAGCATCTGGAATGGAGTAGAACAGTACCCACAGTAGTCTACATTACATATACAACACCCTAAAGGTAGCAAACATACCTCCTCCATTTCAGTCTCGAGAGATACTGACTTTTATCACAAACAAGAATTTACTATACATATTTTCTTTGCCCTTCCTTTCAACATTCTCTTTATTAGAAATTATGTTGTACTGAAAGCCTGTCTTCCATGTGGTCAAACATGAACAATGTGAGGTTTATAAAACTCCCGCTGATTCTGCTAAATCTACTGCCTCATCCCGTGGTCTGTGCACTGGTTGAAAATATAAGCATTTTCTACAAATCTCAGTTTCTATTTCTGTGCTGCTATTTGACCTTGTATATTATAATTAGATTTGCAACTTGTGCAGTTATGCACATATTCTTCCCACTGTGTGGAAGATGAGAAAAAAAAGAACAATTCAAATAAGACTGGGTGCAGAATTCATCCATTAACTTATAAAAACCAAGATGGGTTTACTTGTTTCCTTTTACTTAAAATAATTCTTCCTACATTATATATAATACACTTAAATTCCATCTTACTTTCTGAGCCATTATACAAGTGGACTATCAAAGCTGACTTTCTGCTCTTCTGGATATCTTACATCTGTCTGAAAGGCAGGTTGAATATCTATAACAAAACCTGAAAGTTTTCTTGTTTCTTTCCTAAGCAGTGATTTCCTTTTTGACTATCTTCCATATGGTCCAATGTACATCATTATGTAGATATTTTTGGTTTTATAACCAGCAGGGTATTGCTTAACTCATGTACTTGACTATTCATTTGTGGATTTATTCATTTCCTAAATGTGTAGTTACTTCCCACTCCAAGTTAGCTACTATTCTTTGTCTTAAAACAAGTCATAGTATGAAAGTTCTGGCTCCCTTCTGAGAAAAGTCAAAGAATATTTTTAGATTTATTAATGATGTTGAATTGTATGCAAGATCCTGTGCGTGTGTGTGTGTGTGTGTGTGTGTGTGTGTGTTTGCATGTAATTGCTTTAGGATTTCCTAGGCACATATCTATCATGAATGATATGAATATGAATATATATGAATAGTTGAATAGTGTGATATTTCTTCTCTAATAAAAAACACCTTATAAATCATACTTCTTTTTTAGGTTTCTGTTTCTATTTCACAAATTTCCATGAATGTATTGGTTTGAAACAATATCCGTTTGTTAACTCAAAGTTAGCTTTCAATTCTTATGTCAGCAGTTGAATGACTCTAGGTCATCACATACATGAAATCAAATGGTCGCTATACTGAGCCTTTATCTGGAAGCTCTGAGTAAGAATCTATTGCTCAGTTCATTCATGTTGCTGCTGAATTCACATCTGTGCAGTTATGGCTCTGAAGTCTCAGTTTGTATTACATGTGTTCTACAGCTCTTGTCAGATGTCTGTCATTTCTATCTCTAGTCTCCTTTCTCTCTCTTTCCCTTTCTCTTTCTCTCTCTCTCTCTCTCTCTTTCTTGTAGTGTCCAATCTGCTACTAAAATGAGATACTAAAATATTTTCAAGAATTCTGAGACTTTCAATTGCCATTTTGTTTTCTGTCAATCTTTATTATTCTACTTTGGTTTTCTAATTATTCACCGTGTCTATATATTTTTTGAATCCTTATACAAATTTTCAACACTTTTATTTACTCATTACAATAGTCATGGTATCTTTGGTTGGATTTTTATAACCTTGATTATGTTTCACACTTTGCTGTTTCTTTCCTTTCCTTTCTTTCTCTTTTTTTCCTTTGGTTTCTCGAGCCACAGTTTCTCGTTGTAACTCTGGCTGTCCTGGAACTTGCTCTGTAGACCAGGCTGGCCTTGAATGCACAGAGATCCACCTGCCTCTGCCTCCTGAGTGCTGGGATTAAAGGCATGTGCCACCACCATCTGAACCTGCTTATCATATGTAGTAATTATGATTTTATCCTACACAATGTGAGGATAGTTGCATTTCTGGGAAACCATATGTTATGTTGCATTAATCTGAATTTGACTTTGTTTGTATATCCAGTTACTTTACCAGTGCATACATTTTCTTCCGTTGAGGCTTGTGATTAGGTACACATATAGTAGCCATAGTTCTTGAATCTCAACTGAATGTTTGTGGAGTTCAGTGAAGAACTCATTATGGATAATCAGAATTCCACACATATCCACAGTGTATGGTCTCTGGAGCTCCTATTGAACGACTTGCTGTTTTCCATCATATCCCATGCAAACTTCATATTATCACTTTATCTTCTGATTCTGGGCCTATGTGAGGCTGAGGATGGTGGAAGCAAGACTTTCAGCTCTTGGGATCCAGGAAGCATAGGTGAGAATTTCCTACCATAGCAGACATGTTGCGGGGATTAAAAATAAACCAGAGATAAGCTACACTGGAGGACCTTTCTCTAGTGACTTACTACCCCCGCCTAGTTACAGAATCTTTGAAAACAGTTTCACCAGTTGAGGGTCTGGGCTTCAACACATGAACCTGTAAGGCAACTTCATATGTAAAATATCATAGCAGTGCAGTGCAATTTTTAGTTATTGAATTGCTTATGTGGGGATCAACCAATGCCTATTGTGCTGTTGTTGCAAATTCTGAAAATTTGTCAATTTTCAACTTAAGAACATTTAATAAATATATCATTTAAGTATTGTTTTTGATAAAGTAATTACCCAAGTTATTATATGACATAAATTGTGTTGGGGGAGAATGTTTCTGAATATTTTATTAACTGTGCATTAAGCCTCTGTAGCATTCCTAAATTGTTATATTTCATACCATCTTCAATTTTCTTACCTCTTTTTCTAAATGCTAGATTCAAAAGTATGCTTCCCATTTGTTTTCTTTTGGGGTTTAATTTTGGGTTTAGAGCTGGCTTTCGGCTAGTATCTTAAAAATTCTCCACCAATTTTATCCTTGGGGACCCTTTAATTTTGTAATTTTTTATAACTCTCTTCCAATCAGTTTATTGCTAATGGCTAAAGTGGGCCGAGTTATTGAATAATTGATGCGAGGGTAGTAACCTATTAACTTCTTCTGCTAACTGTAAGACACCTTGTGATTGTTGTACTACCTATGAATTCCCCAATGTGTTAATTTAGCCAGGTCTTTTTTAGCCTCAGAAGTGTCCATACCAACTCTAGTGTTGTTTGCCTCAATAAACTTTTTCAAATAACTAAACTTTTGGCCAATAATTTAAATATATTCTTTATTTGAAGAATGTGCTTTAGTTTGTAATAATTAAGGCAGATACATTGGCTGTAGATGAGTTCTTGCCCAGTTATAGCTACATTTCAAAGCCACTTTGGTAGACCCCAAGTAATCCTTGGATTTGTGCAAGGACTTAACAAAAGGGATGAAGTTCAATATCTTCATATATAGGAATGGAAAGGATCCTTCCTGCTTTCAAGGCCCCCAAATCAGAACGTGCTGGAAGTATGCAAACACGTAGATTCAAATTGTAAACATTTTGAAAGAAGCATCAAGCATGTGCTTCCCATCTTCTGTGGTTTTCTTTTAATTATGATGTGACTGAGTCTTTGCCTTCTTTGCTGTGACTTGCCAAATCAGCCTCTGGAGACTGGTATAGATCATTTGACAACAAAGTGACTTACTGGTTACATAGATCATCTGTCTCTTGCTCCTCGGGGTGTGTAGTTGCTTTTTTATTTTCTTCATTTGTTGGCTCCACCCTATTCCATTTCTGGCTACTTCCCTCATGAAGAATTTTTCTGTTTCTTTCATACTGTTTCCCCCACCTCAGACATTTCTTGAGCATCCTTTTCTGTAACATTTTAGCTAACATATTTATTCTTTGTGATAAAATATTTAGATTGGCTGTATGGGAAATTTAGACATGAAAAGAAACACATTTTATTAAAAACAAAATATAATAAATCTTTAAAATATTCTACTGGCATTTACCTCATTTGCTAAAGTTGTTAAGGAACAAATGTGGCTTATTTTTGACAGATCCATTTTAGGTATACTGGTTTGTTAGGGGAATATTAATAAGTCAAGGTTACAGAGGCCTCACACAACAGGAGAATCATAATCATAAAAAGGACTATTATTGAAATAAAAGTGCAGTGAACTCTGTTGGAAAGGGCAGTGTTTTTGCCCTGCTCCATGACCCCCCCTTCTTCTACACATCCTTCATTATCTGCTCAAAGCACAGACACTTTGAATTGTTAGAATTTCTATAATTATCGCTTTCGTGTTTCTTTTGTTCTTATGCCTTCCAAACTAATTGCTTCATAACAATGGTTTCCAAATATAGAGAATACAAGTTCATCTTATAGTAAAAAAAATTTTATATAATGGAGAGCTGACTTGATAGTATTGGGTGGTAATCTAGACCATCCCCACCCTCAAACTTCCCATCCTCACAGCTGTGTTCTCTGAGCTTTGCCTGGTTCACCACACAAAATAAGCATGTATGCTTTCAGAATAAATAGATGTGATGTTACAACTGTGGCTGGAAACTTTAACATGGTCATCTGGGACCTGGAGTTTGACCATTATTGCTCTAGACTGAGCTCCATTTTCTTAAATTTTCTCACTGACATGTAGAATGTGACATGCAGAATCAGAATTCTTAAGTCTCTGCCAAATTCACTGGTG
This sequence comes from Cricetomys ansorgei, assembly GCA_026225945.1. NCBI lineage: Eukaryota > Metazoa > Chordata > Mammalia > Rodentia > Nesomyidae > Cricetomys > Cricetomys ansorgei. Next base: position 20,229,400 of record JAMJFZ010000239.1, read on the forward strand.
CTTTTCACTGAGAAAATGGAGGACACATGCTTCAGTGTAAAAAATGGAACATTTTCTTATAGAAATAAAATTTGCAATTCCATTTTAAAAATGCCACCTTGGAGTAATCTCCAACACTTAGTTGACTAGTGCCATGGCATGATGACTCATGTACAGTCAATAACTCTGTGTGTGTGTGTGTGTGTGTGTGTGTGTGTGTGTGCACATGCATACAATTTTAAGAGCTGGTGTCTGCTTCAGGATGTCCAAGGATGACGACAACTGCCTCAGTTTGTTCTATGTTGCTATAACGAAATCCCCTATACCAGGCAATTTATAAAGAAAGAGGCTTATTTACCTCATGCTTTTAGAGTTTTGAAGTCTAAGGTTGGATGAGTTCGTCTGTTTAGCTTCTGATGAAAGCCATATGACTACTTCACACTGTGGCAGGTGACATCACAGAGCAAGAATGTGTAGAGGAGTGTTGATAAGTGTGTGTGGATGAGACACACGGAAAGTGAGGAAACAGGATAATAGAGAGTGGTTAGATCAGACTACTTTGTTATAAAACACTTGTGAGAACTAATCTACTCTTACAGACCATCATTAATCCCTTCCAGAGTAAGTGATGATGCTGTCACTTCCCATTAGGTCTCAACTCCTTAAAGTCTTTCTTTTAATACCATTATGTTTAAGACCAAGCTTTTTGCACCAGAACAATGATCTAAATCATAAAAATTGCAGTACAGAAAAGTTTACATATAGCATGTAGGACATGATAGGAGATCCCTAAACTTAGAGATTAAAATTATAGTAATAAATACAGAAAATAGCAATTAATGATCTCTATACAAAAAGAACAATCTTCAATTGTATTGCTTGTAAAACTAATACAACATGTCCATTAAGTGCTCTTAAGATGAACATACAACAAAGAGACCAGAAACAAAAACAACTCATGATATAATATAATATAATGGCATACAACTGTGTTCAATACAGAACATTGTTCCACACAGAGTATAGAACAATAGGAACCTTGGTGTAGAAGAGTACTTAGTCCAATCAGAAACCTCAGAATATGACATTATTTGGAGAAAGGATCTTGGAGAATGTAAATGGTTAGAATGAAGTTATACTGCATTCGAGTTGGGTTTTTGTAAGAAGTCTTTGTGGCACACAGACGGTGATGCAGAGGGAAGAAAGACGCCTGACTGGTGAGAATGAAGACACTGACTGTAATTATGCTGCCATCAGACAAGGAATATCAGAAACCACAAGAATCTGAAAGAAGAATTATTCTTCCCAGACACTTTGGAGGGGGCATGGTCCTATTAAAACTTTGCTTTTGTGAGTTTAATCTTCTGTAACTGTGAAGAATAAATTTCTTTTGTTTTAAACCACACAGTTCGTGGTATATTATGATTTCTATTAAATTAACAGAGATACTTGCAGACATATATGAGTAAGATAACAGAGGGAGAGAATATGTCTGAAGTTCAAAAATGACAGAACACTTATATTCAGAATGCCCAAGGCTTTCCAACAAATTAGTATGAAGACAATCTGAAGGAAAAGAAAAAAAGTGGGGAAAGATATGGGTAACTTGCAGATAAGACAACCAGAGCATTTAATGCAAACTAATGTTAAAATGATTTATGAGCAGAGATACAAATTAAAGTATGATACTATTTTTAAGTTCCCAGCTTAGAAATAATGAGAAAAACAGATTTGTTTACTTCTTTTCCATGTGTGAAGATATAAGAATCTTGTCTTGCTTGACAGGGTGTAGGCTGGGGAAGCCATTCAGGGAACAATGAGACAATAGTCACTCAAACTAAGTATAACACATGTGTACACTCTGCTGTACACTCTAGTTGTACCCCCTAAAGCATTCGTATCTATGCCTGTAAGGTAGATATAAATATCACTGCAATATTGGTATTACTGTTGTGAGTTGGAAATTATGTAAGTACCTGTTATGAGGAGAATAAAGATATGCTTTCATCTCTCTCAACCTCATATGCTGAAGTCCTTATGTGATGACATGAAGAAGTGGGGGACTTTTGAAGGTAATCAGGTCGTGGGTGTGCAACCTCTATGCATGGGACCAGTGACTTTGTTAGAGACTGGGAGATCTCTTTTATTGTCTGTTTGCCATTTGAGGGGTCAGAGAGAAGTCTGAAGCCTGTAACTAGAGAAGGAATCTCACCAGTACACCATTGATAGCATCCTGATCTTGGACTTCCAGCCTTCAGAACTTTTAGAAATAAATGTTTACTGTTACAGCAGCTCATTCTATGGTTGTTATTGTTGCCTAGTTTGACTAAAGCAATACATAGACATTTTTATGGTACAAGTTATGTATCAAGTAAGAGCAATCAACTAGAGGAAAATAGCAGTCAGGGGATCTGAAAACATTTATTTAGGAATAATAAAAACGTGATGAAATACATTGTACAATGCCATTTATTTAATTAAAATATATGTTCACTAAAGCATGCCAGAGTGATAGGTCATCCCATGAGGGCCTGTGCATGACCCAAGAACCGCTCCAAATCCAGAACCTACTTTTTATTTCCTTTCCATGCCTCTGGCCCTTCTTTATTTTTTCATTCCTAGTCTGACACTAAAGTTTGTCTTATAAATTCCCCAGGTTGTATTTTTAATTCTCTAGAAAGGATATAAAGAAATGAAAATCCAAACAAAAAACCAACCACAAAAATATATCTGTTTAGCAATCCAAGTACATGATACAAGAAATCATTAAACAGGGACACACACACACACAAACACACATAAACACACAACACACATACACAAACACAGACACAAAACACATACATACACACAAAGGCACACAAACACACACACATAAAGACATGCATACACAAACACACACACACACAAACACATAAACACACAACACACACAAAAACACACACAGATACACACATACACAAACACACATGTACACATACACACACACACACACACACACACACACAAATGTCCATCTATTAGAATGGTGTTAAGGGGTAATGAAGGAATTAGGTACATGCAAATTAGAGGTTCCCATATGTATCATTGGTAATATACAATAATAAAAAAGAAGCAGGACTTACTGAATTTAATTGTTTAATACATAAAAACAGGCAGTTCAGTTCATAAAAAGAACCATAAAACCACTAGGTGCTTTGTTTCTCATTTATCCTGTTTTTCAAAATATGTCACTTAGAACTCAGTTTTCTGTTCAATGGCAGGCAGTGTACTTAAAGCCTGTTTCACATTCAACCAGTACACCTGGTTTTCTCATATCTGTCTTGGTCACAGGCATCTTCACTTACTTTCCTATTCTGTCACTCGCCCTCTTACATCTTACTCTTTCAGTCTCCATTGTGTCTCACCTCCTGTTCTATAGATATTTCCTGGGAATTTGTTTTATGCTCATAGTTTTGACAACTGAGTGTGTATCCAGCTTTCACATCCCACCCATTTACTGTGGTATTTCTCATGCTCTAAACTCAGCCGGTCTGTTGAACCTGTCTTCCCTACGTGTTGTTACAAACTTGACCTTTAAAAAAAAACCCTTATATTTCAAGTTTATCTTTATAGTATCTCAGATTCTTCTTTCCTCTCTACTCCATATGTCAAATTGTGTTTATTGTACTTCAGAAGCACCTCTAAATCTCTTTATAACTCTGTAGCAAGGAAGTCACTGAAGGGTTTCAACACAACAATGATATGGATAGACTGCTGTATCAGTGATTATTACACTTGCAGTAAGAGGAATTCACTGAAAAGTGTGTAGTGTTGAAAGTAGCTGAGAGTTACTGATGAATTCCCGAAGTGAGATTATGGATGTCTGAACTAAGGCGGTGAAGTAGGAATGTGGGGAAAGGCATTAATTTCACAGGTAATTTGGATCACTAGAATTTGGCAAAGGATTTGATGAGTGGTTAAGAGGTTAGAGGAGCTGTGAAGGACGTGATTGCCTTAGGAAAAAGGGTGTGATTCCAGGTATAATTATGTAATACACAAGGAATTTCTGCATAAAAGTGGAGGTTAAATTATGGAAATTATATATATATAAACGGATCCAATACTTAGAATTGAGGTGTGGCCTAATACTATAAATTTGAAGTTGATTAGAATATGGATGTTGTTGGGGGAAAGAATGATACCATCCAGGAGGGAACACGTTCAAGGTAGAATCCCGGTGAATACCCATAGTCGATGATTATTGGCAATGTACAGGATGATGCATGTACAGAACAGCATAAATAAGAAGACAGAAGAAACACAAAGAATTTGCTACAGTGTGGAGCAATATGCAACTGTGATTCAAGCCTTTCGAAATGCTGAAATGCCATGGCAGCGAGGAAGGTGAGTATCGGCACCATTGGATTTATGACCTGGGGTCAGCTGGGTGAAGTAGAATGAATGAAATTTGGATTTAAGACTAAGTGAAGTGGCAGGAAATTGGGGAAGAAGTCTAGACAGCATTCAGAGACATGTGGATGAGGAAAAGTAGCAAGATATATGATAGTAAGTAAAAGTTTATGTGGAAACCATAAAGGTTGTTTCATTTTGTTTTGCTTTGAAGATGGACAGTAAAGCATGCTATTTAAAAACTTATAGATAGGATAGCCTACAGATTAAAACTTCTTTTTTACAGTAGCCCAAAGTATCCAATACTCTCCTATGGCCTCTATGGGTGCCTATACTCACCCACACATACCCTCCCCTCATACATATCATTGAAAATAAAACAAACCATTGAAAATGCATTTATAATAAAATATATTAACACAGCAAATGATAAAATTGTAAACTTATTCTTTATAACTTGGGGATTCCTGAGAAATGAAAACAGTTTCCATATTGTTTTCCAGAAGCTGTCATCTCATATTGTATTCTTATTAACTTGCCACCCTCCAAAAAATTAACACTTATCATAGATATTAGGCCTATTTCAAAATAGTCTCATTTTCTTTCCTTCCAATTGCAAAAGGATTTAATTTCAGCAGAGTCTTTAACTTAGCTCTGATCACATAACTTCTGGCTAATGAGTAAAAATGGCATTAATGAACTGTCAGTTCTTGTTAGAAAATAAAGAACTACAGGAAACTAAGAAATGCTGAGAGTAGGTGAAATAATCGTTCCCAGGGGTGAGCATGCCAATCAGTAGTATTGTGGTTGCTTGTTTCAAGAAGAACACAATTCAATTAAGGTATTAGTTTTCTCTGTCTTTTGATCATATTCACTCCTAACTCCTTCAGTTAACTCCTCCCAGATCCATCCCTATCTTTGGACCACCTCCCCAACTCCAACTTGTCTTAAAAATATACTAAAAGCAACAAACCTTTCAACTCCAATATATGCTGCCATATACTCCAGGGTGAGGAGTCATTCACTGAAGCATAGTCAATCTACCAGAGGTCATATCCTGAAAGAAAAGTGACTCTCCCTCTTCCAGAAAACACCATCTGTCCAGAATTCCTCAGTTGTAGGTGCAGGACACATGAACTCCTTCCCAATCCATGCTAGGGTATTAACTGACTTGATCTTGTGAAGGTCTTTGACAGACAACCACAGCTGATGGGCATTCATGAGTGCAGCAGTCCTGTCATATTCAGAAGATGCTTTTTATTCTTGTCTTTCCCAATCTCTTGCTCTTACAACCTTTTCACCATAATGGTCTCTGAGACATGGGCAGGGGGAGATATAGAAAATCCTGTTTGTGGCTGTGTCACAAATCAGCCTTTAAACCAGAAAAATTTGAGCTTCTCAATTTTAAGCACATGCGAGAGTATATGTGTGTATGTTTGTGTTATAGTGGTTGAGAGAGACCCTATTCTTCTTAATAAAGGCCAGGTCTTTCTCCTCTTCCTTCTTTCTTTTATAATATCTATATCTGTATCTGTATCTATATCTATCACTTATCTATATCTATCTATATCTATCTATCTATCATCTATCTATCTATCTGGATGTGCTCTTGTCATGGCCTGCGAGACACTTATTATGCACATCTTGATTAATTGTGAGTTTCTGAGCCAAGCATCCCCTGTACAAAGAAGCTTCTCTGATGTTGTCTGAAGGCTACACTAGTCTATGACTATAGAGACACAAATTTAGAAGGCAGTTTGATGGTATGTTAATTTAGCAGAACAATGATAGTTGGTTAATCTCTATGGCTTGTGAACTCCCCAAGCATGGGTTCTTGGCAAGATTTACAGCACCAGACATACATTTACGTTCATGGAGTAGACCTTAAATTCAATCAGAAAGTGGTTTTTGCTACTGTTGTCCCTTCGGGCATATTTTTATGTTCTGGTCATTATTGCAACTGCAGCAGGCTCCACAGTTGGGTAAAACTGTTGATGACTATTTCCCCAGCAGCCTGCATACCTTCTCCTAGAGCTAGGAAAGCTAGCCAGCAGGAAGGAAGCTTCCTGGTCAGTAAGAATTTTATTTCTCCATGTGCTACGATCAGTGTGTATGTTATCTTCAGCTATAGAGTCTTACTAAAGTTCTGGTGGCAACCAAGAGAAATGGCAGTAACCCACATTGTTTTGGGGGTCTCCAGGATACCTCTGACCAACGACTTGGGGGAAGTATCACATTCCCGGCACTGGGCACTTTGATTGGGAGGCCCTCAATTTACTCTGGGAAAATAAATAAATCTAAGGCTGGTCTTGGTGGTTCATGCTTGTAGCTCTAGCACCAAGGGGGCTGAAACAGGAGGATCAGCATGAGTTTGAGAACATACTGACTACATAGTGAGTTCTAGGCAAGCTTGTGTTTTAGAGTGAGACTCTGTTCACAACAATAGGAACTATAGGTTATAAAAAAAAAAAGAATGAGAAAAAAGACTTAAAGAACCACAACGCAAATGAAACAATTAAAGAAGAAGAATAAAAGGAAAGCCAAGAAGGGCTTCATTAAGAATGGACATTAGTAAAATTTCACAGATGATTGTTATTCATAGAATCACTTTACAAAATAGTGTTTATTACATTCAAGTTATCTTTATCATGTACTATAACATATTTGATATAAATTTCTTCCTGGTTATATATTTTTTTCTCTCCTTAACCAATTTTTTTGAAGCTTAAGTCAACATGCTAAAAGATTATAAACTTATTATTTGCTAGTAGTTTTGTAATTTTTTAGTTGTTCATGTTTATTATATGACTTAAGTAAGATAAATTTTCCTTTGGGCAACTGCTGGCAGCCATTTTGGATTTAGCTTAGTCCTTAATATGCAATTAATTCCATTTTTATCACGGTGCTGTAATTGGCAGAGTACGTTCTTATTTGAAACAAACATTTTCCTGCTCTCTTAGGAATGACATATAATGAAATAAAATCCTTATAATTTGCCAAATGTGAAATGACATTTCCATTCTTCTTGCAAACTTTTTTCTTCGTTACTGAGTTAACATCTTGGAATCATGTGAGAAGTTGAAGCAAGTCCGTTTCACTATTCTAAGCAGTACAATCCCAGCATGCAAAATTTGCAAGCAGTATAAAACAATTTTTACATCACTAAATGTAATGAGGTATTTTTAAATATAATTTTCTTTCAACATTCCCATTAGTGTTGAGAATCTAAACTGATGGTTTTTTTTTGTTGTTTGTTTCTTTATTGTGTGAGTTCCATATTTAAGCAGGGTGCATGCTTTTTGTCTGACCATTTAAGTATCTGTTTCCTCCATACTGTTACTGGCTGTGAGAGATGGAATACAAAGTGTTAGAACAAAAGCATCAGCTAGGTACCAAAAAGAAAGCATCAGCTAGGTACAAAATGGCTCTGTTTTTAAAATCTTTCCCTTCTGGGTTAAAATGAAATTTAAAAAGTTTCCTTTAAAATTTATCTGAAATCTGGGTCATAATTATTTTAGCTTATGGAAACAATTGGTAGCTTGCCATCTGAATTGTGTTATGGAGTTCCATTAACCCTGGCATGTTTCCCAAGTTCATCTTCTGTTCCTTAATTACATACACATGTGATATCAATAAAATGAGTGCATAATAAAAGTCTGACTCAACTGAGCCATTTATTCAAACAAATTGTTATTAGTTAAACATCTCCTGTTGCCAAACATGTTTACAGGTGGAGAAAATGGAAATGTAATTTATATAGTGATTGCTGAAGAAAGTGGAAAAACATTTTGTGGAGAACAGTGGATACCTTAATTATAGTTCCTTCTCCAAAGAAGACCCTTACCAGCTGAGGGCTGGGGTGTGATACGCAGCCAGGCATGGCCAGAGTCTGGGATAGAGGCTACAGTGTGAGTGTGGCATACTCACAGAACAAGGCCAGTTGTGTTGGGGAGACAAGAGAATCAAATTAGAATGCTTGTTTCAATTGTTTCTCAATTGAAAGACAGTCCAAATAAACTACATATCAGTTACTCAACTAATGAGCTAGTATGTATGCTGAACTCACGTTTCATCGAGCATGTCCCTCAGAAGAAATTGAAGTTTATAAAATAGTCTTTAGTTTACAAATTATAGGAATGACAGGTGAAAGGTTCTTTCAAAAATAATCACTGTACAATATCAAAAACCTATAGAAAAGAGTAAAGAGTAAAAATGCTTATTGTGCATCATGTTGAAGAGATGACTTGTCCATGACTTAATCTCATTTCTTGAGAAGCCTTCTTTCTGCTCTCCATCATCCTTGCCACTTTCCCTGTGCTTGATTCTGCCAGCCTCTGTATTAGCTGCTGACCTATGGTAACTCCCATTTCGTTGATTTCAAGTTACACAGTTTTATTCGCTGAGTGCCTAGTTATTTTTAAATTATGTATTAAGTATTATATTTCTTTTATTCTCTTTTCTTTTTAACTGTCTTTCCCCAAAATGTTGCAGATAAGTTACAAGAAGAATCATGACCATCAAGAAAAACTGTTTCTCTGGGCCTAAAGGTCTTTCAAGGTTATTCTGAGATTATTTTTCTAAATTTTTCAGATTATAATTACATCATTTCCTCTTTCTTTTCTTCCCTCTCAAGCCTTCCATATATCTCTCCTTGCTCCTTTTCAAATTCATAGCCTCTTTTTCATGTTGGTAAATGCATATATATAATATGCATATATGGATATACATATATATTCCTAAATATAACTTGCTCAATCTGTATAATGTTACTTATATGTACTTTTTTTTACGTGTGTGGGTGTCTTGCCCGCATTTATGTCTATCCATCATGTATATCCCTGGTGCTGCAGAGGCCAAAGGATGTTGTTGGATGCCCTGAAACTGGAATTACAGAAGATTGTGAGCTTCCATGTGGATTCTGAGAATCAAACCTGGGTACTGTGGAAGAACAATCAGTGCTCTTACCTGCTGAGCCATCTTTCCAGCCCTAAGATGTCTTTATTTAGAGAAAATTTGTATTTATAACAAGTAGATGCCTTAAGGCGTGACAATCATAGCTAACTAAAACAGTGTACACAGCAGCATAATTAAGAGCTATAGGTTTCCTGTGGCTGAAGAGTTTCACCCTTGGCAAATCTCATCTAAATTATGGAGACCGACCATGGCTTTCCTCATTTTCTAGTTGTGACTGGACTCCAATACCTGTTCTACTAGCATAGAATGTCTGCAAAGAGCACTGTGCCTCCTGTCTGCCACTTGGGAGTACCTCCTGTAATGACCAAAAGCCTATGGAGGCCATAAACCTGAAATACCTAGAACGTTGTTGTCTCTCTGATCATTTGCTTTCTTCTTTGCTTCTCGTTACACAAAGGTTTCAGTATTGTCTTAGTCTCCCCCTGTGTCAGTGCACATTATAAACAGTGTTCTCCACTTGTTTCTATTTTCCTTGGTGGTATAATTGGCATAGGTTAAATTTTGGTTTTTACATTTGGCTTATACTATACATCTTACATGTCTATAAACATGCATTCCTATTATCAAAATCTACTCTAGCAACTAGGTATACAATTTTTTGTCATTGTGAAGTTTATGATATGTTTATATGATTTAGTTATATTATAAACGTGTGTTAATCGGATGAAATATCACAAAGTGTTAAGTGTAATGAATAGTAGAGCAGTAGAGGAAAAGAAAGGATCTGCAAGAGCATAACCAGCTGCCATTTGATTTCCTGACAATCTCAGAATATAGATAAGCATTCACAGAAAAGGAGGCTCAAAGACTGTAGATGTTTTTTACCATAGCCATAGATTGAGTTGATAATTAAAAACTGGCAGGAGTTAGGACTTATGTATATTTTTATCCTTAACATTTCATTACTTTTCTGGCTTTGAAGATAATTACTGTGGGGAGTAAACATTTTACATGTAAAATGCTCCTATTATCTACTGAAAACTGTGATCAATTAACTGTAATATAGGGTATGAAAAAAATCACTATTAATTTTACTATTAATTAGTAACCTTGATGTAAGTTAAGATGAAGGATTCATAGGAAAAAAGGGAGAAAGGAAGATATGACTTCAAATATGGCTTTATCACTCAGCTAAATCACCATTAAAATGTTATGTCAAACTCTTCAGTCTTACTTAGCTGGAAAGTAATGCTACCTACTTCCACAGGTAGAGATATTGACAAGATGAATTATATTAGAGAAAACACAAAAGTAACACCTATGTAATAAAGAATAAATATATAAACACAACCTGCTGAGTACATTTAGTGTTGGCTGACACATATATGTTATTAATGTTGACCACTAGGTAAAGATTAACTAATTATGAGTCTCATTCCTGTAGAAGACTGGTTCTCCCTCTCAGCAGTCATTAATTGCCTGTAGCTCTTTATTTTGGGGTTGAGACCCATTAGATCTCCACATCCATGTAAACTATTGATATTATTGAGATCTTGTTTAGGCAACCATATTGTTGAGAGTTTATGGGAATAGTTTATACCTATCACATATAGATGACACAACCTTGTAGCAGATATCCTGATCCTCTTGATTCTTAGAATCCTTATGCCTTTTATTACCCGAGCTTTATATGTAGAGGTCATGTTGTTCATGTATTGTTTGGCACTGGGCACCCATCAGGCAGTGATTCTCTGAATTTTAACCTATTTTAACCTATTTATGGCTTTCAGTAATGGTCTCTGTTTGCTGTAAAATAAAGCTTCTTTGATGAAATGTGAGAGCTACATTTATCTGTGAGTATAAGAATAAGTATTAAGGATGCAGTTAGAAATTATGCCAGTCTGGAAAAGTGGTATAGAAGATTCTCTTCTAGGGTCCATGGCCTAGCCACCCATGGGTATTGGATGGGTTCACAGTATGAGGCATAAACTATCTTCTATTGAGTGTGTCTTCAGTTCAATTAGACAGGTGTTGGTTAACCCCAAGAAAAAAAATTGCCCCTATTGTACTTTTGGAGTTCTGATCATTCTTGTAGTTCATAGGTATCACAGCTGAGTAGAATTCGTTATTACTTTTCTCACTTGGCAGCCTGCAAGGCACTTCTCATCACTATGAAAGTTAGTCCTCAGGGTAGAGACTTCTGGGTCAGATTCAGCTTGATTCCCCCTCTTCCTAGTCCTGTGTCTTAAGTACACGGTATTTTCAGCAGTAGGGACTTACCTTCAAATCGTGGGATTTGGTTAAAGGCAATGGCAATATCATATATTGTTTTTGATGTCACTTGAGCTTCCCTGAGCAACAACTCAAAGGGAGATGTCTCATACCTGGTACAGGTGTTTTTGTTAGATAGTCTGTGGATGTCAAGGGGAACCTCTCGTGGCATAACTTTACTTAATTATATATAAATAATATGCAATTTTGGGGAAACACAAAATAGTATGATTCCTTATGACTTCTTCAAACATTCTTAGTGTTATCTATTGGTCCTCCATCTCTCCCATGATACTTCATTTCTAATTTCAAGTTAGGACTCCCTCCCCCTGCTGCATTTTGTCATTTTCCACTTTCATAGCCCCTGTGTCCTGCTAGTACTCTCTCTAGTGTACTCCTCTACCCTCCATGTTTCTTTTTCACTCTCTTGTTTCTGAACTTACTTCAGGTTATATACTCACGTGTGAAGATTTTGAGCTAGGAACTACACATGAGAGAGAACACGTGATAGCAAGTCTGGGTTACTCATTCAGTATAATATTTTCTAATTGCATCAGTTTACTCGAAAATTTCATGATTTAACTTTGTTTTTGTTTTAAATAGTATTCTACTGTGGGTATGTACTACATTACCCATTCATGAGGCCATTTAGGTTGTTTCTATTTCTTAGCTAATGTGAATAAATCAGCAATGAACATTACTGAGTGTAGAATGTTGAATCCTTTTGGCTCAGGTCATGATATAGCTGGATTATATGGGAGATGTATTTTTATCTCTTTTGAGAGTATATGTAAATATCTTGGGTTAAAATATTAATTTAAATATAAGTTCTGTGAGTTGCTCTATCAAATTATTGAAACTCAGAGAGCAGTGAGAACCCCTAAATTGGTAGGCACTTGTCATAAGTTAGAATGGACTGGAAAATGAATGATCTTGTACTGTCTGAAGTGGAGATTGTCTTGGTGTAATACTATCCCATTCACCTGTCAAGTTTGGCTCAACAGTGAGTGGGTAGTTGGTATCTGTAAAAAGTCATGGAAATCACCTATGCAATGTGCAGTAAATAGTAGGTGTTAACTTGATTATTATTGTCATTTTAGTGAAATCATTGTCATTTTAATGAAATATCAATGTGGTCAGAATGGAAGCCCAGATACTGCCTCATATGAAGAATTTAAGTTTATAAATATATACAAGTTCATGAATAATCAGTGAATTTGGTGAAAAGTAATTTCCTTATAGTTAAAATGAATATGTATTGAGTACTTTTACAGCTGTATTTCTTTGTGATTTGAGTGACTGATGTTTGAAAAGTGCTCTTTCATTGTGTGATTCAATACTGTTAACAACAATACTTCCTGGATTGCCTCCTTGTAGTCTGTATTTTAAAAGCCTTTATTTAAATTCACTTCAAGCCCTTAACATTTGCTGAAGGTATTCTCTGAGTTAAGCATAATACTTAGACAGAGATATAAAGTCAAATAAGACAAGATCTCTTCACTCCAGGGCTCATTATCTAGCAGGAGAGGCAGGCATAATAATGAACATCTCTCAGAAGGTGGACTGTAATAAGTGTTTTCACAGAGTTGCAATCAAAATATCATGGGAAGATAGGGAATGAAAATAATGTTAGACATTCAACTCTTAACACAGACTTATTCATGATACAATGTGAATATGCGTGAAACTCTCGAAGTCACTCCTGGGGAGTTTTTTTCTTTTACAAGCATAGCACATCCTTTCGGTCTCACACCATGGTTTACCAGCCTGTGGTTCTTAGGTAGTCTGTGGTGCTGGAAATTGTTTATCCTTACATTTATTGTTAGCTACGTCAAAAAAACTTTGGGTAGATAGATATTTATTCCAAATTATATTTTGTAAGCATCATTTCTCTACCAATACTAGAGGAAAACAATGTTTAATGCTGAGAGAAACATCATCATACCAATTATTTTTTAGTGTTTAGTCATTGGCTCATTTGACTCTGAAAGTATATTTAAATATTTTGATCTTTGTTTATGAGATTCTGGCTTAAAATGGAATATACTGAAGTTGAGAACTGGGGTGGAGGATCAAAATCTACAGTGTTTTGAGTGTGTGTACGTGTGCGTGTTTATATGCAATCAGGGAAATCTACAAATCTAGAATAAAATGTCTGATTTTTGGCCATTCTGAACATACTCAACAATATCAACAAATTTCTGAAGAATGTTGGCAGTTTATTGTTGGCACAAAACAGAAATGTGAGATGGTGGCTTTTTAGGCTATTAAATACTGGATGTCTATATAAACCTTGTGTTGATTAGGGTTTTTTTTTTTTTTTTTGTTTTTTTTTTTTTTTTTTTTTTTTTTTTGGTCAATGTGACACAGCTAGAGTAATCTAAAAAGAAGGAACCTCAAATGAGAAAATGCCCCCCTCAGACTGTCCTGTAGGCAAGCCTGTGGTACATCTTCTTTATTTATGATTGATGAGAGAGGGCCTGGCCCGCTGTGGGTGCTGGTATCCTGAAAAAGTAGTCCTAGGTGGTATAAGAAACCAGACTGAGCAATCCATGAGTGAACAATCCGAACAGCAGAAGTCATGCATTGTCACTGCTTCAGTTCCTGCCTCCAGATTCCTACTCTACTTGAGTTCCTCCTCCCACTGCATGCCATAGTAAACTATACACTGTTAGTTGAAATAAAGCCTTTCATCCATTTGTTACTTTTAGTAACTTTTGTGATGTTTGATCACAACAGTAGAGAGGAAGTTAAGATAACCCTCAAATTCGTATGTTGACACCCTAATTCCCAAAGTCAAAGATTAGTGTCCTAATAAGAAGAAAGGAGCATCTCTCCCCACTCTGTCTGACTGTCCTTCCTGCTACGTCCTTCCCTCCTTCTCCCTACTTTCATTCTTCATTCTTTTTCACAGACTTATGCTAACCAAGGAAATAACCTTCACCCTACACTGATGTCTTTGATTTCTCAGATTTTAGAACAAATTTCTGTTATTCAAGCTCCTCAGTCTATGATATGTTATTAAAGTAGCCTGGACCTACTAAGGCATGTAGCATAAAACAGTTGGATTTTTCTTTACCTTTCTACCCCTGTCTTTCAGAAGCATTGTACTCACATCTTTCTTGTTTCTTTATGCATTTTCCCTACATAGTAAGAAGAGCTTTTAACAGTGTTACTTATCACTTTTATTGTGTATCTGTTTATAATACTTTTTGTATTTTGATTTGCTCAATGAAAACTTACCTATGTCTCAAGGCCTATATGATGAACTAGACTCAAAGAAAAATTCCTTGTTACATCTCTTAATCATCACTGCAATAGACAACTGACAAAATGGTACCTAGTGGTACCCACCTCCTGCTATTCACACATTGTATAAAAGAAAAAAATCCCTTGACACTGAGCTATTGACTGTTTTTAACAGATGGAATATAGCAATAGTGTTGGGAAATCACCTTGAGATTAAATTATATAAGGTTGAAATTACCCTATCCTTTTCCCACTAAAGTTTTATTCAATTCTGGCAGGTTCTTTGCAGTGTAGAGACCTTTACTGGGAGAAAGTGCTGGAAAATCTGTTTCAACTGTTCAATGTGCTAGACTTCTTTAGCTCCTTGGGTTTTATGTGTACTTGGAGAAGATAGTGTTATTCTAGTTTTTGTTAATGTTTTCAAGTTTTCTCTTGTTGCTGTCCAGAACTATTGTCTATTTTTGGGTTTTCCCATTTTCAGATTTACCAGATGTTCTTGTTCCTTCTGCTTCTTCCTCCAACATCAAAATCATGAAGATCTGTGACAATTGACAGCTTTGCACATTTACTTGTACTTTAACAAGCATACTTGTTCCCTTTTGTAACTATAGTCCCAAATCCTTAGTTTTACATCTTGGGAATCCTGATAGACCCAAAAATCACCAGCCAGAAAAATTATAGCTGCCAACAGTGAAGAGTTCTCTACTGGTTTTATCTTTTAGTGCAAGTCCTCTGGTTTTATCCCAGAGAACCAAACTTGTCCCTCCTCTGTATCTATTTGTTTCCAAAGTTGAAACTATCCCCAAGTTCTAGACCTGGGTAAATGTTTCAATACATTGTTTCCTTTTGGAAGGAAACAAAACAAAAAAACAAAACAAAACTCATGTATTTCAATAGTAATGGGTTCAATGGGAAATATAAGATACCCACAGAGCTTAAGAATTTGCTATTACTATGTAAAAAAAGCCAAATTTTATTTTTGAGAAAATGTGAATTATTTGACCATAATATGGACTTCAGGCTCCAAGAAGAGCCAAATAAAGGGAAAAATAGTTATCAAGTCACCACAATCTTATTGTGTCCTCCTGGTCAAGCTGTGCCTAAAGAAAATATACTTCTTAGGGTTTTCAGTTATCTGAACCTATATATAACCCATAAGTAAATTTGACTGTTTTTCTTTCACTTGTAATTGAGATAATCACAAATGATTCATATCATTATAATTTGATCTTTCCTCACTATAGGTCACAGAAGGACATGTGAAGGTTTTTACATAAGGCAAGACTAGAAGCAACTAGTAATGATCTTTGACTGCCAGTAATGATCTTTGGTTTTGAAGCATTATTTTTAAATCAAACATATTTCTTTATTTGTGCAATGAAGGAGAAATTGGAGAAAGGAGAAATGGCAAGGCAAACTGCATGCTTGACTGAGTTTGAGTGAGGAAAAGCCTAAACAAATTAGGTGTTCACTTCTCATCTGGCCTAAAGTTTAGAATGATAGAGCCTGAGAGAGCCTCTCCGTTGATACAGCATGTTCCTATGAAGGATGTCCTGTTGTGTTTCAGAGGGAATTTGGACTTTTGGAGATATTCTGATTATCTTAATACAGCCACATCACCTTGAACCACTCTTTGGCCTCTACTTTTTCAACAGTAATGGTAGCTCATACTCAGTGAGCATTTATAATGATCTAGCCTCTGAGATGCCTTTTTCTTGTGTGAAATAATTTGTATAAACATAAGGAAATATTCAAAATGTAGGTACTATTATATTTTGTCTGTTTTCATCTAGGACAGAAAAGAGAAGCTTAGAAAAATGAAATGCAATTTTATCAATATTTAGCTTCTATGGGGAAGGCTCAGAATCTGAGTCCAAGCCTCCCTGGCCCGAAGCCTGTGCTTGTAACCATATTGTAATGTGCCTTAATCTTTACCTATAGCAAGGGAGATGTGTGAACAATATACCTACACAGGTTCCGGGGAGGCTCAGTGAGGAAAATGGGGTGCATAAGGTACCCCAAGCTAAGTATTCTGTCTTCCCCTAAATTATAGAGTGTATTTATGTTAGCACACAAGTATTGATAAAAGGTTTCCTCATTCCAATACTCACAAATGTCCTGAGCTCTTAGATGTTATGGTATGCTAGGTTTGAAGAAGTCCTACAAGACACAGTAGAGAGCTGTTTAGCAGGAAGCTTCAAAACCTGAACAGCACTAATGCGATGCTACCCTAGATCCATACTTGCTTTTCCTACTGCCAAAGCTCTTCTTCAGACTCTTTGGCCTTCATCTGATGATCAAAGAAACTGGCTTCTCTGTTATGGCTCCACTGATACTCTATTTTCCATGTGAACGCTCTCCACCTCTAAAACCCTCTGTTTTCACTTGCTTATATAAAAGGCTTTGTTGGTCTACGAAACTCAGAGTTAGAATTAGTGTCAAACAGAACCCAGTCTTATTTCTTTGAAGTCAAGAAAAGCTAAAGCTCCCAACACTCTAAGGAGACATAGAGGAAATTGATATATTCTAAATGTTTAATGCAACGCCGGAAGGAAAGATGACTATAACAGCTGTTTCTGTAATGAAGGTGGAATGCTCACATCCTGTCACATCATGTGAAAGTACTCCTAGAACTGAAAAGCGACACAGAAATGTAAAGAAGTGTCCAGGCACATCTCAAGACTTAGTGCATCCAGATTTAGTGACTTTTTTCTCAATTTCTTCATCCATCCAAATTCTAGGAATTGTGTTGGACATATAACAGGAACACATGCCTTATGCTTAGTTTAGAGTCCTTAGTAATTCTTCAACTGTGCATATTGGCTAACAAATATACAGCATCAGAAAATACTCAGTAGTGCAGTAACATTTTACACACATTAACTTCTTGCTTCTTTAGCAAATTACTTGTTAGACTAATGGTCCAAAAAGCACTAATAGTTTCACATTCATAGTTTTATTTAGAGAGCATGAAGTGCTATATTTAAAAGGAAACATTGAATCACAAAAATATAAGAAATGAGATATCAATTTTTACAACAGATGTTAAAAATAGAATGATCAAATGTAAATTATAATAAGTATTCATAAGCCATGATTCATTTCTCTCATGTGATAAGAAACTGATATGTCTCCATGACAACAGTGAAACTGCCATCTAGGAGTGGACAATTGTGTTTACGTTTTATGGTCATATGATTCCAGAAACATAGGTAAAAATGAGAAAGATGCTGAATGGTCTGCCTGTTATGTCATTCAATGGAACAAATGCAGCAGCAGCAGCAGCAGCAGTAACAACAACAACAAAAACAGTTGAAGAATGAAGGAAAGATTTTTCTGGTCCTAAAAATCCATGGTTTCGAGTTAAAAAAGTAAAACAAGACTTCATTCATGGATGAGGGGAAGTTTTCCACAATCACAAATGGGGCTTCTCTCAAGTATGTGGGGCACAGCAGGAAGACACAACAATGATGGGTAAAATTTTTAACAGCTAACAACAGAGCTTCAACTCTATCCTGTAATACCAAAGATGAGTTTTACAGTCTGAGGGCTGCTGATTTGGTTTAGGAAAGAAAGACAAGGGGGAAAGCAGTTGCATTTAAGATAGATTGACATATTGGCACACAGGTGTTAGGTAACAAGGTAACACAGCATGGACAGGTTTTGTGATAAAATCTTTAAGGTTTTCCCAGAGGTTTCCTCTGGGAAAGAGGTTTGTGGTGGGCTTGAGGATTACATGGCATGTAGCAGTGTCTAGTTCCTGCAAGGAAGCTTTTAGGAGAAACAAATATAGGAGGAACAGTGACAGCTAGGAGGGGGTAGATGCAGGCATGTGGAATAGCAGGATCAGGGGCCAGTGTGCTTCCCAGCCAACAGCATTGAACTTGAAAATCTTCCAAAGCCCCTTCTCTGGAAGGTAACAATTCAGAAAGAGCACCAACTGGGTGTGTGTGTGTGTGTGTGTGTGGCCTTCAGTTCTACTGGAAATTTTGAAAGCACTTCGAGTTGACAGCAGTCTGAATGAAGAGGTGCTCACCTCAATCTCTGCATCTTATTTCCTTCCCCACATCACTAACAAAATGTAGAATGTTGCCCCAAACCTTATTGCTATCACAAAATCTGGATAGTTTAAAATATTTTTTCCTTCTTAATAGCAGTAAAGTATATTTATTGGGCTAAATTATAATTTGTTCAAGTGTTAATCACCATTACTTAAAAACATAAAATAAGGCTAGAAAATTTACACTAAAGTACTGCTCAAGGTACCTGTTTCCTCTTAATCTTTCCTGCTTTTATTTCTGAACCAGCATACTCCATTGTTCTTGCTATCCTCAGTATGAACTTCTGTGGATCAATTTCTGAGACAATTTCTGTGGTTTTCTAGTTGGAAAGAATATTGACTTCACTGTGCAGGATGAAGAGGAGGACAATAAGAAGGTCTGATTATTCCATATGGATTGTTAGGCAATTTCCAACAACTCAAGTGAGCTTAGAAATAAACACTTTTCCACTCAAGCCTCCATGTGTGACCTCAGTCCTGGATGACAGCTTAATTAGAGTTCTGCAGAAGAACCTGCTAAGACTGCCTTAACTTTTGACCCATCGTCACTGCAATGTAATGATTTTTTGCTGTTTTACATTGCTAAATCTGTAGATGGGAACAGACAACTAATACAAAGAGCAGAAGATAAGTGAATAACTAAGCAGGTGAACAAGCAGAGAAGCATAGCTTGGACTGGGTTAAAATGTATGATAAAGCAAATAGGAAAATTATTGTAGTTGAGACATTGACTACTTTAGATGGTACAATCAAGAAGGTCTGCCTTGAGAAAGATAAGTTTATTAAAACTCAAAGAATGAAAGGAAGCTGGCAACTGTGAAGCAGAATAAAGAATAAAAAGATGGTTTGGCAGAGAAAATATTTAATGTAAATTCCCCAAGATAAGAGAGACTGACATTGCTTGGGAGGCTAGGAACTTGAGGATGGATGGCCCAGGGACCTAGGGTTGAAGCAAACATGACTAGCAAAAAACCAAAAAAACCAAAACAACAACAACAAAAACCAATGAAATTATTTCTAATGATATTCTGTTATACTCATAGATCAGTGCCTAGCCCAATTGTCACTATAGAGGCTTTCTCTGGCAGCTAATGGGAACAGATGCAGAGACTTATAGCCAAACATTAGGTGGAGAGAGAGTCCAAATTGGCAATCGCTAATTGAATTTCTCCCTTTAGAGCTTGGGGAACCCCACAGAAGAGGGGGAAGAATGATTATAGGAACCAGAGGAGTGGAGGACACCAGGATAACATGGACCACAAAATTACCTCAACAGGGCTCATAAGGGCTCACAGAGACTGAGGCAGACATCACAGAGCATAGGTATTCACTAGGCTCTTCTGCATGCATATATGTTATAACTGTTAGCTTGGTGCTTTTGTGGGACTCTAACAGTTTTTGTGAGTGTGTTTCTTACTCTTCTGCTTGGGATCAAACTCTTGGGATCGTTTACTTCCTACTCGGTTGCCTTGTCCAGCTTTGATATGAGAGTTTGTGCCTAGTCTTTCTGTATTTTGTTGTGTTATGTTTGGTTGATATCCCTGGGAGGGATATCTCTTCAGAAAGAGAAACAGAGAGGGAGGGAAACTTGGGGAGAAGGGAAGTGGTAGGGTACTGGGAGGAGTGGAGGGAGGGGAAACTGAGGAATAGAAGAAAAATTAATAATAATAAAAGTCCTTAAGGGTTTCTGTGCAAGCTGTGGACTCAAGACGATGATGGGATCCACACTGGGGTGAAGATTCCCTGGTATTTATGGATTTTCACATTTCCCAGTGGCTTAGAGAAAGCTGAAGACACAGATTGTGGACTAGACCTGAACTGTGGTAAGGACTGCTATTGTATGAAGAGTTTCACATACCTTAGAGAAAGCTTCAGACCCAGGCAGGAGTCCAAGTTGACACTTAGAATGAATGAAGAGGCAGCATTCAGAAGAGGAGGGAATCTTTA
The DNA here is from genome assembly GCA_026225945.1 of Cricetomys ansorgei. NCBI lineage: Eukaryota > Metazoa > Chordata > Mammalia > Rodentia > Nesomyidae > Cricetomys > Cricetomys ansorgei. Next base: position 20,250,212 of record JAMJFZ010000239.1, read on the forward strand.
CTAGCTATTCATCTGACAGAGGATTAATGTCTAGAATGCATAAAAAAGCTCAAATCTAAACTAACCATTATGAGAAAGGACAACCCAATTAAAAATAGGCCATGGAACTTAACAGAAAATTTTTGAAAGAAGAAATGCAACTGGCTAGGAAATAGTTAAAAACATGTTCATCATCCTTAACCATTAGGGAAACAGAGACTAAAATTACTTAGCTATTCCGTTTGACCCTAGTTAGAATGGCCATCATCAGTATAGGAAATAAAATAATGACTCAAAGAGACCAGTGACAATGAAGCAGTTTTTAATACAAAAATTTGCAGAGAGAGAGAGAGAGATGAAAGGAGAAAAGGCAAAAATGACTGGCATGGTGATTGGAGAGAAACTCCTGTCTTCTTCATAGGTCAGGATGAATCCGTTCCCCTGATTCCCCATCTTACTGGTTTAGGACACAAAGCCTCATCTAATGGATAGTTGTGTGGCTTGAGACAGCCCTCTTTTCTAATCCTTGGCTAAGTTACTTATCAGACAACCCCTACCTTTCTAAAATCTAACTTCTACAAGCAGGCACCAGCTGGCAGCTAGTGAGAGGTGGGCTTAGTGTCTCCTACTTTTCATAACTGTGATGAACTTCATGTGTTCCTCATACTGAACACGCACTGTAATAGTTTATTTCTTAAATCAGCGATACAAATTACAACAAATGCTGGTGAGACTACAGGAAACGGAAAGTACTTCTGTGCAGTTGTTGGGAGTGACAGTCGGAGAAGTTGGGAGGTGTGCTGTGAAATGCAGTCTTGGGGACACGACGTGGCTATCACACACATGAATTCACAGTACCTGTTGTTACTTGCAAGCGATCAAGCCAGACAAAATCCAGCACAGTTGGGGTGGATGATCACCAGGCCTCACTCCTTTCTGAAGAGCTATTTGCAGTTAATAGTTTCTGGGAGAGGAGGAATCATACATTTTTTTTTTCTTTAGGATGTGGCCATTAATAGGATTCCTGTGCTTCAATGGTTTTCCGCATACAATGCACATATGGACAGCACTAACTGGATTTAGTGGGGTATAAAAAGAAAAAAGACGTGAAGTTGGAAGGGGAGACAGGTAGGGGGGAATATGGGAGGAATTGTAGGAGGCAAATTGGGATAGATATAATCACATTCCATTATATGCATGCATAAAATTCTCAAGAATAGAGAAAAATAAACACCTTGACATGTTGGAGGGCCAAAAGCAGGCTACTGAATAAGGAAAAGGGAAGGGGAGTAGTAGGATGGAGGGGTTGTGGGCAACAGTCGGGAATGCTGATACCATTGGTAGTGCACAGGAAACCCTGAAAGTTTCCTAGTGGGGTGTGATGTGATGTGCACTACAGTTATCCTGTGAGTAATGGTTCAGAGTTAGAGACTGAGGTCAGGCAAGAATGCAAGTGTACACTCACCTATCAGATGATTATAGATGAGAATTGGAGACCTGAAGAGAAGAACAAGCATAACTGTGGACATGAATGCCAAGGGAAAGTATAATTTCTCGCTGTTTCTAAGGTTGTTCCTGGTCTGGCTCTATCTTCAGCTCTCAAGCATCTCTGTAGTGAACTGCATACTGCACTGCTGCCAAGTTATTGAAATCTTGACTGTTCCCCGACCCTATTCTCACTCCCCCTCTCCTCTATTTTCTCCTCTGTGTGTTTTGTGACACATATGTTGCTCTTCATTTCAATGCCCCAATCTGCACATCTTTCAGGTCCCTTGATGCCTACTGTCTCTATCTGTCAGTCTTGTGTCTTCTTAAAACATCCTGGCCTGGTGAAATAACAGCAAGAAAGGGAACACGATTAAAGGGATAAAGAAAAAAAAAAGAAAGTCACCTTGTGAAATATTATTCCAGTAAGAATTGATATTCAAGTCATCTTTTTTGGATTTGTCAATTTCTTTGTTATTCTACCCCTTCTGCTTATGATGAATTCTAAGTACCCTCATTTATTACCTTCAATAAGAAGCTGGGAAAGCTGGAACAACATCTCTGCCAAAACAAAGATGAAGGATGCCCTGTAATTGATCACATTTACATTCCTAGAAAGAGCACATTTGCAATTTAGTCTGGCCTCTAGAACATGAGAAGTGAAAAGAATAAACAACTCACGCACTTCTACAAGAGGTATTTGGGACTTTTTTTTTCTCAACACATTTTGGGATTTTATAAGCACATAAAAACATACTTAATGTGTGTGTTTATATCTAATCAGATAAATAGATTTAAAATATTTTAAATAGGCCATAATATGGCCATGTATTTAAAACTAACATTTCTATAAGCATGAAAAATATTTTTAGATGTATCCATTGTAGTTGGATTGATCTCTGTATTGTACCCAGTTGGGGTTATGGGCAATAGTCTCCATTTGCTGTAAAAGAAGCTTCTTTGATGAATGGCATAAGCATCACCATGGTTACACTTCTTTGTGGGTATAAGGATAAGAGTTAGAATGTAGTTAGATATCATGATGGCCTAGGAAAGTGGTGGTAGTCGATTCTCTTTTAAGGTCCATGAACTCATTAGCCCTGAGAAATTTGCTAAATCACAACTCCTGTATCTATGGCTCCGGCAACAACATGGAAGAGGGGGCAGGCAGACTGCAAAAACCAAAATATCAGTGTATCTGCTGGAAAACAGTTTCTTATAGAAAGGACTGTATATAGGAGACCTGAATAATGGCAATATCAATGAGGAAGGGGAAAATATCTCATGTGGTTCCACCCCCAGACAAAGAACTACATGCAACTAATGAGTGTAGAGAGATAGGATAATCCTCTCCCAGGGATGATCCTGTTAACTGGTTATCTAATTAAAAGGGGCCAGCCCCAAAACCACACACACAAACAACAAAAACAGACGTAGTAGGTTGTATTTATACATTTATACATACATGTAAATATAGCCCCTGTATATATGTGTGTGTATATGTATATATGTATACATACATACATACATATATACATGTATGCATACACACACACACACACACATATATACATCAATATCAATACTAATCAAAGATAAAGAGGCTATTAATATGAGGGAATATGGAAGGAAGGAGTTCAAGGGAGTAGACTTAGGAGGAGCTGTAGGGAGGAAAGGGAATGACAAGGGGATATAATTGTATTTTAAATAAAATGAATACAAGTAATTATGTGGATGTTGTGTATCTGAGTGTGAGTATGTGTACAGGAGTGCATATGTCCAAGGAGGACAATCTCCTGGATCCTGAAGTTACAGGTGGTTGTGGACCACCTGATTTGGATACTGGGATCCAAATTTAGGTCCTCAGAAAGAGTAGTATAAACTCTTAACCACTGAGCCATTTCTGCAGCCACTCTCTCTGTCTTTTCAACATTGAATTTTATGGTAGAAGTGCTCAGTCATGTGGGTAGTCATTCTGCCATAGTGAACTGAGCATGCTTTCTTTGGACAGAAAATTCCTCCCTCTTAATTATGCTACCCAGTCTCACCTGTTCCATGAACTCCAACAGTACAGGGTCACTCATTATTTCCTCTTATGTATCATGCCTGTCATATTTAAAACTGACCTGTTAATCCAATTTCTCCTGCAGATTGCTCACTCAGTGAACGAAGAGGGATTTTCATTTTCTATTTCTTTTTCTTCCTTCATTTCTTTTTAATTTTTTGCTAGAATATGTAAACTATTTTTATTATTATTTTTATTGAAAATAGATTTGTCTCTCATACAATACATCCTGACCACCATTTTCCCTCCCTCCACTCCTCCCATATCCTCCCCACCTCCCCTCTTTCCCAGATCCACTCTCTCCATTTCCTTTCAGAAAAGAACATGCCTCCTAGAGATATCAGCCAAACACAACAGAACAAGATAAGAAGACAAGGCAAAAGCCCATATATCTAGGCTTGATGAAGCAACCCAGTAGGAAGAAAAGGGTCCAAAGAACAGGCAAATAACTCCCATTGTTAGGAGTCCCACCAAAACACCAAGCCCTGAAATATACAAGAAGACCCAGTGGAGACCCATGCAGGCTCTGTCTTTGCTGCTTCAGTCTCTGTGAGCACATTTGAGCCCTGCTTGGTTAATTCAGTAGACTGTGTTACCCTGGTCTCCTCAATCCCCTCTGGCTCCTAGAATCTTTTTCCCCCTCTTGCATGGGGTTCCCTAAGCTCTGAAAAGATACAAAATTGTTGGAGAAGTTCATTTCTAGTTATGTTTATAGTAATTGTTTTGTACATTGGTGGGGAAAGGGCTACCTAAGCCTTGGCAGTTTGCATTATATGCAGGTGTTGGCCTTATGTAAAATATGTTTGATTGCTCATGATACATGCTCAGCACTCTGGGAGACCCATTGTGGAAAAGCAAAGTTGCTATGAAGGAATTCTTGTGTCACTCTCTCCCACAGTCTCTGGAAACAAGGAGAGAACACTTCTCTTACTCCTTGAGTTCCTCTACCATAAAAGTAATATAGCTAAGCTTCTAAAGGATTATGGGATGAGACTAGGCTAGAGGTTTCCTTCATTAAGTAAATAGGCCTTTGGATGAGAAGGAAGAGTTTGTTTATCAATGAAATACCTGAAGAGATTCTGTATCAATAAAAATCCCTGAGATCAGATGATTGGGGTTCTACTGTCCAGTATGATGCTTGCCATAACAAGTTGTTCTCTCTGCTGAGGTTTGGTAGGGTTTGAATCTATGAAATGTTTCCTTGTCTTTTTTGGTGAACTACACAATAGCTATCGGGTATACAAAAATGGAGACCTTCAATTTAGTTCTGTCTTCTTATAATTTATGGCTATATGTCTCTGTCAGCAGAGACACCTGCTCCCATCTGCTGGCTGAGGAAGGCTCTCGGTTGATAATTGGGAAAGACACCAATCTATAAGTACAGCAGAATATCATTAGGAATCATTTCATTGATATTTTTTGGCAAGTTGTGTTTGGTACACACCTTGGTCTCTTGGCTATCCAGGCAGTGTTGGGTATAGGCTCCCTCTCCTGGAGGGTCCTTGAGTTAAGGCAATCATTGCTTGGCCACTCCCAACAAATTCTGTGCCACCATTGCCCCAGCACATCTTGCAGGCAGGACAGATTGTAGGTCAGAGGTTTTGTGGGTAAGTTGGTATACCAGTCTCATAACTAGAAGTCTTGCCTGGTTACAAAAAATGGCCAGTTCAGGATGTGTATCTCCCATTACTCCTCCCTAGGGTCACCCTTCTAGATTTCTTTATGTTTCCACTGAACTAGGTTTCCACTTTGTCCCTCAAATATCCCCAGTTAGTCATCTTTTCACATACTTTTTCCTTCCAGCTCTCCGCCAACAACTGATCCCTCCCACTTTCATCCCAACCCACCCCAGTGCACCTGCAAAATCTACTCTATTTCCCCTTCCCAGGGAGATCCACGTATGCCCCACTCCACAGAACCTTCCTTGTTTTCTAGCCTCTCTGGATTTATGAATTGTGGCGTGATTGTCATTACCTAACAGCAATATCCACTTAGAAGTGAACACATACCACGCTTGTCTTTCTGGGCCTGAGTTACCTTACTCAGGATGATTTTTATCTAGTTCCATCCATTTGCCTGAACATTTCATGATGCCATTTTTTAACTGTGGAGTAATATTCCATTGTGTAAATGTACCACATTTTTTCTTTATCCATCCTTTAGATGAGGGACATTTATATTATTTCTAGTTTCTGTCTATTATGAATAAAGCCACTATGAATATAGTTGAGCAAGTGTGCCTGTGGTAGGATGGAGAGCCCTTTGGGCATGTGCCTAAGAGTTGGTATAGCTCGATGAAGTAGATCGATTTCCAATTTTCTGAGGAACCACCATATTGATTTCCATAGTAGCTGTACACGTTTGCACTCCCACCAGCAATGGAGGAGTGAATGTTCCCCTTGCTCTGTTTTTTTGCATCCTTGCAAGCACGAGCTGTCACTTGTGTTATTGATCTTAGCCATTTTGACAGGTGTAAAATGGAATCTCAGAGTAGTTTTGATTTTTATTTCTCTTATGACTAAGGATGTTAAGTATCACTTTAAGGGTTTCTCAATCATTTGAGATTCCTCTATTGAGAATTCTCTCTTTAAATCTTTACCTTATTTTAAATTGGATTATTGGTTAGTTGGCATCTAGTTCCTTGAGTTCTTTATGTATTTTGTATATTAGTGCTCTATAGGCTGTGGAGTTGGTGAAAATCTTTTCTCATTCTGTAGGCTGCCACTTTGTCAGATTGACAGTGTCCTTTGCCTTAAAGAAACCTTTCAGTTTCATGGGGTCCCATTTATTAATTGTTGATCTTATGCCTGAACTATCATTTGTCTATTTAGGGAGTTGTCTTCTGTGCCAACGAGTTCTAGGCTATTCCTCACTTTCTCTTCTATCAGGTTCAGTGTATCTGGTTTTATGTTGAGGTCTTTAATCTACTGCACATGTATGTTTTGTAGGATGAGGAACATGGATCTATTTGCATTCTTTTATATGCAGACATCCAGTTTGACCAGCACCATTTGTTAAAGATGCTTTTTTATTTTCAGTATGTATTTCTGGCTTCTTTATTAAAACATCGGTGTCTGTAGGTGTGTGGGTTTAAACTTGTGACTTTGTTTTGATTCCATTGATCAATGTGTCTGTTTTTATGCCAATACCATGTCATTTTTATTACTATAGTTCTGTATTATAATGTCTCAAAGTCCTTTTATTGTTCAGGATTGTTTTAGGTAGCTTGGGTTTTTGTTTTTTCATATGAAGATGGCAATTGTCATCTCAAGGCCTGGAAAGAATTGTGTTAGAATTTTGATGGAGATTGCATTGAATCAGTATATTTCTTTTCATAGGTGGCCATTTTTACTATGTTAGTCTTACTGATCCATGAGCATGGGAGATCTTTCCATATTCTGATAGCTTGTTCAATTTATTTCTTCAAAGATTTGAAGTATCATACAAATCCTTCACTTGCTTGGCTAGAGTTAACCCAAGATATTTTATATTATTCATGATATTATGAGATGTTCTGTTTTCCTGATTTCTTTCTCAGTTCATTTATCATTTGTATATAGGAGGGCTACTGAGCTTTTTGAGATAATTGTCTATGCAGTCACTTCACTGGAGGTGTTTATCAACTGTAGGAATATCCTGGTGGAATTTTCGGAGTCACTTACATATACTATCATATCCTCTCCTCATAATGATACTCTGACTTTTTTCTTTCCAATTTATATCTCTTTGGTCTCTTTCAGTTCTCTCATTGCTTTAGCTAAAACTTCAAGTATTATATCTAATAGATATGGGGTAGTGGACAATCTTTTCTTGTTCCTGATTTTAGTGGAATTGTTATGAGTTTCTCTCCATTTAATTTCACGCTGGCTATAAGCTTGCTGCAAATTGCATTTATTATATTTAAGTATGTCTCTTGTATCCTTAATATCCCCCAGACTTTTATCATAAAAGCATGTTAAATTTTTTCAAAGGATTTTCTACATCTAATAAAATGATCATGCAGTTCATTTTTTTCAGTTTGTTTATATAGTGGATCACATTGACAGATTTTCATATATTGAATTATCCCTTGGTCTCTGGGATGAAGCCTATTTAATTATTATGGATGATATTTTTGATGTGTTCTTGGATTCAGTTTGTGAGTATTTCATTGAGTATTTGCGCATCTATAGTCATAAGGGAAATTGGTCTATAGTTCTCTTCCATTTTTGAGTCTTTTTGTCATTTGGGTATCAGGGTAACTGTGGCCTCATAAAGTTAGTTGTGCAGTGTTCCTTCTGTTTCTAATTGTGGAATAATTTGAGGAGAATTGACATTAACTTTTCCTTGAAAGAAGATTAGAGGTTTTATGCTAAAACCTTTTCTGGTCCTAGGCTTTTTTTTGTTGTGAGACTTTTAGTGAATGCTTCTATTTCACTAGTGATTATAGGTCTATTGGTTTATCTGATTTGATTTAACTTTGGTAAGCTGTACCTATGGAGAAAATTATTCATTTCTTTTAGAATTTAAATTTGGTGGAATATACATTTTTAAAAGTATGTACTAATGATTCTTTGGATTTTCTCAGTGTCTGTTTTTATATTCCTCTTTCATTTCTGATTTTGGATATTCTATCTTGCTCTTTTAGTTACTTTGGATAGGGGTTTTTCTATCTTGTCAATTTTCTTTGAGAAACAACTATTTGTTTCATTTATTCTTTGTATGGTTCTCTTTGCTTCTATTTTATTGAACTTAACCCTCGGTTTGATTACTTCCTGCCTTCTACTCCTCTTGGGAGTATTTAATTCTTTTTGTTCTAAAGCTTTCAGGTGTGCTGTTAAGTTGCTAGTATTAGATCGCTCCAACTTTTTAATGTAGACTTAGGTACTTAGTGCTACGAACTTGACTCTTAGCACTGCTTTCACTGTGTTCCCTAAGTATGAGTATAGTGTGTATTCATATTCACTGAATTCTAGGAAATCTTTAATTTCTTTCTTATTTCTGTCTTGGCCCATTTTTCATTCATGAGAGTTGTTCAGTTTCCACGAGTTTGTAGCTCTCTGTTGTTTTTGTTGTTGTTGATGTCCAGCTTCAATCCATGGGGGTCTGATAGGACACAGGTGTTATCTCAGTTTTCTCGTATCTATTGAGATTTGCTTTGTGACCGAGTATGTGGTCAATTTTGGAGAAAATTCTATGAGGTGCTGAGAAGAAGTATATTCTTTTGTGTTTGGGTAAAATGTTCTGTAGAGATAAGTTAGGCCCATTTGGTTTGTAACATCTGTTAGCTCCAAAACATTTCTCTTTAGCTTTTATGTGGATCATCTATCTGTCCATTGGCAAGAGTAGGGTATTGAAGTCTCCTACTATCAGTGTGTGAAGGTCAATATGTGGTTTAAGCTTTAATGGTGTTTCTCTTACAAAGGTGAGTGTCCTTGTGTTTGAGACATAGATGTTAATAATTGAAATGCCATCTTGGTGGATTTTTCTTTGATAAGTATGAAGTGTCCTTCCCTGTCTCTTTTGATTCATTTTGGTTTGAAGTCTATTTTGTTAGATATTAAAATGGCTACACTGGCTTGCTTCTTGGGTCCATTTGCTTGAAAAATCTTTTCCCAACCCTTTACTCTGAGGTAATATTTATTTTTGATGTTAAGTTGTGTTTCTTGTCTGCAGCAAAAAAGATAGATCCTGTTTTCATATTCATTCTATTAGTCTTTGTCTTTTTATTGGGGAGTTGAGGCCATTGATATTGAGTGATACCAATGACAAATGATTTTTAATTCCTGTCATTATTATTTTCTTGTTGTTGTTGTGGTTATTGTTGTTGTTGGTGGTGAAGTGTATGTGTGTGTGTTCTTCACTTCTTTTGATTCTTCTGGTGTGAGATTATTTCCTGTGTGTAGTTCACCTCCTTAGGTTGGAGTTTTCCTTCTAGCACCTTCAGTAGGGATGGATTTTAGATAGATATCATTTAAATTTGGCTTTATCATGGAATATCTTGTTTTCTCCATCATGGTTATTGAAAATTTGCTGAGTATGGTAAAGTAGTCAGGGTTGGTATCTGTGGTTTCTTAGAGTCTGCAGCACATCTGTTCAGGTCCTCTGGCCTTTAGAGGCTCTATTGAGATGTGATTCTAATAGGTCTGTCTTTATACCTTACTTGATCTTTTTCTCTTGCAGCTTTTAACGTTCTTTCTTTTTTTCTGTATATTTAGTGTTTTGAATATTTTGTAGTGAAGGGACTTTCTTTTTTTCTGGTTCAGTCTATCTGATGTTTTGTATGTTTCTTGCACCTTTATAGACATCGCCTTCTTTAGGAAAATTTTCTTCTATGATTTTGTTGAAATTATTTTCTAAGCCTTTGAGCTGTGATTCATATCCTTCTTGTATATCTATTATTCTTAGATTTAGTCCTTCACAGTGTCCCACACTTCCTGGATGTTTTGAGTCAATAATTTTTTGGATTTATTTTTTTAACTCATATATCTATTTCTTCTATTGTATCTTCAACCTCTGAGATTCTCTCTTCCATCTCTTGTATTTTATTGATGTAGTTTGACTCTGTAGTTTCTGTTTGCTTACTTAGATTTTTCATTTCCAGATTTCCCTCTGTTTGTGTTTTCTTTATTGCTTCTATTTCCATTTCAATTCTTGAACAGTTTTTTTTCCACCTCCTTCTACTGTTTGCTTGTTTGGCCTTTTTCAAGGGATTTATTCATGTCCTCTTTCAGGACCTGTATCACCTTCATAAAGTTTTTTTTAAGCTCTTTTTCTTATGCTTCAGCAATGTTGGGATATTCAGGGTCTGCTGTGGTAGGATAGCAGGGTTCTGTTGGAGATACATTGCTATGACTGGTTTCGATTGTGTTCACATGCTTTTGTCTAGCCATCTGTGATTATTGGTCTTGGTTCTGATTTCTTGGTTTGTCTTTGTTGGGAGTGGGTGTTTTGTTTCTTGGTTTTAGTTTCCTCTCTGGATTTTTCAGAGAGTGTATTGGCTGCATGTTGCCTGTTTTACTGTCCTGTTTCACTGGTGTGTTCACAGTCAATGTTTGCTGGTGTTGGGGATAGGAAAAGAAGATACATGGAAGGGGTTTAGAGAGTCTTCTGCTGGTGTTGTATTGCAGCACTAGGGATGGTCCTCAGGCTTGGGTCTAGGGGAACAGAGAGAGTGAGGAAGGTCCTGTGGTGGTGGCTTACCTGGTCTTGTGGCCTGGGTGGCTTGTGTTTGAGCAATGGATATCCTCCTGAGTTGGGGGAGGAAGAGGTATTTTCAATTTTCATTACCAATATACCAATTTCTTAGGATATTATATGGCACATCTGGAGAAAAGATAGTGGTTCTGGGATATTACCTGCACTTCTGGTGATGCTGATGCTGCTGGTCCTGCAAGGACTAGGTAGTGTGACTGCTTCTGTTTCTAGCAACTCACTGAGCCCATTCTATGTAATATAGCAACACTGGGAAACTCATTCTTTATATATAGACTGTCCATTCAGAAAACCATTTCAACTCATTTTCATATCTTCTCATCAAATCTGATCTCCTTAATGGAAGAGTTTGTTCCCAATAAAATTTCCTGCTCTAATAGTCTTCTTATATATAACATATAATACACTGTCCTAACAAGGTTTCCAAGGGCTACTTTTCTAATTTCATTTCCTTTTTATACCACCATTATGGTCTCTTTGATGTGCATGAATATACTGAGCATTTGCTGGAAATGTAGCTCAGTGGTAGACGTCTTGCCTTGGCTACACGGGGCCCTATACTCAAGTTCCAGTTACTATGAAACAAAATGGCAGCAGAAACCAAAACAAACAAAAAACACCATGTTGAACATTACCCTTATTTTATACACACACACACACACACACACACACACACACAAACACACACACACACACACACACACACACACACACACACACACACACATATATATATATATATAAATTGCTCTTATTAGCACATTTCCTCATTTTATAAAGGTCATTAATCAAACACCTTTGCGAATAGGGAACTACATTTATTTGAGCCATATACAAAGCTGCAACTGTAAGATTACAATGGATGCTGAGATCCAACTTCTGTTTGCCTAGCTAGAACAGAATAATTAAGAACAATTAAAATCAATCTTATATCAGAGAACAGGAGAGCTTAAGAGAGGAAATGACTGAAGATAGATAGATAAATCAGAAACCTTTTGCAGTTAACAAAGTGTGAGAAAACAAGAACCTGTACAATGGAAGTTGTCATGGAAACAGAGAGCCACAGGAGGTGTAAAAGATTCCCAAGGAGGGCTACATGTGACCGGTGGAAGAGATTCCTCTTTCTGACATACTCAGAGGTTTTAAGTGGGCAGAAAAATGCCTAGTTAGCTCTAAGAGTACTTTTCTCTGTCCAGTGTAAAATAATATATATATTTCTCTGAATCCCTTTTCTCTGAATTAACTTGAAAATGATGACTTTTGCATATTTTATATCATATTGAATTTTTTCTTTTTCTTATCTTTGCAACTTTGAATGTTCACTCAATGAAATAAGGGGATTTTCCATCTTTTGTTTATCAATATATTAAGTTCTTAGGATAGAATAAACATAATAAATAAGCTTAAATTATCAATACTCATGGCCTCCATAAAACAGGGCAGGAAAACACAAGATAAATAGATTCAAGTTATTTATGATTTACTAGCTGTTTGAAAATAGGTGAGTCTCTGAAAATATTTACACACTTGTAAATAAGAATAACAACAAAGTGATTCATTGGGTGTTGGAGATAATGTCCTGTAATGGCAGGTGAAGATCTTAGTTTATTACCCACATTCTTCATTTATCACTCTCTAGGAGAGTTGCTTGCTATTTTAATTCCTCCCCAAGCCATGTGCTTAAGAGAGTTGTTATTATCATGCCTTATGAATAACAGGTAATTAAAAAAAATCTACATTTTATTATTTATTTTGCAAATATTCTTTGTTGAATGATTGCTTTCTTCAGGGTACAACACTTGGAAGTTGGAGATATGTTATAAAATTAAGGTATATGACATCTGTCCAATATGGGAAACAGGTATGAACAAATAACCAAGTGACTCAAAAGTAAAAAAGTATATAGATATGGTGGCTTGTAATGTTATAAGAAAATTATGAAAAGCTATTATAGAATTACCATATAAGAATCATTGCTTAGCATTTTTTTTGTGGGAGTGGGCTTGAAATTTTGGGTGATATATGTGCTAGTTTACTTTAAATATCTACTAATAGTATATGTTCAAAAGTGTCTTCCTTAGGGTTTTATTGCTATGAAGAGACTCCGTGACCATGTCAACTCTTAAAAGAAAAACATTTAATTGAGGCTGCCTTTAGTTCCAAGTTTAGTGCATTATCGTTTTTGTGGGAACCATGGTATCAAAAGGCAGACTTGGTGCTGAAGAGGTAGCTGAGAGTTCTACATCTGGATCAGCAGGTAGTACTAAGGGAGAGGGCTACTGGGCCTGGCCTGGGCTTCTGAAACTCCAAAGCTCACCTCCTGAGTCGGTTCTTCCATCAAGGCCACACCTCTTAATAGTGCCACTCCCTATGAGCCTATGTGGAACATTTTTATTCAAATGACTACAAGAAGTAACAACTTCTTCTTTTAATGACATTTATCATATATGTTGGATTATTTTCAATCATTTATTGATATTTTAGTGTTGCTAGATTCTGATCAATGGGAAACAATGGAGTGATATTTGTAGAATGGTCACTTTATTTAAAAAAATATTTTAAAACTGGTCGGTAGTGGCACATGCCTTTAATCCCAGCACTCAGGAGGCAGAGGCAGGCAGATCTCTGTGAGTTCAAGGCCAACCTGGTCTACAGAGTGAGTTCCAGGACAGCCAGAGTTACAACAGAGAAACTGTCTTGAAAAAAAACAACAAATAATTATTTATGTGTATGTTTGTCTGTGTGAATTTATACAGTGTGTGTGTATGTGTGTGTGTGTGTGTGTGTGTGAGTGTGTGCCTATGGAGGTCAGAAGAGGGAATAAGTTGCCCTGGAACAGGGATTACAGATGGTTGTATAATGCCTTGTGTGGTGTGGGTACTGGTAACTGAACTTAGGTCCTCTGGAAGAGCAAGAAGCACTTTCAAGCACTGGACTATCTTTCTAGTCCTATAGAACGGCCATTTCTAGCTTTGCCATTGCAGAATGATTATTTCTCTTTGCTATGGGATACTGGAACTTTCTCCAAGTTCCTATGCTTAGGATGTTTTGGATGTGTAGGATCCTGAAAGCAAAGACATGGTGCATCCATGGGGTTTATGTGAGGAAGAACAATGAACAATAACTGTTTGGGGACAGAACTAGATGAGAGAGCAGAGCTTATTGTAGACTGGTACAGGAGACGTCTGCAGGAGCAAGAGAAGAGAATGTGTTTTCTGAGTTGGGAAAATGCCTTGTGTCAGGGGCGCCTGGCTGCTTTGACTGGAGTTGTGACTACCGAATGTAAGCAACAGCATGTCAAAACAGATGTTGAGGCATAGGTTTAATTCTCAACCAGTTTCTTTTCTTTCATCCTCCAGATTGCCCACTGGCCACTTTTGTTAGCCTAGAGCAAATTGGAAACAAAGGGATAGGAAATCTTGTCAGGCAGTCTATTAGATGCAATGTCTAAGGATGCCTTTGTTGTTATCATTGTTGCTATAACAAAATATTTAATCATTTTTGACAAATCCAAGATGGTGGATGGCATGCACTCATGATTTGCTAGAGTCTCCAGGAGAGCTGAGTAATAGCCATTGGATGGTGTAGGTGACTGTTAAAAATATACCCATCCTAATAGTAAAGTAAAATGGGAAACTTTATAAAGGCAAAGTACAGTGTCTGTTCCACAGGGATTGAAATGGACTAAGTTCTTCCTGCTCAGAGAAGGAGAGAGTGACCAGAGCCATGCTTAGGACAGAGAGTTTTAGAAAGTTGGTAATGTGCTTTCAGTAACATTTTAAAGGAAAAAAAAAAAAAGAATGGGGAGGAAGTTGCCTATGGCAGCTGTAGAGGAGGAGAGACACCGGGGAAAACACTCTTCTCTCAGAGCTCAGCCAGAGCAACTATTTGCTATTTGCAGAGCAGTGAAATGCTATTTTAAAAGACCCCTGGTGACTCAGAAGTCCCAGACTCCTAGAAAGCACATTTTGGGGGAACTAAGAGTAAACGTCAAAAGAATACTTCTGAAACCCCAGCAAAAGAATACTTTAAGTATTTTGTAAAGTAGAAAACTGGTTGGAGCCAGAACCTTCAGTGGAATACTGATTCAGATTCCAAGCAGTAGGACACATATTGGGAGAGACTGCCCAGAACCAGGGTCCACATCTGCACCCTGCCCTGTGTGAAGGACTGCCTAGGGGATTAGAATAACATTCTCAGATTTCTGAAGGACTACCCAGAGGTGAGACCTAACTCCATAAGTGCCTATTGGACTAGCATCTCTTAGAGATGTTGCATAGGCACCAATGACATTCAGAACTCCACCCTTTAACGATTACCAAGAAGTATGTAGAGCTTCTGTGGATCAGATCCTGGATCTGATACTGGATCCATATAACAGATAATGGATCAATATCTATGATACCAGTGCTGTGTCAAACATCTGGGAACCAAGAACAGAATACCAAAAGAGTTGGGGATGCAACATACAATCAGATAAGACTGCATTAGAATTGTATATGTCCACACAGCTTTCTCTCTCGTTTGGATTTGGCCAGTTCTGCTGTGCTCTGTTCTTGGCTTCTCTCTCTTTCCTATTTTCTTCTTTTAGTTTCTGTTCTTCTCCTCTTCCTCCTCTCCCTCTTCCTTCTTCTTTTATGTGTGTAGGCAAGAGGTTGATGTTGGTTGCCATCCTAAATTGCCTTTTCAGATTAATTTTTGAGACAGGCTTCTTGCTGAACATTGAACACACTACTAGCTAGCTAGCAAGACCCAGGAAAACCCCTGTCTCTACCTTTGCATGAAGATTACAGTTGTGTATCACCATACCTGGCCTTTTACATGAGTGCTGATAATTTAGACTCCGTTCCTCATGCTTTCACGACATACACTTTATTGGATCACCTTAACAGCTTCCTTTATTTTGATTTTAAGTTACACTTTAGAGGCATACTATCAAAACCTTCATAGTATTGATACAAAGCAGGCCTAGATGTCAGTGGAATAGAATAGATGACTGTGTTACAAGTCCACCCAGCTATGCCATCTGATATTAGAAATATCCCAGAATGCACACTGAAGAAAAGACATCTTCACCAAATCATCCTGGGAAACCTAGACCTCCACATATATAAAAATAAAACTAGAACCTTCTCTCTGATCTCTTTTTTGCGTGACATTCAACTCCAAATAGGCCAAAGACATCAATATAATGGAATACTTAAGAAAAAACAGGAAAAAAAAAACCTTCAAGATTTACACACAGGAAAGAACTTTCTGAGACTCTATTTACATTGGAAATAACATCAATAATGGAAGAATTTACTGAAACTTTTTTGTACATCAAAGGAAGCAGTTAACCAAGCAGCCTACAGTATGAGACAATCTTTGACGGCTAAACATGTGGGAGAGGATCTGTATCTAGAATATGCGAAATTAAAAGACCTAATACAACCCCGCCAGTAAATGGGCTGAAAAATAGACAGTAATCAGAAAATGAAAAACCAATGTCCATTATACATATGAATAAAGAAAAAAAAAATACATAGTGGCTCACTAGCCATCAGAGAAATGCAAAGTAAAACCAAATTGAGATCTCTATCTTATTCCAATCAGAGTATCAGTCACTATGAAAACAAATAACAAATATTGGATAGAGTGTCGACAAATGGGGACACTTATAGACTACTGATGGGAATGTAAACTAGTTCAGCAAGTATGGAAATCATATAGCGGTTCCTTAAAAGCAAAATAATAAGCAAACAAATAAATAAATAAAACAGAGACACCTTGTTACCCAGCTGTATGCCACTCATGGGTAATTATCCAAAGGACTCTCAAGACAACGTTTCATACAGATTCTTGCACATTAATGTGTATTGCAGCACTATTCACAAATAGCAACCTAGTAAATAAAACGTAATATACACAATGGATTTTTTTTCAGCCATAAAGAAGAACAAAGTATCTCATTTACAGGAAAATGGATGCAGCTGGAGGTTATCATTATGCTAGTCTTAGAATGACAGATATACATTTCCTTTCATATGTGGTTCCTGGATTCCATATAGATATGTAAAATCATGTATGTATAAATGCCAGGAAGTCTGTCCAGGGGTAAATGGAGATTTAGCAGCAGGGAGGGGTTAGTAAGTGGAAGGGACTGGACTGTGAAGGAGAATGTGTTCTACATGCAGTATGTATTTGTATGAAAATGCCCTTGTGTAACATAACACCATGCATCATGAGTATGTACAATGACAATGTAAAAAATTTAAAAAGAAGAATGGATACATAGATGTTTTGGAGTGAAAAAGTATTTCATTTGTAGTGCTAACAGTCCTTGATTGGGTTGTACTATCAGAAGATATACGATAAGCAGAACCTCTGGCCTGATTTCACCTTGTAGGACCAACTTTTAATCTTTTCTGAGGATCTTTTTTATCAGTTATCTAATTACCTATGCACTATATACTTTAAGTAGTGCACTATGCACTACTTAAAGGTTCCACAGCTTCCCAAAATTGTCACACTTTGTAGGAAGCTTCCAGTAAATAGACCATTAAGGGATAATTCACGTATAAACTGTAGCAGGAAACTTCATGTAACATTCCATCAAAATCTGGCTATATTTTACCGATGTCATGAAACTTGATTGTGACTGAATTCAAAAGTAACAGACTAATAATATTTTGGGTGGAGAAAATTTCAAGACAGCATAATATCCAGGCTGAGACATAGCTAACTGATCTCACTGTAACAGTGAGAGAGAGCAGAAAGCTGTAAACTTCGTATATTTTGGCATGGTAAAGCCATGAATACACACAGAGTTTACTGCAACTGTGGCCCAAAGTGGATCAAGCTATATCTACAGCTTGTAGCAGGAATTGATGTCACCACTGTGATGCTAGTTTTGTAGTCATGAAAGACACAAAGAATAAAGAAGTTATGGAGGATTACACCAAAGTTCCACGGAGGACAAGGGACAAGTAACACTGCCGTCCATCACGCTCCTGGGCAGGCTGTGTGTAAAATGAGAAAGATGAAGCCTGCTGCCACTTGATGTCCAATGTGCTTACCATCCAACCAAGATGTGTGCAAGTGGCTACTTCATGGGCCTGCCACTATGCTCTCCCTTTACTAACGGATTGTAACCCTCAAACCATGAACAAAGGAAGCTGTCCTCCCTCAGATTGCTGCTCACCAGGCATTTCATCACAGTGATGAGAAAAGTAACTAACATACCTTCCCTACAGTGAAAGAAGGGCTCTGAGGTAGTTTCATATGCAGGTAAGGACACACATAGTGCATAACCGGAACAGCAGAGAGCCCCTAATTGTGAAGAACTCTATTAGTTATTAATAAGATTTAGAAAGCCAAGCGTCTCTTGGAATGAGAGTTTCAAAAATTATGGTTATGTTAGATGGCATGATTCTGGCCTGGTACAGGACCATAGATTTCTAGGTCATTAAGAAAAAGGTTCCTGAGCGCTTGGTTAGACCCTTTTTCTTTTTTTTTTAATGCAATTTCTTATACGGCTACTTTTAAAAATTCATTTTTATCACCTTGACACCCTTCTCATCTGTTACACCTGTTAGATAAGTCCCCCTAGATAAGTATTCCTTCTTTAAATTTATTCTGGAAGCATTATTTCCCCCACTTTCCTTTTTTTATTGACTGGAAAATTGAACTAAAAGACTTAGACCATACTCTATCTTTATCACTGAGCTATTCTTTGTTGCTCTATATAAACTAACCAATCTTAGTGCTTCTTTCTTTTCCAGATCAATTGTCTTTAATACCCTTGAAATGTTCTAAAACTTAAAAGCGAACTTTTGATTAAATTGAATATTGAATAAATTTCACCAATATGATAAACACACAAATTAAGAATCTTTCCCTTAAATGGTACAAAGAAATACAGATAAACATATACTTGTTTAACATTTGGGAACAATACTAAGCATAGATATGATATTCAAATAGCAATGGGACTTTTTAATTTGCATTTGAATTTTAGTATATATGTTTTTATACACTCATGCATTTCTGGTATTCATTACATAATATAATGGATAATATACGGCATGGACTACATACCTGTATTCATTACTAAAAGTTTCCGTGTATACAACAGTTGAAATAGTTGCTCACTTAGAATGACACATCCACTCAGCTTTGCTCTCAACATTTAATGAGAGGCAGTCATTTGAATCACTTCCATTGGCCTGGAGCCTGAATTTCCAAATGTTGAATATAAGAGTTCATTGGATTTGTGTTTCACTCTGGTAGAGATGTTACTCTAATGAATTTTGCCTGCAGCTGGTGGTATTCATTGAGAAATAGTGAAAAACAATTAAACAACTCCCTTTCCTTCACAAAAAATGGATTTTATCAATGTAAAAATTTAAAGATAAATATAAATATTAATGTTTAATTTGACTTGAATTTCTATTCAGTCTGTTCTTAATAACTGGTTCATTCTTCAGCAAGGGAGATACAGTGATCCCACTAGGTATGATTGACAAAATTCCATTTAGGCCAATTCATTTGGTGCAATGAAGAATCTTAATTATCTGGCACCTTCAACATCCTTCATTGCTGGAGGACATAGGAAGGAGTTAGGCTGTGCGAATTCATTCTTACTTTTCTTCCCCAAAGAACTCTATATTCTCATGACTCATGCAAAAGTAACCAAATGAGAATGAAATAAAAGGACTTGGGATGCTATGGCCTCAAAAGACTATGATATTTATTTGTATATTTTAAAGATAGTGGGCTTTTACATTATAAATTCCAATTGTTTCTCTAAACAGTGTCTACCAAGAAAGAGGAAGATCTGAATAGCTCCCTTTAACAATCATTTTCTGAGGCTTCTGCTAGCATATGAAAATGAGCTAATTAAAATAAATGCTGAGGAATTTTGTCTCATAACTTTTCATTCAATTAAATCATATTTGCCTCCTTTATGAAACCTATTTAACCTAAAGTAATTCTTCACATTATTGATTTTTTTAACAGATGAATATTGGAGAAGTAAAGTTACAGTTTTGAGCTGTTCTTACTGGATTGCAATGATTTGGTAGCAGCAGGTAACAAGGGGGACTTGCATGTTTCCAAATCATAGTTTAGGAGCTAAGCAATTTGGCTAACACTGTGTGCTTCCTGCTCCATTTCATTATTTGAACATGTGTTTTTGTTGTTTACTTGTTTGTTTTTGTTTTTTTGAGACAGAGTTTCTCTGTTGTAACTCTGGCTGTCCTTGAACTCACTCAGGCTGGCCTTAAACTCCACAGAGATCTGCCTGCCTCTGCCTCCTGAGTTCTGGGATTAAAGGCACATGCCTCCACCACAAGGCTATGTATATGTGTTTTTACATTGGACTTAACTTTTTATTGTCTCTTATCTTCTTCCAAAGAACTTATTTATTCATTTATTCATATAAGCAGCAAACATCAGTAAAGCACTCTCTGTTTGCTGGGGATTCAGATGAATTCTAGGGTTCCAAAAAAAACCAAAAACCAATCATCCAACCAAGCAACCATTCTCCTGCTGTCTAGTATTTCTTCAGTTCTGAACTGAGAAGTTCTAGATAAAAGAGAGAAGTGCTATGTTCCTCTGGGTAAGCACTGTAGGAGGAAGATACACTTCATCCACTATGGAGAGACTGATGGTTGTAGGGACCGTACCCTGAGGATAAAAGCATCCCAGTTGACATTTGAAGGATACATAAAAATTGCCAAGAATCTAAGGAAAATGAGCACTTTAAAAACAGAGTGAAGAAAATGTTAAAGATTCATAAAAAGTTGTTTTTCACAGATTAACAATTCCCTACTTAGCTTCCACACCATTTCATGTACTGATCTATCTGTCTATCTATAACTTCTTTGTTTCTCAACAAAGAACCTTTGCTCTGGTAAAGACTCCTTATGCTTCTAAGCAAAGCCAGCGTTGATCTGTCATTTAACCTAACCTTTCCCTCAAGACAAGTATATGTCTTACCCTTTCAAGCTATCTTTAGAAATTAGTACCTCCACTGATCTTCTCTTTGGAGAATCACATTTGCATTTAAGGAAGCATCCTTTAATTCAACATTTAATTATTATTCCTAGTCAATTTTGCAATCATTATAAGTAACTTGGAAAGTATTTTAGTTTTGGTCTCAATTTTGGTGATGACCTTGACTACATAGCACTGGGCATTCATTTATGTCTCCATAACACGGGGATAACAAAACAATATGGGAAGTATTTGTGAAGATAAAATGATCTTTAAAAGGTAGTTGGCTGGGCTGAGTTTGAATCATCTACAAAATATGGCAAATACAGGAGGTTAATCTTTATGTGTATAAGGAAACGTTTATGGAAATGAATGGAGATGTGATGAGAGTGAGAGATACTACCACTAGTCTTTCCAGGGTGGATGAGGCGCTTCTTCTTTCTATAGTGCTTAACCAGGGAGGGACAGCACTTCTCCCATGAACCTAGTGATTTCTTACCTTAGAATTTAAGAAACATCAGAAAAGCGGGATATATGGGTATTTTTTGAATCTCTAGCATTCATGTGAAGGCCCAGCATATAGAGGACTTTTAATTGATGTTTGCTGCTCAAATGAATAAATAAACTGTTTTGAAGAAGAAAAATGACAATGAAAATAAGCCTAATTTAAAAAAAAACCTAATAGAATGAGTAATAAAACTGAGAAACAGGTAGCATTTATTTATTTATTTGTTCATTCTTTTTTTAATTCAGGGTCTCTCTATGTAGCTAATACTATACTCCTGCTTCAACCTTCTGAATACTGAGATTGTAATTTTGATCTACCAGAATGGGTACCTGTGGTTAACTACAGTCTTTTACTCTCAGTTTATGGAAAGAGAAAGGAAGGATAGGAAGAAATTTTCACTGCTTTTGCAGGTGGCCTTGATAAAGAATGAGAGAAAGGTAGAAATATTCTCGGCCTCTTTTAGGCTGTCCTATGCTTGGAGAGGACTAGCTGACAGTGTGTCAGACTAGCGTCCCAGCTCACTATCTGTAAACTCAATCTCTCCAACCTTTGTTCTTTGTTCACACTAATGATAGACAACCCAACCAATGAACCACCAACCAATACTCACACCAACTCTTGGGGCTTTAGACCTTTTATACCCTAAGCAAAATTTCCCATAAACCGAAGCAGCACACAATCCCAAGAACCAGCTACACTTGCCAGAAGGACTGCACCTAACCAAATTATAGCCACCTGCATTGAGCATTCCAAATCCAACCCATAAACATCTAATACACCTAGGGTGGGAACATAAACCTAGTCAAAACACCAAGTTTTTAAAAGAAACATTTTTAAAGAAACTAAAATAACAAAAACTTTCAAGTGTTCTACTACAGGTGGTAGGTATGTTTTCAGAGGAATATTCTAGATATTTCAGTAAGAAGGCTACAATAAGGTAATATAGATAATAAATCACTAAAATAATTTCTAGAACAATTGAGTAATTGTAGGTAAACCATGCCAGTCATTTGAGGTATGTTCTAGAATATAGAGTAACCTCACCGTGTCAGGATCTGGTATAAGCATTCTGGTGTATACATTATAAAATTGCTACTATCTTTTTATTTTATCATAAAACCATTTTATTCCTCTGACAACTGGAAAACAGTAAAAAAGAGTGACTTCCTTGAGTTCATACATATACAGTGCATCTGTCCTAGAATGTGAATTATAGCTATTACACACCCCTGAACTATACCAGCCCACATAGTGATTTGTTCAACAAGGGTAGTTTCTGAATATATAAAAATATTTGGGGTTAGGAAATTTGAATTGTAGTAGATAGGTATTATACAGTATGAGCCTTTGGTATAGCAAACACTATAGAGACACTGCACTGAGTCAGCTGAGTGAAGCAGATGGTATAGTCCTGACCCATTACAGGTGCTAAGGATAATAGGCAGAGGTTCTGTGAAGTGTGACATTAATGCTAGTAAACTACAGCAACAGGAATCCCTGAATGCAGCTTCCAGTTTCAAAGAAGTCCACTAGAAAGATATATATAAAAGTAGAAAAAGCTAGGCATAATAACACATATTACTTTATAACATGTGTTATAATAACACATTTATTTATCATATTATAATAACAATTTATAATAATGTGCTATTAGAATAACACACATAACCTAACATTTTTTTAAAATTCAGATAGAGATTTTTGGTGCATAAGCCTGGAGTTTCACTTCCTGAATAATATAAAAATCAATTCCTGAATTTCTTCAGTTTCTGTGTGTCGTGTATAGTATTTTCAGCAATCACATCTTAAGTTCTGTAAGTCAACCGTGGGCAATGGCAATAGCCTATATTGTTTGTTAATTTCTTGGACTTTCCTGACCAATAACTTAAAGGGAGGTTTCCCATCTGGGCACTGGAGAACTGGGGATTTTGTTTGAGAGTCTTCAGCTTGAGCTGACCCAGATGCCTCCTCACTAAGGACCAGCTGTCACAGAATCTCAAGGTGCTATGTAAGTTGCCAAGGGAGAAAAACAATCAATAGTCTTACCCAACTATAAAGCCTATGAACCACAAAAGTGACCGACATGGCAAAACATCAAATGGTGCAATTGTGGAACTTTTATCTTGTAGCTAAACAACAGCTGTCTAATCATACTTAAGGCCCACTCAGTAGGAGGTAATTCTGCATTACTATAAATCTAGTCAATTAGCTACTATTGGCTGGTGAAGTAATGCACCCTAGAGGAGAATCTACCACTGCCATTTTCCTAAACCATTGTAATTTCTAACTGTATTCTAAACAACTATCCTTATACCCACAGATAAATGTAGCTCTCATTCCTTATCAAATATATTTTATTTGCAGCAGACAGGGTATTTAAGAAATTCACAACTGGTCCAAAGATAAGTGTCTGTGAGGCGTGAAGCCCCAACTGATATATCTATAATGAAAGTCCTATACCCGATGGTCACAGGATATCACAGGAGAAGGGATGGAAACACTGGAAGATCCAGAGGACTGGGGAAATGCTGTGAGATCATTTCTTTTACGTATGACAGGGAAGATGCACCCATTAAATCTGAACACTATAGTTGCCTGAAGAAGACATGCATAATGACATTTGTCAACACACCAACACAGATTGGGGAAATTGCACAATGTCCCATCCCTAGGTGAAGGGCTATAGGCAATCAATAGCTGCAGAGATAGGGAGAATGAGTATTATCCAGGAATGAGCCTGTTGATAAGGTTATCTTATTCCGAGTGGTTAGCCCTTAAGACATGAAGTATGAACTTAAAATCAACACTAAGTAGAATCACCAGGTCTTACTCTTTCTTTCTCTCTCTCTGTCTCTCTCTCTTTCATACACACACACACACACACACACACACACACACACACACACAGACATTTGTGTGCTATTACTACTATGACAACGACGACATGAACTTGATGAATATTGGGGTAAAAAGAGATGAGGTAGAAAGAGGAGAGGGTGGAAATGATGTAAACAGAGTGTATTTATATGAAATTCTGAATTTTTTCAATAAAAAATAAATTCTTTGATACCTAAGCAAACTGGACTTTTTGCTCTGGTCCTTCCTTCAGTGTCCATTCCATTCAGCTTACATTTGAAAAAATCAGAGAATTCTCATATTAGCTACTTAATGGGCATAAAAGGGGTTGTTTTGGTTTTTTTTTTTTTTTTTTGGAAAACCAGAGTAAGCAAAACTCAAAAGCTGTGGATGAAAAGAAGTGTCAGGGTTGAAGTTAGTGAAATTGAATTAAAGGAATTGAAGAAACAAGGAATTAGTTCACTGAAAAGATAAATAAGACCTATGAACTCTTTGCCAAATAACCAAAGAGGAGACATAACAAATTAATAAAACTGGATGAGAGACAGAGAAGAAATGTATTCTTGTCCTCTAGTCAGTTATAATGTCAAAAAGGGATTGACCTCGAATTGTTTAACTAACTTCTTTTATAACAGAAATGTGATAAATACAAGGAGAAATCTACAGCAAGAAGATATCCGAAACTCAACAACTAGTTCTTGCCATTAGATTGAGAGTCAATGAATCTGTGTTATTTCTAGATCAAAGCACAGGAAGCAATGAAGTGATTTGTAGATAATTTATTTCACTGCAGTTATCACAGGACAGGGTGATCTGGATGAGACAGCCTTGTCGACTGGAGAATCAGTAATTTCCATTAGTATTCATACACATAAAAATTTATGTTTTTTGGCTGAGATTTTGTGTGAGCTACCACAGCCAGACATAGCCCATCTTGACTAATACAGCAAGAATCATTTTACTGATGATAAGGTAGGCACAAGGCAGGCTGCACTTCTGCAGGAACAAAGCTCTACATTAGTGTGTGCATGAGTGAAACATTCAGTTGACAAGCTAAGTAAACTGTGTTTGGAAGCCAGTCCATTTGACCATCAGAACATACCTAGTTTTTTCAGGTGTTAGAAGAAATAAGTGGAATGAATTAGCTTTCAGGAGAAATTTACTCATTCTGGACATTTCAATCCTTCCCTTTATAGTTATGGATATTAATGCAGTTATTTTCCTTTCATGCATAGTACTTCCTGGAAGGAAGAAACTCAGATACAAGCATTGTTCCTCGAAGAGGGTGATGCCAATTACATTTGTTATAAGAATAATAGCTCTCTATGTTTAACATTCTTCAGATTTGGTGAACAAATGCACAGGCAAGTTCTGTTTATGGAGTAAGAAAAAACTTTCAGTTTATAGGAAGTGATACTTCAGGTGAAACTAACATGTTGGCTAAAATGCTTTAAGAAGAGGCTCAAAGAGATATTATTTAACTATTATGAACAATGCAAAAACAACATGTCTGTTACTTTATAGTGTACAGGCAAAATCCCCATAACTCCCAATGTAGATAATAAAACAGCATGTTAGCTTTTTGTAACCTTGGCACAAGTGAGTATCATCTGGGAAGAGGGAGCATCAACTGATGAATTTATTATATCAGATTGGCCTGTACGCAAGTCTGTGGAACATTTTGTTGATTCATGTTGATGTGAAAGGTCTCAGACCACTGTGAACAGTGCTACCCTTGGCCAGGTGATTCTGGATTGTATAAAAAAGCAGACTGAGCAATCTGTGGAGGCAAGCCAGGAAGCGGCACTCCTCTGTGGTTCTGCTTTCATTACTGTCACAGGTTCCTGTTATGATCTCTTGTCCTGGCTTCCCTCCATGATGGACTCCACCCTGTAAGTTTTAAAAAACCCTTTCTACCCCCAAGTAACATTGGTTACAATGTTCTTCATAGTAATAGAAACAAATTAGGACAATCATTAAGACTAAATGGAAGCATACATATTTGAATTCTTTCTTTAGTCTTCTAGAACACAATACCCTTTGTGGTTTCTGTGAGTGAATTATTGTAGCAATAGGACTTTCTTTTAGGTCTTATGAAAAACTAAAACTTTAATTCCTTTTGAGTAGTATTAATGCTAATGTAATGACTACATGTCTATTGGAAACTCCTGGAACTTTGATTCTTTTCCTGTGAACCTAGTATTTAATTACAACCCCAAATGATTTGTTTCTACCCATAAACAAATTAGGAATAGCTGCAAAGCCCAATTTTAGTGCAAAGATGTTCTGCAAACTTATACAATAACTTACAAATCACAATGCAGAAGTTATAATCAACAATCAAAGTTATGTAACAAATGCCCATTTAAAGTAGCTGAGCATGCATTCTTAGATGGGCATGCATTCTTTCCTGAAATCCTATTGAGACCATTGTCCTTTGCTCTACTCTAAAAGAACAAAACCAGGCAGCTAAATTGAACTGTGAAATGAGTGAATGAATGAATCGTCTATGTTGAACTACATCATACAATTTGAGGTCATATAGATAAGATAACAGCCATTAAAAAGGTGTCTCTTGGAGCTGGAGAGATGGCTCAGAAGTTGAGGAAGATACTGCTCTTCTCCAGCGACTCAGTTTGTTTTTCCGAATTTATATCAGGTGGCTCACAACCACCTCTAAGTTGAGATCAAGGGGATTCAATGTGTTCTTCTGGTCTCTGAATGCACACACTTACAAGTAGTATGTACAGCACACATACACATGCATACACATACACACACACATATGTAATACATATGCATATATATGCATTAATAAAAACAGTGCAGAGAATAATACTTCATGCATTATAAAGTCATACTGATTTGGGGAGGAAAGTCATGGGTGGGTCTGAACTGGGATCCTTTATGGGTTTAGTTGAGGTTGCAGAAGTCAAATGGTGTCAATTTCCTGTGCCTGGAAATTGAAAATTGATTTAAAATTTCAGCTATCCTACATGGATTAAAAATGACATTGCTAAATCATGGCCTCAGAGGAACAAACATCTTTATAAAGCCATAGATTATTGAATGAAAGGTTTCTGTTCCGTGTTAGCAACAATTTTTCTTCAGAAAATGAAGCTGAATATGTTTTGAAAAATAGAGGAAATGCTTCAATTCTGCTCTAAATTCCCAATCCTTATCCAGAGTTTTCAAATGCATATCTTGAGATGAACTCACTTGACAGCAACTTAATTTGCAAGGTTTCTGAATAATGTTAGAGAATAATAATATTTTCCCTGTAAATTCTAGAGGAACAAAGTTAATGATTACATCCAAATACAACTGGGACTGCCACATGGTGGCTGTTAGCATTTGTTTTCTCTATTTTCTCTTGGACCATTGCACTTATTTGGCATTCACTATTACAAAAAATATTTAATTGCAGTTAAGGGAAAACACAAATCAGGCCAGCCTATTTTAGAGGTAATGGTTGTTGCTTCTCTGTATTATGTATTTATTTTCCTTCTGTTCTCAGTATAGGGATGTAGGAACAACTGTCACAGAGCTTCAGAGCAAAGGTAAACATATCCTTCAATTGCCCACAGCATTTGCCAAGTGTGGAGCATCTGCCACTGGGGGATGGACTTGCCCAATGTGGTTAAATAGAAATAGAATATTCAGAACATGGCATAAACATCATGGCTGGCCTCATAAAATAGGAAGAAATCAGAAGTTTGACTTCCATGCTTTGTTACTTCCTGAGGTGACTTTTGCAGTTCATCATCTTCTCGGTCACTCCAGCTGGCCTATGGTGAAGTACAAGTCCACAATAGTAATTTCCTAATGAGGACACTCACTCCCCACACAGTCCCTCTAAGCATATCCAAGTTCTGTTCTCAGAAGTGGCCACTGATGCCTTCATAGCAGTGTGTCACACTTTATAAAGAGCACACTAGCTTTTTAACAAGAAGCTCTAATGGCTTTGTGACCTCAGTTCAGAACATAGACAAATGGAGGAAGAGCTCAGAAAGATGCTTCTTTTCTGTCTGTGCCTCCCGCCTTGCATCTGACCCACCTCTAGGGGTAGACTCAGAACTTAGAATGTGGTGGACTTACCCGTTACTCCTTTCTATTATTAGTATCAGGCTCTTTCACATGGGCTTTAGGACCATGACATTCACATGACTGGCTACAGCTTAGTCTCCTTGGATTTTTGTCCTTGGCTAAAGGGAACAATCTCATTCAGAATTATAGTCTTCCTCAGGGTCTGGGCCACAATCTGTTTGGTTCCCTATGGCCATTAAAGGAACATGTTATATCATTTAAGGCCAATGAAGAAGGCTTACTTCAGTTCAGAACATTCTATGAAATTGACTAAGGGCTTGGTTCTGACTCACTGAAGATCAACTTCTCTTTCTGCCCAATTATGGCTACTTCATATTAATCCTGAGCATGCTGGCAGATAAACCTTCTGTAAGAAATTCTTCATGTTAAATATATAAACTGAAAGGTCAGAAGTCGTGACATTTTTTTTTAACTTATTAGAACTGGAAGATTAGAAGGTTAGGCATCTTCCAGTTGCATAGCTATAGTTTGCAAAATGTTCTTAGTTCCAAAGAATGGGTTGAATCTGCCTACTTATCTGCTCAGACTTAGACTACTGAGGTGTTTAAAACAAGGAAAAAGAAGGGAAGTTGTTCATTTTTACAACTGTCATATTTTTACTTGCTCATAATACACATTTGGCTTGTTAAATTGCATGATTTTCTATTTGAACTTTGTTCTCTACTTGTTATTATAAGCCTACAGGTATTTTCTGGTCTCTTGACAATTATTTGTATTCAGAATCTAGGTTGAATCTAACAAATCTCATGTGCAAGTTGACTGTATCTTTTGATTTGGATGGACAAGACAAAGCAAGGGTGTTAACTGTATGCATAATTTAATACCACCTTACCATGTATCTCAATAGACCTCCTCCCACAACAGAATTTACCCACAAACAACTCATATCCTTCCTATTCTGTCTTAATAGTTTTCTCATGAGCTAGCAGTATAATATTGAGACTTAAATAAATCTACACATGTTGTGAATATTTTTACTCATCATTAAATAAATGAAGGAAATAGGAGGATTTTCCTGACTTTGATTTTCTCATAGACCTAGAACTTTTGGTACCAATGAAGTGTTGAAGGTACCATGGCAGACTGCAGTGCACTTTATGTTATCATTGACCATGAAAAGAAGACACTGCTCTTTGTTCTTTTGGAATCATCTCACTCACTCATCAGTAAAGTAAGCCAGTATTTAGCTCTCCCACTCTAAATGTTCTTCCTTGATTTTCCATTTTGTCAAGAATTTTCTTGTGAATAGTTAGTTTTCATAGCAACTCTTATCTGTGTAGTTTTTCTATAAGAGGTTATTAAGCATTAGTTGTCATTACAATCTCATTTCATTTTCTTTACCATCCTGTGAAAATGAGCAGATTATTATTAATATTATTTTTTGAGAATGGTGTGTGTGGGGGTGCATTCCCATGTCTGCACAGAGGCCAGAAGAGGACATTAGGTGTCCTGCTCTGTCATTCTCCAGTTCATTCCCTGAGACAAGGTCTCTCCCTGAACTTAAAGTTAGGTTGGTAAACGGCAAACTCCAGTCATCCTCCCATCTCCTCCCTCCAAACCCAGGATACTGGGTGGTATGCAACCATATCCAACTTTTCATATGGGTTCTGGGAACTTGAACTCAGGTCCTCATGCTTGTGCAGAAAGCACATGAAGCCACTGAGCCATCTCTCTTTCCAGAGAACAAAGGGTGATTGTCACCATTTGTATACAGACTTGAAGAAGGCAAATTATTTTTCCTCAATTCCACTTTTTAAAATTCAGACTTCAAGGTAGTGATCCTTATGTTATTCTATGTGGAACTTGGGAATATTTCTAGGTGGATAAAGCATTTGCCTAACAAGCATGAGAATCAAAATTTGAAATCCAAGAACCAACATAAACACCATGTGTGCATGGCTCATTACCTATAATCTTGGTGCTTGAGAGGACGAGGCAGTGGATCCATTAGACAATCTGGCTAACTAAGCTAATTGAATCGACAAGCACTAAGTTCAAGTAAGAGATCTTGCCTAAGTTAATGAAGTGGGAAGGAATTGAAGAAGGCACTTGACCTCAACTTCTGGCCTCCACCCACAGATGGCACAGTTCATGCAGCATACAAAAATATGTACATGTGTGTGTGTACAGACCCATCTCTGTACAAAAATAAGTGAGGATTGCCTGCTGACTTCTCTAAAGTTTTGTTGTAAATCATAGGCTCTACACAACAAGACTGTCATGGAATTAGAAAGCACACATTGATTCTATAGTGGAAGCATTATGTCTTGGAGAACACAGGGAATTAAGAACTAGAGAGAAAGTTCTCAGTGTCTCACAGAGTCTAGATCACTAGTAAATGTGAGAACTGTAGCAGAGCTATCCTATATCACAAACATAAGTGGGGGATGGGGAGAGGAAGAGGAGAGGTTCCCAATCTAGGCTTACTTCATTTTGTCTGTGTGAAATTTATGGGAAGAAAAAAGCACAAGCTGACTTTGATGGGAAGCTGACTTTCACTTACATTTACAACAACAAAATTCTGGAACAGTCTTCACCTCTGATCATTGGGCACTTTTATTGACCTGTCTATTGTCAGGGTCAGTGTGCATATTCGTTGGTGGGCTGTAATTGTAAGATAGGCTCCTGAAATATGCCCATGGAGGTTTATGCCCAACTCTTGTGATTGGTGAGTTTACTCATTGAAATTACTTAGAAATAATCATAGCAGCTTTTTAAATCATATTGACCCCTGTTGCTACAAATAGGCTCTAAATCAAAAGCAGAAAGATGGGTAGGTTGTGTTCTTAGTGTCATCTGTGGACAGAGCAGGCTTCTTCACACTACTTTGTTATTTTCAGGCAACCAAATGCCAAGAGGCAACACATACACCCATTAGATAAAGCCTTTTGTATCCACTTGGTCATCTAAGAGCAGGTCCTCCAGTTTTTTTGTGCATTTATTTAAACCTATTGTTTATAAAGTGTACTAACCCTTGTTGTAGTGAAAGACACACTTACCAGAGTGCTGTGCAAAGGGTCTTTAGCCTCTTATCATCCAGTTGTGTCACTACCTCCTGAAGTTACACAGATCAACTTTTCTTCCCCATTCCTGTCAGTGTGCTTCTTTCATCCATCTACAACACAATTAGTTTAATGTGTCACACATTGAATTCTATCTTCGATTCTCTTTTTTGCTTTAAAAACTTGCAGATAGTACAAATTTCCTTTGTGATATATAGTTCTGTAAATTTGGAAAATGTGTGAAATCCTGTGTTCACCACCACAATTCTTTGTAATATTCTTTCTATACCATTTCTCAGGCCCCTGACAGTTCTAATCAGCTGTCCATCTTCATGGTCTTATATTTCAAATAATGCCATATAAGCATAATCATACACTATCTAGCCTTTTACTTAACAAAATGCATGCAAATTTTGTCTGCATTATTTCTTGAATCAATAGAGAATTTTTCTTCTTTAATAATCAGTAATATTCTGGTATATGGAAGTAACAAAATGTTCTTGTACATTTATTTATTGAAATACATCTATGATGTTTTCAGTCTGAGTCAGTTATGAATAAAAATGACTTTAAGTGTTTCCATTGAAGTTTTTGAGTAAATATAAGTTTTAAATTCTATAGAGTCAATAGCCAGTAGTAATATTGCAAAATCATCATTTAGGTTAATATTTAACTCTAATAGAAATTTCCCAACTACTTTTAAAGTATCTGTACCATTTCTTCTTCCTACCAACATAAGTGATAGTGTTTGTGAATCTGTCTTCCCATCTTAGTATTATCAGAGTGATTTCTTTTTTGTTTCTTTGTTTTGTCATTATACCAGGTTTGTAATGGTCAGGGGATTTTTAATAGATTAAATTTGTATGTATTTTTTCCTATGATCACATCAGGATAAATTTCTTATTGGGATAAATTTTCTATTCATCCTGCAGAAAAATGTGTTTAGAGAAATTTCCTATACTTTTGTTTGGTAATTTATACTATATAGGTAATACTTATCTTGCATATAAAATGGATAAATTGTCATGTATAAATACAATTCTGCAGTGTAAAAATATTGAGTTATGCCCATTCGTAAACAAAAGAAGTGTGAAGACCACATATGAAAAGCAAGAAAAGTACTATAAATTGAGAAAGTTTGCCCAAATAATTATTACTCAATCCAGCAAGCTTGTGCTAATATAGTTCTGAATGAAGGTTGTCTAAGAAAAAGTCAACAAATTATGATGAGGCTTAGAGTAAAGAGGAAGATAAAGACACATTGAATGACCAGCATGTTGTATTTGAGAACTTCCTATATCAGAATTTCAATGGCACGTAAAAGACAATATTCAAATAGATGATGGCCTCTTTGTATAGGAAATAAAGCTTGGATTTGTAATAGACAGCAATCTAGCAGACAACCTACTACCTAAAGTGACCAGCTGAGGGAATTAGGCCATTATCTAGTCCAATATTCTAGGGAGTCAAGCACTCACACCTCTAAAACTGTCCCCAAATGTCCAGTCTGCCAGTCATAACTAGCAACAACTCTAATTTTTGCCTCTGCTTCCAAGTGTGTACCAATTGTCAGAAGTCAACCATAAAGCTTTCTCCAATAGCATAGCGTGCTTTTGTCAGCCATTCCGGCTCCCTGGTTCCAGTAGTCTCCTATCAGAACATATTTGAAGTCCTCATTCCTCTTCTTCACCATGAAGATTTCTCTCCTCTGCTTTTCTTTGAGATTTGCCAAATGCAAGCAATAGTGGTTGACTCCCTTTCTAGGCTAGGCTCTGAATAAATAGCTAGTGCTATTTTTCTCATTTTGCTGTTCGTCACTTATTTCCATAGCTGGTTTTTAGAAATGTGTTTTCCTAGGCCCTACTCTAGACTCAATCAGAATTTCTGAAGTAAAGGCCCAGAAGTGTGAATTTATGATCACTTCACTAGGGTGATTCTTATTTACATGAAATTTGTGGACTGCATCATTGTGCAGTATACCACAGAACTTTCCTTCTAAATTGCTCTAGACTTACTATTCCCATAAGCCTTTGGATGAAGTTGCTCATGAGGTTGATGAGTGTTATAAAACTGGTAATGTCAGTACTAGCTAATATGGCAGATGTCACACCCCAAATGAAGTTTGACCCCCAATCTGGAAACACAGACTAAAATGAACTTAGTAAGATCCAGTAGGAACTTACATTTTCCCATGTTTAGGTTTAATTATACATGGGCACCCTTGTGTGTGTATTTTTAGGAAAAAAATAGACCTTCATCTGACCATGACCTTCAGAAGTGAGTTAACCATGTGAGCCTTTAAAATTTAGCCTAATTGCATAGGTTTATAACTGCAAAGGGAGTGCAGAGAATTAATAATATTTTAATATCCCATGCTTGGTAGCCTACCCAGAATATTGTGCTTATTGTGGGCTTCACCTCCTAAGAAGAACCAGGATATTTGAGTAGTTCTCCAAACAGCACAAGTAGTTGGGATTGTTTAGTCATCCAAAAACTGAATGTTAGCTCAGATTCAAACCCCATGCTACTCACAGTCCATACTTTAAAGTTCATACAGTTGTTCATTTCTTTGTGTATGATATTATCTAAAATAGTTTTTACCTAATTGCTATCCCCAGAAAAGTTTAAAAGGAATGTTATATAACCAGGTAATTATATTGGGAGATGTGAATATGCTAACAATAATGGTGCACATTTCTTTTGTGTAAGAACATTAAGGATTTTATATGATTTACAGAAGTATATGGTAGTCAAGCTATATAACTGTTATAGTTCTGATACTGTCAAGAGCCAGAGAATCTCAATGTAGAGGTTTTAGATTTTCAAAGTCATCTGCTTCTCTAAATTAAAAAAAATAATGATCAACCTCTACTTTTCATATTTCAGTCATTCATTCATGCATTTATTAATTTTTACATTCATGATTTTGTTTGATAAAGATAGCCATTTCTGACCATGTGTGTTGTACAATGAATAAGCTTCATTCATTATTCTACAGAGGATCCAAAGTTGTGAGGAAGGCAAGACTTTCAAATGTGACTGACAAAGGATGGTATGTGGGTCTTTTTATGTAGACAGTGATTTCACATTTCCTGTGCCCATAGACCTACCCTGTACTTTCCTGTGTTACAGAGTTTACATGTAGTTATTAAATATTTGAAGTGTGTCTAGTTCAGACTGAGATAGGCATAAACAAAAATAGTTGAACATTTGGTTAAAAATTGTAAAAATATCTTGAGTACCCAGTAATAAATAGAACACCTGTATGATCAACTTTAAGGCTCTGGCATCTTGCAGAAGTAGAGTCAGAAAAAATATGAGACCGAAAGGAGGAAGAAGGTCATGAGATAATTGATGTCCTATGGGCACTGCATGGCCGTAGCACTCATAAACTCTCAAGTACTGCAGTTGCCTACATCAAACCTGTATAAAACAGAACCAGTAATCACTGTATCACAGATTGGAAAGGGTGTCATGGGACCCAACACCACCCAGGATATCTAATGGCGGTCAAGGGATTCTGGAGGTGAGGAAGCTATTGTTTTCAGTGATGTAACCACTAATGAGTGTATAACTCCAGTAGATAGCTTCACATCCATACCTATTCCAATAGCCCTTGTTAAACTCAGTGGGTAACAAAATAACAAAAAGAAAACAGAAGATATGAAAGTAGGATGTGGACTTGGTGGGAAGGAGAACAGGTTGACGGGGGTGGGGAAGGGTAAGGGAAAGTGGAAGGAGGTGTGTGAACAGACATTTATAAACGTATGAAAGTGTCAAAATAAATTAATATTTTAAAAAGATGGAAATCATGTAAAGTATTTCACTAGTCTAAGTTGACATTATAATGTTTGGGAAAAGTTGGGTTAAGATAAAATTCTTTTACCTATTTATTTATTAAGTCCAAATATTTGAAAATATGAAGTTATAGATGTAGCAATAAATTGCTTTCATTGCCCCCTCTTTCAAGGTATTAATAGATATAAACACAGACTCCAGTATTAGACAGCCCTCCCAATGTGAAGCTTCACCTTGACTCCACCATTGTGAACTTGAAACAAAAAGGAAGGTCATATCAATAAGTCTAAAAGCATTCCTTCTTAGCACAGTATTTTCTAACAGTAAGACCTCATTATGTGCTTTAGACATCAATTCAGTTCTCAAAATAATCTCATTAGGTAGTTATTCATTTTGTTATATCATCTCTTTATATGTTAAGAAGGTGAACCATAGAGGGCTTATGTTAAAGGATACTCTGAGAATAGACCCTGGTAATTCTCTTATTATTAATAGCTCTATTATCTTCTTTTCTTGAAGAAAGCAGGGTACTGATAAGAGTGTCTGAGGAGGGCTAACTGGAACTAATTAGGAAGGACCCTGTGTTCACAATCTGTCAGGTAAATGGAGGCGAGTTGGAATAATATTTTACTCTATGAGATGTCACATTTAGCAAACACTACACTAGTGGATTTAAACTTGTGGAAAATTTCTTTCAGAATTGCCAATATCTGGAGAACTCTCTATGGCTAGTATTGGGCAGAGACTACTGGATTCTGATGGATGGAATCTGAAGGTGCTCTACTGTTTTATGATGTGTGACAACTCCGTATGGCTTGCCCAGCTCCAAATACTAACAATGTCAAGTTGAAAAAACATACACTAGCAGACGGAATAGAGAAAGAGGGACAGGCACATATAAGGGGGAAGTGAATATAATAAATGAAATATTCATGTTTTTAGTACTGGTCAGAGTTTATTGGAAATATGGCAACAAAGCAGTATAATTCATATTACTGTTGATGTGGCAAGATTCTAAGTATGTATTTGTTATGTCAGTATAAGTCTTAGCAAAGTTATGGTTGGAAAACTAAGACAGTCTACCTCAAGTGCCTGTCTTTTGCTCTCTGTGGAGTTATGACACTAAGGTCATTAGTTCTTGGCTGGTGACTCACCTGATCTTAACGTAGATAGTTGTGGAAAATAAGCAGTACATAGCCCACCACTTCTATCCCACTTACGTGTACAACTCTGGTTTACTGAATATAATATGGAGATGTTTTTCAGTGCAGAACTTTACTACTTTTGTTTGACTTGAGATATGAAAGTAAGTTGTAGACTGAAAAAAGAATTAAGAAGGAGTTTATTTTGAATCATTAAGTTTTTCTTATTTCTTGTGCTTCACACATTAATTTTGACGTATGCTAATTTTCCCATGGCTCTTTCCAAAGACAGATATCCAAAACTGAAGATGGTCCTGAAACAAGTTCTTACAAAATGCAAGATTAGTCTACTTTGGCTATGAAATGATATCTCAGAGTTTTACATAATATGAAAATTTAAGCACTAGAGAGAATTCATTGTTCATAATGGTTAAAATTATGACTCTATAAACTGTACAGCAATAAAACTCTATCAATAATAGTTTATAAATGAAATGTTAAGGAATATGGTCATGATATTGCTGTTTTTATGTGCAGCTCTGATTGAAACTTAGGAATTAATTGTATTAAAACACATGGATTTTTTCTATTGACTTATGCTTTAGATATCACAGATTTCATCTATATACATGGACACGTGTAATAAAATAAAAAATAACAGAAAGCGAGTGCCTTAATACTGTCAACTCCAGTGTTTAGTGTATTTTAAAGCCAGTAATAAGAGATGGCAAGAATGAAATCCACTGGAGGAAGCAGGTTTTCAGTGGGAAATTGCAGTGGCAGTGTAAAGTCTCAGAAAGCAAACACAGTACGGGTTATTTATACTTCAGAATAATAAACAGTCCTTACAAAAAATGAGGTTGCTGTGTGTGCACTCACAAAGCTGGATTTTCAAGACGCTAAATTGAAAAACACAAGTTGCAGAATAACTTGTAAAGATGATTTATTTATGAGAAAAATCCCCCAAAGATATATGTGTAACCACACATATGCAAATATATAGAATAGGAATAGAACAAAGGCTGAGAGCCATGGGTGTTGATATTGAAGAACTTGTTAAAAACAAGAAAAGCAAGGGTTTTCTGGGTTTATTTCTGAATATATCTATTTTACTGGTAAGAATATAATCATGGAGTATAAGCATTAAATAATGAAAAAATGTTATTTACATCAATGAAAAGTCTTTTAGTTTTTCTTGTTTTCATAACATCCCTAAATGTATTACTTTAAGAGGTCAGAAAGATGGATAGACAGACAAACAGACATAGACACAGACACACACACACACACACACACACACACACACACACACACACACACACTTCCTCTACATAACGAGGAAATGATGATGTCATAGAAATGTTCACTTCATCCTCAGAAACTGAGCAGAAGGCTGTTAGCGATGCATGCATTAATCACACTTGCAGGGAAAGAGTTGCTACTTTCATTAAGAACTGTACTTAAAAAGAGCAGAAAAAAAATTCTGCATCAATGAAAGGGAAATGGAATTTAAGGCAAGAAGAACTTAAAATGTTCATTCCATGAGTCTTTACAAAATCCTGTGGAGGCTCTTCTTCACCTTTGATGTTATACAAGAGGTAAAAACAAAATGTTGAAGAGAGATCTTTATGTACTGTCTTTTAGTGAATACTCTTCAGTGGTTCAGCTTTTCTTAAGTGATCTGCAGTATTTCCTAAACTTTCCATGCAATGTGCCAGACTCTTCAGTGGTATAGATACCCTTAACATGTTCAGGTAAACTCATAGTGATACAATTGCTTCCATTTTGCTCTGCTCCAGAAGTAAACTCATTAGTTCAACTTGGGTTTAGATAGAATTCTTTGGTGTCCTCTCTCGCTGTAATGAATAGATATTTCTTTCTGTCTTGACGTGAGTTTAATCTTTGGGACTTACATGGTATAAGGAGAGAACCAACTCCTACAGCTTCCTCTCTGACTTCCACATGTGTGCTATGGCATACATGCGGCCCTCAATAAATGTAATAAACAATGAAAGATAGAAATTACATAGGATGATGGGAAGTGTCTAGAGATGTAACTGGAGGGACAGATCACAGCATAGGGATCCCCTGGATCATGTAAAATCTTTGGATTTTATCTTTTGTGTGGTATTAATATGTTGTAGCCCTTCCCATACCCAGAATAATTTAATTTTGACAATGTTGCTCTGGTACATTGAATCAGGCTAAATAGGAGACAATTCTAAAATTGAGGAAACAATTGAGGTCTCTACACAACACAAATACGAGCTGATGAGTTTGAGTCATAACATCATGGGTATGATAAAAATCCATCATATCTTCTATTTGTTTTGAGAACAATTAATCATATTTAATAATGAATTGGATAGGAAGAGCTAGATAAGAAGATGAACCAAAAAAACATGATACTAGTGCTTTAGGTCTGAGCAACTATAGGAATAGTGCTTCCATTTACTGAGGTGATGATAATCGAAGGAGAGGTAAGTTTTTATGAAGAAAATCAGGAGTTTCTTTGTGGATTTATGCAGCTTGCTATAATAGTGCTAAAAGATCTAAGTGAAGATAGAAAAGGATTTGGATAAATGAGTAGAATTAGGAGGAAAGCTATAGGATGAAGCGATTTATATGGAGCCCTGAATCGAAGATCATCGATATGGAGCTGCACAAAATGGGTATGAATAGAAAAAGAAGCAGAAAGACTGAACCTTCGAGGCCAGCACATGACACATTCAGGAAGCTGATGAGTGAAGTGGTTAAGCAAAGTGGCACTTCAGGGGAAGGCAAAAGAAATCCTTCCTTCCTTCATCTATCTGTCTGTCTTTGCTCTAAATGCTGATGATTGAATTTAGGGTCTGGGTCAGACAAGGAAATCACATCACTACTAAACTATGAACCATATACCTGCTTTTTACTTTTTTATTTTGAGACAGGGTCTCACTATATTTCCCGAGCTGGCCTTATACTTACTCTGTAGCTGATGCTGAGCTTCGAGTTGTGTTTTCCTGTCTTATCCTACCACATAGTTAGAATTATAGGCTGGTACAAGGCCCAAGTGAGAAAACAAATTTCTGTTGTTCAGTGTAATTTGTTACCAGAACACAAAGTAATCTCAAGTTGTGGATGCTTTTTGGGAACTCAAGTCTAAGTTTCTCAATGTCTGCCTAGCCCATGCATCAGTAACAAAGAAAGCCCATTGCTTCCTGTAATTGCAATGATTTGTAAAGTACATTTCATCAGACACACAACAGGAGTCACTGTCTAAGCCCACTGGTGTTAATGACATGCTTTAGACTGTTGTTTCGCAGTGTAGTCTCATAACAGCAATGTTCCTGGAATCTGGGAAGTAATTAGATAAATTCTTCACTCCTTTAAAACCTAGTGAATTTGAAGGCAAAAGCAGGGTCCAGCAGGCTATGGTTTAAGGCTCCCTGGGGAAGTCCCATGATGGCCAGGATTTAAGAAGCAACTCCTAGGAAAGTGACATATTTCCCCCATCCATGATACCAGGAAGCTTTAAATGACTTATTCCCTTTTTCCCTCCTTTGTATGTTTTTTCCTTTCTTTCTTTCTCCCTTCTCTCTCTCTTTTCCTTCCTTCCTTCCTTCCTTCCTTCCTTCCTTCCTTCCTTCCTTCCTTCCTTCCTTCCTTCCTTCCTTCCTCCCTCCCTCCCTCCCTCCCTCCCTCTCTCTTCTTTCTTTCTTTCTTTCTTTCTTTCTTTCTTTCTTTCTTTCTTTCTTTCTTTCTTCTCTCTCTCTCTTTCTTTCTTTCTCTTTCTTTCTCTCTCTCTCTCTCTCTCTCTCTCTCTCTCTCTCTCTTTCTTTCTTTCTTTCTTTCTTTCTTTCTTTCTTTCTTTCTTTCTTTCTTTCTTTCTTTCTTTCTTTCTTTCTTTCTTTTCTTTCTTTCTTTTCTTTCTTTCTCTTTGGCTGCCCAAGTGATTCTTTTCTTTGTCCTGTTGAACACTAGAAAAGCAAGGATCATGTTTTGATCTTTTTTCATATTGTCCATAAAATTGAGATGATTATCTTAGTTCATTTTCGAGGCATTGTGATTTGTAGTAATGTCTGCTTTGTGATGAAAAGAACAGGTATGGACTAACAATTTTTGTGGATTCTATGCTGGATAGTTTTAAAGTCAATTGAGGGAAGAGAACCTCAATTGAGAAAATGCCTCCATAAGATGAGGCTGTGGGCAAGCCTGTAGGGCATTTTTTTAGTTGGTGATTGATGAGGGGGGCCCAGCCCATTGTGGGTGGTGCTCCAGAGTTCAATAGGAAAGTCAGCTGAAGACTCCATGGGGAGCAAACCAGTGGGTATCACTCCTCTATGGCTTTTTCATCAGCTCCTGCCTCTAGGTTCCTGCCCCGTTTGAATTCTTGTCCTTCTTTGTCCATCCTTTCTTTGGATGATGAACAATGGTGTGGAAATGTGAGCTGAATAGACCTTTTTCTCTCCAATCTGCTTTTGATTATGTTGTTTCATCATAGCAATTGTAGCCCTAAGACAGTTTCCATTCTGGGAAAAGCACTATTACTTTGAGATTTGGAATTGCATCTAACTTCTTACATCTGAAGTTATATGGCTTTTCCCTGTTTACTGCCAAGAATTTCATGCTAGTAATACACTCTACCCTGGAAAAAGAACTTTTGCTACCAGAGGCTTTTACTGTATTTGCTGTTGTTGCTGTTTTTTTTAAAAGTTGTTTATGGTTTTGAGATTATAATTTAAGTACAATATTTTTGTCTTTCCTTATCTCCTTCTAAATTCTTCCACATGCCCCTTTCTTCTCTCCTTCAAATTAATGGCCTCTTTTTTCACAAATTGTTATTGCATGCATATATATATGGCATGAATACATAATATATATGTATATGTATGCATACAATAATAATAAAATATATTGCATGCAATAACTATATATATATACATATATATTCCTGACTATAACCTTCTCAGTCAGAATATTACTCATATGTATGTTTACCATACATCAATAGCCATTCATTGTTAAAACTAATTTAACAAATATTGATTTCTTTCACATATTCTCAATCCTGATCTCACATACATACCTTCACACCCCATTCTTCATACAGATGCTGGTATCAGCATGAGGGCCCTGCCTCACATTAGAAGTGGAGGACCACATATTCATGGCAATACTTTCTCTTTGTTCCAGTGAAGTAGTTCTCAACCTTCCTAATCCCTTTAATGACCCTTTAATACAGTTCCTCATGTAGTGGTAACATCCAGCCTTAAAAGAATTTTCATTGCTACTTCCTAACTGTAATTTTGCTAGTTATGAATTGTAAATATCTGATATGTAGATGGTCTTAGGTGATGACCCCTGTGAAAGGGATGTTTGACCTCCAAAGTTGTGACCCGTAAGCTGGAAACTGCTGTTTTAATGAAACGGGGTCACACTACATAGTGCAGGCTTGTCTAAGACCCACGGTCCTTCCACTTGAGCACCCCTTCCACATGGTCAGATTACTAGCATGTGCCAGAACACCTGATTCTGTGCATTTAAGTTTTTTTAGTTATACATTTCAATAGATATTATAAGATGATCATGGTCATATTAATTTATAATATGAGATTACCTATTACAAGCAAATAATTGAAATGCATCATGTTTATCATTAGAAAAATGGAGAAAATGTGACATTAATGATCTTAGAGAAGTGGCTAACAGCCTGTTTTACAAAATATTTATGAAAAACATATCTATAACTGTGGATTATTTATTAGTTAGATGCTACGCTAATATCCACATTCGCCATCTACTTCAAACCTTACTATAATCAAAATGGATAGGTATGATTATTCCAAATTCCTTTATCACAAGAAACTTTAATAGGAAATGCCTGAATGCAGGTATGATGGAACATTCTGAGGGCTAAGTGTATTAGAACAAAAATTAAAGCCTTCCACCAGCATCTCTTAAATTTAATCTTCTTGTTTTCTAAGGAAAATCACTATTGACAGTTTTCTTGATGTCCTTCCAGACTGATTTCTATGTTTTTATCTGCTATAGAACATTTTTCCTATGTATTAGTTGACTATATTTGAATATCAGACTATTGCCTATATATATTGCCTATATATGATATATCAGCTACTTTCATTGCTGTAGCAGACAGATGAGGCAATCAATGCATAAAGACAAAAGATTTTTTATTTGATTGCTGCTTTGGAAGTGTCAGTTCTTTATTGCTTGGCCCTGATGCTGTGGGTCTGTGGTGGCACATCATGACAGAAGTAAACAGATTCACATCAAGTAGCAGAAGAGGGCGAGATAAAAGGGCTGGGGCCCTACTCTGTCCTTCAAGGACACACTACCAGTGTCATGAAAGTCTCCCACTGGGCCTATCTCTTAAAATTTCTACTACCAACCTGGATCTCTGGAGGCATTTAAGATTCAAAAAGTGAACTGGGAAGAAGCCAGATATAAGGCTGCAGGCCTTGGTGACTATAGCAGGCCAGACACTCATTTAAATGTAATCAAATTCAAACTTTTTCTAACACCGTGATGTTTTCAAACAAGTCCTCAGTCATTTTGATTCAGTGGGTCTAATTTTTCAGTATCTTACAGAAATTATAGAATCGCGTGTTTGTTTTTGGGTATGACATAAAGCTAGGAGCAGGCTGTTAGAGGTTGCAGAGTTCATAGCTGGGTGAGATTGATGATCTTTTTTTCCTTTTGTAGCATGTTTAGTGCTTTTCGACATTATAAATCCCAGTGTGTAGGGGTTAGTATCTTTTTAAAATTTTTATTATTTTTTAATTTATAAAAATGTATACAATATGTTTT
This sequence comes from Cricetomys ansorgei, assembly GCA_026225945.1. NCBI lineage: Eukaryota > Metazoa > Chordata > Mammalia > Rodentia > Nesomyidae > Cricetomys > Cricetomys ansorgei. Next base: position 20,293,136 of record JAMJFZ010000239.1, read on the forward strand.
AATCGGTATTGAGGTTTCCTACTTGAGAACTACCAGAAGACAGAGGTTGTTTAACATACTTAGGACTTATGTGTTTGACATTTGGCATCTGTCACAGTTAATATTTCCTCTTCGTACGTACATTAGGAGATGGAACCCTTTCTTGATGACAACAGCTGCTGCTGATGACTCAAAGTTCTTGAGAAACCAATTCTTTAGGTTGTAGATGGAGCAAATGACTTGGAGAAGATTTACAGATAATAAGGAAAGAATAAGAATTTAAAATTGTTTTCTTTCTTTTTTTTCTTTATTTATGCTTCTTTTCCCCCATGTATGTATGTATGTATGTATGTATGTATGTATGTATTTGTTTATTTAATTTTTTCTCTCATACAATATATCCTGAACCCAGCCTCCCCTCCTTCTCCTCCTCCCAGTTCCCCAACCCCAGTCTTCCATCTCCCCCAGGTCCTTCCACTTCCCCTTAGAAAAGAGCAGGCCTCCCAGGGTTACCAATCAAACAGGGTATATTGAGATGGAGCAAGGCCAGGCATAAGCTGCTACATCAAGTCTGGATGAGGCAGTGCAACAGGAGGAAGATTTCCAAAGACAGGTCAGAGACCCCTCTAACTCCAACCTTTAGGAGTTCTACAAGAACACCAAGCCAACAACCATAAGATATATGTAGGAGACCTAGCATAGAGCCATGTTGGTGCCCAGCCCAAATCTCATCACAGAGGCTTCCTCCAATAGCTGATGAGAGCAGATACATGTGCCGAATATGGGGCAGAGCTCAAGGAACCCAGAGGAAGATTGGGAGGAGGGACTGAGGGGACCAGAGGAGTCAAGGACACCAGGAGAACACACCCCATGGAATCAACTGACCAGCACTCTTAGGGGCTTACAGAAATTGAAGCATCAGACACAATTGTGTTTTTTACCGTAAAATTTCTAAGGAAGGTCAAAGGTACATGACCATGAAGAAACTTATGGAACTTTAGTTACACTGAAGATAACTTCAGATGGCCTTTGTCTGACATCTTCTGCCTATATCCCCAGTAGGGACATTAAAATCATCTCCTCAAGATGTTCAAAAGCCTTGTTAGAATTTAATTTGGGTGGTTGAATTTGTAAACATGAATTCATAAGCTTAATTTTGGAAGAAGCATTTTTTTTTTCATGAAGGAAAATGATCTTTACAAGTTTACCAACCCTTTTTATGTTCCAGGAATTCTTGATGTGTTTTTTAATCAATATCTCATACAATTTTCATAAATAATTCTAGTATATTGGAAAGTTAATACCTATTACTATCTATTATTATTTTTAAACATTTCCATTAGTTATCTTGAATTATAACTGACAGGAATTACATACATTTTAGTGTTAGTTTCTTATTTTCAGATGAAAAGGAAATAAAACAATAGATTTAAAATTATCTATAATCTATCTATCTATCTATCTATCTATCTATCTATCTATCTATCTATCTATCTACCTATCGTCTATCTACTTTATGTGCAGTGTTTTGCCTGTACGTATGCTTGTATACCAGTTGCTTGCCTGTGGAGGCCAGAAGAGGACATTGGATCTCCTGGAACTGGAGTTACAGGTAGCTGTGAGCTGCACTGTGACAGCCAGGAATTGAACCAAGGTCCACTGGAAGAGCAGCCAGTACCCTTAATCACTGAGTCATCTTTCAAAAGCCTATGCAATATGTTAAGTTTATTGATGTTTAGTATGTGATAAGCTTTGATTGTTGAGTATCAGATTAATTCCTGTATTTGTTTATGTTCTACTGACTCTCAACTTGACTTTTTAGACGTTAGTCTCTTAAGATATTTATTGATAGAGAACCAAAGTTCTATATCATTTTATGTTAGATGCAATATACTGATATAACTTTCTGAAAAGATAAGAAAAGTCATATAGGTTAGTCAATGAATTCTGACAATTAGAAGTAGCACAAATGAAAGTTATGATTGTTGTCTTTGAGATTAAACTAATATTTTATTTCACTCAAAGAGCCTATTGTTTTGTTGGATATATTGATATCTATTTGACAATTCATTAATACATCATTGTTTACACTTTTATTTTGCTAGTCTGACAGATTTCCAAGATTTTAAGTTGGAAGATTCCATCATAACACTGGGCCCTAGCTTCATTTCTGTTACTGTGATAAAATATTCTGACAAATATCAGCATGGAAAGAACGGGTTTATTTTAGGTTACAACTCCAGATTATAGTTCATTATTATGGAGAAACCAATGCAGCAGGACCTTGATGCAGCTAGGCATACCGTATCCACATTCAAGAGCAGAGAGAAGCGGATGCATGCATGTCTAGTACTCACCTAACTTTATCTATTCTTACACAGTCCAAGACCCCAAACCAGGAAATGGTGCTGCTTACCTTCAGGATGGGTCTTCCCTATCCCTTCCCTATTAGGACAATTATGACATTCCCAATAAACACGGATCAGGCCAACCTGGTCCAGACAATCTCTCGTTGAAATTCCATTCTTCTGTAATTCTACATTGCTTCAAGTTAACAGATAAAACATACCTTCACACACCATAAATAAATATAGAGTTAATATATTGTCCACAGATAAAGCCTACGCAGTCTCAGTTGTGTGATATTTGAGTAGAAGTGCACTGCCTCTCTCCAGTATCTTTATGTTTCTTGTGGGTTGGTTGCCACACTGACTACCACTGCAACTCTGATGCTGTATTTTAGATATGAGGGGAATGCACATCTTCATGGCATTTTCCTTTTTTTTTTTTGAAAGTGCTGAGTTCTGCTACAGATTTTGGGCTGGTATCAGATCTGAGAAGTTCTGCCAAAGCTGCTCAAATGATATCTCTTTATATTATCTTTTAATAAAATAAGAAGAAAGGGCTGACTGATTTACAAAGCAATTTTTTTGCACCATTACCCATTTTGATTATATACAAATAGATGCTATCTTCATTATGTGAAAGAACTGTATTGTTTTTCATATGCTTATTTTGAAATCTTATATCTTTCCTGGCAATAGAATTAAATCCTACAGAGAGTTCTATGCCCAATATTTCAGAAATCCAGAAGACAATTTTTGTTGAATTCTTTTACTATGACTGAAATTAATTTAAGACTGAAATGTTTTGCATTTTTTTTCTGGTGACCTTATCTGTAAAGGACATAATTGAATGTCTATGTCTGACAAATTAGTTTAATATAGTCACTTTTCTTCAAGCACATGTTAAGAACTGCTTCATCCATACAAAATTTTATTACTGTGGAGATATCTTATGTTACATTTAGAATTTACCTTAAAACTATTCTTTCATTTTAATTGAGTGTTATTATGTGATTGGGATTAAGGGTTACACTTTCATACAGCTTGTTCTAGTAGAAACGGAATTTTTAACACCATTCACATGGTGGGATTCTAAAATATAATGCTACAGTTTGAAAAGGGCAATCTGGTTCTCTTCTTGGCTTCTGCTGAGCATCTTTTGTCTCACAAAGCCCTGGGTGCATATTAAAATAATGGAAGTCTTTAGCATTCTATACACATCAGGCTCTGGTCCTGTTTCCTTTGGTGATCCTCACAGTGGGAAGATTAGAATCAAAGGATCCATTTATAAAGCTCTCTGGTCCTGAGTTGGTTGATGGCTGAAAAATCAATTACACGTACTTTATTGGAAACAGCAAAGTTAATCCCATAACAAGGCAGACTTTACAAGCACAATCCCAATACACAATATTTCCTTTCATATCTGATTGATTAACACCCAGCTGTTATAACACTATGCTTGTTATTTGTGTATGATCAACTAAAACAGGTCTGTAAGATGTATATCATTATTATCAACATGATTTGGTAACAAACAAGTTGAAAGGGATGGAGAGATAGCATCATGGGTAAGAGCAATTGCTTTGTAATCACAAGGATCTGAGTTCATATCCCAGCATTCAAAATAAATGTAAAATATGGCTGCACCTATTTTTATCCATGGCATTGGATACTCTCCCACAAAATCCTTGCCCAGCCATCTTAGCAAAAACTATGCGTTTATGATTCAGTGAGAGACCTTGTCTCAAGGCAATGAGGTGGAAAACAATAGGTGAAGACATCACTATTCTGCTCTCCCTCCCTGTGCACACGTATGGGCTCTTGTAACTATATATTAAAGTGAATGCAACACACACACACAGAAAGAGAGAGAGAGAGAGAGAGAGATACACACACACACACACACACACATAGACTCATGTGTGCATGGACTCACATGCACAAACACACACAAAAACACATATGAATCCAAAGAGAGGAATAGTGTCACATTCTTGTGATTCCAACATTTAGAGGATTCAAACCAAACCAAACCAAACCAAACCAAACCAAACCAAACCAAACCAAACCAAACCAAACCAAACCATACCAATCCAAACCAATCCAACAAAGAAAATCAGAAAGAACAAGTGGGAGTGAGAGTCAAAGGAAGCGAGAATGACAGAATGAAAGTTAAATAGTCCCTATAGGTTCCTATGTTTGAATACTTGGTTGTCACTGTTTCGGAAGGTTGTAGAATCTTTACAAAGTAGATTTTGTGGTGGAGGAATCCTTCCTGCCTTAAGAGGCTTCTTGTTAGATATTTGGTCATAGCCATGAAAAATGTAATGGGGCAGGGAGGAATGAGAGAATATTGAGGATATATATATATATATATATATATATATATATATATATATATATATAGAGAGAGAGAGAGAGAGAGAGAGAGAGAGAGAGGGGGGGGGGAGGCAGGGAGATCAATGCCAGGTTAAAGATTTGCCTAGTGTGACATGTAGGAAGTGCCAGACAGGAGAAGATGAAAGACCCCCAAGCAATTTGCCTCCAAAGCTTGTGCTTCCTTTCTCTATTCTGCACCAGACCTTTTGGATACTCGGTTTTTCTCTGTAACTGTACATCCATCAGGTACCTTTCTCTTATTTTTTCAAAATCTAAAAGAAAAGGACCCACAAGTGATTTAAAAGAAAGCATATTTAAATCTATATCTGTCATATAGAGACAAGCTTAGAGATATCCATAAATCTAGTCAGAATGTCCTCAATTCTGGTAGTCTGATTCTTTGCCAAGAATGAAAATATGATTCCAAGTTTGCTCTGTATAGGCATTACAATCTTCCCCTATGATGAAATTAATTGATCATGGCAAAATAGAAACTCCAGTTCACACTGAGCACTGTCAGACACATTCCCGAATGGGCAGCAACATTGTTAATTATAGGTGATAACTTTGAAGAGTTCCCAGACATTTCACTTTTATGCATATTTCTTGAAAACATGCAGTTTCTTCATTATGTTAAGTGAATGAATGCCCCGAAAAAACTATTTTCCATGAACTGGTCCATAGAATTTTCCCTTAAAAGTTGGCAACTTTCCTCTCTATTTTTGAGAACAGCTAACCCACACTGCAGACACAGATAAGGCAATCTGTGCAGCTCTCTTGGGAAGATAATTTTACCGCTTAGTAACCATCTGGATTGCATCATTGCTAGCTGAATGGACATCAACATATTTTTCTGAATTCTCATGAATGTTGTAAAGGGGAACAGACAGACAAGGTTGTTAAGATGATTATTTTGCATGATGTCAAGGTCATTGTTTCTGTGTTTACTCAGAGGACACAATATTGTGAGTCATGAATTCCCAAGTCACTGAGTTCCTATTACTGGTTTCTCTAGACCTTGGTATCTCAAGAAGAGTTATTTCAATGTTTACATTTCTGAATTTAACATTTCACATTTTAATTAATTGTTTTGTTACATATTTTTATGATGTGTTTTCAATGATCAGTTCTGTGAAACATGCATATATGTGACTGCTAGGTTTAAAAAAGTTTTTAAAAGGATTTATTTTTAAGTGTGTGTGTGTGTTGGACAGAAGTTATATATACATCAATTCAAGTTCCCAAACAGGCTAGAAGATGACATCAGATTCCCTGGAGATTGAGTTATAGAATGCTATAAGCCACCCAAAATGGTGCTAACTGAACTATGGTCATCTTTAAAATCAGAAAGCACTCTTAAACACCAAGCCATGTCTCTAGCTCCACTAGTCAGTTTTAGATTCATGCTCTCTTTTGTGCTGTTTATAATGGAAAAGACTATTGTAGGGGAAGGTCATGTGTTACTTTTACATTTCATTTATCCTCATGTAGCTTGTCCTCTAATCTCAGAATATACCAATCTCTCCACATATAGAGACCAAAAAATTCTTTATTGTTGAGTTTGGAAAGCGTTTATAAAAATAAATGAATTAACTGGTTGAAGTTTCTGTTTCCATTTAGTAACAATTTAATTCAACAATTGCCTTTTCGCCTTAGCAATTATTTTTGTTTGTCTCTAATTTTTAACAAGTGTTCCAGTGTCTATGAAAGTCATTGAACTACAGTGCATAGGTCACTGAAGCATTTTTTATGTGATAATGTTACCTCTCTAAAATGAACCTTTAAAGAAACTATTTGATCTTTACCAATCTAATAAATGTATTATGGGAGCACAACATTGTGTTATAACATTCCATTGTTATTTGGCATCCTTATTCACTAATGATTGCTAATGAGGAAAAGATATCCTTTGTTCTTATTTTATGAGAAAAGATAACGTTTTATCAGAAGTTTGTACTATGAGGTTCAAATGAGGCATCACTTTCATTTAAAAAGTTTAAAATACCCTTTGGAGATAAGATGCAGAAATTCCTTGCACTGATCCCAAATGTGAGCAGCACCCATTGCTGGGCTGAGTTCTGTCATGTTTCCAAACCAGAAATGGTACACTTATCAGGGCTGGGGTGTGACTTAATGGATGAGCACTTAACTTCACATGAGCAAAGATCTGGGTCTGGTCTTCAGTTCAAGAATAAGAATTCAGTCAGAAATTATATGCATTTTTGAAATTGTTTTTTGTGGCCATGGAAATGGTGTTTTGGGTTAAATGTCTCCAATAATAAAACAGTTCAAATTTAATGTAAAAGAAACCCGGTCAGTAATGCATCCATCCATTCAGTAATGTACTAAGTAATTGTGACCACTTGATGATGCACTTCTGTGTAGATGATGTCAAGATAGAACTATAGTTAGGGTGGTAATTTGCATCTCATACAAATAAAACCCTCAGTGGAAATTTGAAGAGAAAGAGAATCTTTCCCATTGAGGGAAAGAAAGAATGATGTTTGTAATTTTCTTTACAAAGCAGGCAGCATTCGAATACCATGAAGATTAGATGGCAAACAGAATATGTAAAAACGTTGTAATAAAGAACAAAAAATACGTGGAATACTGAGGTGTTTGTGAATTATAGATGTGAGAAGAGTATTGAGAAATGAATTTGGAAAAGAGTAAAATTATTGGTCAGATTGCAAATGACCTGAATTCTGGCTAACATTTCGGACTAAAGTGTTTTATTAATTTCTTCAGAAATTCTGCCCTGTTGTTGCTGTTGTGTGGCATATAATGCTAAAAATAAAATGAAAAAATATAACAGAGAACATTTTATTCTTTTTATCACCATGCTTTTCCTATTGGTTTTTTTTGTTGTTGTTGTTAATTTTTTTGTTTATTGTTTTTATTGTTAATTAGGATAGCCTTCAAACTAGTTAGTCACAACAGGTACAATGAAGTGTAACAGGAGGGTAACAATTTTAACGTAAAGTTAATTGAAGGCAAGATGTGTAAACAAGTTGAAGAAACTGGGCTAGTGAGTGACATTGATGAGAAAAATTTGAATACCTTGATCATTCATTTAAATCCGAATATCTGAACAGGATTTGTACAAGGTTCTTATTGAGCAATTTAAGCATCTTTTGAGCTTAATATACATGCTTATATCTCCACACAGAGATCAGTGTGTGGTAATATGGGAAATTAGATAGTCTTGGAGCACCCAATGACAAAAGATTTGCTTCATGATGAGGTTTAAGCTACAGCTTCTGTAATTAGGAAGAAGTCACCAAAAGCTTCATAGCTTCAATCATGATTCTTATATAGACTTCTCATAATGCAGCTACAGACTCTTTGCTCTGCCTACCTTCTGGGTTGTGACATTTTCCAATATATATATTGAAGTGAAAATGAATGTAATCTCATTATTATCTTCATTTCCCTGAGCATCTCAAGTCTCTCCAGTTATCTGGCATTAGTTATAGTCCTGCATCATACTGCTTTTTATTAGCTGCAGCCTTTCTTGAAAATATTTCCATTTCAACATTGATATCTGGAATGTTCTGAGAAAGTAAATTGCCATAGTGAAATTTTAGGAATCCAAATGGGAAATTACCCTTGGCCTTTTGGTGTTTAAATCTTTCCGTGTGTGATTTAAATAATCACAAATTTTGTGTGTGTGTGTATGTGTGTGTGTGTGTGTGTATGTGTCTGTGTGTGTATGTGTGTGTGTGTGTGTGCCTGTGCATGTATACCTGCACCTTTAAAAATATTTTCTTCATTTTGAGATTATAATATAATTACATAATTTCATGATTTCTTTTTGTTCCTCCAAACTCTCATATATATACCTCCTTGTTCCTTTTTTAAAGTCATAGACTCATTTTTTTCATTAACTGCTGTTATATACATATATGAATTTGTGTGTCTGTCTGAATATATGTATACACACACACACACACACACACACATACCCAATGTTTGGTCGTGTTTGTGTGTGTGTGTGTGTGTGTGTATGTATGTATGTATTGGGAATAATGTTTTTAATTATTGGGAATAATGTTTTTAAAAAAGCTTCTGGGGCTCTAGAGATGGCTCAGTGGTTAATAGCACTTGTTGCTCTTGCAGAGAACCCATGTTCACATTTTATCACCCACAGGCAGCTCACAACCATCCTAATTCCAGTTCCAGGATGATACCACATCCTCTTCTGATCTCTGTGGGCTCTGGGCACTCATGTAATGCACATACATACATGCAGGCAAACACTCAAACACATAGAATAAATTTAAAAAATCTTTTTAAAAACCTAAAATAGATTTCCTATTTTTCAAAGATCTTTAGTGTTGTTTATCCTTTCCTACACCATCCTTTTGCTTTGTTCTCCTACTGCCTTATCACCTTAAATATCCTTCCTATTTTAGCCCTTTCTTCCTTGTACCATATCCTGCCTCCCTTTTAAACTCCTCATGGACATTTCCTAGTTTTCTGGCTTCTGTGGGTACTCTAATTTAAACTCACAAATCTAAAGATTCAAAGGTAGGAACCAAATCTGAGAGAGAACAGGAAGCATTTGCTTTTCTGTTTCTGGCTTACCTCATTCAGTGTAATTATTTCCAGTTCCATCCTTTGCCTTCAAATTTCATGATTTCCTTTTTCTTTACAGCTGGATAAAATTCCTTTGCATATACCACATTTTCATTAACCATTCAATTCACTGATGTACATCTAGTTGTTTCCATTTTTCAGTTATGTGAATAAAAAAAATGGTTCCCAAATTGATGGCACAGTGCAATTGCCTTTTGAGATTTCAAAGTTATGAATTCCTTGGCCCCATTCTAGACCTATTAGATCAGAGCTGTAGAAAGTAATCATGGGAGTTAGGAGCATTTCAATGAGTAATGAAAGACTGCTATTAAATCACAGTCCACACTGCTGTTTTTAGAAACTCTCCAAATTATCTGGTTGTACTATTCTAAGTTATTTTCTCCAACTCTTGTTTAAGCATATAGTGCATGATTTCAAGGGAGACTTTGAGCACAAAGACTTGTGTACTAGTCTTTTGATTTGTAAACAACTAAAGATATATGCTATCTATTAAAGTGAATAATGGTAATACTTGTGGTAATAACAAAAATAAGCATAACAACCAAGATGTAGGCAAGCTAAATTTTTCTAACCACTCATGGAAGTTATCATTGCACAATTATTCATCAAGGAATAAGAGTAAACAGATTTGATCACTTGTATTTATATGGAATAATGCAGTGTAATATGACAACTGATTAGTGACATCATATCCCCTTTGAGTGACAGGACAAAATAGTTGAAAATGTGGGAAGTCTGGGCATCTGTGGGATGTCCTGGTGCCTGTGGGAGGTCTGGATGCCTGCAGGATGTCAGAGTGCCTGCAGGATGTCCAGGTATATGTGTACATGTGTACCTGTGTGATGCACTGGTGCCTACATGATTTCCAGGTGTCTGTGAGTTGTCCCAGTGACTTCATAATACCTGGGTGTCAGTAGCATGCCCTGAAGCCTTCAAGAGGACCCTGTGCCTGCTAGATGCCTAGGTACCTGCAGGATATCTAGTAGTTTACAGGATGCTCTTGTGCTTGCAAGATATTGATGTGCCTGCTCTAGATATCTGAGTGATGTCAGGGTGCTTGATGGAGGCCTGGATGTCTGCAGGCTTGGGCAGTGAGGCCAGACTTCAGGTTGAATTTTGGAGTACTTGGTGTTGGACTAGTATGGGGCAGAGGAATATCCACAGTCAGAGCACCGTGCCTTCTCCAGGAACCATGGTGATGCCTGTGGTCCATGATCCCGCCATAATAGCTGGACATAATTTTCTTTTCTTTCTGTTTGTTTGTTTGTTTATGTTTTATTGGGACTTTATTGAGGGCACAGTGGTGGGAGGGTAGAACAGGGGGCAATGGGAAAATGGGAAGAGGGTGTTATCCAAGTATATTATATGAAACTCGAATCATTAATAAAAGTATTAAGAAAGACTAAAATACAACATTTTGATACATAATTTGAGCTAAAGTTCTTTTTTTCTTTTTTGAAAGAGAAATTAAGGCAGACAACACATGATTTCTTGACTATGACATTTATACAAGTATATAGAATAACTGATTAAAAGAAATCAAAATAAGAAATAGAAATAAAATCATTTTTGTATTATTTTCCACTATGTAGATACATTTATAATTATGCATGTGCATGCAATTATACATGTACAATTATTATGTACAATACTCTTTTCAGTATAGTTGGACGAGATAATGCAAATTCCCACAGCTTTAAAACATATTTGCACAGTCAGTGGTATTCTTGCAGAACCATGAAGTTGCATATTAGGTCCTAAAGACAGCCAGATGCAGAGCAATAAAAACTGTTGAAACTGGTAAACAGGGGAAACTTTGAAGTTTTATAAATGTAATTAGAACATGATTTTACCTGAAAAAGCATAAAGCACACTTTGTAGTAATATAAAAAAAAAGGGGGGCAAATAAAGATGAAGTACACTGCTTTTATCTCTGACTTTCTTTTGAAAATAAAACATTCAACATGAGAAAGGCAGTAGAAATAGAGAATTGGGTGTGTTTGCCATGAATATTGCCAGTAGAGACTTTGCTCACCTCCTATGTTTTACAGTGTGATATATTTTCATACTAAAAGAAATAAGCTAAAAATATTCAGGACCTGAGTTGGCATCCTTGAGAACAGATACTTTTTAAAGGAAAGGCAAAATGCCAGTAGGAAAAAATATTAACATCATCAATGGTTTAAATCTTCCTCCTTCTGATTGAAAATACAAAGAAGTTAAAACAATTTGACAATTTCAATTTAACTTTTAAATGGGAGTTAATTTTCCTCTGTTCTGAAGTTAGCAGCCCCTGTGCTTCTGTGTGGGGTGAATAGCTCAGTCATGTGGCCCTATGCCCAGTGACTTTCCTGGTGCAGTCACCAAACCAGAAACAACATCTTCAGAGATGTGTGAGAGATGTAGATTCCTAACCCTGTCTCAATACCACTAACTTTGTGCAATTGGGTGATTCTGATACCCCTGAGTAGGAGAACAGATATTCAGTGTCATGTTGAATGTCATGAACAATATCATGAAGATGGTATTTCCATAAGGCTTGTCTTTAGTTCTGTGAAATGGATAGTGCTCAAACACATAAAATATATTTTGTAATCTATGGATCAATGAATTTATTTATAGTTTTGGTGAATACTGAGAAGGAAGAAATTATCATTTTGCTCTGCTTTCTTCATAATAGTATTTCAATTTTATAGAAAGAAGCAAAAGCCAGTAATTACCTGTAACTAGATTTGTCTGTGAGCCCAATCTACAATAACCAGAAGATAAGTCTTGCTTCTATAGTCAGAATCCTAGGCTTTGGGTGCAGGCAGGCATAGCTCTAGCTTTATATGGAAGCATGACATTATAAATAACCTAAAGGGTAACAATATTGGCCCTAGCAGAGACTTTCTGATAAAAAACCAAGAGATTACTATCTTTTGTCTAGCTTAAGAATTAATTTTGAGGCCAGAGTGACAGCTCTGTCCAAGTGATTGCCTTCAATCATGAGGACGTGAGTTCAATCCTTAGAACTCACATAAAAATGTCTGGCGTGGTGGTACATACTAAGAATCCCAGCATTGTGGAGGTGGAGTAGGTAAATCTCCAGGGCTTACTGGAAAACTAATGGGAGACCTTATCTCAAATAAATAATATGGCCACTGTCTGAGGAGTAACATCAAAAGTTCACTCTGGCCTTCATATATGCACACATACATATGTACAAATCATATGTACACAAATGTTCACACCCTCCATGTACCTGCAAACACATGAACACATACACACACACACACACACAATTAATCCAATTGGGTCTGTCAATGATCTAATTTAAAATTAACTTCCAGGATAATTGTTTATTTCAGAAAATTTAACAAATAATATAGAATCAAAAATGGTCTTTTTGGCTATTGTATGCTTTCAGCTTTAAGAGTTACATTGCTTACTGTAATCTATTTTATATTCTGTACTATTCTTTGTGTGTTTCATTTTGATTGTTTTGACAAAGCATGCGAAGACAAGGGGGCCAAGGGGAGGCCAGAGCAAGATTCTAATAACATTAGCATTTACTACTTTTTATTTTTTCAAATGTGACTGCCAAGTTGCATTCTTTAACTACACACACACACACACACACACACACACACACACACACACTCACTCATAATCAGTGAAAATGGATCAGAAATTCACTAGAAAACTTAGGATAAACATTTTGAGACATTAAAACAGGCAACAACATTTTAGACAGGATCCCCAAAGCACAAGCAACAAAAGCAAAAATAGACAAATGGAATTATACTAATCTAAATGGGCCCCTTCCCACTAAAGAAAACAGTCAACAGAATTCCTACAGAGACATACTACAGAATGGATGAAGTATTTTCAAATACTACATCTGACATGATTGGCTATCCAGAACACAGAAGAAGATGGACACCAAATAAGTAAATAATTCAACAGAAATAAAAACCCTGAAATGTCCAACAAAAATTTGAAAAAAATATGTTCTTTTAAACTAATCTCTAAAGAAGTGCAGGTTAAATCCACTTGAAGATACCAACTCACTCTAATGAGAATGGCCATCATTTGAAAGCCCTGGTGGTAAAGATGCAAGGGATAAAAGGAACTCATATACTTTTAGTGGGAATGTCAATTCATACAGCAATTACAGAAAATAGTACAGAGATTTCTGGACAAACTAAAAGTAGAACTATCATATGACTCAGCAATTCCACCTATGAATAGTCCCCAAAATGTTCTTACAGAAAGAACCATGGTATTGTACATTAATTCATACCAAAATTATATCTGCAGTCTCAGATTTATTGTACTATTAATCACAATGGTTAAAGTATGGAGTTGACCAGATGACCTTTGGCAAGTTAACTAATAAATAGTGATAACATGTACACAGAAGACTATTAATTGGCAATTAAAGAAACAATATAATTCTTTTCATTTGCAGCTAATCAGATGCAATTAGATAATGTTATCTGGAATGAAACAAGCCATACACAGGAAGACAAGTACCACATGTTCTCATCATTCAAGACATTGAATCATCATTGACATTGACCAATGTCAATCTTTTACAAAATAGAATAGTAGCCACTACATAAGGGAGAGAGTTAAGGAGAGGGATGTCAGAAAGGACTGGGGAATTTTAGGGACTGGAAAGGGTAACAGGAGGAGGAAGAGCAGGGGTATTGAGAGTAGAATGGTAAATGTTGAGTGGATATATTTTTACTGGGAGTAACTGAAGAAATGTGAATTGTCCCAGAGATATCACTGAGAACAAATCAAAGCAATGATTCCACCCAAGTCCAGCTTGGTGAATCAATGAGTTTATTGGGGTTACTTACAGAATCACCACTACAAGGTCTCACCATGTCATGGATAGTGCTGCCATGGAAACTGTATTATGGAGTCCTACTTTCAGTTAGCTTTCTATTTCCTGTATATTCTAGCATCTCCCAAGATAACCTCCAGCTGTTGAATGGTAATAGGAGATTATAATGGCTGGAATCCCAGGGGAGGGTACTGTGCCCTGTCTCTCCTTTGTTATCAGAGTGTCAATAGCTTATTACTGTGATCACAGGCAGCTATCAATGTATTGTTTATTTAATTGCAATCGGTAGTGGGCCAACATTATCTTACCCAATTCTATTTTTTTGAAAAAAGAAGCTTATTTGGTAATTGTTGAGATCTGGTATTTACCTATAACATGAGGATAAGTATTTATGAGTTAAATGAAAACTATATCAATTCAGCCAAAAAAAAAAAAAAAGAACTAGTAGGTTCTCCTCTACTAGACCATAGGTCTATCTTCTCCAGGTTCGTGAATATATTTATAGTACCAGACATGAGTTCTCTCCTACTGAGTGTGTCTCAAGTGTCACTATTACACTGTTGGATTAGTTTGCTGGGCTGGCCTTTGCTATTCATAAGATTTGCAGTTGGGTGGCCTGTTGATTGATTTTTGTCCCTTAGTAGCTTGCATAACACCTTCCAATAATATGAGAGCTAGCCCTCAGGAAGGAGGGAAATCCAATTTTTGATTCTAAGTATATCTTTAGTCAAAGAACATGAGAGCACATATTATACTTTCAAAGGGATACTTATAAGGAAATTAGGATGCATAGAAATATTATTTAATCTCTCTTACAAAAATATGCATTGCTTAGATTAGAGAACACTTGTCTTAGCTTGACTAGATTGTTACAGAAATGTGCCATCAAGTGAGTGTCTTATACAAAAAAGAAATTTATTTTTCAGAGTTCTAGCAGCTTAAAATCTTACATCAGCAAGTCAGAAAAACTAGGTCATATTAATCCCTAACTCTGTGCCTTCAAAAAGCTAATCAATCAATTCTAATTTGTACTGTCTATACAAATATATATATATATCCTGGCTGTGGGGCCATCCACTGGAGTCTTGTCAAACTATCAAGAGCCACATTGTTAAAGAAAACTGACTGCTCCTTGTTTAAAGCCATCAGTTGTCTATAACTCCTCAGATAGGAGTGGAGGCTCATGAACTCCTTCCTACTCAGTGCTAAAATATTTATAGAACTAATCTTGTTCAGCTTCTGTACAAGCAATTGTGCAAACAGCTGTGAGTTCACAAGATAAAAGTTCTGTTATTTCCAGAAGATGCTGTTTTGTTCCAGTCTTCCCTGACCTCTGGCTATTATATTCTTTGCAGCTTTTTAACCATGGGATTTTTGCTCAATTTACAGTACCAAGCATGTGTTTCCTCCTGTGAAGTAGGCCATAGATTTAATCAGAAAATTCTTGATGACCCCATAACATTTGTGCCACTATTGCATTCATGGGCATATCTTGTTATGCCAGTCCATTATTGCAGTTCAACAGAGGCCATAGCTAAGTAAGACTGTTTTCCTTTTCCTCCAGCAGCTTTCATAGCAGCTTCTAGAACTATGACAGCTGGCCAGCACAATGCAGGCTTGATTTCTCCATATTTTGATACCAACGTGTGTGTTTTCTGGGACACCTCTGACCCACAACTTAAGAGGAGGTCCACATGTGACACTAGAATTTTTATTTGGCAACTTATGGCTTTTTGGATGAAAATAATTCCATGTACAAGGAAAATCCAATTTATATATATATATATATATATATATATATATATATATATATATATATATATGTCAATAGAAGGCTTCCATATGACTTTCGAATGTTCTATTAGTTATCCTTCCCCTAGTCTCCTCATCTACCTTACTAACCTGTCTTTCTCCCCACTTAAACTTTTCCCTCATTAGTCTCCTTTACACTTAATATCATTTTCATATCATCAATTATCTTTCTTCTCTTAAAATCTTTTTTTTTCCATTTCCCCATCAACGGTTTTCAGTTTTCAGATAGACATTCAAAATTAAACACAAACATAAATATTTTTTCTATCTTATTTGTGAACAAATAAACAGATCTTTTCTGTGAACGTTTACATGTGGTGGGGACAAAGATAAGGCATGATCTTTCTCAGAACAGGGAGACATATAATCAATATTTATTAAACTAAATGTCACAAAATAGCTATATGCAAATTGTTAGAAGTTATATACTGGCAAGAGATATGAAGAAAGACAAGAGACAGTTCACTTGAGACTGGAATCTTTGAGCTAGTGTTGGGAGTTAAAAGGGAAATTATTGGGTGCTGTGTTAATAAGTTTTTGTTAACTTGACACAAACACAAACTTGGGAGGATACGAACTCACTTAAAGAATTGCCTTTACCAGATTGGCTTATGGGAATTTCTATGAAATATTTATTAATTGTTAATTAATAAGGTCCAGCTCAGTGTAAGTGATGACATTTCTTGGCAGATGGGCTGGGTTTGTATAAGAAAAGGAGTTGAGCAAGCCAGAGCAGAGCAAGCCCATGAGCAGTGTTCCTCTGGTTCTCTGCTTCTGCCGTTGCCTCCAGACTCCTGCCTTGAGATTTTTCTCTGGCTTCCCATGATGATAAACTATAATCTGTAAGCTAAAATAAACCCTTACCTCCCCAGGTTGCTTTTGGTTATGGCATTTATCACAGCAACACAAAAGGAAACTAGAACACAGGGAAAGTAAGAGAAAGTAAGAAAGTAAGAAAGGTCATTTGAGGTACCTGCTGGGTATATGTGAAAGCTACATTGCTACTCTATTCAGAATTTACAGCAGAATTGTTTAATTAAGTGCATATCTCTGTAAGACATTTTTGCTTTTGTGATCTAAGTGTTTAAATCTGAGAAGTGCATACAACCTTTTACTGCAATTCAAAACTATTATGGCTATTTCCTGACTTGCATCAGGCTCAATAAATACACTCTGCTCAAGTGAAAACTTACTTTTTTTTTCCTGCCTTTCAAAATAATCAAAGCAGAGTGTTGAAGACTAAATGTCTCACCTGGGATTCCTTATAAGTCATTTATTTTGTTTATGACTTGACGTTTGCATTGCTGAAAAATGATTTTCAAGTTGTAATGGCATTGGTTGGTTACGTGTATTTGGACATAGACATCTTGTCATTTCTATTATATATGCTATGTTATGTTATACATTTCTATCTATCTATCATCTATCTATCACCTATCAATCATCTTTTCTTTCTCTCTGTATTTCTCCTCTTCTTTCCCCTCATCCCCTCCCCTCTCCTCCTCTCTCTTCTCTTTTCATTTTTTCTTTTCTTTTCTTCTCACAATTCTCACCCCTTCCTCCAGTCTTGCTTTTAAATCCAAATGAGAGCAAAAATTCAATATTTATCATTTTGTTTCTGAATAAATAAATAAATAAATAAATAAATAATATTTAATTATTTATAGCTAGATAGAATCCATTGTGTATGTACACTATATTTTAGTTGTATATTCACATGCTGATGGACACGGAGGCAGGTGTCCCATCACAGCTTCATAACTTGACTGTTGTGAATAGTAAACAGAAATGTGCAAGTAACTCTGGCATGTTGATTGAGAGTCCATCAGTTATTTATTCACGAGTAGAAGAGCTGGGTCCTATAGTAATTTTATTTTATTTTTTGAGGAACCTCCATATTGGTTTCCATAGTGTCAGCGTCATCAACTTTTCTTTCCACCAGCAGTGTATCAGAGTTCCATTTACCTGGTATCTTCACCAGCGCCTGTTCATTGTTTCATCATTATGTGATGAGGTAGAATCTCAATGCTGTTTTACTTTGTGTTTCTCCAGTGGTAATTGATTGTGGACAGCTTTTCATTTGTTTATTAGCCATTTCTACTTTGTTTGCTGGCCTTTGTACTTAGTTTTTGAGGTTTTTAATAAATTTTAAATATTAATGCTCTATCTGTGTATTAACTGGAAAAACCTTATTCCAAATTTCAAGGCTGTCGCTTCAGTCAGGTGTTTACTTTGTTAATTTAATGTAATTCCATTATTCGGTTTTATTTCCTGAGCTCTTGAAGTCCATTTCAGACACCTCTTGCTTATCTGTATATCTTGAACAGTTTCCCTATGAGTTCCTCTAAGAGTTTCGGCTCTTAAATTAATGTCTTTGAACCATTTTAAATTTATGTTTACACAGGATCTGGGATGTAGACTGAGATTCAGTTTTCTGCTTGTGAATTCCTCTTTTCTACAGCATGGATTTTTGACATATTTGCCAAAAATCAGGTACCTGTAGTTGTATGTGTTTAATTTTGGAAACTTTTTTATTCCATTGATCTACATGCCTGCTTATTTTTTCATTAGCATGATGTTTTTTATTATCTTGGTTTTGTAATATTTTTTATAATCATGTATTGATCATCCAGTATTGTTAATCTTGTACTTCTCTGCTTTAGCTATCCAGGGAGGGTAACTTTTAGGATTTTTTTCTATTCCTATGAAGAATGTCACTAGAATTTTGATGAATATTGAATTGAATCTGTAGATTAATTTTTGTAACACTGTAATTTTCATAGAATTAGTTCTGGTGAACTGTGAACATAGTATAACTTTCCATCTTTTATAATCTTCCTCAATTTCTTTCTTCAATGTTTAAAACTTTTATTGCAGAGGTCTTTTACTTCCTTTGATCAGTTTATTTCAACGTATTTTATTCTTTTAAGTAGTCTTTTTTTCAATATAGCACACCACGAATTTGCAGTTCACCCTCACACAAGGAATATGTTTATTTTTTTCTGTATTCTTCCAATTTTAGTATGTATGATGCTGGAGTAAGCAGTACAGGTATTATAAATAAGATTGCTTTTACTGATTTCTTGCTCAGCATATTTGCTAACTATATGTAAGAAGACTACTGGTTCTGTAAGCTGATTTTGTATTGTGCTAATTTACTGAAAATTATGAGTTCTAAGAGTTCTAGTTTGATCTATATTTCCTTTTACATATAAAATCATACTGTGTTCAATTATTATAATTACTTTTTTCTTTATTTTTATTTTTTTCTTTCTATTTTTATCCTTATTTTTTATTGATCTAAGACTTCAGAAAGTGTATGGGATAGAGTAGAAAAAAGAGACATTCTCATCTCAATGCTGAAGTACTTTTGAATATTTCATCATTTATCATAATGTTAGGTATGGATTTATCATATATACCCTTTACAGTGCTAAAGAGTGTTCCTACTATACTTAGTTTCTTCAAGGTTTTCTCAAGAAGCAATGATGGTTTTGTCAGTGTACTTTTCTACATTGTATTGTATTAAATTTATTAATTGGAATACATTCAATCTTTATAGAATTCCTGAACCTAAGCCAGCTTGATCATGGTGAGCAGCCTTTATGATGTGCTGTTGGTTTTTGTTTGCCAGGATTTTTATTTTATTTTTCTGTAATTGAAGACCATTTTAATTTGCAATAGCTTTTTTTTTTAAACTCTGACAATTTCATACATGACTTTTGGATATTTTACTTCTAATTATCCTCTTTTGTTTCCTTCCTTTCCTGATGAAACTCTTCTTCTTCCAAACAGGCCCACATTGAAAGTCTTCTGTGATAGCTAGGAAGGGATCACATCCAAAGGCCTGTATGAAGTGATCATATTCAGAGGCCTGTGTGTTCCAGCTAGAATGCAAAAAGCATGTTAGTCAGGTTAATTCTCTCCTCTGTTTATGCTAATGCTAGGTGAAAGGGATTTCTGTGATTAAGGCAACATAGTACACACCTTTAATCCCAACTCAGAAGGAAGTGGTAGCACATTCATTTAACCCCAACTCTCAGGATATAAAGGAGGCTCTCAGTTCACAGGAAGGGTATTCAGAAAGAGAGCTGAGAGAGGAAGCAGATAAGCAAGATAGAAGCAGAGGTGAAAGCAGACAAGAAATGGAGAGAAGAAACAGAGAGGAAAAGCAGAGACAAGAAGCAGAGATCAGAGAAGGAGAAGCAGACAAGAAGCAGAGATAGAGAGAGGGGGGAAGAAACAGATGGAAAGCAGACAAGAGGGAGAGGTCAGAGAGAGAAGCAGAGAGTTAATTCAGTCAGGCAGTTTGAATGCAGTCAGCTCCCAGAAGGAGAAACTGAGAAGAGAAGAGTCAGTCCAGAATACATAGAGAGAAAGCATTGAGTTAGAAGCAGATGGTTTATGATTAACAGTTTGGAGTTCACAGTACAGCTCAGAGTGAAAAGAGGTAGTTCAGAAGACAGCCAGTCAGAGTGAGCTCATTCAGTAATAAGTCTCAGAGGCTGAAACATTTTAGGTTCACAGATTAGATTGTATGAACGTTCTAGGTTTAGGTTTACAGATTAGTTTGAATGGAGGCTGAAACCCTCTGGGACTGGGGATTGAATTACCAAGGACTAAACTGTCCTCTGCCATGAACCCATGAAAATAATTAATAAAATCAATGTTCACATCTATGTTTACATTTGGCACCTGCCTTTCAATGTGATTCTTTGTTAGAGCAGCCATGGTGCTGGATTAAGAGATTAAATGTTTCTCTACAAGAGTTCCTCACATAAACATGATTTGAGGTAGTTATTGGAACATGGGTAAATTTTTAGTGGCTACACTAATGATGACAATTATAATCCCTCTCTTGGCAGCTGTTAATTGCCTCCATACTTCCAGTGAGGGGGTGGGGCCTCCTAACCCTCTCCATTGTGTACAATGAAGTCTTGTGCAAGTCTTGTGTAGGTGACCACAGTTGGAGTAACTCCATGAGTACAATAGCTATGTCCTGTCCAGAAGTACTATTTCTCAGCAATCCTTATCTTCTGCCTCTTGCATTCTTTCTGTTCTCCCTTCTGTGAATTTCCCTGAGCCTCAGAAGGCGTGATGTCGATGTCTTGCTTAGGACCATCACTTCAAAGACATTCATTTTCTTCATGTAGACCAGTTGTGATTCCTTACATTTGTTGCTGCCCACTTCTACAAGAAGCTTCTCTGATGAATCCTGTTGAATAAATGGAGAAAGGGACACTGAAAAAGCCCAGCATCTTTTCACTAGTGGGCTTTTCAGTCTTGTTTATCTTTTTAAAAATAGCTTTTTATTTCATTAATTTTATTTTTTGTTGCCTTCATTTTATTAATTTCTGCCCTGATATTATCTGTTTAGTTCTGCTTGCTAATTTTGGATTTCACTTGTCTTTGTTTTTATAAGACTCTAAGGTGAATCATTAATTTATCCATTTGAAATATCTCTGATATTTTCATATAGACCCTTGTAGATACAAAGTTTTGTGTTTGGACTACTTTTATTATATCCCATATGTTGGGTAGTTGTATTTTTATTTTCATTTATTTACATGGTATTTTTCTTTTCTTTGACCTTTTGATTCTTTGATAACCAAATTATCATTCAATATTGTGTCACTCAGTGTCCCAGAGTTCATGTATGTTCTACATTTTCTCTTGCTGTTGATTTCTAGTTTTACTGTATTTTGTCGGAGAGAGCACAAATAATTATTTCAATTTTTTTATATTTGCTGAAGGTTGTTTTATTTCCTATTATATGACCAATTTTAGAGAAAGTTCTTTCTGTGAGCTGTTGAAAAGAATGTTCATTCTGCAGTCTTTGGATAGAATGAGAATGTTCAGTAGACATATATAAGGTTGTTTTGATCCATGATGACATTTGATTCAGATATTTAGTTTTCTGACTTGTCTATTGGTAAAATTGAGGTCTTAAAGTAGCATCTAGTAGTGTGTGTGTTAGTGTTAGTCTGTGTCATCATACTAGTAGGATTTGCTTTGAAATTAATTTGACTGTGTTTGGTGTGTATATTTTAAAATTACAATGTCTTCTTGATAGGTCAGTTCCTCATTCAGCATGAAGTGATCTGCATCTCTTCTTACTAATTTTGCTTAAAAATTATATTTATTTAAATATTAAAACATCAACACCTATACATTCTCTAGGTCTATTTACTTGGAAAAATTTCCCCATTCTTTTACCTTAATGATTTATCTGTATTTGATAGTGAATTGTGGTTTTTTTTTTTGAGGCATCAAATAGACCCTATTTTTAATGTGATCTGCTAGTAATTTTTATCTTATTGACTTATTTGTACATGGATGATATATATATGATATGTGAGTGCCGCAGTAAAAATGTGAATGTTTCAATTCCTCTACTTAATCTACAAGCCCAGATAGTCTATCCTAGACTTGATCATTTTTATTAGTGAGGCTTTCTACTGGGCTTCTTATCTGATTTATTAAATTTTTTATTCATGATGTTTCAGGTTTTTTTTTTTTTTTACTTCCACCTCTTTATTAAATTTACCTTCATATCCTCTATTCACTTTTTGATTATAGTTAGGTGTTTGTGTTCTCTTGGAATTCATTCAAGTTTTACTTTCATCTTCAGATTTCTTTGAACATAGTTCTATCATTCTTTTAAAATATTCTTCTTGAATTTTGTCTAATCCACTTTTAATAGATGCTATTAGTGTGAGATTAGTAGCTTTTGGAGGAGTCGTATTGTCTTAGTCTTTCATGTTTTAAAAGAAAACTAACACATCAGAAAAGAACAAAACAAATAAACTGAAGGAAAAGAGTCCAAGAAAAGCTGCAAGAAACAGATATAGACACAGAGACCAACTTGTTTCCACACTCAGAAATCCCATGAAAGCACTAAACTGAAAGCCATAATATATATACAAAGGACATGTAAGGTAAAAATAGAGAAGAAAAAAATATATAGAAAATGAAAGAAAAAAATTAGATAAAATTAAAAAGAAAAAGGGAGAAAAATCCTAATGAAATAAGGAACCTCCAAAGATGAGTTTGTTTTCTGATGACCATCTAACACTGGGCGTGCAGCCCACTCTTAAGAATAGGTTGTTTCTATAGTGAGACTCTCTTGAAAAAAATAAAATTTTCATTTTGAAAAAGTTGTCAATTGGAGATTGTTTATGAGTTAGGGACATGGGCATTTGTCTACTTCTTTCAGCTTTAGAAATCTAGATTCAGGAAATTTGGACTTAGCAACACTACTGCAGACTATATACTTGTTGCCCCAATCTCTGTGAGTTCATAAGTGCATCTATCCTGTTTATTTACAGGACATTGTTTCCTTGGTGTCCTCCATCCCTTCTGGATATTACACTTTCTGCCTCCTCATCCACAGAGTTCCCTGATCTTTGGGGCGGAGGGATTTGATAGAGATTTCCTGTTTAGGGATGAGTGTTCCAAGGTCTCTCATTCTCTGCATAATGTCTGGCTCTGCATCTCTATATTTGTTCCCATCTGCTTCAGAAGAAAGCTTCTCTGATGATAGCTGAGCAAGGCACTGATATATGAGTATAGCAGAATATCAGTAGGAATCTTTTTATTGTTATGTTTTAATTTTTTTATTTACTAATTTATTTATTAATTGAACAATAGTATTTGGTTTAGGTCCCAGAGCTATACAGTTTCTGGTTCTTGGTCACCCAAATAATGTCAGGATGTGTTTCATCTCATTGAGTGTGTCTTAAGTCAAATGAGATTACAATTGGTTGATTACTCATAAAAATACCATACAAGTTACTCATATAAGTACTCATACAGTGTGTAACCATTGCTCTAGTATATCTTGCAGGCAGGACACCATTGTAGACTAAAGGGTTTGTGGCTGTGTTGGTGTTTATGTTTCCCCTTTGGTAGTCTATAGAGTACAGTCATTAAAAGTCTCCCAACCAAAAAAAAAAAAAAATCCCAGAGTCAGAAGGTTTTAGCACAGAATTCCTCTAGACTTTTAAAGAAGAATTAGTGCCAATACTTCTCAAATTATTCCAAAAAATAGAAATAGAAAAAACATTTCCCAATGCATTTTGTGAAGCCACAATTAGCCTGATACCCAAACCACATAAAGACTTGACAAAGGAAGAGAATTACAGACCAATTTCCATTATGAACCTAGATGTAAAAATTATCAATAAAATACTTGCAAACTGAATCCAGAATGTATCATAGAAATCATCCTCCGTGATCAAATAGGCGTCATCCCAGAGATACAAGGATGACATACATAAGCCGATAAATGTAACAAATAGTAAATGTAATCCACCATATACTCATATAATCTACCATATAAACAAACTGAAAGAAAAAAAAATATGATCATCTCATTAGGTGCAGAAAATGGACTTCTTTCAAAAAGGAATGGCAGGATTAAATAGAGAGGAGAATGAACTGGGTAAGGGAGGAAATCCGGAGAAGGACAACTAACACTATGGCCATTTAACAGGTCATATGGAAACATACTATCATAGAAACTTCTTAAAATTTATACGTATATGAAAGTAATTTATTGGCTTCACTAAATAATGTTGGAGAGAAAGACCTAACTAGATTTTTCACAAGCAAATGAAATTTCCAGTGCCAGAAATGAATTATATATGACTGATTTGTTGGCCAAAGGGGGCTCATGGAATGACAACACAGGTTATTGCCAAGGCTATTGGTTGCTGTTTACAAACTGATAGTAAGACCCTGTTGCTGAAGACAAGACAACACTTACATGTCTCATTGAACATGGAGAAACCAAGCTGGTACCTAACTAGAATTTTCACCCCTACTCACTAGTGTTAATGTTACTGGGTGGCACTGTACAGAGGAGAAGGGTATACACCAATCTAGCTAAAAACCCTGTTTTCTACAACGGTGAACTGATGGTTCAACAATAGCAACACATTGTCAGAGTAATCAACCACCATCTGATTGAATTTATGGCTTATTCCATAAGACGTAACCCATGCCTGATAGCTGATTCTGTCTTGTGCTACCATCTCCTAGAAACTCATCACCAGTCCCACCAGGATAAACTCTATTTTTTGTGGTGTGCTTTGTTAATTTTTCTATTTCATTTTGTTATTAAACTAGAGATTCTCTACTATTTCCCACCTCTTCTTATAGCTGTTATCCAACTATCTATTGTTTATTCCCTGAAGATTCTAGCAGAATGTGCCTGTATATCAACCATAATATTTTGGACTTTTAAAAAGTTAATGCTATTGAAGCACTTTATAGTTCTACTTAAGAATATATGCAACATAAGAGAAGTCGAAGCAATTCATAAACTTAGCGAGATTACTCTGTAACAGCACCAATAATAAAAATGTCAACTATTTCCTGGTACAATTAAGGAAATTTGAGTATATGAAATATTTATGAATAATAGATTCATAATTACACTGTAGATTGCTTATTCTTAGGATACATGACATGCTATCCTTAATATTTTAGTGTATCTATAAGTATATTTAGGCAAAAACAAACAAATATGAATAAAGCACTTTGCCAATGACATTTGCATATCAAAGTATGGAGAATTTTGCTATGGAGAATTTGCTATTTACTGATCTGTTCTTTAAATTTTCCATAGGTAAAAAATTTTACAACAAATATTTGGGGCAAGACATAAAGAGCTTAAGAGAGTAGAAGTAGTAATATAAAAATGAATTATCAGTCTTTGAATTAAATTAGATACACAACCAAATAACTTCATATATAACACAGTTGGAATATATTATGAAAGTTGCATAGAATGTTGTTGAGTGCACTTATATGTTACAAAAACCAAGAAAGAAAGTAGCAAGATACACAATGTATGAATTTCATTATGTTCCACTGAGGTTAAAACACTTAAAGTTATTAGATCATAGAAAGAGTGTTTTTGTAGAAATAGCTACAGAAATATTGAAGATAAATCCATTCTAACATAACTAAATAAATAGTGCTGTTGAGTAAATGATAGAAAACATAGGGTTCTGAAACAGGAAAAATAATTTAAAATTAAGTGGTAAACAAATCAAATGCATATATAATATCAATAATTGAATCAGAAAGTTTCATTATTAGAAAGTTATTCTCAGGTTGAAGCTAAACCACTTCATATCTATTTACTACACAGAACTATCTCTAAGTAAAGGACAGCCATGATCTTTTTTGTTCATTTGTTTTTTGTTTTTTTGTTTTGTTTTGTTTTGTTTTTGTTTTATTTTTTGAGGCAGGCTTTCTGTGTTGTAGCCCTGGCTGTCCTGGAACTCACTCTGTAGCCAGGCTGTCTCAAACTCTCAGAGATCCTTCTGCTTCTGTCTCCTGAGTGCTGGAATTAAAGGCATGTGCTACCACTGCCCGGCTGACATCCATGGTCTTTAAAAGGAATGCCTAAGTACCAAGTACGGTGAAGCCATACAGTAATGAAAACAGGTAGTTTATTTTCAGATAAACACAGTTTATTTGAAATTACAGTTCAACAGAGTACCATAGGATAAAGTACAGTAGTGAAAACAATGGGAAAGAGACTAACCACAGGAAAGCCAGCAGGACACGGAGCACATGTGAGGCAATGTTGACTTAAATCCAGCAAGCTAAAGAGAAGCTACAGATGATCTCTGTCATCAATCTTATGAACCACAGCCTAGCATAATATCCCTGAAGCAAAGTGGCAAAAAGTTTAAAGAAATACAGCATGATAGATTATTTAATGTGGAAAGGACATATGGGCATAGACTGTAAGCCAAGTGCTGAGTACAGCTGCTCTAATAAGCAGAACACAATTTACACCTCTAATCTGGAGGGTAAGGTATCATAGTTCACATTTGAGAAAAAAAAAAAAGGCTAAATAATAGACCACAAGATAATGCCAATAAATTCTAGTAGTAAAAAATTAGGTTATAATTGAAACAGGATATGAATATACATAAATATCTTTGTTGAACTTTTGTCTCAGTGAAAATTCGAAGCAAGCTTATCAGGAAATCAAGGGTAATTAAGATACTAAAGTCTGTTGTGGGATACTTTACTATTGTGTGTTGTTTTGGTTTTGATACCTTGTAGCTGGGAAGCCAGATGCCTTGCAGCAGTACAGGCCTATGTAGTCACACCCTTGTGCTAGCCTTGAGATCTGAACAGATAGACAATTGAAGGTGACCGGTCACGAGCAGGTCACAAGGAGATCAGGAGCAAAGACTCTGATCACCCCCAGCCTAGTATCATTGTGTTGTCATGAAGGCCTAAAAGATAGAGGGGGTGGGGGAAAAGTTAAAAGGGCTAAGGCAGGAGGAAGGAGGAGGTCTTTTGGGGGAAGAAAGATGAAGATTCTAACTAGCTGCCTGTGTATAGAATTCCCTGAGATTTGACATGGTTTGTGATTAATAAAGAGCATTGGAAAAGTCAACGCTGGACTCTCCATTAAGCGCCCAAACAATACTTTAACAAAAGTCTCTACTACCTGAGTTACTATATTGTTAGCAAAAGTAAGGGAAACATTAATTACTAGTCAGTTTAGAAAGTCAGAAAGGAACACACAACCAACCAGAGGAAAGCCAAGGAAGAACTGAAGTAGAGGCCTCAATGCTACACAAAGAACAACATGCAACTAAGGAACGCTGTATGGAAGAAATAGTCTTTCCAAGGGAAGTGTGCACCAATTGTTCAGCCCTGAAAACATACATACAAGTAACATTACAGACAAAGCAGGTGACAGTTAGGAATATATATGGATACAGTTGTACATATACGCATGTAACAACCATTAATGAGAAAAGACGCCATGGATTCAAAACCAATCAAGGAGCAGCATATGAGAGGATTGGGAGGGTAGAACGGGAAGGGAGAAATGATATGTTTATATTATATTCTTAAAAAAAATTAAAAATTAGACAATTAAATTAGACAATAAAACAAAAGAACTAGTTTCTGAAAAGATAAAATGAAGCAGCAACAAACCAAATAACTACTAATCAACTTGTTTAAATATGTAAAACTAGAAATAAAAGTCTCCAAATGACCACTTATTCTTAAAAATAATGCAAGGAAAATTTTGTTCACCTATACACACATCAAAGGGATGAGTGAGAAGGATACTTTTCTGGGAATTTTTTAATTGTTTAAAATACCTATCTTTATGGAAATTTTCATAGCACTGATCAGATTTTTTTACAAGTGTCATGGTCTTTCTGCTATTTTTCTTTTCTTTTATTGAGAATAGATTTTTTTTTTCATATTATATATTCTGATTACAATTTCTGATACCTCCCACTCCTAGTTGCTCCCATTTTCTCTCCCATCCAGATCCACCCCTTTTCTGTCTCTCATTAGATAACAAAAAGGATTCTAAGGGATAATAATACAATACGATACAATTTCAGCTGCAGCCTCCCCTTCTGCTCTGCCTCCATCTCCACTGGTCACTTCCTACCCCCTGCCCCCATCATCCAGTTGTCCCAGCCCCAACTCCAGCAGTCATTCCCTGGTAACTACCAGCCAAGCCTGCAAGAGAAGCAAATAGACCAGCAAGCAGGTATGCTAATTCCAGGTCTTCACTCTCCTCTTCTTCCAAACCCAGTGCCCCAGTCTTACCCCTGGGTCTCTCCTCACTCTCTGTCCCCATATCCAGGGGCCTAGGCAGATTCCAGAAAAATTTAAAATTCCAAACGTATCATCATATTTTGATACAGTGACTGCATATGCTCATCAGAATGAGAGGTTCTTAGAGTTTGCTGCTCAAGGGACAACTTCAGACAGAAGTTCCTGAAAGAGAAGAGGTTGACTCCAATAGGCTTGGCAGAAGAGAAGATGTCATCTCAAACCTGTCTCAGGGGATCCATGAAAGAGCTTTCATGGGAACAAAATAGGGAGACAATGGGTGGGAGTTCCATGCTGAGCAGCAATCCAGCCACCCTGTGGTGTCTTCTTCCCGCAGCTCATTAGTCAGAGCCAGAGGGAGGCTTTACTTCTGCAGAAAGGAGGCTAGAGGCAAATGAAGTAGGAGGAGGCCTGTGGTTTCCAAGGAACCCCTGGTAAAATAAAAATTCTATACAGTGAGATTCATTTACAAGCCATGAGAAAAGATATATTTCTCCTTTTTCACTTTAAAAAATATATTTTTAATTGAAAATATTTCTTTTCTTACAATGTATTCTAATTCTAATCATGGTCCTAGTCTCAATTCCTTCCAGATCCTTCCCACTTCTCCATTCACCCAAATCCATTCGCTGATGTCTCTTTTCTCTCCCTTTACAAAATGAATAGGCAAACAATTTTATTTTACTATGATATGGCAAAATTTTACTTAAAACAACAACAAAATAACTTTCGATTCTCAAATGAACAAAATTAAAACATAGTCAATCTCCTGCACAGAGCTTGGTCACTGTTGTAAAACTGTTTTTATCCGTTGGGGTTCAAGGAAGAATGAGACACAATCTTCAAGAGGCAAGCAGGGACCAGAGGGCTTCAGCCTCCAAGACTGAACTGAACTCTGACTAGCTGTCTTCTCAACTGCCTCTTCTCTGCACAACTGCTTCTTCAATCTCCTGCTTCTGATTCTCTTGCTTCTCACTCAGCTTCTACCTTTGCTTCTACCTTGCTTCTCCTTTTGCTTCTTCTCTCAGCTTCTGCTTCTATTGATGGTTTCTTTTAAATCCCGAGAGTTGGGTTTTAAGGCATGTGCCAACACTGCCTTCTGAATTGGGCTTAAAGGTTTGTGCTGCCATCACCTTATGAGTTGGCTTAAAGTCATGTGTGAAGTTGTCTTCAGATACAAAGTCTTATTTTGCATTAATAAAGAGAATCCTTTAATTCACTTCCCAAACACCAGGCCAGTCAACCATGCTGCCATTAGGCAAAGGTCAGACTGAGAAATACGAGTGTTCCTCATATCTCCATGTTAGTTGTTGTGGAAGAACCACAGAATTTCCTTTCATTTAACATTAGCACAAACAGAGGATAAGATTGGCCTGACTAACATTCTTTCTATTCTAGAGCAGCCATGCTGCCAGATCAGAAATTAAATGTCTATCACACAGGCCCTGCTTGCCCAGAGCATCTATACTACTAGATCAAGGATCAAGTGTTCCTCTACATGTTGTGATGTTAATTTGATTGTCAGCTTGACATTTGGACTGGCCATTGTTCCAGAGAGCACCCTTAGAATGAAGTTGTGAAGACAGAGGAAGCACCTATTTGGTGACATGAATGATTGCTGGTACCTGTCTTAAAAACACTTGGTTACTAAGGTTTTCCTTATTCTTAATAGATTGGGATGGTGTTCACAAAAAAAGGGGGAGCACTGGCCCAGGTGATGTCTGTAATACATGAATTTGAAGAAGCCACACCAGTTTACAGATTATACATTGGAGGCACTTTGCTGAATTTTTCTAATTAAGAAAGAGAATGATACTTAGATTGGTGAGCTACTTATCCATTGTCAATTAACATACGCAGGCAGGAGATCCCTATGGAAGCACACAAAGAATCACTTAAAACTTAAAAATCTGAAATCAGTGGTCTAGCTGCCAGATTTGAAAATTTCAATTTCCTTCTCAGTGGTGAAATCCATTGCACTGGGACATGAACTATCATATTGCAGAATAGACAAGAATTAATGAAGATTGTAGGGGTCTAGTACTCTGGGACATGCTAAGAAATTTCTGTAATTACAATAGATGTTATTTAGTTGTATACCAACTTCTACCAAAAACCAGAATTTTTCTATTGTATTCTTTATGTGTTTGAGGCATGCTTATTCAACTCATTTATCAAGTGACTTTGAATGTTGAAAACTTCAAGAGATTGAGAGGGTTCTATAGCAGGTGATGCAGCAAGGCCATGTGTTCTGCAAAAGAAATCTACCTGCAAAGGAGCTTGCCATCCTCTTGGAAGCCAGGAGCAATTAGAATTAGACCATCAGGTACAAACAAACTTTGGAAGGGCAATAGTAGGCCATCACATCTGATTATAGTGCATTTGATTATAGTGTATGACTCTACTCAGAGCTCATGGTTCATTTACATGAACAAAGGCCTTATATGAGGACTGGATCTGTCTTTTGTCACCACTATCTCAACTATTTATTCATGGTGGTCTCTTACACACAGCTAATAGAAGGAAGAAACTAAGGCCTGTTTCTTGGATGCACCTGTTAAAGGTTCTAACACAAGGTGGAAAAGGATGTGGCTGCTAAGATAATGCTTCCTCTATACTAAATAATAGTAGTAAAGGATTCTCTTTCCGGTGGGACAAAGCCCCCGAAGGAAAGGTTGGTCACTGACACGATGTGGTGAGAGGAGTCATATGACATATGTATCTACATGTACTTGCTGGTCTCTGCCTGAGACAAGGGAAATTGGAAGTTTGTGGACAAGAAAGCACAGAGAAAGGGTTGTTTTACAGAGTTTAAAGTTGGTTCAAAATTTTGAGATTCTTCCAAAAGCTGGCACTAAAGATTAAATACTCAAGAAGCAAGGAATTGTTCATCACATGTTTTTCACTGAATGTTCATGGAATGACATGGTGATTACAACAGAGCCCTGGCGTATAAACCGTGCTGCCATTAAAAGTTACATTAG
The DNA here is from genome assembly GCA_026225945.1 of Cricetomys ansorgei. Lineage (NCBI taxonomy): Eukaryota > Metazoa > Chordata > Mammalia > Rodentia > Nesomyidae > Cricetomys > Cricetomys ansorgei. The sequence continues at coordinate 20,324,689 of JAMJFZ010000239.1, forward strand.
AGCCTTGCTTGTGTGTCTATAATATATCCGGAATTATTTTCCTTATAAAATTTAATATATAACCTTCAGGTTTATAGACAAAGCTGAGAACTAGAATAAAACATAAAAGAACCCCACAAAACCCAAAACAAAACAAAACAAAAAAACCCGTCTTGTACTGTAACAGCTAGTGAAAAAATAGAGGAACCTTAGTTCATAGATTTTAGAATTGGAGGGATCTTGGTCAAGTTTTATTAAATATTAAGAAACAGAATGATGCTACATTGACAAGCTACTGATCATTATCAGATAAGTTAAGCAGAATTTGTTTTCATCCAAACAACTTTTTGCTTGAGCAAGGCTTATAAATAGGTACCAGAACTCCTGTATTCATAAAGACCCTATTTCAGTGAGGCTCACACATTTAGAGGCTACTTACTGTGAAACAAAGTTGATGTAGTAATAATAAAAACTTCTATTGCCCACGCTCACCTAATTAAAGACTAAAGCTCTTTACCTAGGGGCTACACACATGAATTTATAGTAGTTGTTACTGTGTATACAAGACCTATGCAAGTTCAATCCTGATCAAATGTCAGCATAAAAGACAAATTGGCTATCTTCTCATGCTGGATGGTTTTATGTCAACTTGATACATGCTAGAGTCATCAGAGAGGAGGGAGCCTCAATGGAGAAAATGCTTCCATAAGATCAGGCTGTAGGCAAGCCTGTAGAGCATTTTCTTGATTAGTGATTGATGGGGCGGGTGTGCTCAGCCCATTGTGGGTAGGGCCACCCCTTGGCTAGTGGTCCTGGGTTCAATAAGGAATCAGGATGAGCAAGTCATGAGCAAGCAAACCAGTAAGCAGCACCCTCCATGGCCTCTCCATCAACTCTTGCCTCCAAGTTCCTGCCCTGCTTGAGTTCCTGTCCTGATTTCCTTTCATGGTGAACTGTGATTTGGAAGTGTAAGCCAAATAAACTCTTTTTCGCCAAATTGATTTGATCATGGTATTTCATCATAGCCATAGTAGCCCTAACTAAGACACTTCTTCACAAATGAAGTGTCAGAGAAAGAGCCCAGAGAGCCTGAGAGTAGCTCAACTAATTCTTTATGAAATTCTTCCTTTCCCAGGATTGATAGGATGAAGCCCAAGGATCATTGGATTACTGTTGTGAACTTTTCCAGATGACAATACCAGCTGTAGGGTGCTAATTCTAATAGCAACCATGCTTTTTTTGTTTGTTTGCTTTTTGATGTTTTATTTGTTTTTAAACCAAGGTTTGATCATATTTTTACTTGCATTGCCATTCAGCCAAGGGAAGACTAATGCTTAAGATGACTAGCCTTTGCTACATTTCCTAAGTTGTGCCAGCGACTTTAATTTTCTATATAAAGTTCATGTGGTAGCTTGAATTTAAGAATCCAATGATCTCGTTTACCTGCACTACAGGTTGACTGACCCATCTTGATCCATTAGTCTAGTTTCTTAAATCTGAAATGAAGGCATTATTTATCCTCTTTTTTTAGCTGCTTATTCTTTAAATATATATAATAATATATAATAAATATATATAATAAATAGCTCAATATAAATTATAGGAAAAACTGTATTTGACAATACTTATTTGACCTATGTAAGATTTGATAAGCTTTATTATTAATAATCCCTATAATGTTTGGGTTAAACTGTGCTGGAAATGCCTTTCAATATGTTTTCTCTTAAGTATGACAACAATTGAAAGTCATTGAAGTTCTGTCATAGAGAGGTAAGGATTAATGCTTTGGTAGACAGTTCTTGTTATCTACTACAAAATAATTAGATGATATAAACCTTTTGGAATTTCATTTTTCTTGCTCAATACATTATACAAGTCTTCCATGTTAATTAGTATAGATTTTTATACATGTGAGAAAAAGTTTTAGACATTGTATGGGCATATGAGCTAAGATTTCTGCAATTCTTTCATATGCAATTATTTCATTCATAATTTCCTACTAACATTAGTTGTCTATGTTTTTCTTACTTGTTTCCTTTTGTGAATTTTTGAAAGCTCTTTTTATGTTATATGTATTAGTGTTCAGTGCAGATTTATGCAACCTGTTTGTTTTTATTTTTAATTATGGGTTGTGGGGGTGATGTGTATGTGAGTACAATTGAATAAAGAGCACAGAGGAGGGCATTAGATGCCCTAGAGCTGGAGTTACAGGAAGTTGTGAGTTGCCCAATTTGAATATTGGAAACTGAACTTTGGTCCTCTGGAAGACTGGCAAGTGCTCCTGTCCAGTCCTTTGCAACTTATTTTTTTATTTTGCTGTGTGAATAGAATTTGTCTCTGAAGATGTTTAAATAATTTATGTATTGTAAAATATGCCAATAACCTATTCCAGCTCCTGGATCTATTTTCTTATGTTTCAAAAAAGTGTTCACTGTTTTAATGCTTCATAATTACCCTCTTTCTTGTATTCAGTGCTGTAAGATTTTTATCAGTATGAGATGCAGCAGGACAGGCTAATGATGGTCACTCCTATATTTTGGAGACGGTTTCTTCACTTGGTTTCTGGGAATCTCTGAAACCTGTCCTTAATGAGAATCATCTTAAGTAAACATGAATCATACACAGTATAGTTCTAAGCTTTCCTGTTGTAAAAGTTTATTTTTAGTTATGTACAAAATAATTGTTTCATGCACTGTTGGATGAGGGGCTGCAGGTCTTGGCATTTTATATTGTCTACAGGTGTTGGATTTCTCTGTGTGTGTGTGTGTGTGTGTGTGTGTGTGTGTGTGTGTGTGTGGTGTTTGATTGATTATGACCTGTACCTGAGGAGTTCTGAATCAATAGAAACACCTGAGCTGAGCTGCTCAGTTTGGTGTTGGTCAGGATGGTGGTTCCCTTTGCTGAGGACTGACAGAATTTGCACTAATGAATATGCCTCCATGTTTCCTTGGTGACCCTCTCAGTAGGTGTACTACAACAAATGGTGGGGTTGGACATCACATCAGCTAATCCAACATAGGATAAGGAAGAAGAGAAAGAAACGGCAGACCTCAGAATCCCATAAAGAATGCTCAGGGAAGCTACCAGAGATTAAGATATTAATTGAAAGCTCCCGAAGGAAGAGGGGAGAGAGAAAGGGAAATAAGCCTTTCTAAGAAGAGGAAATTGTGAAAAATAAGTGAGAAAGAGGGCTCAAAAATGAGAGTCACAGAACAGAGGCTTGTAGAGAAAAATGTTTTCATGGTGAAAATAGAGTTCAGCTGAGAGCAGGGAAAAATCAAGGTCCTAACCCCGGTTCCTGATCATGGAGCTGACTATCCCTGCTGCTGCTGGCAGCAGCCAAGACACAAGAAACCAAAACCAGAATGCACTGTTGTATAAACTGAGTTTGTTGATGGCTTTTTACGTGTGTGAAGCTCAAGATGTTGTGCTTGAGATCTATGGAAGGGGCTGTATGTTTCCCCTTAGCGGTGGTGAAAAAGAATGCCAAACCACCAAAGTGTTTCAACTGGAGAGTCTTCCCATGGACCCAGGACCCCCTGTTGTTATGGAAACTGTGGCTTAGAGCCAGAAAGTAGCTTAAACTGAACAGTTTTTTTGTTTTTTTTTTTTGTCCCCTGCAAACCTGTCTACAGGAGGTCCTGATAAGACACATCTGCTATGGTGATGAGAACACCACGCACAAGGGAACCCTTCCTGAAGACAAGGACTTGTTATTTTCCCAGCAAACCCGACTCAATCTTAAAATCTGTAAAGTGTTTCCTAAGGGTCAGCACACAGAAACTGTTTTCCAGAACTGGCCAAGTTTGCATCTCGTGCTGGTAGCTGAACTTGGTACTGTAAGAGTCATCCAGCTGGTGCTGGTGTTGTTGTGCCCAGAATTCAGGTCCCGAAATGCCACCAGAGAGCCTGAGTCCTCATGCAAAAAGCAAACAGCCTTTATTCAACTTTGAGCAGGGGCAGATAAAAAAGCCGCAAGCTGTGATTAGGCAGGTTTTTTTTCTTTTTTTTTTTTTCTTTCTTTCTTTTTTTTTTTTTTTTTTTTTTTTAAATCACAGTTACAGGAAGGGGCAGGAGTTTCTAACCCAGTGGTTAGAGATTAGGTGTTGTTCTTTTCTATCAAGTTCTGGAGGGAGGGAATTGGTGGGATAAAGGGCGGAATCTCTGATTGGTTCTTTGGGGCGTGATCTGATTGGCTGTGACTCTTTGGACGTGATCTATTGGCTACTTGGGGCACAATCTCTGATTGGCTCTAAGAGTAGGTCCTTCAGTTTTGGAGGCATGAAGGGGTTGTTGGAGAGGAACTGAGGCTTGGCACTGTAAGAGGCCAGGAGAGGACATTGGTAAAGTTGCAGCCTCAGTAATAGTTGAAGGCCCAGATTGAAGGGGTCATGTAAACGAGTTGAGGCTTGGCACCATGAAGAGAGCCTAGGAGAGGCTCTTGCTGAGGGTGCAGCCTCAATAGCAGTTGAAGGCTCAGACTGAAGGGGTCATGAAAAGAAGTTGTAGTTTGGTACTATGAAGAGAGCCTAGGAGAGGCTGTTGGTGAAAGTGCAGCTCAGTTGCAGCGGAAGACCCCAGAGTTTTGCAAATGCCAGTACCATGGGACAACTACCACCAACAGCAGCAGCAGCAGCAGTGGTGTCAGCCAGCCAGACCCTGGAGGACAAACTATGTGTGCTGCAGAGGGCAGAGCCAAAGAAGTGACCCAAGTCCTTTGGAGGAGCCCAGATGATTGTAAGTGAATTCCAGATAATTGGACATTGATTATGTTTTTCTGTTGTCCAAAGACATTGTGAAAATCTTGATAGATCTTTGGTTTCATTTGGTCCTGTCCTTGTAATTGTTCCTCTTATGAATGATCTTGCTGGCATGGTGTTATATTGTGTTGTAAAGGTAAAGCAACTTATTTTTTATTCAGAAAAGAAGAAATATTGTAGAAATTTATTTTTAGTTACATACAAAAATAATTGTTTCCTGCATTGTTGGGTAAAGGGCTGCAGGTCTTGGCATTTTGTATTTTTTTTTTTTTTTTGCAGGCGTTGGATTTCTGTGGGGGATGTTTGATTGCTTATGATTTGGACCTGAGGTGATCTGAATCAATAAAAAAACCTGAGCTGAGATGCTCAGAGTTCCACTGTCCAGTTCATGCTGGTCAGGATGGTGGTTCCCTCTGCTGATGTCCGATAGAGCTTACACGTAGGAATATGCCCCATTGTCCTGTTGGCTGGGCCACCACAGCAGCATACTACTACACTTTCTAGAAACTTCTCCTTTCATTCATCATAAATTCTCAACTCTTGTTTGCTGTGATTTAGGCTGTCACGTTTTGGCCCCCACATATGTCTTAACCCCCTTTTTAACTTTCTGCTGGCTCTTCCTTCCAGTTTTCTATAAATATTTCAGGCTACAGCTTATCAGACCTTTGTAGTTACCTAATTTTTTGAACTGAAATGGTCTTTTTTTCACTTGATTTGACTTCCATTCTGATTTTGCCTTCTGCAGCAGATCATCCCTGGCTCTCTTCTTTAATCATGGTACACCTAGATCAGAATGCAGTGTTTTGTTGTTTGTGAATTTATTTTCCTGCTCCCATGTTAGATTCAGGCTCCATAAGACAGATCTCATATGCCTTTTTCATCTTTATCTTCCTTACTACTAGTAAAGCCTCAGCAGATCTTCAATAAATGTTGGGCGAATACATGAGTAAATCAATTTTATTTACTCAGAACTTTTAAGCATGTAGCCTGAATTATTTATGTTTCTATAGGGCTGAAAAGATGGCTCAGTGGTAAAGATGCCACTAAATCTCTGGATCACACATGGTTGAAGAAGAGGACAGATTTCTGTAAGTTGTTCTCTGACCTCTCCATATACATGTGCCCATACATACTCTGGTGGTTTAAATGAGAAACATCTCCCCATAAGTTCATGTTAACACCTGATCCCTGGTTGGTGACACTGTTTGGTGAGAATATGGAAACTTGCTTGAAGAAGTATGTCATTGGAAGTGGTCCCTAAGAGTTTATAGCCTCTTCCCACAAGTCTACTCTCTGCTTCACATTTGTGGTTGCAGTTATGATCTCTCAGCTTCCTGCTCTGTACACCTGCTGCCACGCCTCCTATGGGAACTGTAAGTCAGAATAAACTCCTCCTTCTTTCTCCTCCTCCTCCTCTTCCTCCTCCTCCTCCTCCTCCTCTTCTTCTTCTTTGTCTTCTCCTCATTATCATTAGTCACTTTTTGTCATGGCGTTTTATTACAGTAACAAAAATAATTAATACACACACTGAAACAGACACAAATGAATACATGTAGTATCTTTATAAATGTTAAGAACTAATTCTGAAACTTCTATTATGCTTTGCTGATTAATTTATTTATTTCAATTCCAATAGCACTCATCTATTGGTTTCTTTTGGTGTCACTGTTTAAATCTCAGTTGAGAGATGGTTTGCCATGCTGAAAACATGACAAACTCCTGTAGTTTATAATATGATGACTGTTTCCAAGTGTTCATGTCACTATTGAGACTTAAGGATGTTGTTATTCTTTTGGGAAGAGCTTTTATGTACTTATTTGACAATATTTTGCAACACATAAGCAATGCTTTCTTTTTTTCTAACTCTCTTTGTGATGTGGTTCAGAATGATAACCCCATCCCTTACCCAGAAACTATCTCAAATCGATAATCACTTTCAAATGAAAAATTAGTTGTGTCCAAGGGAATCTGACTGGGGGAAAACATTATTAAGGGTAGCACCATGCCCAGCAGTAGATGGCCAACAGAATATGACCTCAAGGGCATCTTTAGAGATTCTTTCTCTTATTGATGTCAGGGCATTCATTTTTTTTCCTTTTTTTTTTTTTTTTTTTTAATCTTACACAGCCTTTGCATATATATTATGGTTTCTGGTTTTAGGTTGTTATGGAATTCCTGTTTGTGTAAACATATGTGTGTGTGTCTCTGTGCCTATATGTGTTTCATGTGCTTCATTTTGGTTCTTTTTCTTATTTGGTTGTTTTCGCATCCTTAGATATCTGTTTGTTTTCTAAGAAGAGTCAGAAAAGGTGTGGATCTGCAGTGGAGAGGAGGTGGGGAGGAACTGAAAGGAGTATGGGGAGGGAAAACTGTAATCAGAATATATTGTATGAAAAAATCTATAAAAAAAACAGAAGAAGACGGATAAGAAGGAGGAGGAGGAGAAGGAGAAAGAGAAGTAGAAGGAACAGGAGAAAGAACAGGAGGAGGAAGAGGAGAGGAGGAGGAGGAGGAAGAGGAGGGGGAAGGGGAAGAGGGAAAGTTGTAACTGGTGTAAGACAGTAAATCGATGGCATGTGGGTGGGTTACCTCTGTGATTGTTAATTGACCATCAGCACCATGTGTCTGCTCCACCCCAGACCTCCCTAAGCAGATCATTGTAGTTTTGTTTTTTTAATTCCCGTCTCTTTCTTAGGACCTTATATGTTGTTTTATCTGCCTGGAAGTTCCTCTTTCCTCAGTTGCCTAGTGAATATCTTTTACATCATTATCTCATTTTCATGTCAGTAAAACGTCCCCTGTCTTCTTGGATAAAGCCAGCATCTGTTTTACGCATGTTCTGCCTCTGCGTAACTGTTTCCCAACATTTCTAAGGATTTCAATGTGCGTTTTCTGATATTGTTTTATAGACATCACTGCCTGAAGCTAAAGGGTTTGGAAAGTGGCTGGCTTTTGTTCAATATTTTATCTGCAGTGTTGCATTGAACATAAATGACTTATTCATCATATGTGCTCAATATATATATTCATTGTTCAAAACAGTGGATAATAAACATTAGATAAATCTCACTAAATTATATCATGCGTTCTTAGCAGAGAAATTTTCTATTTTGCAGATTGCTATCTATTCTCTTGAATAAGATTCTCCCAGAGATTCTGCTCCTTCAATAACATCTATGAATAATTATTCAGGTGAATTATAACTGCGTAGACATTTTGGAAATTAGCCACAGAACGATTTTATACAATGTAAACTTTTATTTAATGCTATTTAATAGAAAAACTGTGCAGCGTCTCGGAAGTGGCACATTCAGCATCATTCTGTGTTAGCAGTAAGCAGTCTGTGACCTGGCTTGACCCAGAAGCCATTACATTTGTTGTTCATTTTTACTGTTTCCTACTTGGAAAGCTGTAATCGTTTGATGAACAATCATATCACATGGTGCCTAAAGATCCATCCATTTGCAATTCTGCTTAATGATTTGCTGTTTATTTAGAGAGCACAAGCAACAATAGGCTAATGCTAAAGAAATGGCAATGACTTCTAGATCCCCCTGTAGTATGGATTCTTAAAAAAAATATTTACTAGTAAAAAATTTTTGTATACAATTCATCCTCTTCAACTGGAAAAATCTCTGAGGGCAGTGAGTTCTGCAGTCTTCACAGATCTATTTGTGCTGTTCATCTGCACTTTCTCCCTAGAACAGAGCTCTTAGTGATATCATGTAATGTGTTTCTGGAATAGCTGTCTAATGGAAATTAGCTTTGGAGAAATGCTCAGGTTTATTTCCTTCAAACCTCTGCATCTTAATAGTATCATATTACAATGAAGCTTTGGCATTATGGGGCACATTAGGGAGTATCTTTGAAGCACTTGATGTTAGTGCCTGTCAAATGAACACAAGGCAGTAAACAACCATCTTACACAATGTGCTGACTTGGAAGCTATTGGATTGTTATGTGCATTTTTACTTCAAGGAATTTAAGAATTTTGTTTCCAAGTAACTCCAAGTGCCTGATCATTAGCAAGATTGTGAACTTTGCACTGTCTATATATTTATTTTTCTAAAAATGGGAAGAACTTAGAAGGCTATATATTTTGAGTATAGGCAACAATAAAAGAACACATGGGAGATGATGACTAAAATGGAGTGAATCACTTTAATCATAATTAGTTTAAGGCTGTACTTCTGTGACAACTTGAACTTTTATGTTTTTTGAAAATTCTAACTGAAAGGAAGAGAAAGAAGTTATTAGTATGTCTTTTGAACTATTACAAAGTAGGAATTCTGCTACATACTCTATTCAACATGCCTGATAGCCTGGAAATTGTGGACATGAATTTATGTGAATATACTAAAGAGAAATGGACTTTCAATTCTAAAAATGTCTTCTCAAAACTGAGTTTGAGAGAATTTTTTTTTCATAATGCAACAGTGTAAATGCCCATATTTTTGCTCACAAACTGTCCTTATAAACTAGACATGGACTGGAAATTATTACATCTTATGCATTTTCAAACTTAATCATAGGAATTCAATATATTTTTCTCTTTTTAAGTTATTTTTTAAAATTTTTTAAAATTATTTCTTTTAAGTTTGAGATTATAATAAAATTATATCACTTCTCTCTTTCCTTTCCTCCCTTTAAACTGTCTCACTTACCCCTGTGTTTCTTTACAAATTTAATTTCTCTTTGTTCATTAATTGTTGTTACCATGCATTATATATGTATTCATGTATATATTTATATGTATATGTACATGTGTGTGTGTATATATAATACATATTATATATATTGCTATACATAACATGTTCAATCTGTGGACTATTACTTGTAAATATGTTTTCAGGGCTGACCATTTGATATTGGATAACCAATTGGTGTGCTTTTCCCTGGGAAAGACAATTGCTTCTCCTCTCTGTATTCCTTACTTGCTTATAGTTCTTTGTGTAGGATTGTGATCTCATGAGCTTTGCCCCATCCAATTTGGAATGTCTATTGGTGTTGTCATTGGTCAGCTCATGTTGATGAGACTTTATGGGTGCAGCTTTTGATATTGCAAGGAGATACTGTCTCATACCAAACTCCCTGATACTCCTTACAATCCTCCCGCCCCTTCTTTTGCAATGTGCCTTAGGTGAGAGAGTGCTTTGTAGATATTTTTATTAGGAATGAGATCCTCATCTCTGAGATTTGGACTTGTTATGGTTTTTTGTAATGATCTCACTTTGCTGAGAACAGAATTTTCTTTGAAGAGGGTTGAGGTTACTCTAATCTGTGGGTATAAGGATAAATATTTAGAGTATAGCTAGGGATTATGCTGGTTTAGTAAAGTGGTGGTTTGTAGATTCTCCTTCAAGACATATGACTTCACTAGTGTTGGGTAATTGGTTAGGTTTCTAATACTAGTCATAATTCCAGTTGTGTTGAGCAGGTCTTAAGTTCAACTAGAGAGATGTTGGTTACTGATGAGGTATGTGTGCCACAACTACACTCTAAGTGTTATTGTGCCATGGTGGTCATTGCTGTGATTCATAGGCATAATAGCTGGGTAGGACTGTAGGTTGTTTCCCTTCTTTGGAAATTTGCATGCCATCTTCTGATACCATCAAAGCTAGTCTTTAGGGACAGAGCATTTAGGTCAGTTCTAGCTCATGGGTCTCTTCTCTGTGTATGGATGTCTTCAGGAATAGGGACTTACCTACTACTTCTGGTGAGGTGTGTGTGTGTGTGTGTGTGTGTGTGTGTGTGTGTGTGTGTGTGTAATGTGTGACAACCAAGTGAGAAGTCTCTTGGACAACCTAGACCAACAACTCAAAGGAGGGCTTCCCATGTCTTGTGTTGAGGCTTTTGATAGGTAATCTTTAGCTTTTGGAGGGAAATTGTCAGCCAAGATGAGAAAATTTCATTTAAATTGCAAATGTATACTTATACACAGACTCAATGTATTATAGTTTTCCCCATATGACCCAGAGGACTCAGCGTTCTACACCATAGATACTTGCTTAACCATGTTCATTGCTACTCTATTCACACTAGCTAGGAAATGGAAACAAAAAAGTATCCTTCAACCAATGAATGGATAATGAAAATGTGACACAGATGCACTATGGAATACTATTCATCTGTAAAGAAAAAATGAAATAATGATCTTTGCAGTTAAATGAGGTGAACTAGAAAGATCATATTGAGTGAATCTCTGCTGACTCAGAAAGACAAATGCCATGCTCTCTCATCTGAGACTCCTAGCTCCTAATTTTGTTAGGTGAGTAGTACATATGCTGGAGTAATTGCAGAAACCAGGAAAGGAAAAAGGATCCCCTCCTAGGGCAGGGGTTATAAAGGAGCAATAGGGAGGGAAATAGCCATGCATGTGTGATCTGATAGCAGAAATGGAAAAAAAAAAAAAGGCAGGGAGACGCACTTATTAGGAGGAAAGAGGAAGATATAGAGAAGAAAGAGGAAGGATGATAAAATAACAATAATAATGTCTAAAAATTTTTTATGAGGAAACATTTGTAGTTGTTGGTTCAGGGCACAGGACAGTTTATTCTTTTGTCTAATTAAATCACCAGTTCTAGCCTGGAGCCCTGGAGCCCTGGAGTTCTAGAGCATTTTGTCCTCTTTTCAATCTAGTCTTAATCCATGAACTGGAAGGCTTCAGCCTTCTTACAATCTAGAACCTTTCAGTAGTTAGCCTGGACCTAGAAGGCTTCAGCCTTAGCCTTCTGAGACCTACTGCTAACTGAGCCACTCTGACTAACTCCTTCTGAATTCTGACTCTTCAGCCTGCTTCTCAACTGACTCTTCTTACTGACCCTTCATCTGACTCACTCAATTACTGTTAACTGGCTCTAGGTCCTATATAACACATTTTTACTGAGCTGAGAGCCTGCTTTTTCTCATGAGAGTTGGTCATATCCTTATTCTGCTAACTCTCCCTCTGATTAGTCACTTTGCCTGCCATTCACTCTGACTCATCTCAGATGTCACTTTCTGTGTGACACTGACACCTGAGTTCTGCTTCCTGCGTCTGCTTCCACTGTTTTTTCCCTCAGGGATTAAAGGCATGGACCACCACTGCCTTCTGAATACTGGGATTAAAGGTGTGTCTACATTCTATCCAGGCCACACAAACCTCTGAATGTAACCCCTTGAATGTAGCCCCTAGCTTTCACACAGGGCTATTCCTCTACAACCATGCTACTCTCTATCTACTTTTTCTCCTTTTAACAATTATTTTTTATTTTTTATTTTTGATAATTTCATATATGAGTACTGGATTTGTCTCATCCTCCATTATTTTCTTTCCTCCAGTTTCTTTGTTCCCCCTTCTCAAATTCATGACTTCTTATAGTTTATTATTATTGTCCCACACATCACCATGTGTAGAAGACACTCTTGCAGCAGATAACCTGGTCCTCTGGCTTTTGCAATCTTTCCTCTCCCTCTTTCTTGATGCTTTCTGAGCCTTAAAATAGTTAGGTGTTGTGTTATAGAAATGTTAGTTGGGATTGGATATCCCACATTTAGCTGTTTTCTACATTTTGATCAGTTCTGGTTTTTATGTAATTGTCTTCACCTGCTTGGAAAAAACAAACACTCTGATGAAGGGATAGATACTCCTGCTACTTCTGAAACCAGCATAATTTCTAACTGCATTCTAAATATTCATCCTTGTACACACAGAAGGATGTGATTTTGATCTATTGATGAATAGAAATAATTTTTATTTTAAAACCAGAATATATTAACTAATAATGAGCTATGTTAATCTCAAGTAAGTGTATTTTATATTGAGAATGTTAAACTGATTTTTGTGCACATTGAAATAGCACATGTGCTGTTACCAAAGGATTAACTATGGATTTCTCAAGTATTTTAGAAGTACTCATAAGAAGCTTCTTATGAGTTGAATTATTTCTCCAACAGATAGATTGAAGAATTGCCCACAATATGTGTGACCATAAATTTAGTTGGTTTACAGATATATGTAAAGTTAAAGAGAGGTTGGCCATATTAAGTTAGTGTCAGGTTTAATTTAATGCAATCGGTACCCTAATAAAATGAGAAGATCTGTAGGGGAGCAGTGATGAAGGTGAAGATGCAGATGCAGTCGTTTAATCCAACCAATGGGTGCTGGGACACTAGAGAAGCTGACAAGAGGACCAAGGGACAATTTTCTATTGATGTTAGAGGGAGCACTGTCTTACAGCCCAACTTGCAGAATTCAGACAAAATAGTTTGCCATGACAAGTATCTGGTTTGTGATTCGTTTTTTGTTTGTTTGTTTGTTTGTTTTTGTTTTTTTGTTTTTTAACAGTAGCTCTGGGAAAGCAGTCAGTAGTCGAAAAGTAAAATATACTTTCAGAAGCTTCTGAAGTAAAAGCCACAGGACAATTTTATTCTGTTATTCTCTTCAGAATCTGCAAGTCTTATGTTCCCATAGGGACAATTTTATTAATCAAACATATCTAAAACATGTTGAAATATCTTCAGGCATCTTACCCATAATACAGACTCCTTGTAATTCCTTGCTATATATATATATATATATATATATATATATATATATATATATATATTTACAATCAGAATAATGCTGGGTAACAAGCAAGGACAAAACCAATGTAGTATAACAATATAATTATTAGATCATGAGTTTATCTTCTGGCTGTGATTCACTGTGATTAGTGCATTTATGATTACCCCATGAATTATGAGGGGTCTATGCTGATTTAGCCAGGTTTTCTTGGATTCTTTATATATTTCAATACATAGAAATTGCTATACATGTATATATGTTATATAGATATGGCAAAGGAGAGAGAACGAGCAGGCAGTCTTTCTTGAATCTCTGTTCTCTTTATTTCAAATGTATTCCCATCAGTACAGGTCAAAGTTAATTATTGTAGCAAGTCTTGGAACTAACTGAATAACTCATGTCCTTTAACTTTTAAAACTTTCTTAAATTTGCAAATAAAACTTTTAAAGTTGTTTGGCTCACTTAGGTATACTACAATTTCCTGAGATTTAGAACTATTTTGTCAATTTTTCTAAGTAAGGAAATTGCTTGAAAATCTATAGATCTATTGAGTGTGACATATCTTATGAGGAAGATAAATGTATAATTTTCCTTTTTGTAATATCCTTGCCTGATTAAAAACATAGTCAATATGATATTAATCTTACAAACTTAGTGGGTAATAGTCATTGATCCTCTACTTCTGGAAGGAGTTTCTATTGCTGTGAGTGATTTTTAATTTTTTTCTAAATAGTAGAATTCCTTAGTTGATCCATTTATGGCTAATCCATTTGTATCTTTAATTTCCTTAGTAGATTTGAAGTTATTCATATTTTCTACTTCCCATGCAGTATTCTGGTCCTTTTCCATATAATGAAAGGAAACTTTTCTTTGATCTACTTTGAGGAGCTTATTGACATGAAGTTGTTCCTAGTATTGTCTTACTATTCCCTTGTATGCATTATGATAAAGTCTTTGCACTGTTGATTCATGGAGAAGCAGGTTACAATATACATGCTTCTAACTTGACGCTAAACACCTACTGGAACCTTCCTTATAAATGTGGAGTATATAAGTTCATAGCATGTACTGAAGACCCAAGATCCAGTGAAATAAAACTAGTTGCTAGGACTGAATAAAATATGGCTTAAATTTAGTTGTTTCTTTGGAAAATTTTGACATACCTTATATTTCTTAATGGGAGTATGAGAAAGTTCTTTTATTTCAATCTGTCTCTACTCCTCAAAAATAGTAGATTATTTTCATAGATCATTATAATTTAATCTCCAAATGGTGTCTTTTTCTCACTGATATTTTATCTTAGACTCCTCATGAAATCTCCAAAAGAATGATGATTTTCTGTGATTGGTAACTGCTTTTCACCACATAGCTCTAAGCTTGTGGAACTTTCCACAGGGAAGCTTATGCATATTAACAAAATCTTCTACACCTGTGTCCATAAAGGAAGCTGGTAAGATGCCCAGAATTATTGTGGTTTACATAAATCTTTGGAAGTCATTTTTTTTTTAACATGATGGGGTAATTCTGAGAAATAAAACCAAAATGTCTAGAAGTTGGAAATAGTTAACAGGAAAATTGTTCTGCTAGAGGATATCTCACACACCTATGGAGAATTTATCTAATTCTTCAAGATTATGTTTGTTTATTACTTATCAGGGTATATTTTGTAAGGTTAGTTGTTAAGTTGTAGAAATCATAATGATGAAATATATCTTTGCTTAATAATTATAGTGGGAGTTTTTCCGATAGAAATGCAAACTTCTTCCTGTATATGGAAAGATATGCAACATACAGTTTATACTTTATTGCCCTGGTTTTGAATGTAAGCTCCCCACCCCCTGTTTTTGCTTTATCTTTTCATCTTCATTAGAGCTCTATCACCATAAAGATATACCATCACTAAAGCAACTCTTATAGGAAGCATTTAATTGGGGGCTTGCTTACAGTTTGGAGGGAGCATGGCAGCATGCACAGGGCTGGTGCAGTAGCTGGGAACTGCATCTGATCCCAGGCAGAGGGTGAGGTTGGGTGTGGCTTAGACTTTTGCAATCTCAAAGCCCACTCTAAGCACCAGACCTCCTTCCACAAAGCCATACCTCCTAATATTTCTAAACTGTGTTCACCAAGTGAGAACTAAGCATGTAAATATATGAGTCAATATGGGGGCCATTCTCATTCAAACCTCTATACTTTTTAATATTTATTCATTCTGTTATTTCATGTGTGTATATGTGTTTTGGCTGTATGTATGTATGTGTAGCACATAGATGTCTGTGGAGGTAGAAAAGTGTGTCAGATCCTTCTAGACTGGAGTTGTTAATGCTTATGAGCTGGGAATTGAACCCATGCCTTCTGCAAGGGTAACAAGTGCTCTTAATTGCTAGGTCAGCTCATCAGCTTTTTTCTACTTCATCTTTTTTGCCTTTCTTTTCAAATAAAAAATATAAACTTATACGTTGTAGTGGGCTTCATCATGACATTTTTATAAAGATATGCCAATATTCTTTGCTTTTTCTCATTCCTCTTTTCTCCATGCCCCCCTCCCTGCTAGCTAATCTTGTTTCGTTCCCCTCCCATTTGTCCCCATCTCCTTACTATCATATCTTCCCTTCCCGTGGTCTCCTTTCCAGAGCCATGAACATGTACATATACATCTACAAACATTCATAAATCGAAATCTAGATTTTTACCCGTAAGAGAAAACCGCTTTTCTTTGTTTGACAATTAGAAAATTTTATCCCATCCCATTTTTCTTAACTACAAGAAGTCTGGATGTATTTGATCATTACATTCTAACATGTTCATACTCATGTCAGAGGTGCCCCCAGCATCAGAGGCGCTCCCAGCATTAGAGAATGTGCACTAGTCCATGATATTGACCAGATGTAAAGTGATCCATACATCCTTGTTTAAGGAAAAAATCAGTTTCATAGGTAACATTATCTCTACATGCTACTGCATGATTCCTAAAGAAAAATAGTCAGTGGTACTTTGATATTAGTTTTGTTTGTCTGTTTCTTTTTCAATCAATTTCTGGGCAAGACTTCAAAGAAAGTATTAATGGTGTGAGATACTTTCCAACATAGTGGAAGGAAACACTCCAATCATAGTCTTATATTTGAGCAGACACTGTATCAATAGTGGGCTACTTCAGGTTTCAGTTGACGACTTATTTGGATTTTGGTAGAAATCATCTATCTAAATTTCTTAGTGGCTGAAAGTTTTTATTTAAAAACCTATGGTCTTCTGCTAATCGGGAAAATTACTTTTTGAGACAAAAATCATTCATCTTTTTCTAAAGTATAATAAGGAGCACATCAACAACAAAAAATATACTTCAAGAAAGGAAGTATGCATACTAGATTCTTGCCATCTAGGTATCCATTAACATAAAAAAGCTGGCTGAGTTTGGAATTTCCTTTCAATGTAAACAACGTTTCAGTGAAGTAGTAGCAACATAATTTAAGCCCTTAAAGTTAGCTCATGTAAATTTTAAACTGGTTTCCAACTCACCGCCTTTCCCAAGAAGTGTCCTCTGTAAAACTGAGTGTTAAGATGCACATTTAATGCAAGAGTGAATGAACATTGTTGCATCGATCGCAGATTCTGAATTTTCTAAGATAGCATTAAATTCTTATAGTGTTCTATAACAAATATAATAAATCACATATGTGTCAAATTATATATGAATTTTTTGTTTCTTTTGTAAGACTTGACATGAGCAGGGCAGTGGTAAAGCATGCCTTTAATCCCAACACTTAGGAGGCAGAGGCAGGCAGTGAGTTTGAGTGAGTTCCAGTACAACCAGAGTTACAACAGAGAAGCCCTGTCAAAAACAAAACAAAGCAAAACAAAACAGAAAAACAAAAACAAAAACAAAAACAGAAAACAATTGACATGAATAAGTTAAAGAAAACAGGTGGAAAGCCATGTATCCTCCTTTTGTTGTTTATTTTGAAAATACAATTGTTTTATATACATATATATAAAACACACACACACACACACACACACACACACATATATATATATATATATATATATATATATATATATAAATAAATTATTTTTGGTATTTTTGAGACAGGATTTCTCCATTGTAACTCTGTCCTGGAGCTCAGGCTGGCCTTGAAGTCACAGAGATCTGCCTGCCGCTGGCTCCCAAGTGCTAGGATCAAAGGCATGCACCATCACTGCCTGGCTGGGAAATTTTTTTTTTTAAAAGAATGGCTTTTATTCTGGTGCTGATATGTTTATACTCTCTTGACATAGTATTTGCGACAAAATTTGGGCTATGATCTAAGATTACAAGCCCATTATAATTAATATGAAATTTAATCTAAGTACTTGTTGCCTCTTTCATACTGATTCTGAAATTAGAATACAATTGTTTTTCTAAGAAGTGTGCTATCAGATTAATTACTAGCTAAGTGAAAAATTAAAGATAATCATTATGGGTTAAAGAAGTTAAAAGAAGGTTACTATATGGATGCTCATCTCCATATTTTATGCTCATGAGCCTTTATGACAGAGATTCATGATAAATGGTGATTACCAGAAGCTTACATGTTTTGGCACCCAGTTTAAAACCCTACAATCATCACACTGCTGACTTCTGAGTATCAGCAGTACCAGTGTGCTGTCATCCTTGGAAATCATTGACGATGGACTATGTTGATCTTGATATTCATGGAAATCATGGTATTTAAATTGTTTCTTTTGCTCCTTTCCCCTCCTGCATTTTAATGATCTTATTCACTTGTCTCCTTTTGGGACAGAACACAGGTATGTTGAGCAAGCAGTCAGAATTTACTTTTCAGACAAAGTGAACCTGCAAGACTAGAGGGCAGACTGATTCATGAAGACTAAAGGCTGCTCTAGTGGCTGGACTTGGTAATCTTATTCGACAATGTCTCCTTCTCTTGCCCACACCTGAACAATCTGGAATGGCCTTTGGAGTAGTCACCACTTCCCCCATTCAACTTAATTTTCAGTGTTGGGGATGAAATAGGGCTTGAGTTGTAACCTCCACCACTGTAGCATCATTTGAAAGGGTGTTATCCTCTCAAAATATATAAGTAAACCTTCATTTTGTAGAAAATATAGAAAAGTAAATACAAATCAAATATAATTCTATAACCCAGGGGCAAGGGAATACTTACTGAAATGTCATTGAATTACATTATTTTTTTGTTTGTTTGTTTTTGTTTTGAAACAAGGTCTTGCTTTGTAACCCAAGCGAGCCTAGAACTCCCAACAATCCCTTTTCAGCCTCCTAAATGCTGCCATTACAGGAATGCATTAGCATGCCCAAGTTAGATTTAATATTTGCTTCTATTTTTTCCCCTAAGGCACATAGCGATTTTCCCATCTCACTAGTTTATAAAAATGATTCTTAATAGTGATGAAATATTTTGTATTTCAACTATACCTCATTTAATGATTTCAATATATTAGTTTACTTATCTTTTTACAATTTTATATTCTATAAGTAATACTGACAATCAATCCTTGCTTGCACCTGAGAGGGTGCTGCCCAGCAGAGAGGGGCATGTACATCATAGAGGATTTACCAGGATGCTTGTGCACTTGTGGATTTCTACTAACTGCATTGCTTCAGCCTTTGGAATAATAATTTAAAAAAGAAACCTTTTATTTTGATGAGTGAACATATCACCTGTCTTGATTCAGTTCCTGTTGCTGTGGTAAGCATCATGACCAAAAGCAATTTGGAGAGGAAAGGGTTTATATCAGTTTACACTTGTAGTTTCATCACTGAGGGTAGCCAGAGCTGAAACTCAGGGCAGGAACTAAAACAGAGACTATGGAGAAGTGTTCCTTATTGGCTTGCTTCCTCTGGTTTATTCAGCTAGATTTTTCTTGCACTACCCAACCCCACTTGGCGAGGGGTTGCACAACCCCTAGTAAGCGGAACACTCCCACATCAATCACTAATCAAGAAAATGCCCTACAGACTTGCCTACAAGCAATCTGATGAATGCATTTTCTAAACTGAGATTGTAGGTTACTTCAAGTTGACAAAAAAAGTAACCAGGATGTTACATTTTCATCTCCCAATTTGTGTCTTTGTTCAGTTATAAGTGTGAATATTTTAAAACAAATATACTTTTCATACAAATTCATTTGTCTCTTAACGATATCTTTCCAATATTTTAATATGATCACTTTGTAAAAGCTGACTCAAGATTTACTAAAATGTGTATATATGCAACTGCTTGTAATCAATGTCTTATTTTATCAACTATAAATTGTCTGTAATAGAACTCATTTGAGTTAAGAGCAAAATTTTAATTGATGGTATCTGAGTTACTTTTCTATTGCTTGATAAGACAATCATGACCAAGGCAATTTATAGAAGAAAGTGTTTATTTGAGGCTTTAAGTTCCAGTGTGTTAGAGTCCATGACCATGATGGCAGGGAGCTTGGGAGTAGATAGGCAGGCATGACAGTGGAGCAGTAGCTAATGTCTTACATCTTGAAACACAAACATGAGAGAGCTAACTGGGAATGGTGAGGGCTTTTGAAAACTTAAAGCCCATCCCCCAGTGACACACCTCTTCTATCAAGACCACACTTTCTAATCCTTCCCAAACAGTCCCACCTACTGAGGACCAAGTATTTAGGACCATGAGCATATGGGGGCATTCACATTCAAACTACCAAAGATGGTAGGTTTTGATTTAGTAGGTTCTGCTATATGTCACTTTCCTCCCATTTTTACTTAGCCATCTTCCTGGCCTTTTTACAGGATACTTGCATCTAATTATGCATTGCCTCAAAAATAATCCTATCAAGACTACCTGTTGAATCTATTTGCTTAGACATTTCTTGACATGCATGTCTCATTAAATTCTGCTTGTTTGGCATACCTGTTTCTACTGGGTGAAAGATGCATCGTATTTTAATCAGATCAGCATGTATTATGAGGCTTTCCATCCTAGAAGCAATCATTGCATTTCAAGGAGTAGACATCACTGGGAATTTCAGATATAGTATTTGGCAAATAGAAAATATATTTTCAAGTAGACTGGTGTTGTTGACATTCTGAGATGAGACTAGACTGTCACGTAGATAACCACAGAGTGACTCTTGTTTTTAATTTATAATTCTAAAATCTGATTTGATTTTCTATTGATTTCTGGATCTGTGGGGGAAGTATATAAGTCTTTAAATGCTAGTGTCTTATAACCCAAATGTAGGAATTTCCTTGATTTCCTGGAGTCAAACAGAACTAGCACATTTAAAGATATTCTGATGAGGGGCAATTTGAGTGAACAAGGAGGCTGAGACTGTTCAGTTCTGTAAGATAAAGAAATGGAAATACTGAACTGCAGTCGAAGATTCAGATGCTAATGAGAAAGACTAAAGTTCACACAATCCCATGAAAAGTCAATGACTGGCAAGGAGACTTCAAAACAAAATTATGGGATGCCTACCTAATTTGTAAAGCACAATTTTAATGAATTACAAGGGAAAGAGTATATCAAAGCATAATTTATGAAATTATAAAAGACAGATAAATTTAAAGATGCGTGACCCACAAAGGAGTAGGTTTTCATTAATACTGGCTCCATGACAGGTTTTCTCCCTTATTTTTTCCCCTTGCAGCAGGATGTTAACTCCAGTGTGATGCCTTTTATGCTCTACGTTAAGTTTAGTCATCCTCACTTTCTGTGGTAATCATAAAATAATCACAAATGGCTACAAAATTTGACAGCTTATAATAATTTAGGAAACCATTAATCCTAAAAGAGAAGTGATTTTTACCCAGTTTGAAAGTGCTTAGGTGGTTTACTCAGGAAAGGAATAATAATAAAAAAAGCTATCATCTCTATGTATAATTTTCTGTAATTTTACCACTTAAACTACGTGTAACTAGAAATGGCTTCTGTATTCAATAGGTTCTCAAAGAAATTGTCTTTCCTGGATAGTACTACAGGATAATGTAAAGGTCATTGTCATGTTTTAGACTTTAAACACCTTTCCTCTTGCTATAAATAACCAGGACTATCATTTTCATTTCATGAGAACCTAAGTTATATAAATTAGATTTTAAGATGTAAAGTATGGACCAGGTGAATTTAATTGAAAACATGTGTACATAGCATTTTGCTCCAGGTCTCTTTAATTAAAAATCTTTCTTTCTTTCTCTCTCTCTCTTTTTAAATTTTACTTTCTTTTCCTAAGGCTAGAGCTAATATTTCTTAGAGGCTGTAGTTAATGAAATATAGATTTGAATTTAGTGTTTGTGGTATAAGAAAGGCATGTGGGTTGCTTTGTGGCTCCCTACTCACCCACAATACCACTCTCTACTGGGGACTCACAGCCGCTACCCTGGCTGGGACCCAAGTAGATTACCTGTGCTCTCCTTCCCTCTCTCCATCAGGTCTCTCCAGACTACTTTTAGACATGTTGCAGCCCATAGGTCTGAGCCCCTCCTCCCAGCCACCTCTGGTCTCCAGGGTCCCCCTACACCTTTCCTATCCTTGGGACTCAGCTGCCAAACTTTGATGTGGACCCAGACTGTGGCAAGAGCAACCAAAGAACAGACCACCCACCTAACCAAGGCAAGACTATACAAAGAAACACCACAAAAGTCTTAACTCCAGATGCTGAGCTCCCAGCACAAAAAAAAACACAAACATGAAGAACCAAGAAAATATGCCTCCTCCAGACACCAAAAACCCTACTGTAATAGGACCCCCCAAAAGCAATTTAGCTATAGTACAAGATAAAGTATCAATTTTCAGTTGATACCTTCTGGGAACATTGATACCTTTCCCTGGGAAAGGGAAAATCAGTTTTCTCCAATGGAGCATCACTGGGTATATCAACCATATTCCATACAGGACTCATGCTCAGGAGTAGTTGTCCAACACAAAATGAACTCTATGCATTTTGTATGCTTTTTTTTTTTTTTATATTTTTTGCCTTATGGTTTTGTGTGTTGTTGTTTTGATTTTCCTTTATTTTTTTGAGAAACAGAGAAGGGGAGAGAGAAAGAACATGAAGTTGGATGGTTACAGAGATAGAGAGGCTCTGGGAGGAACTGAGAGAGCAGAAATAATATGAGAGAATGCATTTATGAATTTTTTTAAATTATAATAAAAAAAGAAAACCATGTGGGCTTATTTAGAAAAATCCAAACAATGTATTGGTCTTGGATAAATTCTCCGATGTTGGAGAAATTTATCTTATGAATAATTGTTTAATATTGTTCTCCTTTGTACATAACACACTAACTTTTTAGAAGCAGACACAGAGAGTGTCATTGATGACAGCCACAGCAACATCCAGCTGACTGGCTGGACTTTGACAGCTTCGCTGAAAAAGGGCACAGTGTGGTAGAGATAGCAACCTTAGGTGTGAATGAAAACAAACAAACAAACAAATCTAAACAAAACAAAACAGCACGGTTAAATCATGCAGCGAAATATTTTAGAAACTTACTTAGTTACTATAGTGAAATTACACTATCCAAATTTAAAAAGTTTTGTTTTAATGGAGCCATTCATCACCTTTACAGATCAATCCTCATCAGTGACTGTAACCTGGTTTATAGAAAATATGTAGCGTTGAGGCATGGTTCCTAGCTTTAAGGGGCTTAGTCTAGTAAGACAGATAAGGAAGCACACAAAATGATCATACAACATCCGTTTTAGACCTCAGGCAATAAAACTCCCTCATTGTGTTTATTCATAAGAAGGAATGATGGAGCATGTTAAAAATTTAAGGAAGAATTCAGGAGCGGAGAGAGCTGTTAAATGATCTCAACCATAGACAGAGTTGGTGGATTCTCTTAAGAGATGAGAGGAGAAAAAAAGAAAAGAAAAGGATATGTGAGAATATCAGTGGATGTGAATGAGAACATGTAATGTCAGTTTGCTAAAGCACAATGTATTCATTACCTCATACACCAAATATTTATAAATTTCTGAGGTCATATTCTACTAGATGTTGAGTGAGCTCTGATGAATACAATAGTCTTGAATTAGATTCTAGTGAAAGAATAATCAGTAATTAGTAACTAAGCCATTGATATACCATTTCAACTTGCAATGTGTGCTGCCCAAGTTTAAACAATGATAAAAGTGGAATATAGGTAATAATGAGTCTATTTCAGAAAGTCTCTAAATTAGTCTTAAGTTTCCAAAAATCTCTAAAGAAAAGATGAAAACTACCCAGCGAAGGAAAGAAGAACCTAAAAGGAAGGATGTTCTAAAGGGAGAAAAGTAGCAAAATGTGCAAAAAACTCTGAAAGGGTGGAGGATTAAGGTTTAAGAAACTGAAAATCAGTTTCTTTTATCAGGGACTGGAACGTAGTGTGGAAAGAACATGGAGACGGGCTGGAGTAGAGAAGCAGACAGGGTTTCTGTGGTTGCTCTTTGACTTGAGATGGGAAGTCTTAAAGCTTTCTTACAGAGAAGTGGCATGATTTGCTTCATCTCTCTGAACGTCTCATGAGAACTCTGTGGACATAAATCAGTAAGGTGGGAAACTGGCAGGAGGCTGTTACACTAGTGTAGTAGGAACAACGGTGGTTTGGAATGTGGTTCCTACATGTGTGATAGAAGCTTATGGAGTTAAGACATGTTTACTGGGAGTTGCTATGGTCATAGAAACTGGAGGTTGCTATGCAGGTTATGAACAGAACATGATGTTAAGTGAATTCATTTCCAGATACTGTTGTAGTTTGCTTTTCTATTACTGTGATAAAACAATCTGACCAAGAGCAAATTAGTGGAGGAAGGAGTTTATTTGGTTCCCATTTCCAGGTCATAATCCATCATTAGAGGGAGTTGGCAGGAACACAGGCATGAACTGAAGCAGACACCATGGCGGAATGCTGGTTACTGGCTTGTTCATTGGTTTAGTCTTAGCAAGCTTTTTTTTTAAACAAGAGATTTACTTATTTTTATTTATGTATCTGGATGTTTTGCCTGTGTGTATGTCTGTGTATTATGTGCCCACAGTACCAAAGGAAGCAGAAGATTGTGTCAGATCCCCTGGAACTGAACTTACAGACAGTTGTTAGCCATTGTATGGATGCCTCTGTAAGAGCAACAAGTGCTCTTAATTACAGAGTCATCTCTCCAGCCCCCAGTTAGTTGTCTTCTATAGTCCAGGACGACCTGCCTATGTATGGTACCACTCACAGTAGCTGTGCCCTTTTACGTCAATCAGCAATCAAGATAATGCTGTGCAGACATATTTACAGGCCAATCTAATGGAGGCAGTTCTTCAACTAAGGTTTTCTTTTCTCAGAAGAGTCTAGATAGTGTCAGTTTGACAATCAAAACTAACCAGGAAATATATCTTTGGAAGATTACCTTGACATATGCAGTGCTTCAATATGAGGGTGTGTTTAACATCATACTCTTTACATTGTAGTATACTTGTTTCCCTGACATATACTGAGTCCTTTGGAAGTGAAGTCCAAATTCGTTATCATCAGTTTCTGCAGTAATTTGTTGAGAGACTGAATTGGAGTTGAACTTGATAATAATATTTAGCTTGTTGAGAATGACAGAGTGAAAAGAACCTGTGATGGGGAAAAAAAGCTTCAAACAGTATCACTTGAAAAGGAATTTAAAATTACTTGGGCTTATAACATCTTCACTAACCAGCAAAACAAAAATGTTCATCTTTGGGTATATTTCCGAGTATTTTAATAAAATAATAAATTCTAATTTTCTAATCTAATAATATTACATAAGTTTATCCAAGCCCTAGGAATTGAGTTGTGTTATTGGAGTTGTTAGGGTCAGTGCCTGTGCTTAGGCAGTCATAACAAGTGAGACTCAGTCACATATCTTTGATAGATCAATTAAACAGACAAATTATAATAATGAGAAGAAAGCAAATTTTTTAATGTGGCCACATTGGGAAGAGGAACAAATAAAAAGAAAAGATCCAGTAAAGACAAGTGCTGCATTCTCCAGCTCATCTGTCAGGTTCTGACTGGAGGCTTAGGTTAAACAAGTCAGTCGTGCAAAACTAAGTAATTGTGGTGAGCATGTGGCCCTACCCACGTTAACCCGCCATAGTCTCATTCCAATCTATTCTGTAAGATAAGGTGCTATGGCAAGTTATCAGAACAGTATGAAGTCTCTTTCTAGGAGTTACCCCTTTGGCTGTCACCAGACTTCAGTTTTTACTCTGTGTCAGCAGAACGTTCTGGAGAAAATGCCAATTTCTTGGGGTACACTGATCCATCATTGTTTGCACACTGTCTTATTTGTAAGATGGGTCTGACAAGGTGTTAAAACTTGCTCAAATTTCTTTTTGATTGACAACCCTTGGTAAGTTGAAACAGCAGGATCATAAATTTGGAAATACCCTAGGCTTCCTGATGAGACTTTGTCTCCAACCAATGAGACAATGCTTGTGCCAGCCCTTCCCAAATAGCTAAAAGCCAAGATATAATGGTTCTTACACATGGTTACCTGGCACTAACTGTGATTGGGCCTTGGTTCTTACTTGCGTTCTGTTTATTATTTTTGTTTCAGATACAGACATGTTCCATGTTGATTGAGGTGTGCTAACAGAAAGTGGGGTGTTGTAGCAGGCCTAGAGGAAATGAAGACGCTCTATGGAGATGCTTATATCTCCCAGTCTGACTATCAATCTGACAATGTACCCCAAAGAATTTCCTCATAAATCTTAGGCTGGGATAAGTAAAAGCAACCAGAGGGGGACTTCTTTCTAGAAAAAATTTATACTCTTCAATCAACAACTTTCCAAACTCTTTTTCTTTCCCCATGTTAATTACTTTTGGTTATTATTACTAACATGGCTGACATTAAGCTAGTTAAGGAAAAAGATTTATTTAGTCATTAGTTTCAGAAGGTAGGCTCCATGACTGCCTGTCCCGTGCTTTTGGCAGAACATGTAGGTGGAGGTATGTTTTCAGAGGACTTTCTTCACTTAAATGAGGGCAGAAAGCAGAAAGAATAAGGAAAGAGCTAAGATGAGGTACAACCGCAAGGACTATGGTCCTGGGTGACCTACCCCCACCTCTGCTCTCTAGTTGTATCTTTCCTCCTGGATTTCACTGCTTCCTAACAATGCTATCGTATTAAGAATCTAATGAAGGATTCCATGGTTCATTAGGTCACAGCCTTCTTGATATAGTCATCTCTGGCAACACTATTACTGGCACACACATGTTTACTAAGTTCTTCAATGTTTCTTAATCCAGTACAATTGACAATTACCAGTGACCATCCAGCCTGTGTAACAGTCATTCTGTTATATACTCTATGAGCTGAGCTATTTTAGATCCCATGAGTGATTGATTATGTACTATTTGTCTCTGCATGTTTGGTTTATTTAACTTAAACATGGCGATCTCCTAATTCATTGGTGTGGTCACAAATGATAGCATATTTTTGTACTTAAGGCTGAATTCATAATTCTATGTGCATATAAAGCACATTTTTTATTCAGTTATTCATTTCTGGGTACTAAGACTGACTCTCTATCTTGGATGTTGTGAATTATGTTTCAGCGAACATGTAAGTGCAGATGTCTTTTTGGCATGTTGATTTCAGTTCCTTTGGATACATACCCAGAAGTGAGATCATATACTAACTGACATTCCCACCAATCGTATCCAAGTTTCCTTTCCTCAAAGTCCTGGCAAACAGCTCTCTCTTATCTTTTTGTTAAATGCAATTCTAACAGATATGAGATGATATCTCACTGTGGTTTTACTTTTCATTTCCATAATGAATAGTGACGAGAATTTTTCCACATTCCTTTTGGCCATTGCACACCCAAACTTTCATGACTATTTTTTCTTTCCTTATTATCGGCCCAGATCATCCAGTCTTTATTCAGAAAGTAGAGAAATTAAAGACAATGGAAACATTCAGTTAATAAAATGCTTAAAAATATTTTGTCTTTCTACCATTTCACCATTCTTTGAGGAAATGAAATATACCTACCATAGAATGATGCTAAATTATAAGATTGTATAGTTTGAAATCACTAGTTTTTGGTCTTCTGACTTGGTTAGGTTCTGTTTTTTTCCTTAATTTTCCTAGGCAACTTAAAACAATCACATGCTATCTAGGCTTGTGATTATACTGGCTTTCCCAAGACAGGGTTTCCAAGTGGGAGCTTTCAGTACTAAAGAATAAGCAGAGCAAGCAAGGATGGGTGGTCCTTCTACTCTTGTCATTTCTGTTCTTTGATTGTATTTTCCTTATGCCTAATGAAAAGTTCATACTTCACAGAGAAAGGCTCAGGTAGACCTTACTTAGCCTCCTTTTTGACTCAATGACCTCTAATCGAGGCTCTATTAAACAGCTCTGTCTACCATGTCACCTACCTCTTAGCATCCAGGAAGTCTTTTATCAGTTTATAGTATTTTTTTCAAAGGGGCCAAGTCTGAGCATGCTAACAGGAAACTGTCCTTATGTGACTCTCAGCTTGTAGAGACTTTTTCTATGCCCAACTTTTTGTATCATGTAAAAGAGCATGATTTAATTAAAGGAAGGATTTTATAGGATTCTCATTTGAATTCTTTGTAACGTATAATAAATGCCCTTTTCTTAAACTCTCAATTATGATCTTATTTCAACCACAAAACACTCATGGAGACCCTTTTACGTGTGCTATTGTTCTTCCTTGAGTGGCAAATAGACACAGCTTTGCTTTTCATACCTCAAGTCATTTTATCCTTCAACAACATAGAAATATTAAAGTACTTTCCAATTTCAACGCAACTCTACTCTTCATAATCTCTCTCATTTCTCTTCTTATCTCTCTCCCCTTTTCCTATTTACTCAGGTTGAAAAAAGGAAGACCTTTCTCCTCTTCATATTCTCAAGTGACTCATAGAGTCTGTTCCTCATTTTCAATACAACCCAGAATATGTGATTTTATATTATCACTAATGATCATATCTTAATAAATTTCATGGGAAGTTTAATTTTTATGCCTAATTAAAAGTAAGATTATTGTAGAGAAAGAGTTAATCTTTTAATCTGGCAACATGGACACTTTAATCCCAGTGTAGCACACATCTTTAATCCCAATTCAGAAGGCATTTGGTGGTGCATGTCTTTAATCCCAGCACTTGGGAGGCAAAGTCAGATCTCAGAGGGAGGAGTAAAGGCAGAGTTCCAGAGTTCGGAGAAGAAAGCAAGGTTGAAGGAGAGTGTGGAAGCAGAGATCAGACAGAAACCAGGTGGAAACAGACAGGAGACGGAGCTCAGACAGGTGGAGAGTTTGTTCAGTCAGACAGTTTGACTGCAGTCAGTTCACAGTTCAGTTCAGAAGGAGAAGCCAAGAAGAGAAGAATCAGTCAAGTATATGCCAAGAGAGAAAGCAGAAGACTCAGAAGGAGACAGTTTATGATTTACAGGTCAGAGTTCAGAGGACAGCTAGTCAGAGTGAGCTCAGTCAGAAGTAAGTCTCGAAGGCTGAAATGGTCTTGGTTTAGGTTTCAAGATTAGATTATATGAAAACCCTCAAGGTCCAAGTTAGCATCTTGAAGATTAGATTGTAAAAAGGCTATATTTATAGATTTTCCTTTAAAAATAATTCATAGCAATGTATAAAGAATATAAAGGCAGCCATGATTTTTCTATGCAGCACCTATAAAGTTACTCTTTGTGAGTTTTGTCATTTTTCAGGATTATACTAATTAGTTACATCTCCATATTTATTTCTGAGAACTCTTCTGGTTATATTCATGATTGTATGGAACTCCCTTCTTCTTTTATGTTGTTAAATATTCATTTAGTAATCAAAGCACACTTCAGTATGGATGTATTCCCTGCTTTACATCCTAATTTCGTGGTCTTATTTGCTCCATAAATTTTTACTGACTGAATTATTTATTAATGTTTCCTAGTACAATGACTATATATATATGTGTGTATATATATGTGTAGATATATATATGTATATACATATATATATGTAGTTATATACATATATGTATGTGTGTGTGTGTGTATATATACACACACACATATATACACATTCTGAGAACTGCCAAATCTCTCTGTATAACAAGTTTCAGATGCGATTGCAGATGAGAACTACAATTCCTCCAAATTGATTTTATCATCTCCCAGGTCCCTCATCTGAAATACTCTGTGGTGAAGAAACCACTAGCAGCTTTCTCCTGCTCATCACTCTCTTCCAGCCATGTGGATGTGGGTTCTCAGGCTTTTAACACTGTACTTTTACAATAGTATTCTAAATGCAGTATTTCCCTGGACCTCTCAATCAATTCTCCATAGTGCTGCCAAAGTGATCTTTCAAAAACATAAATCTAGACATGTGGTTAAGATGTGTGCGTTCTTGGATGATTTAATCTTGGATTTATAACCAGTTTCAACTCTTACTAGCTAAACCCTTGGGAAGTTGTTTAACCTCTCTAAGCCTCAATTCCCTCATTGGTAATTGATATTATAATTACTTGGAGCTTTGTTCAGAGGACTAAATGAATAATCTATTTGCCAGAGTCCCTTGCATATAAATGGTGTAGAGTGTTTGATGGCTGCCATTATTATGGTTATTTTGTTTTTATTGTTGATATTTAATATAGTTCTTCCTGTTTTGAATCAGGCTGTACTTTTCTGTCAGGTTTAAGGTAAAGTCTTAGAGCTTCAGGTGTTTCAGAAGGCTTCTTATGCTTCATTTGGTTTCTCTAATTTTATTTCTGACCATTGTTCTTGGTTTATTCTCCACTCTTAGTGAATTATTTACATATTTCTTAAATTCAGACTTTCCTTTTCTCTTTCATCTCTTTTTTTAACCCTCTTCAATATTTCTTGATTTTTTTAAAATATTTGCCTGTCTAATTTCATTATACTTTTTAAAGTTCAGTTCCAGCTTAGTTTTTTTTTTTCTTAAATTCTTGTCCTGCTACACTTACTGCAGTTTGGATGAAATAACCACCCCATTTATACTTTTAAGTTATAGTGCACACAGCTCCACTGTACCATATTATTCAGCATATTACCCTCTCCCAAAGACTGAGAATGCATCCAACTCACTGAGAAATCTCATTAATCTTTGCATTAACAATTTCCAAGATGCTACTTGGCAAATAGTGTTAACTGATTTTCAAGTTTCCTATGTTAATAAAGGAAACTTGAAGTACAAAATAAAGATAATTAAAAAACAAAAAAATCAAGTGCTTGAGATCTATAGGTTAGGAATTATATAATAGTTGACAATTTTATGCTTTTTAGAAATTTTAAAGAGAAAGTTACATTAACAGTGTCTTTAAGGTAAAGAATGAATTAGGTTTAAATACTAGAGAATTTTGTTTTCTTTCTGGAAAGGAAAACTTGCCTAAAGGCAATGATAGAAGAAGCTAGCACATGCAGTATGGTATGGTATATATGGTACATATGGCACATAATGATATTAGTTAATGTTAACTTTTAGAAAATCATTTTTGTGTGTATATGATATAGGTATGTGATATGATATGTTGCATGATGTGTGAGTGAGTGCATGTGTGTGTATGAATGTTGGTTGTGCACACATGATGTGTGTTTGAAGGTCAGAGGTCAGCTTCAGTATCAGGCTTTGTCTTCTACTTTATTTGAGGGAGAATTCTTGATGTTTAATTCTGTATACATTGAGCTGTCTGGCCCCTGAGTTTCAGGAGAATCTCCTGTCTCTGCGTCTTATCTCACTGTAGGAGAGTTGAAATTACAGATGTGTGCTATCATATCTGGCTTTTTACTAACTTTAGGGATCTGAACCTAACCTTCATGTTTGCATGGAAGGTACTTTATCTGCTGAATCATGTCTTTAGCCCAGTTTTAACTTTTAAAAACATCCCCTCCCCCCCCACCGATTCTATGAAGGATGCAATTGAGTTCACCGATACTTAAAAGAATTAGTAAGTTTATAATGTTCAAAAATCTGTCCTAGGGTAAATCAACAATAGCAACAACAATAACAAAATCATATTCAAATTGAGCTCTGCCAGAATATGAAGCATTGCTGTCTTTACAGTAATCTGATGCAACTCAAATTGGTGTGTGAGAATATCAATGAGATTAGTCTGTGACTAGATTATAATTTACTTTCAAATAGAACAGAGGTAACACTTAAGTAGTCTCCATGCATTCTTTGACTGGATGGTATAACTGAAGAACCTATGTCAAAAACCAAGGATTGACCACAGTGTACAGCAAGTCTGCTACTGCTGCTGTTCTCTTCTACTCTCTTACGTAAGTGATTCTAGTAGAAATCCACTATTTTTAACTATTCCTGGATATATTGTAAAATCTTTATTAATTAATGAATGTTATAAGTTTTTGGTTGGTATGTGGCCATTTCTTCCCAGAATCTACTCTAGTTTCCTTATGGCCAGTTACCCTCTAACACTGGGAGCAAGTTGGATGAGACTGCATCTATATAAAGTAGACACCTTTTCATTCTGGAAGAGGGAGAGTTTCCTGGAGGCTGTGACCAGCAACTCTGCCAAAACATACTATAGTGGTGCAACCAACCAAGACTGTGTGCCCCAAAACTAGAAACAACTTTATTCTCAAAGAGTCAGAATGTTGAGTAAAGTTATCCAGGGTTAAAGAAAAGAATTCTCTGTTCTTTTCAGGACAGGAATTCTGACAAGGGAGTGAGGGGTGACTTTCATTTTTACTTCTGTACATCTAACTTAACTTCACTATCTCATCTGTAAGTTTCCCAAAAAATATTGTTCCAATGATCCCCACATCCAAAGCTATTCAGTCAATTTCTTTTGCTTATAACCAAACATATGTATCATCCATACCATTCTTACTCAGTCAGAGTTGGCACACAATTTAAAAAGCAGCAGACCTATGATTAAATAACAATAGCACATGATTTAAATCTAATAGGATTTAAATATGGAAAACATGCTGTGGTATTTTTATAGTGTGCTAAGTTGGCTTAGCTAGAAGGATATTTTCCACGATCTTCCTCCCTTGTGGCTCCATGTAAGACCTTGCCAAAAGATAGAATGTTGTGAGATTTGGAAGGCAGAACTGAAGCAGAGCCATTATAGAATGAAGTTCTTTCTGGTCACTCATGGTGACAGATAGTTGCAGATGTATTCTTAAATCCTTTATGGATGTCAAGACCTTAATAAATGCTATTTCTGAGAAAAGTGAGATGCTAGACTCACAAATACACATAGACTTCACAGTCTGTCACTTTAACCTCTCAACCTCAACCTTCTATTTCTTGGTTCTATTCCAGTAGCTGTGTATAAATAGTGTCCAGAAATTGGAAAACTCCACTTTACCCACTCTGTTCAGTGCTTCAGAAAGATGCTTTTCCTGATCCTCCAGTTACTCATTTTGGTTTACTTCTGCAATTCCTCCAATAATTATGCCAGGGATTATTCCACACTAAATACCTCATTCTGTAATACTCAGAGAGGTTCTGTTCCCATCATTGAACCTTTATTGCTTTAGTTATTCATAAGAGATTTGGTTCTGGAAAAACAGAACAATAAATATGATAAACTATAAATGGCTCACTGATCTAATAATACCATTTAAGTTATCGTGGAAAGCAATTAAGGGGCTACTGGTAAGCCACAGTAAGCAGAAGCAAAATAGATTCTTATCATCTATAATTTACTAGTACAAGTATTTGCTGCCATAGGATATTGTAATGAAAATGAGTAGTCCAGTGTTAATTGGTTACATTAAAAGGTATAAAGAAGGAAAATGAGCTCAGGGTTTAAATCCTAGATTAAGGTCTAGATAATGGATTATAAAATTTCTGTATCTTCTCTGAAAGAAACTCCTATTTCCTGGAAATTTTCTTAAACCAAACTCAAAGTCTATATAGATGAAGAGTGCCTAATTATAGTTCAAAACAACCTTTCAGTGCTTCTTAGATTAGAAATGGGGCATTGATTGGGCGGGCATAGGGCCATGGAAACTGGAATGCAGACATATGGGCTGATGCTGATCAGAAAAGTGACAGCTTTTACTTTGTTGAGCCTCATTTAGCAGTGACAGCAGCCTTTCCTACCAGGCATGAGGACTTTAGTCTTCCCTTTCGTGAATCACATAAATCTCCTTGCCTTAGAAACTGACTTGTGGTGAGATTCTGAGGCCCTCTACATACCCTTTGCTTTGTTAACTGTGACCTGACTTGGGTTCTGCCATGGTCTTGAGTATTAGATAAAATTTATGATGTAAATGAGTTATTTATAGTCCCTACTCAAGTAATTGCATCCATATAATCTACATTTTTATTCCATTTATTTATGGAAACATGTGGGCTATATACACGGAAATGTATTGAATGGATGTTGACCAGAGTGGAAGAAAATATGATGTTAGGTTGACTGTATTGAAATTGATGCAGTAAGCGTAGACACTGTCTACCATGTGTTCACAGTGGCTGATAAATAACTCTTAACTTTTAGCTTAGAGGATGGCTGACATCACGCTACCAGAGCTCCCTTGGTATATGATAGAAAAAGTAGGAAAAGAAAATAGATTTACCTTATAAAACTTGTTTATCTTAGTACATATTTGTCACATAAAGATTTGAATGATCTGTACCTTACAAGGAGTGTTATCACTCACAAGGAATTCTTTTCTGGGATGCCAATAGGATATCCTTACATCAAAGCAGAGTTTCTATAACACCTCATAGCTATGGCTACCTTCATAATATCAAGCCATGAAATCTGTAGGGAGACAGGTTTGGGGGATTTGGAGAAGTTGGAGGGAAGTAGTGGTAGGTAAATATGATAAACATATATTATATACATGCATGAAAATTTTCAAAGAATAAAAAGAATACATAAAATATGTAAAATCTAGGTTACAGAATTAAATAGAGATGCTAGAATCTCAAAGTGATGAGACCAAGTGATAACAAATGACCTTAAGAGACAATCTGGGTCAAGTTTGTGGATTGATTAGCATATCTGAAGCAGTCATCAGAATTCTTTTCCACACATTTTGTCACTAGTTAGTTGATCATAATGTCCTAAGGCTGACACACATGGACAGTTTGTGATATATGATTTGATTTTCAGAAATGGAAAAATTCTCAGTCTGGTGAACAGAAGTTTGACTAGGATCATCAAAATAGAGAATCAGTTTCCACTTTTGTGTCAGTTCACACTTCCAGGACATCTTAGATAAAGGAAGGGCTTTACTTTGCCAAAATCATATCCAGGATATCTTTCTCTAACCTTCTCATGGAGAATCTATGTTCATTTACATGGGAAGATTATGAAAGGGGAGAGGATTACCACACTAATCAGGAATTAACTTTATGTGGACTCTATATAAGAGAGACAAAAATTCCCACTATGATTCTACAGTTGACAGAGGAACTTTAAAAAGTCAGGGTTGTAATAATGTTTTATCTTGAGTTTGTCTCAGAAAATTACTAGGTTCTCAATCCCAGAAATAGTCATACTAAAAACTCAACAGGAATCTATATTGATTCCTTAATATGTATGTTAAGGATTTCTGTTGAACCGAGAAGGGGAAATAACAGCTGGACCAATCTTTGTCTACAAAAGGACAGCCCATAAAATCAGTGCCTCATTTCCTTCTTGGGTTTCAAGATTAGTGACACCAGAAAAAAAAAATCAATGAATGTAGAAATGGTGATTTTTTTTCCCCATACATTTCCATTCAACTCTCCTATTTGGCCTGTTCAGAAGAGGGCAAATATTGAAGAGTACTGTAACTGAGTGTATGCTCAGTTGTAGCCGCTCATTCAGATGTGTGTGTCTTTTTTTTTTTCTAGAAAAGATAAAAATACTCCATATTATTTCCTTAACTCTTAATTTCATAAATATTTATTTTCTCTTTGTGTATTACTAGACATCAGCAAAACCAGTTAGCTTATTCTATTGGTCATGGCCAGTTAAATGCCTTTCCTACACTATCTTAGCACTACAACATTTTTCACATAATCTGTAATCAAGTCTGCAGACTATCTGTGAGTCACAGAATATTTGGTTATCCTAAATATATGTGTGTGTGTATATATATATATATATAAATATATATATATGATGTGTATATATGTATATATATTTATGTATTATGCAATACAATTACTGTCTTATAGTTATTCCTTCTGTTTACTTGGAGCAGTGATCTTATATAACATATATTATATTTATTATAGCTTATAAAGAAATCAGGGTGCTAAACATTCTACAAACATTTTTAAAATTGTGTTTCAGGATAATTATATGTGAGTCTAATAGCTTGTTAACTGTCAAGCTATACCTGAGGCAATGGGGAAGTTTGCTGTGTCTTACCAATGACTCATGGGCTTCTCTAGATTATAAAGAGAGTATTCATCTCATTATTTACTAGCTTCAAGGACTGAAAGTTTGACTTAGGTCTAGGATTTAGGTTTGAATTGTGTTCTGGTTTGGATATGAAGAATTCCCCAAAAGGCTGCTGTGGTAAGGGATTGGTTGCCAGTCTATGGAGACCTTACTGAGAAGTTTGATCATTAATAAGGTCACCTATCTTTTTATGGCAATATACAGAGCTGATATAAGAGATATGGCCTGGATAAAGTAAGCCACTGGAAGTTTACATTTAGAGGCTATCTCATCCCTAGGCCCTCTTGTCAATTCATTCTGTTTCCTTGCTATCACAAAGTGAGCAGCTATGCTATACCACCTGCTCCCCATCATGTTCCTCTGCCTCAGTACAATCCAGAAGCATCTGAACCAAGTGACTATCAATGGAGATTTCCTAAACCATGATCCATAGTAAACACTTCCTCCTCCAAATGGCTTATGATAGATACCTGTCACAGCTTTGGAGAAGCCTATCTAGCAAAAGCCATTTGTCCCAACAGATTGAATTGTGCCTGAGCTAACTGGGGTAGACGAAGATCTTTTATATGTTGGATTTTTAAATTTGTCTATTTGCTTTGTGGGTGGGTTTGTACACGCCATAGCATTATGTAAAGGTCAGAGCACAATTTGGAAGAATCAGTTCTTTTTTTCCCACCATATAGGTCTATCTTGGGTTGAACTCAGATCATCAGACTTGACAGAAGTGGCTTTATATTTTGAGCCATCACAAGCAAACAACAATTTAGAGATTTAGGATTTTGGAGTGCTTAAGGTATATTCTTCATATAAGACATCACTTTAAAAATTCTTCTGGTTTACTGCTAGATTCCTGAAAAAACAAACTGTGATCATAGGTGTGAGTTATCATGTATTTTCATTTTTCTATCACGAATCGAGTATCACCTGACATATTAAGGCACAAATTTGTGCATGCTGAGCTTCTTCATTCCAGAGATAGATATAGATATAAAATGGTCAGCCTTAATCATATCTATATGTAGGAATTAGCTTCTTTATTCCATACATATGTGAATGATCAAGTTTGAATGTGTTCTTAAGGCCCAAGTGGCTGCATGTTCAATGGCACAGATCTCTATGGTACCTACTCCTATACTTTTTTCTATCCTTAGTCCATGCTTATTGCCTTATTTCTACTGAGGAAGAAAATCTTCATGTTCTTCACAACACTTTGACATTTCCTAAAACAACTAATAGTTTAATTCAAGGAACATGATTTGGAAATTGATGATGAGAAGGCCTGAAGAAGTGGACAATGTGAAAATATTAGCATTTCTCAATATTTAGAAAATTATTATGTTATTATTGTTGTTGTTATTATTGTTATTCTGTAAATGTTGATTACTAGTTGCCATCTTTTTTTTTGCCTAGTGGTGCATGAATAAAATGGTGATTGTGTCAACAAATTAAACTGCAGTGAGGCCAGTTGGATATAAATGGAGATGACTTGTTATGGCAAAAGCCATAAGGCATTGTCTCACAGAGGAACCTGCCAGCAACATAAATTTGATTAAGTAGGATATCATCTATCATTCCACAAGGAAGAGGCAATGGATTTGCTTTTTGTATGTATCATCTATCATTCCACAAGGAAGAGGCAATGGATTTGCTTTTTGTATGTAAAGAGTAAATATTATGAGTATGAATTTGGTTTTCCTGACTAGCATCCGTGAACTTCAGGTTCCTTATTAACTATCATGGTAGTCTGCATTGTTCTTGACATGAGAAGTCTTTTTACAGCTAGAAATGTGGCATTGGCCTATGCTTGAGGAAGTTCGTGATCTGAGTCAGTAACAAATGTATCATTCTGTTTTCTATAAAACTAGGAGTCTCCAGTTCATGAACAACAGGATAAAAATTGGAACAATTTTCTCCCTGTTGTACTAGTTTGGTAGTGAAACATTTTTTGTTGTTGTTTGTTTGTTTGTTTTTTGTCACTGTAAGCTTGACTTTGTCTTGTCTGGAATTTTCTCTTCTTCCATGTCCATTTCTTCTTCTATAACACAGTACTTGAATTTTTATTTGATAAATTATATGAATTTCATCTGGACATGGTTCTTGGAAATACATAAGAATAGTGCAACTTTATTTTAAAGGCTTGTCCACCCATTTCCTAACTGTACTCTGCCCAGTGATTAAGAACATTAGCTACCATGCCAGTCTCACCACACCCCAGTGCATATGAGCAGCACTAATCTGGCTTGGTGAATTATTAGTGTTAGTTTGTTTTTTTTAAAAGAGGACATGAAGTGTTGGTTTACTAAGTCATGAGGGAATGACTCCACTCCAAGATGGAAAGCTTCAAACAAAGTCTCAAAGAGCTGCACGTCGCATTGCTCTGCAGAACACTTTTATTGGATGTCACAACAAAGGCTATTTTACTTTTACACATCAGAACTCCTGATTAATTTTTGATTCTTGAAGAAAAACTATCACTCGTGCAGTCTCAGCCTTTTGTTAAGAACAGTTCTTAACAATCCAACAATTCCTTGGATTGTGTACCAGGAACATCTTGTGACTGAGGTTTTTTGCAAAGGCCATAAAATGCCTCCATTTGCAATACAAAGGGCACAAAGTACTTCTAACAACAAAGACTTCATCCAGGTGTTCACACCAGGTACTATGGCTCCACCAAACTTCCCACAGCAAACAAATGCCAGAAAACACTAAACCAGTCACTGAATATTTACAAAGATTTCCTCAGTGTCTAGGTGGGACCCATCACTCCAGTGTTTAGGCCAAGCACAAGGCTTTACTGAGTTCCTACTGCCATGAAATTGGGAGAGAAGAGCCTGGGGAGTCTTCAGGCACACACAACCTTTCAACATTGTTTCACAACATTGTCATCTACAAAGTTCACAGCAGAGATCTGTACAATTGAGTCATAGAACAAGATGCAGAAAAATCCCTTCGTATTTTAGTTAACTTTATGGAATCTGTGTTAGACTCCATTTACAGCTGATCTGAAACACATGTGACCTGTGCTTCACAGGCTGTATAAAGGACCATTCTGTGGTTGTGATCTTTGTAAATTTTTTGAATTCTAAGTCAAAGAAAGATTATTCTTTCTGTCTTGCACTTATGTCTAAATACTTCAGTACTTTGAATTTAAGTTGCTAAGTAATCCCAATTAGTTTGAACTTCTGTCTTTCCTTTCCACATTGAGATACAAAAACAAAAAAACAAACACCCCCAAATCCCTTCCCTCCACTTTTAAAAAACTTTTAAAGAGACCTGGACTATTGCCCAGTCATACTGGCAAATCACATTGCTAATTTGTACAGAAGATGATAAAGTCTCATCCTTGCTGATTTTTACTGCATAGATGCATATGGAATCTAAAAGTGCCAGACCCAGCTTTGCACTCCAGGAAAGTGTGGGAAGGCTTACCAGCACTTATAGGGTAGGAAAAAAAAGGAGACATAAGTAAAACTCCTCATAAAACAACATAAGTTTTCTTTTCTTGCCCTTGCTTCTGGGTATTTTGGATATATCTCTGAAATGAATATATTTATAAAAGGTATATATTGCTTAAAATAGATTAAATAGATTAAAATAGACCTTTATTCAAAAGGATAGCTTTTGTTTGAGGAGATATTTTCATAAGCACATTTTAATAATCAAATATAATATACTCAAATTTCTAATTGATATTTTCCTTCTGTAATCACAAGAATTCGATGAACTTGAATGCAATCGAATACTATTTAGTTCAATGGGAATTTTTCATTTAATTTGGAAAATTAAATAAGGGCAGTATAAATTAATTGAAATTCTATTTCCTACTTAAATACACTGCTAGTATCTTAATACTTTACATCTAGCTTATTGAAATATATGCCACAGAGGAAGTCTTAGATTTCTCTGAACACATTTGCACATTTCATTCTCTTGTATTTGTTATAGGTATTAAAATGTTCTCAGTTCTTTCAGGACCTATTAACACTCATATTCAGAACATCAGTTGTCTCCATATTTGAAGTCAATGAGCATTCTAGTTAATGGTGCAGATCTATTCCCTGGAGGCTGCACCTAGTATTTTCCCAGAAATAAATTGAAATATGTTGCCATTACTCCAAATATTAAACCAGTTTTATTAAAATAGATGTCCATGTTCAGTCATATAAACAAATCACTGAGCCACAGTTAAGAAACAAAAATCTCCTCAGTCAAGATAGGAGAAATTGTTGGCCTCTGCGTTAATCATTGTCTATTGCAAATAGAAGGGTCTCTGATGAACGTCGAGAGATGCATTAATCTGTAGGCTTAACAACAAGTTGTTTTTTAGAGGGTGATTTAATACTCTGACCATTTAACATAATAATAATATTAGGCTTCCCCCTAGGCCCCGTGATCATCTAGCCACAGGTTCTTGACCTCACAATGTTGCCAAGGTTGGGTTTC
Source organism: Cricetomys ansorgei (assembly GCA_026225945.1). Taxonomy (NCBI): domain Eukaryota; kingdom Metazoa; phylum Chordata; class Mammalia; order Rodentia; family Nesomyidae; genus Cricetomys; species Cricetomys ansorgei. The sequence goes on from JAMJFZ010000239.1 coordinate 20,364,752, forward strand.
ATCTTGTAGGGTAGACTTAAAGCCAGTGATAAAATGGTTGGTTTCTTCCATGATGTTTACGTCAGTGATATACCAATGAGCATACCACAGCTGTCTAACCTTACTGATTATACAAAGACCCACAACAGGACAGAAAATTAGAGGTTGTGGAATGCTCATCCTTAAATGGAACATTTATTTCAAACCTTCTTCTTCCAAGGCTCAGGGATTATCATGGAAAAGAGGACAGAAGGAATTTAATTTAAGACTCAAAGTATTTAGAAGACTACAAAGAAACATCTTCTGGACACATCTAAGCAGTTGCATATGTGAATTCATGGCAGTTGTGATAGCATGTATAAGTACTGTGCAAGCTCAAGCTAGAGCAAATTCCTGTAGAGAGAGGGGGTGTGGGCATGAAATTTAGGCCTAGCCAAGGTGCTATTGCTACTTAATAGCTACTGAGAGAGGGAATTTAAAAATGTTTCCTCTAGTGAGTTGATCACATTCTAGTAATAGTATTTGATGGCTGTAAAAATAAACCACACAAAATTGGGTCTGTAGGGAAGGGAGAAGATCTGAAAGAAGCTGGGGGAGGGGTAAAGAAGATCAAAACATATTATATGAAACTATCAAAGAACTAATAAAAATGGGGAAATGAAAAATATGAGAAATGTTTGGATGAAAACCATTCCTTTATTCTACTCATACATATGTTTATGAAAAGTAGCACAAATATGTATATAAGAAATTTCACTTACAAACACCACATAAAATACTCTAGTTTCAAAGTATTCATTATTGTTTATTCATTTTAATAAAACAGTTATTATTTGCTCGTAACATACAATTTTATCTTGCCTACTAACTTTAGCAGGAAATACTCCTCTTTCATGCTTTTGCTGTGGATGGGTTTTTCTATCAGGTTAGGAATAAAACAAATGATACAGACGTCAGTTAATTACCATTGCTATGGCATCTATGATTGTTTTATGTATAGTCACATGACTCCTAAATAACTAATGAGATGAAATCAATGATTTTTTTTTCTACTGTGTTGTGATAAAAGCTCCTTACTTGTCTATTGCTCAGGGACTATTCCTGTTACAGTCATTTTGCATTCATATGGAGAGTGGAGCCAAATTCAAGGGAGCTAAAGAGGAGAAAGAAAGTAAAAACAAGTGATTTTTTTTTTACCATAATTTGAGCTTTGCATGGTCACACACCACAATGTATATCTATCTGTTCATGCTAGCTGTTTGATATAAAGAGTTTCCCCTCCATTCTGGTTTTGGTTTGAATTTTTTTTTCTTTTTTTTTTTTTTACTTTAGTTTCTACAAGAGAAATCAAGAGTGGCTTTTTTTTTTTTTTTTTTAGAGCAGGGAAGAGATGGAAAACGCTGCTTTTGAGTTCATGAAACTCAAGTTCTTTGAGATAACACATACACCCATGTTAATTATGGTAGTAAATGAGTATTATACATTAAATTTGGAAGCACAGGTTGAGATGAGAGTAGACCAGAGAAAGCTTCCCAAAAAAGTGACATTCAAATTAAGCCTTCAAAGAAAAATATAGTTAATGAAATGAGTGGGCTTTTGAAGTTTATATTCCTTCAAAAACAAGCGCAGAATCAGATTTGGATCCAAGCAATTTTTCTGGGACTTAGTGACAGGAAGCTTACATGCAGGAAGGCAAAAGTGACAAGATTCACTAGTGAAACTTCTCACATCTGTGACAGATAGTAGTAAAAAACAATTAAGGAAGGAAGGCTTTATTTTGTGTCATGGCATGCCGGATAGTCCCACTGCTTTTAGGATTGTGCTGACTTGGAATATCATAACAAAATGAGGTAGTAGAAGAAAGACCTACTCACTTCATGGTATCCAAGAAGCAAAGCAAACAAGGGGAAGGAGTACAGGACAAAATACATCTTTCAAAAACACATCCCCAATAACTTCCTCTACTGAGACCCTAGCAGCTAATATTTCTATCATCTTCCAGCAATGCCTTTAATCGTCGTGGCTTAATTCACTGGTGAAATAAAGACTTAGCATCTTTGATGGCTTGACTGCTAAATTCACAGGATCTAGAATCACCTTGGATATTGATTTCTGGGCATATCTGTGAGAGATTTTCTAGATTAAGTTAATTGAGGTGTGAAATATAGTTTGCATCATTTCATGGGCTGGGATCCCAGATCCTGTAAAAATGAGAAACCTCGAAGAGCACAAACATACTCTGCTTTATGACTAAGGATAAAGTGTGACCAGGTGGGCTTTTGTTCCTGGCACTCTGCCTCTCTACTCCTATCACGTCTGTCTTTCTCATCATGATGTAATGATGTCCTGTGCCTGATCCTTCTGTCCTTGTGAACCACCTCCTGCTCCAGTCCACCCATAAAATCTATTCTATTTCTGCCTCCTAGAAAGATCCAAACCCATACCTGGCACTGCTTGGCTTATCCAGAACCAGAGTCTAGATAGCCCAGAGACCTAGAGTAAAATCAAATACTACTAGTCAAAACAACAACAGCAACAACAACAACAACAGCAACAACAACAACAACAATGTAAAGACTCCTAATGATATTCTGCTATATTCATAGATTGGCACCTTATTTAGCCATCATTAGAGAGGCTTCCTCCTGAAGCTGATGGGAATAAACTCAGAGACCCGTAACCAGACATTATGCAGAGAGAGAGATCTTGGAACAAACAACTCTAAATGAGATGTCTCCATCAAATCCCTCCCCTCAGAGCTCAGAGAACCCCACAGAGGAAGATGCAGAAGGAGTTGGAGATACAGAGGAGACAGAGGAGAACAGGAGAACAAGGCCCTTTAAAACAACTGAACAAAGCTCATATGTACTCACAGAGACTGAAACAGCAATCATAGACCTACATGGGTCAGTACAAGGTCCCCTGTACATATACGATTTCTTTCAGTTAGTAATGTTATGGGACTCATAAAGTGTAAAAATATGAGTGTCTGATTCTTGTGCCTTCTCTTGGGGCCCTTTTATTTTTCTGTTGTCTTGTCATATTCAACTTTGATGTGATGGTTTTCATTTTATCTTATTATATTTAATTTTTTTATGTTTTGTTGCTATCTCCAAGAAGCCTGTTCTTTTCTAATGAGAGACAGAAACAGAGTAGTTCACAATGGGAGGGAAGGAGGAACTGTATTCAGATTATATTGTATGAGGAAAGAATCTGTAGTTAATAAAAGGCAAAAATTTTAAGGTTAAAAAAAAGATTTCAAATAAAAATCTTAATGATTTACATCAATATCTATGAAAATCAACAACAACAATGACAAAAACTCAAAAGCAGTGCATAGTAGGACTGAGTGGCACAAGTATCCAATTGTTTTCATTACCAACCCATAAAATCTGTTGTAATGAGCCAAGTAACAACTAATTGGAATGGAAACAGGGAGCTCAGCCTTTACCTACGGAGGAAACCCAATGTGTGTGTGTTGTTACTGAGGACACAGTTGGTCCTGAAAGGTTCAAACAATTTTAATCTTTGAACACTAAGATGGAAACCTTAAGATAGACTGTATAAATAAGTCAGCATCTATTTTCTATTTTAAACAAAATTGAATAATATTTGATTTTTTCAAACAGACTTTAGAAACAAAGAAAATTATAAACTAGAATACAGGCAAAATGTAGGATACAATGTACAAACCTACCAGTAAAATAGGTTTATTTGTTGAGGTCACCTCTAAGAATCTTCATAATTCAGTGATAGTTACTGTCCTGTGCTTTATAAAGCACCTGCTGGGCAACAAAAACAGATTAAATTTTAAAAGTAGAGATAAAGAAAGAAAATAAAATGCTAGCTTTCAAAAGCCACAAGAAAATGAAATGCATAATTTGACAAATGAGTATGACCAGTAATACAGTACTGTTTTTTTTTTTTTTTAAAGGAAAAACTCTTTCCCTTTGACACGGGAAATCACACCAAGAATGTTGGTCCACACACAACTCCCAGAGTCATGTCTACCATTTTTGTTCTCCCTTTTCACTACAGTTCTCTCTTGTCTTATCCACCTAAAAGACAAGGTAAACACATGTGGTGTCAGAATAAAGAACTTATCTAAGCCACAATGAAGATGCTTCTCTAGAGGGAAAAGTACATATCACAGTTTCCCAGATTAGATGTTCCAATATGCCATATGGTGGGGTCTGGTTTTCTAAACAGACAGAAAGATAGACTGACTGACAGGCAGAGTAGGGGGTTCTAAGTAACTGTTTATTACAGTTGCAGAGGTTGACAAGATTAATATAGGTTAACTGCTCATCGGTTATTCAGGTTGTACATTCCAGGTAAGCACAGCAATAAACAACAACAAGGCATTCAGTTATGCATTACTCTAATAACATTAGTGCATCTATATGAGGTACAGTGAAATGTTATAGTTGAGGCTGTGGGAGCCAGAGAGCGCAATGCTGTCCTGCAACCCAGGGCTGATAGGAATTTGTAAACCTTCTTTTCATTATCTTCAGGCTCATGCCTCTAAATTTAAATATTTTCCACAGCCCATATAGACTGGGAAGTTTGTCACATTTTTACTAAATATCTGCTCATCCTACTCTAAGGATTTTCTAGAAAACAAATATTGCTGTGGCAGTTTGTTATATCTAAATACTTATAAAAAAGAGAGAGAGAAGATAGTAACATAGTTGAGAACAAAACCATTTCCATTCTTTGTAGAGTTCTTGCATACTAAAAACACCCCAAGTCTCATTGCATTTAACTCTCTTAACAAGGATTAAAGGTTCTTTTCAGGTGGAGACGATGAGGCAGACAGAAGATAAGAATTTTCCCAAAGAAGAAAACTCAGAATGTGTCTAATTCTAAGGTCCAGAAGTACATGTGAGAGGCATCTCAAAATGTCGGCTTCTTGGCCTGGGTTTGTTTATTTTTTTGCCTTTTGGTGAGATGACAGAGCATCAGGAGAATAATTTAAAGATCTGGACTCTAGGCCCTGGGGAGAAATTGTCTTTGACTCATACTCCTCCTTCTCAGTGTGCATACTCCATCGTCTTGTGGGATGAGAAGAAATGCCTGCTGGGCTCCTACACAGAAAAGCCTTTGCTCTGCCCTGAAAATGAAGGAAGTACTGTGGAGAAATCAGATATGACTTGGCAGTCAGAGACAAAAGCCTTCAGGATTGGTTCACCGTGGTATTCCAGACAGGGGCACTGGGGATTCATTATATTAATATTTTGAAGGAAACTATTTGACATGAAACCAAAGGAATTAAATACGTAAAAAGTAAAAGAAACTCAGATATCAATCAGAAGTCACCTCTTCTTTGACACATTATACCACTAATATAAGCATTACCCATGATGTACAAAATCCACTCTAGAGGTTAGTGTAAACTTCCGATATATTTTAAAATAAACTAGGCCGGGTAGTTTGGAAATAGTATGGCTCTTCCAGCTGGTTTTCCTTCCTTCCTTCCTTATTTCCTTATTTCCTTCCTTCCTTGCTTCCTTATTTCCTTATTTCCTTCCTTCCTTCTTTCCTTCTTTCCTTCTCTCCCTCCCTGGTACTTTGCTGTGGAGTTAATCTAAGCATCCTCTATGAAGTCATCAAGGAAAGTAGCAGTGATTTGGCATGCCTCTTTCCTCTTATATGAGCACTAGCAACTTGAGGATAAACAGAAGGAAATAATAATTGCCACACTGCTATGTAATAACTTGTTTCTAGTGTTAGAAAAAGGCGATTTTATTAGATCAGAGTAATATGTTTTACCTCCAAATAGATATAAATTGGCTTATTTATTTCCAAATCAGGGCAATAACTTAACTTTGTGGAAAATTTATTTTGGAAAGTAAAAGATATAGAAATGATGTGGTCATAAAGCAAAGCAGTAAAATTAAGTTTATCTTTTATTTGTAAAACTATACAACTTTTGTAATTGTGTACACATATATGTCCATTTCCTAATTTCATGGTAATGGATTATACTCATATAGGCTGAATAGTTATCTTCCATAAATGTAGAACTTTTTGTTTCTCCCGTAGATGTGTATAGACTATCTGACTTTCTGTTGAAGATTGTATACATCAGTTTCTTAATTACAATGAAAACAAAGCTTGTCATGAAGGAGAACAGAGAAAGCAACCACACAAAGGGAAGCAATATTTTAAAAAAATGATATTCTAATTGGCCAGACAGTGAACCACTGTAAGTTTATTACTCAGCAGCCTGTGAGTTCAGATCCATTTTCAGTGCAAGCCTCCCCAAGAAAGCTGCTCTTTATCAAATCTCTGCTTTTCCTATTCTCCCGTCATTTAAGTGTCTGGTGGTTAAGTTGGAAGCTAAACTCAAATATATTTAGATTGCAAAGCTAATTAACTCATCTGGTGAACAGGACAAGAATATAAAGGCAGAAAATAAGATTCATCATTTTGAAACTTGATAATGTAAAAATCCAACAACCGTCAATGGCCTTTCTCCCTTGACAGCTGGCACAACAACTTTAGATTCTATGAGAATGAGTCCTCGGGGAAAAAGCTTCCGTGTCAGTTCCAACTCATGTTTTTCCAAGTCCTGTGTCTGAAGCGTGTGTTATCCTCAGAAATAGGATCCTACCATCAGGTTCTTGGAGGCAACTGCAGGCAATGAGAATAGCTATCTTTTTTGGGGAGTCTCTTGGAGTCCCCTGACAATTTGTGGGGAGTTTTCCCATGCCTGGTATTCAAGATTTTGTTAGACTGGAGGAAGAACATTATCAGAGCAAGTGGCACAACCTCATTCAACCTGTGTATGCATATGTATGTATACATACAGACACACACACACACACACACCCACACACACACCAGAGCTCCAGACCTCAACTTAGGTGGAGACCCCCCTGCTGGACAAGAGGCCACCAAGATCAGAAGATCAGAGAAGAAAAATAAACCAAGGAACAAAGCACTCACTTATCCTACAAAGACAAACTCAGGAATTTGGCATATAAACCTATAATCACCCAAAACATAGATGCCACAAAGCCATCTTAAGAACATGAGCAACAACCATGGCAATATGCTACCACCAGAGCCCAACTACCCTACCACAACAAGCCCTGAACACTCCAACAGAGCCAAAGCTCAAGGAAAAGATCTTAAAACCAACTTTATGAAGATAATAAAGTCTCTTAAAGAGGAAATGAACAAATCCCTCAATGAAATGGATGAAAAGACAAACAATGGGAGGAACTGAGTAAATTTGTTAAAGCAACACAGGAAAACATAAACAAATAATTAGAAGAAATGAATACATCTCTTAAAGAAAGCCAAGCAAGCAATTGAAGGAAATAAACAAAACTGGTCAAGACCTGAAAATGGAAAGGAAAAAAAAAAAAAAAAAAAAAGAAAACAGAAACTGAATGAATTTTGGAAATAAAAAATCTAGAAAAGCTAACAGGAACTACAGAGGCAAGCTACAGCATCAGAATACAAGAGATGGAAGAGAGACTCTCAGGAGTTGAGGATATTATTGAAGAAATAAATACTTTGATAAAAGAAAATATCAAATAAAAAATATTCCTGAGCTAAAACACCCAGGAAATCTGGGGCACTATGAAAAAGCCAAACCTAAGAATAATAGTAATAGAGGAAGGAGAAGAATCTCACTTTAAAGGCCCAGAAAATATTTTCAACAAAACCATAAAAGAAAAATTTCCAAGCTTAAAGAAAGGGATGCCTATAAAGGTACAAGAAGCATACAGAACACCAAATATGTTACCAGAAAAGAAAGTTCCCTTGCCACATACTAATCAAAACAATAAACACACAGAACAAAGAATACTAAAAGCTGCAAGAGAAAAAAGGCAAGTAGTATATAAACCTATTAGAATCATACCTGACTTCTCAAAGGAGTCTCAAAATACCAGAATGTCTTGGACAGATCTGTTGCAGACTGTATGAGACCACAGATGCCATCCCAGACTACTATACCCAGAAAAACTTTTAATTACCATAGACGGAGAAAACAAAATATTCCATGACAAATCCAAATTCAAATGATGTCTATCTAAAAATCCTGTGCTACAGAAGATACTAGAAGGAAAACTCCAACCCAAGGAGATTAGCTACATTTGTGAAAACACAGGAAGTAAATAATCTCACATCATCAAAACTGAGAGAAAGGCACACACACACACACACACACACATACAAACACACACACACACACACACACACACACACACACACACACACATAACCAACAACTACAAAATAGCAGGACTTTATAATCATTGATATCTCTCAACATCAATGGACTCAAATCTTCAATAAAAAGACACAGGCTAACAGAATGTATGTGAAAACAGGATCTGTCTTTCTGCTGCATACAAGAAACATACCTTAAATACTAGAGCTAACAGATCTTATCAACCAAATGGATCTAACAGATGTCTACAGAACATTTTACTTCTACACAAAAGAATATACTTTTTATCACTGCCTCACAGAACCTTCTCTAAATCTGACCACATACTGGATCACATAAGCGAGTCTCAATAGATACAAGAAAGCTGAAATAATTTCCTGTATCCAATCAGTCCACCATGAGTTAAACATGTAGTGCAACTTTAACAGTAACAATAGAAGGTCTAGAAATTCATGGAAAATGAACACCTCTCTACTGAAATGATGACTGAGTCAAGACAGAAATGAAAAAAGACATTAAAGATTTTCCAGAATTAAATGGAAATGAACCCACAACACACACACCAAGAGGAAAATTCATAGCACAAAGACCTATTCAAAAATGGATAGTTGGGCAGTAGTAGCACATGCCTTTAATCCCAGCACTTGAGAGGCAGAGGCAGGCAAATCTTCGTTGAGTTCAAGGTCTGTCAGGACTGCAGAGTGAGTTTTAGGACAGCCAGAGTTACAACAGAGAAACCCTATCTCAAAAACATCAAACAACATCAACAACAACAACAACAGAGTGGAGAGATCACATACTAGCAAATTACCAGAACTTCTGGAAGCTTTAGAACAAAAAGAAGTAAGAATAGGAGTAGACAGCAAGAAAAAATCAAACTGAGTCTGAAATCAATAAAACAGAAACAACAAAATCAGTACAAAGAGAAAGAATATCCAAATCAACAAAATCAGAAACAAAAAGGGAGATATAACTATAGACACTGAGGAAATCCAAAAAACCATTAGGTAATGATTTAAACACCTGTACTCCACAAAATTGGAAAATCTAAAAGAAATGGATAATTTTCTCAATAGATGCCACTTAACAAAGCAAAAGCAAGATCAGGTAAACAATTTAAACAGACCTCCAAAGGAAATAGAAGCAGTCATTAAAAGCCTTCCAACCAAAAAAATCCCAGTGCCAGATGGTTTTAATGAAGAATTCTATCAGACATTCAAAGAAGAATTAACGCTAATACTCCTCAAATTATTTCACAAAATCTCAGATAGAACACTGCCAAACTCACTCTTTGAGGACACAGTCACCCTGATATCATCATCTTGGGCTGAGTTTTCTCTACAAAATTCATGTTGAAATCCAAAACTTTTAAAACATAGAATATGACAGCATTCAGAGAAAAGGCTTATTATTTATTATTTTTTAAGTTGCTGTTATGAGACTGAGTCTATCTCTAATAGTCCAGTCTGGCCTTGAACTATTGGTGATGCTTTTGCATCAGGTCCTAATTCTGGGATTCTAGATATCTACCACTATACCTGCTTGACACAGAGCCATTTCAAAAGATACATTAGGTACCAGCTATCTATGAAGCATTCATTCAAAGACTCTTAATGACATTTAAAAGCTCTAGGATCCTGGTGAATATGGCTAATATTGGGGCCCTGTATATGATATTTTTCCTTATACGTATGTACTTATGATAATGTTAAATTCTAAAATATGGTATGATAAAAGAGTAGCAATTGTAGTGATAAATTAGAAGTCATATATGAATATACTGTAATAGAAGTTGTAAATGTGGTCTCTTATTTTCTCAAAATATCTTATAACTACTCTCCATTTTTTGTAATTGTGAAAATTTCTAGAATGCCTAAGTAATGGGAAGAAGTAAAATGAATGATATAAAGAAAGGCTGTTGCATAATGTTCATTTTTACGGAATGTGTTATGAAAACACAGTGATATCTCAATACCTGATCTCATAACTAGATGGCTACCAAGATACTAATAGGAAAGTGACATATAACATGGAAAAATTGGACAAAGAAAATTTATATCCTGACTGTGATAGATTTAAGATGGTGTGAAATCTCCTGTGCTACTCAGATTGACTTGTAGTTTAAAACTTAGGAACTGTATAATTTTACATTTTTTGTATTTATAATAATAATTTTAGAGCATTATATATATATATATATCCTATATATATAGATATATATATCCTATAGTCAAATATATATATGTATATATACACAAATACATATATATATATATATCCTATATATAAAATAAGGATCAGAGTAGATTAATGTATCATATTAATTGGCTCTAATTCAATATGGTTGATGTCATCACAAATGGGATAACTGTAATACAGAAAAATGACCATGATTAGACAGTAAATGATGACCTCCATCTACAAGCTAAGAGGGACTGTCAGAAGTAAACATTGTTGGCTCTGCCATTTTGGATTTCTGGTCCTTACAACTCCAGAAATAATTTTCTGTTGTATATTCCTCCAAGTTGGCCTATGGAAGCCCTAGAAACCTAATATATATGCTTTCACAATTTTCATAGTTCATGATTATTTCTTGCAGGCCTGATTATATAAAGCAGCATGTACTTTTATGCTACATAATCTATGGTGTCAGAATCATTACTTTTCTCTACACAGATATTTTATTTATTTGTATCCCTTCAAATAGTGCCATTAAAATGGCACCCTTTTGTTAAACTGCTAACTGCCTTATATTCTTCTTAATATGCCTGAAATAATTTCCTGTTCTTTGTAATTGCGTATAGTGATTAGTTTTTGCTGTAAGCTTGAACGATCTACTTAAATAGTGCCATATTTTGGCTTTCTCCTTCTCTTTTAACTCAGTATTATTAGTGTTAGACTGAAAGCATAATGTTAGCATTTGAAGACAAAATGATGACCCTTTATTCTCTCTAGTATGCAAACTCCATTTTATGAAATGGTTGGTTGTCAGATTTTACCAATTTGAATAACTTCAGCAGCTTTGGCTTGCTGAGTGAAAAAAGGACCTGAGCCCTTATAACAAGATCTACTGGTGTGTGTGTGTGTGTGTGTGTGTGTGTGTGTGTGTGTGTGTGTGTGTGTGTAGTGTTGAGAACTGATAAGGCACTATGCATGCTAGGCAAGCACTTTACCATGGAGCTGCTTCCCCATCCACATCTACCCTTTACTGAGGTGATTTTCTGGAATTTATTATCTACTGATTTCTTTCCAGCCATTCGAGTAAAAATAAGAATTTCATTCTTTCTCTTCTTTAAGAAAGCAGTTTGCAGACCTGATCTTCAGTACTCTATCTTTACCAATTTTATATGCAACAGGGGGAAAAAAAAGAAATATGCTAGCCAGCTGTTCACAGAAATTTCTTAGTGTGTGATTTGAGACATGTTGGCAGTAGAAGGTGTGAATATTCAAATGAACTTTCCTAGAAAGGATGTAAAATCTAAACTAATCTAAATTCTAATACAACTTTTTTTGCTTCCTACTAGAAAGTACCAATGCATCATATGGGAACAAATCTCCATTGTAATAACTTCTTAAGAGTATTCATGAATGTTGCACATTTCTCTTTTATTTATACATTAAATGTTATCTCTTCTGTTTCAAAAGTCTAAGCATTGCCATAGACTCTAGACACAGTCGCTGATAAATGCACACAGAGATAAGGGTTATGACAACTTGTAACTTAGTAGGGAGACAGCTGTTGAGAAAGTAATGAAAATAATCACTTTGTATAAATGTCTAATTATTAGTTTGGTGTGGTCAGAGAGGAAGATGATTTGGTTTTATCTTCAGAAAGATGAGAAACCATAAATAGACTTTGAGTAATGGAGGGTTATATTTAGAAATGCATGATCAGAAGGTCAGAAGGAAAAAAGAAATATATGAAAATGCCTTTCATATCAGTCTATAGCCGTTGGTTTGGGGCAAAGTGTTGTTTATTCTTTGCCTAATTCAATTACTTGTCCTAGTCCTGGACCCCTGTAGCATCTAGACTTCTATACAATGTAGTCTTCAAAATGCTAGCTTTGACCTAGAAGGCTTCAGCTCAGCCTCTATACAATCTAGAACATTTAAGCATCATATGGGAACAAACATCTAATCAACCTCCAAGACTTACTGCTGACTGAGCCATTCCGACTAGCTCCTTATGAATTTTGACTTTTCTGGTTCAACTCACTTGCTATTTTGGCTCCAATCTGACTGGTTCAAATTCTTCTGAACTGCTCTGCTCAGCTTCAAGCTGACTCACTTTTCTTCTTTGATACTGACTTCTGCCTTAGATTGCTTCATTGTCTCTGTGTCTTGTACCCATAATGCCTGCTTCATACTGCTTGCTGCTCCAGTCAGACTCTCTGCCTTAACCTCTGACTGCCTACTTCATACTGCCTCTGTAACTCCTTGCTCATACTCCTCTGTGTTTCTTCCCAAACTGAACTAAGAGCCTGCTTTTCTATCATGAGAGTTGGGGATGACCTCACTCTGATTCACTCTGCTGACTCTTCCTCTGATTTGTCACTTTACCTGCCTTTCATTCTGACTCATCTCAGACATTACTTTCTGTCTGACATTGACTCCTTCTGAGTTCTGCTCCTGTCTCCCAAGTGCTTGGATTAAAGGTGTGCACCACCACTGCCTTTTGAATACTGGAAATAAAAGTGTGTACTAATATTCTTTCTACCCTAGAGCAGCCATGCTAATGGATTAAAGGATTAAATATTCCTCTACATCAATCTATGTTAAGAAAGTTGGCAAGTTCAAGGTAGATGTTGATAGTTGGACTCTAACAAAGAGAACAAGTATAATTGATGGATATTAGTGTAACATAGAGAGTAGAGAGGAATGAAACATGCATCACAATTCCTGGATTATGACTGCTGCACCCAGAGAGTGTTAGTTTACTTTTCTTACACTAAATACAGAGTATATATATGTTGAATGGTATAAGCCACATTATTCTGATAATATAAATGAAAGTTATATTAATATCACTACAAAAATATCTGTAGCTTTAAGCCTGCTTGTTCATTTAGAAATCTAGGCTTGTGTCTGAAGGGATTATGATGTTTTGAACAATAGAGGACATGATTCCTTCAGATTGTCATTTTGATCATTCCATACCCACAGGAAGTTGGCTAAGTAGTCTTTTTCCTCAGTCCTTTGCTAATTTTCTTCATACTGGATACTCAGTAATAGACTTGCCAAGTGATTTGAAAAATTGGCTGGTAGGATTGGGTAGTCTGAACAATATCTTGAATTCTTATTTCCTGTCGTTGACTTTCAGTGGCAGAAATTGTCCATAAATTAACTAAAGAAAGCCTTATTTTTTCTGATCACATTTATGGTGGTGACATTCTAGCAGTATTTTCTAGAGCCTCAATCATTCCACAGTTCCTGCACTTTACATATCCAGTCACGATGTTCACCTTTCTGTATCATGGTTCATATTTTTAGCTTCCAAGTTTATCAACAATGTCTATGTGTTATATATTTATTTCTCTATAATAGCAAGTACTAGTCTCTCTGTCCTAGGGCTTATTGTCTTTCCCAAGCTTCTTAGATCACTAACATATGAATAAATTCAATTAGATATTTGTGTTTACCTTATTAGGTATTTACACAATGAATGACCTAACTCAGTTAAAATGACATATATATATATATATATATATATATATATATATATATATATATACGTCATATATATATAAAATATATATGTCATATATATAAAAATATATATTGATATATATATATATTGATAACTTGCATTAGGATATTTTACTTTTTACATTCTCACATATACTATTTAAAGATGATATGAGGCTCACAAAAGGTAGTTAAACCTAAGATTTTAGAATTATAATTTTCAGCCCGGTGTTGAGTTTATGGGTTGAGGACCCTACTTCTTGGTTTGAGTCAGGGGAGTTGTGTGTAAGGATATATTCAGCAAATAGAAGTCCTTTCCTTCTATTTCATCTTCCCCTTCCTTTTCTTCTTCCTCCTTCTCCTCTTCCTCTCCTTTCTTTTCTTCTCCTCTACTCCTCCTCCTCCTCCTCCTTCTTCAAAATAATTCAGATCTACAATAAAAGTAGTCCTATTATGGATAATTGTAAAATATTAATATATAAATATTTAGTTTATAAGAACCATAAATAATAATTATCATAGAAAGTCATTTTTATGGTTTGAAAATTTTGTAAATTTTGAGTATATAACTATTATGTTTCCTATATATTCCCATTATACTTAATAATCCTATATATTCTTATTATACTTAATAGCCATATAAGAATATATAGGATTATTAAGTACTATTATTATTAAGTATTATTATTAAGATATTATAATTATGCAATTATAATTACAAAAGAGATTTTACAGAAATGGGTAAATAAATCACTTCAGGACAAAAATAATGATATTCTTTTCATTATAGAAGTCAATATTTCTTTATTTTAGATTTTTATAGTTTGGAATTCTACTAATAATTTATTATAACTTTTTGAGATAAATAATCTTATAGGAGTGTTAGATAATTTTAAATATGCATTTGTTGTGTATGAAACCGTTTGCAATGATTTCTTAAAATAATTTCATTTCTAACATAATGTAAACACTTAAAACGCAAGCTTCAAGAATAAACAAGAAGAAAAATGCTCAAGTATGACATCATATTTAACTTTTCTATGTAACTTGAAATTAAAATATAAGTTGAAATCTCAGAATTTGACTGAATATATAATATGCTGGTATCATCAGTAATATAATTGTCCAATTTTAAAGGATACCCATTTAAGTGTAAATTGTAAGAAACTTTTTCATAAAATCATGCCCCAGATATTATAAGGAACATACATGTTATAACAATTTTTGTTGATTATTGGAAATTCAAAGTTTCTGAGTACCCCATTGTTTTATTTTCTTGGTCACATAGCCTAACTAGAAATCACAGTTCTTATTAAAAAGCTGATAATTTCATCCAACATTTCCTAAGCTGTGTGCATTTGCCAAGTTTACAAATCTGAGGATTAGAAGACCTGTAAACTTTCCTCATAAGACTGACAGAATTAGCTGGGCAGTGGTGGCCCACACCTTTCATCCAAGCACTTGGAAGTTAGAGTCACTTTCCAGCATGGTCTACAGAGTGAGTTCTAGGACAGCCAGAATTATAAAAGGGAAACCCTGTTTTGGTTAAAAAAAAAAAAAAAAAAAAAAAAAAAAGACTGACAGAATTGACTGAGATTGACTCTGTGATTCCACAGAGTCCTCTGAGCAGAAATTTGAGAGAATGTCTCTTTTCATCCTTTATTAGCAATGGTGACCTGGTCATCTTGCCCTTGATACTTCAATACATGATTATTTTACCTTATGCAAGTGAGGAATCAAATTGTATCATCAATTGTTAATGGAAGAAGAAATTGAACTTGAAGTCATTCATTATATGCAACAAAGTTATTGATACTAAAATGATATAACTAGAAAAATAGAGCAGAAATGACATTTGGGCCATTATGATATGACTTTATATTGGAAAATACATAAATTATATATATGTGTGTGTGTGTGTGTGTGTGTGTGTGTGTGTGTGTGTGTATTTCTCTCAGTTTCAGGAGTTGGGGAGTTTAAGATCATTGCTCCAGCAGATTCAGTGTGTGGTGAGGGGTTTTTCTCTGCTTTAATGATGAGCCTTCTGCTTCATCCTAATATACGTGAAGGACTAAGCTATGCCTGTATATATGTGGCAGGAGATTCCAAGGAGCTGCGCTGACAGTTTCATAAAGTTTTATTCATCAACAAGAGGCTCCATTTGCTAATCACTTTCCCAAAGCCTTACCTCTTAACAGTGTCATTTTGAGGGTTAGCTTTCAACATCGGAATTTTGAGGGAAAACATAAATCTAGATGATAGATCAGGAAAAGTGATGGGAGTTCTTTAAAATCAATCCTCATCGTGCATGGCTGAAAATCAATACAAATTATCTACTGTGATATCCTGAGGAATAGTTGAATAAGCATAATTGGCAACATGAACAGAGGTGCTTAATATAGACATGCTGAAAAGAAAAAAAAAACATTTTCTTTTGCTGGTATAATTATTTTTATTTAAATTTTCTTTATTCTAACAAAATTTGCACCTGCATACAACAACATATAAACATGTTAAACTCCTAGTCACTCCCTGTTTACTCTTTCAATCCCCTTCATATTCTCCAACACAGCCCCATCCCAAGTTTATGGTGCTATTCTTGCTGCTTTGTCTCCTTCTCTTTCCTCTTCTCCTTCTCTTTCTTCTCCTCCTCCTCTTTCTCCTCCTCCTCTTCCTCTTCGTTTTTCTTTCTTTTACACTTCCTTTTCTTCTTCTTTTTCCTCCTCTTCCCCCTTCTCCTCCTTCTTGTGAGCCACTAAGTCTAATTGCTGCCACCCATATGTGCATGTAGATTCATTCCCTATAATATGGGAAACCTATCAATGGGCTGCCCTAAAAAAAATTGCTCTCCTAACCAGCTATCAACTGCAGATAGTGCCTCAGTTATGGCTCAGGAGAGAACCATGTATATATGAGGCCTGGAGAACACCTCCCACATCCATGCTTGGATTTTGTTTGGCTCAATCTTGCGCAGGTGTTATGCATGTAATACCGACTACTCTAAGTTCATGAGTGGTATAGTCATGTCATGCTCAGAGATAGCATTTCACAACACAACTCTCCATCCTTGGGTCTTTACATTCTTTTTGCCTCCTCTTCTCTGATGTTTCCTGAGCCTTGGAGCACGTATCTGTGGTAAGGAAATTTAATTTAGGGATAAGTACTAAAAGCTACTTATTACCAGCATTTTGATTCATTATGAATATCTGCATTGACTACTGGGCACTGCAAAAAAGACGTTTCTATGACCAAGGATGAGAGTGTTCCATGTCTATGGAATTAAAAATAAAAATTTTGAAGGCAATTTCATAGAATGACCTTTCATCAAAATCACAAGAACAGGATCTACCCTATGACCTATGACCTCCCAAGCCATGAGCTTTTAACTGATATTATAATATATGGTGTGAACTTCTGTCCTGTACAACAGGCCTCAAATATAACCAGGAAGTGGTTAGTTACCCCCTAACAGTTGTACCTCTGTTGCACCAATGGGCACACCATGTCTATCATGTCAGTATTGTAGCAGGTATGATCCAGCTCTGGGTAAAACACTGATAACTATCTTTCCCTAGCAGCCTACATAACACAGTCCAGTCTCATAAAATGTGGTTTACAAGCTTAATTTGGATAGGGAAAACATGGCTTCATTATAATCTCTGCTAATTTATAATATACAACAAAATTGGTTTAAAATTTGGCTATTTTAAAAAAGAGATCTGACAATTTAAAGGCCAAAGCTTCTAGTGTAATTTGTAGGAACAGAGATATGATGGTGTTTAAATAGTTCCTTTTCAAAATAATTGATATTTCTACAGCTTTTAAGAGAGATCTTAGTGAGTTAAGTCCTGCACTATGTATCTTAAGAAATATTGAACTCATTTACATTCTGAAACAAAGGTTATTTTTGCATTGCTTATAAAATTTGGAAATCGATTCTCACTGATCAACAGTGAAGCACATAGAGCATTCCAATCTATTTGTCCTGGATATCATGAGTTCTGGAAATGGTAGTTTATATAGAGATTTGACTTACTTCTGTCCTTATAAGTGAGGCAGATACTAGGGAAGAAAAGACTATCAGTAAAGAAAACTTCAGTTGACATTTTTATCTAATGACAAATGAAAGATTATTGTCTGCATTTGAAAGAAGCAAAACAAAGTCATTCTGTCAGAGATATCTCTATGCTCTCATTATACCTTCTCTCTGCCTCTCTCCCTTCTAGGTCTATCTTTCTCTCCATCCATTTCCTAACAGTTCACATACCTTTAACCCCTTAGCTACCATAAAAAATATCCTCACAAAATCTGTGCAGAGCCACATTTTATAAAGCAGTGGCAATACATGATGCAATTTCTTCCTATTTTTAAATGCAAACTTTCAAGCAGTTTATCAATGTCAGATGGTATCAGACACACTTTTTATCAAGTGTATCACATAGAAAACTTTCCTGGCCCAGTCAGTCTTCTATGAAACCATGGAGGAAGGAGCTAATCATTTTCTGGAGATTGTAGTTGATTTTAATAGGTGTCCTTGTTCCTTTCGACCACCCCATACACATCTACTGACCTTATATTTCCTGTTATTTAATAGTTAGCCAGCTAAATTTTCAGAATGGTACTTTGAACAGAATTTGATTAACGTAGTAGACATAAAAAGCTACCCCGGGAAGATAGTGCTTTTGTTATCAGTGTGTTGAATAGTAGTAGGTACATTTAACTTCTGGTCTCAAGTCAGTTATACTACTTATGTAGTAAGGTGAATAATTAACTGCTATCAAGTTAATGATGCTGTGATTTTAGAATGAAAGGAATAGTATAGTATGAATTAAGTGAATTGGGATTGGGATTAGGGATATATGAGATAGGTTTGAGAGGAAGAGAGGACTTGATTTGACAGAGCCTTTTTGAGTACAGATGGGGACTGAGGTGGGGGACTTCACAGGCAGAATTAATTTTTGAATAAAGGTAAGGAGACAGGTGTGTGAAAATGAGCACTCAGACTTGGCTGACATTTTAAGTGGAGGCCTGAGTTCATGAGGGGCCAGGTGGGCATTCGGAAGGGAGGCCGTGCGGGTGCTTAATGTCAGGCATGTAGAGGTCCCCAACACACTACCACCAGGGTTCTGAGCAGGAGAGTAAGGAAAAAGAGGACCAGATGGCAGGGGTAAAGCACCAGGTAGCAGAACGAGTAGACGAAATACACGTTTGACATTTAAAATTGTTCCTGTTGCTTTTTGCTCCTCTTAACTCCAAGACAGAAAAGCAGATTTAGAGTTATGTAGAGTTGTTCCTGACTTGTGGGGTTTTGCCTTCTGGACTAAGAAAAGGTAGCTTATTTTGCTGTCTGCTTGTGTCCTGGTGTGCTCTAGTTTTCCCTTGACTGTTACTTTTCTGACTGTCAGGCCTGGAAAGACTGCCTGGCCTATCTCTTTGCCTAATTAGTAGTTTCACAAAACCCTTCTTAGCTTGTTGGAGTTTATCTTACATTTTCTAGTCAAGTGCTAAAAGAGTACCCCCCCAAACACACACACAACGTGATTGCTCATCAGTGAGACAGGATTCAGTTACTCTTCATTTTGTAGAGCTAGAAAATCAAGCCATACAGTTACGTTGAATTTTCAAAGAAGTGCTTAAAAGGGGAATTGATTTTTTTTCCCACTAATTTACCTACTAATCTTTAGGGGCAATTGCAAATAGTAATCTATTATTTACTATTTTTTCTTCAGTAATAACATTTCTTGCAAAGAACATGAGAAAGATAATCAGAAATTGCATTTTATTATAACTGTTCATAATTGCAGTGGGACTTGACTGATATTTTGATTAATGATCTGTCATCATTCTTGCATCAGAAGTGAACAGTATTAGGTCTTTAAAGTCATACTAATAAAAACTGGATTGCACATGTATTTCTAGCACTTAGCAGGCTGAGGCAGAGTTGCTGCAAGTTAAGGTCAGCCTGGGCTACATAGTGAGTGCCAAATTAGCCTGAGCTACACAGTGAAATACTGTTTCATAAAAAAGAGAGAAAGAAAAAGGAAACCAAACTAAACTAACAGCAGTAAGGCTTAAGATTATAAGTGCTTTCTTAGAAATAAAAAGCCAATGTTATTTTATGTTCTATTCTGTTATTTTAAACTAAATAATTTTGTATGCATTTTTAAGTGATGACTCTGATATGATTATTGAGCAGAGCATTGAGTATCTTTTTTTATTTTTCAAGAAGGATTACTAAGAGTTTTTGTTTTTCAAGTACTTTTATTTCCTGTGACTTGATGCTCTCCATGAAAATGTTCTGCAGCTAGCTGAGTATTTGTTCTGTGTGCCATTAATAAACTTTGGGAGTTTATAATGAAATAAAGCAATATTTCATTTGAAGGTAGAATTGCTTTTCTATTTTCTTTCAAAAAAACTTGGAGAAATATACAAGATAAATTATAATGGTTTCACTAGTTAAAACATCTCTGATAAAGACGAGTCTCATTTTCTTTTGCATGTATACATGTGCATATAGTCATCATAACTTAAAAGACATTTTTGTTGCATACTATCTTTGTTTCGAGTTGGCCCTTGTGTCCAGAATCTTCAGTGCCTCTATCTTCAAAAATTGCCATGGCTTCACAGTTGTCCTTAATGGGATAATTCAACGGGAGAAGAAATCTCAGGCTCAGGGGAGACATTTCTGACAAATACATATGAATCTCAAGGAATTGAGCTCTGACTGTCGTTTGCATGCTCCTGTTTCTATGAGTGATTAGCTCCAGTGAGTGATTTGCTGGCCCCCTTTTTTCATTCTCTATTTCTATTTTCAACAATACTATAAATTTCCAGAAAAGGATCTCAGAAATGGTTTGACAATTGTCGATTTGGAAACTACCAAATGATTATCACCACAATCATCTCATCTTCTTTATCATTGTAGTTATTCCTTTTGTACAAAACTTCAACCTCTCTTTCTACATATATATTTGTTTACTAAGTAGCAAACCTGTATGTCTTTTTAAGAGATACTTAGTTTAGTTTAGTTGATCCTCCTACATCTTCTCTCCATTTCACTGAACCCATTCCCACTTAATCCTTTCCTCTTTTTCCTCTCATGGAGCCTAATTCACTAACACATACATACACACATATAAGTACATATATACATACCACATATATGCATATGAATATTGGAATCTAGATTCTGAATATAAAGAGAACGTGCAAAGCTTATCTTTTCTGAGCCAGGTTTACCTCACTTAATGTAATACTTTACAGTTCTATCTATCCATTGTTGAATTTCATTGTTCTTTAAGAATGAGTAAATTCCAATGTGCATATATCTATCTAGTCATCATTTGATAGATGTCTAATCTGATCCATTTTCTTACTGCTGTGAATGGTGTAGTAAGGATCATAGATGTTCAATTATGTCTGTGGTAGGATACAATGTGCTGGTTCATGTGGTAGTCCTAGTTTAAATTTTTTTTATATACCCATTGTCACTTTATTGGAGAAAACTGATTTTCCCTCTCCTAGCAGGCATATGTAACTAATCAGAAGATTTTGTCCTTTACCTGGGTGGCTAGTTTGTCATTCCATCACTTTATTTATTCATTTAAAAAGACATAATAAAATAAATATTATAAGATAAAACAAAGACTGTCACTTTGGAATTGGACAAGACAAACCAGAAAAAGGAAAAGAGACGAAGAAAAGGCACAAGAATCAGAGAATCATCCATTCACTTACTCAGAAATCCCCTAATCATACTAAACTGGAAGCCATAATATATATACAGAGGACCTAGTGCAGATATATGCAAGTCCTGTGTTTGCTGTTTCAGTCTCTGTGAGTTCATATGAGGTCTGATCATGTTGATTTATAGGGTCTTGTTTTCTTGGTGTCCTTCATCCCCTCTAGCTCTTACGCTCTTTCTGCCTCCTCTTCTGCAGGGTTCCCTGAGCTCTGAAGGGAGGGATTTGATTGATTTTTAAAGTTGGCTTTTACAGTTTTCTTGTCCACATTTAGTGCAAAACTTTAAAGTATCTTTTTGTGACCAGATCTCTTTAATTAATCTGGCTTAACTAAAATGTTAAAACAAGTGAATGCTCAATACAATTTTTTAAGAAGTCTTTTCCCAGTGAATGGTAGTGAATACAGATACCACAGCTGCACATGGTGCCAGGAACAAGTGATACATGACTGCATATTTTTACCACTCCCTTTTAAGGCTCAATGGACATTTTGGAAGAGAGGGGGAAAATGCAATACTAGAAAATACAGAAAGAGGCTGTGGAATGTCATCTATTGGATAAAAGAGACATCACAATCAGGAAGTCTCAGCAAATGAGGGTGCCTGCTCTGGGTTTGTACAAGGAGGAGCCCATCATTGGTAAGACGTGGATGGAGTGTGATCTCAGAGGTGCCTACCACTCACGGCTGTGCTATTTGCTGTCAATAGATTTAAGGACAGGGGAAGTATTCCTTCATTTTTATACCCACTGATGACCCCATCAGGCTCCAAGAGATAGTTACAATCCAATAATCACACAGAGGGCCCTCATTAAACCAGATGGGTCACCAAATTAAATCAAAAGCAATGAGTCTGGGAAAGAGAATGGTTGGGGAGTTGACAGGTATATGAAGGAGACAAAAGAGAATATGTGGAAGAGAAGAGAAAAAATACACAGCATACATATGCAAATTGTCAAATAACAAAATTAATCAATAAAAATGTGAAAAAAGAAGCGATATACAATAGCTCAGTTCGTAAAATGCTTGCCTTAAAGCACAAGGACCTGCATTTAACCACCAGAACTCACTTAAAAGTGTAGGCTTTGTGGCTCGAACATATAATTCTGGGGCTGGGATGACAAAGATGTTTGGGACTCACTGCTAAGCAAGCCTAGCCTATTCAGTGGACCCAAGGCTAATGAGAGACAGTGTGTCAAAAAAACAAGGTCGTTGGCTCATGAGGAATGAAACCTGATGTTGATCTCTAACCTTTGCATGAATACACACACACACCCATGCATGTACAAAAAGGAAAACTTATAAAAGAAAATATCTTATATTTAAAATTAAAAAAAATCTTATATTTATGAGAAAGTTAATGGTATTAGCCACTATTTTTCTTCATGTAATTTTATCTTCAGCAATGCATATGTTATTTTTTGTTTGTACAGATGAGGAAACCAAGAGCAACAGACATTAGTGGTGGTCTCACATACCAAGAAGAATGTTTAAGCCTAGACTGATATCTTTAAACTGTTGGCCATTATGTTTTCTGAGAAATAGTGCTTCTTTCCACTAATTCTAACTTACTGTCAGTTTTCATACTATCACAGATATCACTTAGTTACACACACACACACACACACACACACACCCCAACAGAAAAACAGACAACAACAACAACGACAGCAACAAAGTCCCAGCAGGACAATTTTAATACAGAAAATTATGAAATCAACATGTGATAATGATATGAACCGCATAGCATAGGTAATGATATTAATCGTACAACAGTGTTTCAGGGTATCAGTGATGTGATCAATACATGTTGGTGAACTTCAATAAGCCAAATTATTCACCCTGAGGTTCAGTTTATGCTGTAATTGTGGGGTCTCTCTCTCTCTCTGTCTCTCTGTCTCTCTGTCTCTCTCTCTCTCTCTCTCTATATATATATATATATATCTATATATATATAGATATATATATATAGATATATATATATATATAGGATGATATATATATCCAATATTGTTGTCATGCATGTACATATGTATGCGTGTATATATGTAAGTGTGTATGCATTGAATGTCTGTGTTTTCATTTGCCACAGTCACTATGTTTTGATGTATCTTGCTCCAGGTGAACAGTGAGCTGTGGTGGAGGAAGGGAACATTGATTTCTCATGGTCTATATAGATCTCCATCAGTAGTCAGGAGACCTTCTGAGTAGGTATCTGTAAAATAGTTGTATTAGTAAACCTTCAGTCAGAGTGGAGAGAGCTTCTTACTCTCTTCTGCCTCTAATATTTTTAAATATGTAGGAATATTTTTCCTGCATGTATCTATGTTACCTTGTGTGTGCCTGGTACACAAGGAGGTCAGAATAAGTCATTGAATCTCTTAGAACTGGAGTTATAGGCTGTTGCGAGCCACCATATGGGTGCTGGGAATCAAATCCCAATCCTTTGCAAGAGCAGCCACTGTTATTAGCTGATGAGCCATTGTTCTTGCTCCCCCTTTACCTCTTAAAAATTTTATGTACATTCTTTCAATATTTACATTTCATTATGTAGTCAAGAGGGGATTTTGAGGATCACAGCCTAAAAAGGGCATTTGAAATTGTATGTCTTAGCATTTACTAACAGGAAATAAAAATAATTGAGTGGATAGCCATCTCCTTTGGCAGTTTACCTCAGCCAGATCTGGTCGGCCATTTCCCCCAATGGATGCTAAATAGTGCAGAGACCCATTACTTAGAGTAGGTTTAACATTTGACATTCTTCACTAGATCACATTCAGATTCAGAGAGAGTTCCAGTACCACCCTGACATGCTTATAAAGTATTTCAGTCCCAAATGTTCATTCTTCACGGGGTGTGCACTCATTCCATTACTTGCAATAAAGAAGGAGAAAATGTGCAAATCTCTTATATAAAGTTCTTAGTCAGAAACAATTCTATCTCCATGGAATTTCATAAGTCTTTCCAATTTGTAAGTGAGAAATCTGCAACACTCTAGTAATATTTTCCAAAGAACTCCTTTCTCATTTTGGGGGAGTTTTTTTTTTCTTTTTCATTATGTTTTAAAATATATCCAGGAAGCTTAATGTTCCAAATCCCTAAACTTATATAAATTACAGGTAAAGTTTAAAATAAAATACATTTCCTATTGTTTTAAAAATATTTACTAATACTATCATCCATACAGAGGGAAAATAAGTGCACATGCAGCCTGACTTTCTCTGTTCAAGCTTGAGTACCCCTGAAGTGCTCTCCATGGAGATCAAGAGGTGTGAATATTGTGTAAGCGATACCTAATGCCAGAGATAGAGAAGAACTTTTGCATTTTGGCTTAGGGAATATTCTTACAAATCTCCTTATAAAAATTAAACTTAAAGAGCTGATCTGAATAGGGGCAAATGCACAGTGAACATCCACTGAACATTTAAAGGAAGGCAGAGCCAAAGCAAAATGCGAATGTGCGGCTGAGAGATGGCTCAGTGGGTAACATGCCTGTCGTGGAGGCTGAAAGTATGAATCAGGATTCTCAGAACCCATATAAGACTGGATGCGCTAATCCCAGTGCTCCTCTGACAAGGACGGAAGCAAGGACAAGAGAGTCCCTGGTGGCACGTGGAACAGCTAGCCTTGAATAAGCACTGTCAAAAAGGAGAGCTTAAGGTAGAAGCAGAACACTGGCCCTCAAGGCTTCCCTCTGAGCTCTACAAGTGTGCTATAGCAAGTGTGCAAGTGCACGCACACACATAACACACACCCCTCCACAAGCATATACACGTATGCACAAAAGGATTGTAAAAGTGCAAGTGTGTCATCTCCCATTGACTTTTTCTTCTCTTGTTGAACATTGCCTCAGCTTTGCCATAACAGAATTTCTAATAACCCTTTCGATTTCTTTTGTTAGCCGTTGTAAATCACACATGTATTTGTGCCTTTAAGATTGTGTTTATTGCTATAGATACAACACAGCTGTTTATCTCACTAGAACAGTTAAGTTCTTGTGCTTTCACTCATAATTATGTCTGTTTTCAGGATAGGAAAATTTTGATTATTAATCCATCTGGTGCCTATGATACTAGTGTAGATGGAATATGACATTGATTATTTATTTGAATTGAAAATCAAAGGCAGACAGAGTAGCTTAGGTAAGTCATATAATTTATTCTCTCTGTTAGCTAGGAGGGGAGATTAGGTTCAGAACTGTGATGAAAACTGGAGCAGAATCTCTAGTGCACTCATAGAACCACCATGCATGTCTCCCTTAAGAAATATGGTAAAACTGTGCTTCTAACATTGGTGCTATTGTGGGAATGTGGAGTTCTTTAGTTCACCAGAGCAAGCCCTTGAAGGGGATTTGGGGTCTCTAGTTCCTTCTACCTTTTTGTTTTCTGGCCATAAGTTCAGTGATTTTGCTCTGCTCTGGATTTCTGCCATAGTATGCTATGTCACCGTATGCCCCAAACAATGGGACTAATAGATCATGAATTACAACTTCAAAACTGTGAGCCAAAATAATCCCTTTGCTTTTATAAATTAAATGTTCCAGTTCTTTCAGTATAGTGATGGTAAGCTAACTAATACTAGGATTAATAGATAGTGAAGCTGAACGCTTCCTGTGACTTTTATTACTGAAACACCTAGGAAACAAGGAAGACCACAAGGACAACTTGACACACTGAACAGACATAAAGCCTTTGAAGTAGAAATAAGCTCCAGAGGAGATATGACTACAGAAAGCCATTTTCAACAAGATATAAAATATTAAACCTAGTTGAGAGTTTAAAATGACTTATTATGTATTTTAATACTTATAGTTTAAATATATTAGTATTTTAAATATATTCATCTTGTACCTGTCTGTCTATCTCCTGGATTCTTATTAGTCTCGGCAGGTGTGGTCGCCACTGGCAATGGAGCAGTGAATCAGGAACCACTTCTTCTGACCTGAGTCTCATAGCATGTTTCTTTATTTGCCAAAACATAACTTAGCTTTATGAGTGACTCTTTTCAGATACTATACTTAACATATAACATATGACTTCCTTGATTTTTAACTAGAATTGAATTCATTTCAATGGTATTCAATTAAACCAACTTCTCTTACACACATGTTTCCTTTGTAAGGGACTTCATGCTATTCTTGTGTTTAGGAAACTAGACAACACCTTATTGTGAAGTTTGAGAGCAAATTTTAACCAATGAGACTGCCAAAAAACCCCTATAAATTTGAAGAACATAATACTAAATATACTACAAAATGATACCTGTTTGTAGTATACATGTTGAAACACAAGGGTGAAAAGTAGCCTATTCTTTGTCAGTGTCAAGGTAGACAGCAGATGACTTCAAAATAATGTCTCCACCTGTAGCTGTACATCCTCATAAGTGACACAAGTACCGATGAGACAGCATGAGTACTGCTAGCCAGGGTGTTGATAAAATTTGCTACAAGCTAATTCATGGATCACATCCTTATCTTCAAGTGGATAGAGGTAGAGAGAGAGACAGAGAGAGGCAGAGAGAGAGAGAGACAGAGAGAGGGGGGGAGAGAGAGAAAGAGAGAGAGAGAGAGAGAGAGAGAGAGAGGGAGGGAGGGAGGGAGGGAGAGGGAGAGAGAGAGAGAGAAGAACTGGAAACAACAGCAGGCAGTTTTTGAAGCATTAAAGTCCACCCCCAGTGAACCTTTCTAAACAGTTCCACCAACAGGGGACAAAAGTATTCATATGTATGAGCCTATGGAGGACATCCCCATTTTAATACCACAGGATTTTTTTCCTTTTCAATGGTAATGCTTGTATAAAAATCATGTTGTTACAAACAGAGGAGAATAAAAACTTAGAGACATTTTCCTATGGATTTTGCTCAGCCATCATCAGGCAAGCTTCCTCCTGTAGTAGATGGGAGCAAATACTGAGATCCACAACTAGACAATGTGCAAAGAGAGACCTTGGAACACCCAGTCCTAAATGGGTTGTCTCCCTTTATGGCTCAGGGGGTCATGCAGAAGAGGAGGTACAAAGATTGTAAAAGCCAGAGGGAATGGAGGGCACAAACAAAACAAAAGAAAATAAGCCCCAAGACCTTCTAAATGCAGCAGGACTCATACACATATGAACCCACAGACACTATGGAAGAACGCACAGGGCCTGCATAGTTCTGTGCCAGATGGGTTCAGATGCTGAGACAAGAAGTGGACATGAGCCCCCATCCCTAATCCAGAAGCTATTTCCAACTAAGTACCACTCACAAATGAAAAATTTGCTTTCTCCAATGGAGTCTCACTGGGTACACAAAGTACTCTTAAGGGCAGGCCTTATGCCTAGCAGTAGATGACCAACATGAAAGCAATTTAGTGGTAATTTTTGGAGGTTATTTTGCTTATAACCTTATAACAAAGGGCTTATAAGCCCTTTGCTCTTTTTGTCTTATTATGTTTCTTTGTTTTTTGATTTTATTTTATTATATTTTTAGATGCATGTTTTTAATTGTAATGGAGAGAGAGAGAGAGAGAGAGAGAGAGAGAGAGAGAGAGAGAGAGAGAGAGAGAGAAACAATGTGGATTGGGTGGTTGGGGAAGTGAGGAAGATCTTCTAGGAATTGGATGAGTGGAAACCAGAGCCAGAATATAGTATATTAAAAAATCTATTTTCAATAAAATAAAGTAAAAAAGTAGTTACAAATAGTATAAGAGAAACCCAGAAGTCAGCATAATGAAAGGGAGGTAAGCAGAAGTTGAAGGGATATGATTGCTGGAAGGGGGTTATGAGCCACAAAGTGATCACATGTGCCAGCTTAAAAATGCAAGGAAACTGATCTTTTACTTTCCATTCTTCCCAGAATGATGACCTGACAGTCCACACTGGGTGTTTTACCTCATCAACTGACATATACCTCATTTGTGTATTAAGACCTTCAGCTTGTAATAATTTGCTACAACACCCAAAGGAACATGGTGTAGTCTTAAGTGTGCTACTATTCTGCTATAGTGGGGAAATGACAAGTGGAAGGATGCAAGTGTAACCACTAAGTGACGATCTAAACATTCTAGAAGATTCTTTCTGCACAATAGAAAAGATGAGAGGATGTGTCTTATCAGATTACTGTTAAGTACCTTGCCAAACACCTGGAAAACCATGTTCAAGGAGATAGTTTGTGAAGCAGGTTCATTGTGTACTTATCAACTTATATGAGCCTGTTAGCCAAATGCATCTCTACACAACATGCTGCATATAGTGGTTTTACAAGTTGCATATGGGCAACAAGTAGTAGCTTAAGCTCAGAACCAGTCAGACCCTTCAAAGACAAGGACCACCTTCCAGGGAATGCAAAATTTTGATGTGTAAGTCCCTGGGAAGTCACAGAGAAGAGACCTAGGGAAGCAGTCTGCTTGAGGTTTTATATAGCAGAAAATGTGACATGTTGGGTTAGAGCATTAATTGACTTCCTGTTTCTGTGTGGTACAATGTCCAAGATGAACTATTTAGTTCTTCCTTCTCTTAGGATGTTGATTCCCAGCATATCCTAGAGTTATTCTTAAGAACTACAAATGAGAAGAACTTTGTTATTGCAATGATTCCCAGAGAATGTTATCCCACATCATTACCCAAGACAACTTTCAATTTTGAAAAATGTGTTATTTAAAATCTGTTCATTCTAAAATTGATCACACTGTGATCATACCTGTATACATACTATGGCAATGTTCATGTATAGATACACATATGAGCACACAAACATGCACTGAAAGCTAGTCACTTTTTCTGAGATCTGAAATTTGCTAATGCTATTTTTGAGAACTACAATCATGAAATCTTTCAGAAATAGAACTTACTAAAATTGTCCAGAATTTTCTTGATTTTTTTCTAACAGTGCTCAAGTCCCACTCCCCATTTACTTAATTATTCATTTTCAGTTTTCCTTTACTCACTCTCTCAAAAAATTTCTTCCAGTGTCACTTCTGTGAAAGCATGCACTAGATGCCGAGAGACAGAAACCAAGGTAGAGCCCTGATGCCAAACCACTTTACGCTGTATTGGGAGAGATCCAGATGTTAACAAATAGCCTTAGCAGCAGGAGAGAATTGAATCAATACCACATAAAAGTATATGTGAGGGACTTTGGGAGTATTAAAGGAGTGATTAATTGTGCTTGGAAAGACAGAAAGAGAAGAAAGCACTTAAGCTAGAGTCCCTGAATGTAAAGCATTTCAAAGATTGGGAAACAAAGAAAGAAGAGCCATTAAAATTTTATTACTTCATTATAGTTCAGCAGTTTGTTCAATTTCTTTTCCATCTTTCAAAAATAATACCATTGCTATAATTCTCAATAACTTAATATTTACAAATACACAGTAAATGTCACAAAATTACTTTTTTACTTTTTCACATCTTGTTGGGGTCTAATCAGAAACTTGGAACTGTGTGGAAAGAGATAGACATATGTCTGTGTTCACATAATACGCATAATACACTAAGTTGTACTCAGGCTCTGTGTTTGTTAGCCTTTTGTTAACTTGATACAAGCAAGAGTTATCTAAGAAGAGGAAAACTCAACTGAGAAAATGCCCACATCAGATTAGCATATAGGCAAGCTAGTGAGATATTTTCTTCACTGATGATTGATATGCCCATCTCTTAGTAGGGGGTCTTGTGGTGTACACAAAAGCAAATTTAGCAAGCCTGAAGGAGCAAGGCTGTGAGCAACATCCCTGTATGGCCTCTGCAGCTTCTGCCTCCTGCTCTGACTTCTCTTCATGGTAGACAGTGAACCTTTTCCTCCCCAAGTTGATTTTGGTTATGTACTTTATCACAGCAACAGAATGAAAACTAACACAGAGTCCCATAACAAAATACACCATATATTCTGTAACTACAACAACAAATTTGTTTTGTGGAAGTTTTAGAGGCTGGAAAGTCAAAGTTCAAGAGTTTAATAGGGTTTGGTTTATTGACCTCTTCTGTGGAAGATGAGAATGTAGAAAGGACAATCCTTACTCTTATTATATGATGGCCAGTTCTATCAGTTCAGGGGCCCACTCTTGAGCATCATTTAAATATAAATATGCCCTGAAGGCTGAGTTTTGAATACTATCATAATGAATAAAGGTTTCAAATAGGAATTTTGCAAAAATACAATTCCATAGGTGGCAGTCACCCACGGACTAAATAGAATGAGTGAATATATAATATATATAATATGTAATTACTCTGGGCCAAGCATCACTTTTGGTTTTTAGAGATAACAGTGGGGCACCCCTAGTTATATTAGCTTAATATTTTGTTTCAGGGAGAACCAGAAGTAAAATATGATAAGTAAATAGACAGAAATGTTTGTGGTTCGAAACAAGTTCTATGAAGTAAACAAATACAGTGATTAACTGGGAAAGGAAAGGAATACACTTTAAAATAACTAAAACTTCAGAGTCTCTCTCAGGAGGTAATATTTGAAGTAAGATAAAATGAATGAAAGCTCCAGTCATGTGAAGATAAGAGGAAATAATTTTCTAGGCAGAAGCAGCAGGAAGGGCATAAACCTTGAAGAAGCAAAGAGCCTCACGTTCTAGGAAATGAAGAGTAGTCATCCTGGCTCGACATAAATGATTTACAGGGCAGGTTTGAAATAAGCTTGTTCAAACAGGTCAGGGTCAGGTTCTATAAGCGCTGAGAAGCAGTGGCAGGGAATTAGAAATTTTCTCACAAGTAATAGGAAATCAAAGATGGACTTTATTTAGATTAATAAAGTACTATATCTGTTCTTAAATGATTGTTTTGGATTGCTGTGTATAAATATTCTAGTGAAGACTAGAGAGGCAAAAATAAAAGTGCCACAATGATTTAGCATAAATTAGAAAAGAATACCCATTTCTTAAAAATATTTACTTCCATCTGTTAAAAAGTTATACTGTATGGATTACACTGGAATAAGTCACCTTACTTCTGTCTTAATAAAAATACCAGATCAAATATGAGAATTATGTATTTAATTGTATGTGAACAATACATGGAGACATTTAGGAAATCAGGGTATCATATGATAGCTTTTTCCATTGCCCAGAAAAAGGGTGGGGGTGGTTGACATTCCATGTCCTGGTCTCTAGTAGAGATGGAGAAAAGTATAATGCCTACAGATATTATCGATAAAATTACAGGGATATTAATGATTGGACTTAAGTTTTAAATTATATTCGGTTATAGATTTGAGTTGTGCTAGAAAAGTGAAGAAAATTTTGATTTTATTTTTATTGGTGCTATTGATGATGACAGTTGAGAGAGTAAATAATTTTAAGGGGTCCATAATTATCTCAGGTTAAGAATTTTCATGATAGCAAGCAAGATGACTGCCTGTATGTTGTTACCATTGAATGATGACAGACATCAAAATGAAGGCAGAATCATGAATTTCATTTGTCAATCAAGGAGTCCAGGAATCAAAACTCATTTACTGTGAGTTGCTGGATACTTGAAAAATGAGAATGGAAGATATTAAAAGATGTTATGATATTTTATCAGTTCTTGGAAACAGCATACACTGTATTTTGACTATAATCACCCTACTTCTCCTTCTTATTCTACCCAGAGATCCCACTCAGTCTCAATTTTGTCTCTTCTTTTTAATTTTAAATAATCTACCTGCTTTAAATTTGTGCTTCTCATAAGTTGGAGCACGGTTGTCCTACAAGGCACCATACCCTCCAATAAATGTTGACTGTCTTAACCTTGTCCAGGTCTTATGTAGGAACCACAGCCGCTGTGATTTATGAGTGCAGCAGTTCTGTCATGTCCAGATGACACTGTTTCTCTTCAGTCATTCCTAACCTCTGGCTCTTACAATCTTCCCGACCCCCTTTTTATGGTGGTCCCTGAGCCTTGGTGAGAAGGGGTTAGTAGTATAGGCTAGCTCCACAAGAGAAAAGTGATGTCTTACTATTATCAATCTGGCCAAGAGTCCACAGTTGGGGCTCATAGGCCTACTGGGTAACTGTGTTACTATTATTTTGCTAAATGAACATAATATAAAACTATTGATTTCTAAATTCGAATCTCTGTGCTCTCTGGCCTCATCAGGGAAGTTTCTTTCTGTAGTGAACAACTCTTAGCTTAGAATCTCACAACTGATCAATGTGCAAAGAATAAAATGTCAGTGGAATGCTCAACCATAAATGGAAGCTATTTTTAGTCACCTACTTAAAATTCTGAATTGTGACTACCTGTAATCAGGCAAATGCATTTCAATTTGATTGAAGAAGAAATCAACACAGGTGCTGTGGGCTGACACATAGATGTCCACAGTGTTTCTTCAAGAGTCTGTCTTACTCTTGTCTGTACCTTTAACTCTCAACTCTGCTTTATTCTTCTGTATCAAGCTATGACCAGGTAATATGCTCAGTGTAATTGTGAGAGGTCACTGCCATTATTTATCTTTATAAATATAGGAAAGCAAGGGCATTATACATTAGCATGTTAGTCACAGAATCAGATCACAGACGATTCTTAGACTGATACTTCTAGTTATAAGGATCTACACCCCAGGTTTGTTCCATCTGAAAAATGAGTGGAAGAATGAGTACTTTGCCAGGGGACTAGTGCTTGGAGTTTGGATGTAAAATTCCAGTTGTCATGTGTAATGGTTTGAGCACATCTTAATAAATAATACAGCAACCCATTAACTGTCCACCAGAGTTGAATATCTACAACGTAAGGCACTGAACAAACCCAGGTTCTTGAAAGGTGTTTCTAGGCATGCTGAGGCCTGGTTTTGCTTAGTATATGAAGCACTTTAATACACAACTGGGAAATGCTGCCCAGAGGGAAAGAATTAATATGATCACATAAATGGGATATGAAGGACACATGTTTAGTTAGAGGTTGTCAAAACAAATGGTATGTTTAATAGTAAGTCGCTCTTACCTGGAATTTCTAGGAGGTGATTGCTGCAAGTTTATAATATGATATTATAGTTGCTGGCAAATCTAAAGGACAGTGAATGAGGGGTTGGTAAATTTTTAAGGCTGTGTATTAAATTATAAATATTTTCATTGGCATTAAAAAAATCTATAAAACTGCTTAAACCTTATTGAGGGTAATAGGAACTATAGATTAAAATGTATTTTCTGATTCTTATTGTCATGAACTGCCTTCTGAAAATATTGTTAAAACAGCTTTGCATGTATCATCTCAAAATGAGAATTTGAGTTTGGACTCTAGAATATGCTTAGTGATGTCAGTTAAAACTATAGCCTATTTAAAAATGTGAGTAATGCCATATCTTTTTATCAATTCCTATGTGTGCATATATAATGATACATGGTATACAAAAAGATTGTGTAAATAAATGATGTCTCGGTTTCACTTTTAAAAAAAGAGATAGATGTTCAAGCTTATGTTGAAGGAAAATATCTCTTCAAAATATTCATTTCATTTCCTTCAGATATAGACCCAGTGGTGGGATCATGTGATTATTCTTAGTTTTTGGATGAGCCTCCATACTGTTTTCCACAGTGTCTGTAATTCTTTATATTTCTACTAACAGTATACAAAGTGGTTTCTATACTTCACACCCTGGTGAACATTTATCTTTTCATCTTTTTAAAAAGTAACTTCTAATTTTAGTTTGAATTTCTTTTATGATCAGTGATGCTAATCACCCTTTTACAAACCTGTTAGTTTTGTTGTATCTTCTTTTGAAATATATTTAGTCAAGCCCTCTGCCTAATATAAAAATTGATTGTTTATTTGCTTTTATGTTGCATTCCCTACAAACTCAGAGTGTTAATCCATGGACAATTTTTGGTTTGCAGGTATTTTCTCCTATATGTTCTCCATTCAGCTGACTGCTTCCTTGTCAGTGAGGAACCTTTAAAATTTGATGTATTTTCGTTTGCATATTTTGCTTTGGTTAATTGTATTTTGGGGTTGATTCAGGAGAGTTCAGGGCTCAAGGGAATATTGTTCACCATGGTGGGGAGATCACAGTGACAGGAAGAACTAGTGGACTTGGAGCTGGAAGCATGAGACAGCTGGTTACACTGAGTAGACAATCAGGTCACAGAGCAAATACTAAAAGTGTCAGATCTGGACCCAGTGACTCTTTCCTCTAATAAGATCCCACCTTCTAAAGGTTTTATCACTCTCCCAAAACAGTACCGCCAGCTGGGGACTTGGTGTTCAAATGCGTGCAACTGTCAGGGACTCTTTACATCCCAACCATAACATGCTACCTTTGGTACCCATAGACTTATGGCTGTCTCATAATACAAAATCCATTCAACTCTACTTCACAATTCCCCATAATTTTACAGTTCTGATGTTATAATTCAATCTACAACTGAAGCCTTTCCTGAGACACAGTCTGTCTCTTAACTGTGAGCCTCTGAAATGTTTTTTAAAAATGTCACACAGTTTCAATCTATAATGTCACAAAGAAAATATTCCCATTTTAAAAAATGAGAGACAGTAACATAACAAGGACTGAAGAGTGTAAGGCAATTCCAAATGGAGCAGGACAACAGCAAACTCTACAGCTCATGTCCAGTTTCTAGGGCTTGTGGTAGTATCTGGGCTCAAACAGGTATGACAGTCTCACAGCTATGCTGCCTGCAGCACCTGTGGCTTCTCTTTGGGCTCATTTCACTCACTGCCTGAAGCTTTCCATAGCAGATGTTACATGCTTCTGGCATCCCAAACATTCTGGGATCTCTGTTTTAAGTTGGGTTTCTATTTTATGCTTTCTCACGCAATGGACTCCTGAGCTCTACAAAAGAATTAAGACCATGCTACATTTTCCTTTATGGGCTTTCTGGAGCCTTGGGATGAGCCACTGTAGCTCCATAACTATTGTATCTGAAGTAGGAGAAAACCTAGTACTAGTGGAATAAGGACATCACCAGCCACTCAAGATGTATTTTGACATCCTTGGATTTTAGCTGCAAGGGATTCCAAGTTAACAGTGGGGAGATATTTTTCCAGGTTGCCATTTTCCAGCAGAATTACCTAGAAGCTATATCTTTTCAGTAATTATCTGTTTATTCATACAGGGCATCATAGAGTCTCAGCTCATCTTGAACTCACTGAGTAGCTAATGTAACTTTGACCTCCTGATTCACCTCCCTCTATCTCCCAAGAGTGAGGGTTGCAGACATAGACCACCATATTTTATAGGCACTCTTCTTTTAAATGAATAGCTGGCAGTTTTATATTTTGGAGCTTTGTTCTCAGTGTTTGGAAATGTAATTTATTTTATATGTGAATTTTACGTATCCAATTTTGTTGTGTTGAAACAATCCTTGCATCCTTAGATAAATTTCATTGACTGTAGAGAAAGATTATTTTCAAAATGTGGTTGAATTTAGTTTGCTAGTGTTTTGTTGAGGATTTATTTCCATATTCATCAGGAACATCAGTCTATAAAATTCTTCTGCAGTTTCTTGCCTGTCTTTGGTGAATGGGTAATGGTGGCCTCAAACAGTAAAGTTTCCCCCCCCCCAATCTAAAATCTTATATAAATTGCATTTATTTTTTAAAATTTTATTTCTGTGTGAAAGGGGACACCCTGTACCACTGTGTGTATGTGGATATCACAGGACCATGTATGGGAGACAATTCTCTCTTTCCAGTGTGTCTGTCTCCTAGAACAAGCTCACATCTATACCGGTGACAGCAAGTTCTCTTACTGGCTGATCCATCTCACCAGCACCCCTCTAATTTTTTTGTAAGTCCTGGAGAAAGAATTATATCAACTCATTAAATGTTTGCTTGAATCTAGTAGTGAAGTCATCAAGTTCAGAACAATTCTTAGATGAGGAATTATTTTTAATTGATTCACTCTCCTTACTTGTTATTATGGATCTGCTGTTTTTTCTCTTTATTTATGATTCCCTGTATTCCCTAAGAGTTTAGAATTTTGTCTGTTACTTCTCTGTTTTCCAATTTGTCAACATATTGCTTTGTATTGTTGTCATGCATGATTCTTTGTATTTCTGTGAGATAAGTTTCACCATTGTTTCTGGTTTTATATTTTGGGTCTTCTTTCCTGATTGATAATCGATGCATCAAAGCCCAGCCCTCTATGGGTGATACCATCTCTGGTCAGGTGGAATGAGGCTATACAAGAAAGGTAGTTGAACAAAGCCAGTAAGCAAGATTCCTTCAAGGTTTTCTGCTTCACGTCCATGCCTTGGCTTTCCTGGCTGATAGGCTGTGATCTGTGGGCCAAAATAAACTGTTCTTTCCCAAGTTACTTTTGTACAAAGCTGTTCATTATAGTAACAGAAAGTAAACTAGAACAGGAGTATGTTGTTCAATTTTCAAATATTCATGAAACTTCTGAAATTCCTTATTTTTTTATTTTTGGTTTTATTCATTGTTGTAAGAAAGGTTACTCAGTAAGTTTTCTGCATACTGTTTTTCTTATTAATTTATTCCGTGGCAATTATACAATATAGAAAACATGCTGGTTGCATTCATCCCCCATACCCTCTGTTAGCCTTCTCCCATTCTCTCCCAAACTCCTTCCAAGTCCCTGTCTCATTTTCATGTCTTTTGTTTTGCTTTTGTTTTTGCTTTGAGGCCCTCCTCTGAATTAAGCCAGGGCCCATCATAGTTTGAACTACACACTGGAGCAAGCACACCAGTGGCCATGTCACTGAAGACAATTAACTTTCTATCTAATGGAAACCACAAGTATTTTCAAATGTATTAAATCCAATTTCATGGCTTAGCATGTTGTATATCCATGTATGCTAATGAAGAGCCTGCATTCTGATTTGACAGTTTCTGCTCTGTGATGTGTAAGTGTATCCACCACTTCCCTCTTGAGCTTTCTATTTATGTGGAATATATTTTTCTAATGCTTCCCTTTTAGTATACATGCACTGTTAAAGTTGAAGTGTATCTCTTATAGGCAGAATACAGTTATGTCTTCATTCAGTCACTCTTCTTTCACTCTGTCTTTTGATTGAATAGTTTAATTTATTGTTTAAGTATGGACTCATCGCTAAAATTAAAATCTTATTATATTGTGCTACTAATTGAATTTGGACATTTCTAGTAAAGATGGCATAGCCAACATAAATAACACTTATACAACTGTGAAGCATTGGTTTGTCTAATTATTTTACCTGACTGGATACTTGTAATTTCTCTTATCCACGTTTTCACCAAACCTAGAGTAATTTTAGAGAATTTGTCTATTTTCCCTGTATTTAGTGTTCCATACTAATAATTCTTAGTGAGAAATATGATTAAAAGTTTTAACTTGTGACTTAGATTAAACTCGGGAGCGTCTGGAGTAAATATGGATCCTTTGTATTTGGAGAATCACTTAGTTTCTTTGAGTCTCAGTTTTCAATGAGGTTGGTGGTTTATTCTTTGTCAGCTCAACTGTGTTCAGCTTGTGTCAGGGCTTTCTTTTCCCTGCTTGTGATTCACCTGAAACCACACAAACATGTAAATATGTGTGTGACTGTATGGGTGTATGTAATTCTGAGTTGATAGGTAACTAATTTCTCAATTATTGCCTGAACAAATGAAAGTATATACTTATTTATATATAATTAGTTAGTCTACATTAATTAATTGGTGTATATAATAAGTGATGGGGTATATGTACTCATTGTAATATTTTAAAATTACCAGATCTTTTCCATGCTTGTCTAATTCAACGTTAATAGGAGTTTAGCTGTACTTGAACACTGAGCACAAAGATTTTGGAGATGAATATAAGTTCTCACTCATATCTCAGTGAAAGAGTCAAACCATAAAACAGAGCTGAAAAAAACTCTTGGTCTATGGAAATGTTTTATGACTCACTAAGACTAAAGACTATATAGGGTTATTTGGGCCAAAATCACTATTTAGTAAATTTCAGGCTTTTGTATTTCATGATTTAATGAAAGAAAAATTAATTCCAATACAATTGTGCATTAAGTTTTTGATTTTAGGGTATAAATACTAGTGCATATGATAATGTTTGTTTTTTATTTATCCATTGAATAAATATTTATTGATTACCTAGCAAGAACTTAGCATAGAAAGCACTTGGACTGTTCTAGATATTGGGGGCACAGCAATAAAACAAAACAGTGTTTCTTCACAATAATCCCATATGCAAAAAGTAATTCTAAAGGAGTCTTCGTTAGCTCCATTATTACACGTGATAAATGTGAAGTTCACATAGCTAGTCAACTAAGAGCTTTGGGTTTAAATCCCTCAGGGGATTGACTTCTTCCGTGGTCTTCTGCCTGTGATCCTCCTGATATAGCCTACACTCCAGACTAGATGTTGCATTAGGAATTACGAAGCTGTTGTTACACTACCCTAGCAGCATTGCCATTGCCATTGCTCAGGATAGTACGTGTGGAATATAAGTGTGCTGTCACTGGAGAGTCTTTCCTCTTCTTCCTAAACTCATCATCCAGTGGGCTCCTTGGAAATAAATACAGCCACTCTAGTTGAGGAGAGATCCAGGGAATGGATGGGCACCAAGCTCTGCCTTCTGGAGTCACAAACCTGAGCCCCACTAAACCCCTGAGGTACTCTCTTGCTCTACAACACACAAAGGAAAAGTGGTTGAGGGAGAGGATCTTGTTCTTGGAAACCGAAAGCCCATTTTAATAGATTGTTTAGTTAAACATTGCCCATATATCATTTACTCATACATCAGACATTCTTAAGGCATGTTACAAACTCCTCTCTTAGATCTCATTTCAAGTCTTGATGAGATAACTGTACACAGTTTTAATATTAGAACATGCAAATCTCTGAAGAAAATTTAAAAACAATTAGGACAAGAGAGGAATGAACTTTTCTACTCTGATGTCTATTTCAAAGACATGAGTAACACTGAGGCATGGGTACTTTTGCTTTGCAATATGATGTTCTTCTAAAGATGACAAAATGAGAGCTGGGTACACGAGGAAGCAATGGCACCATTATTATGCCATCTCTCAGAATACTATTCTTCCCACTCGCTTTAATTAAAGCATCTTATCAGTTCTTTTATGCCTTTTTCAAATAATAAGAAATAAAAAACAGAAGCTCTGGCCATTTATCACATTGCTAGAGGGTATGTGCTCTCCTCCAGTTTCCACAGATTGCTTTCATATCTGTAATAGCATTTCTGTAGCTCAAAATGTAATTTAATAACACTTCCTCGTGATAGATTTGAGAAAAAGTGTTTGGTTAAAATTTTCATCCCTTCTGCTTCTTGGTTGATGCTTTCAAATTTCAAGTAATTTGAATCAAGCTGTTTGTTATGATTGGACTTTGCAAACCCTTGAATTTTGTATAAGTTTTCAATATTATGTATAAATAATTTTTCTTTATACATATAAATATTTTATACATGTAAATGTTACAAATATATAATATAGACATTTATTAATACATATAAATAATACTTATTTATAAATAAATAATTTCAAAATAAAGTATAAATATAATATCTTAAAAATATTAACATACTGATAAAGCTGACCAGCTTCTGCCTATCCATTTCTCTTTCTCAGTGATTTAATCATAATTTTGATCTATAATATTCTAGTTCTTAAAATATGGAATTTACACATGCTCATGTGCTCATATGTATCAATTGATAATTTCAATATCATTTCATACAGTTTATAATTTTTCCTACATTTCATTATATGTTATGTATCAATAAGGAACTTTTGTTTTTACTCCAAAAGGTGTATTTTTTTAAAGATTGTTCTGTCATTCTGATGCATTTCTTTTGCTTGTTTATTTTTTGTGTATGTTCATTTTTATATATTTGGTTCTTAGTGGATAGATGCTGAAATTGTTCTTAATATTTTTTATACTCCATTGCTTCATGTAGTTGGGATCACTGTAGGAACATACACAAAGAGTAGACTGTGATGGTTTGCATTTGAAGTGTTCTCCATAGATTCATTTTCTGATGTTTCTGGAGGTAGCTGCTTGGAGGGGTTATGGAGCCTTTTAAGTACTTCAGCTTTGTTGGCTAGTTTTGGTCACTAGGGTGGGTTTGGAGGTTATTAGCATGGCTTCTGACTCTAGATCCACTTTGCTTATCAGTCAGTTTGATGGGAAGAGCTGCTTGTGTGGCTCCTGATGCATTGACTGAGGTGCTCTGCCATGGTTTTCTCACTATGGGGGGCTGAACCCTCTGGAACCATGAGCAAAAAAATAATAATTTCTTTTTTCAAAACAGTATGCAACTGAGGACACCTGGGAGGAGAGGCAGCCTTTCCCAGCCCAGGGAAGAGCTCACCACTGATTGTCCAATGCCAAACCTTCAGCCAGGAAAACATATGTACAAGTAATGTTATGTGGACTGAAATTATTATATTTCAGAATATATTTGTAAACACAGATACATATATCCATACAATAACAATTAATGAATTAAGAGGCCACAAAAAGGTGAACAGGGAGCATATAGGGGAGGATTAGGAGGGAGAAAGGGAAGAGAGTAATGTTGTAATTATATTACAATCCCCCAAAAGAAAAAAAAAAAGAACAACAAAAAATTTCAGGAGGCGGCAGCCTGATTTTGAATTCTTATTTTGTTCCTTAATTGTGACCTTAGTAAGTTTTCTACACTCTCTGTACTGTGATCACCTGTTCTGTAAATACAATAGTAATAATCATATCTATTTGATCTACATTTCCTATAAAATAGCAAGAATTCTTGTAGAATTGGTGTCCCATAGCACTTAGAACAGTGTTCACAATAGAGGAAGCACCATGAAATGCCAGCAGTGGGCTATTTTATCATTTAAAAGCTCCATCTGCCACTTTTAGAAAATTAGTCCATCTGGAATATATTCTGCTATGGCGGGTCAATTTTATATTTTCTTGTTGATAGCTATTTTTCCTAATAACACATATTAACAAGAATATATATATATATATATATATTTATATATATACATATATATTTATAATATATGAATTTATAAATATATTTATAAATATATACATGTATAAATTATATATATTTATAAATATATATACATATATATGTGTGTGTGTATGTATGTGTGTATATATATATACATATATATATATATATATACATATATATATATAAAATGATTTTTTGAGACAGGATTTCTCTGTTGTAACTCTGGCTGTCCTGGAATTCACTCTGTAGACCAGACTGTCCTCGTACTCACAGAGATCTGCCTGCCTCTGCCTCCCTAGTGCTGGGATTAAAGGCTTATACCATTACCGCCCAGCAACAAGAATATTTTAAAATAACTTCTTTGTGAACTTTACTCAGTTCCAAATTCATATATATATATATATATATATATATATATATATATATATATATGAATATATATATATGTTTGCTTCTATGCTCTGTTTAGTAGCATTTATTAATTTTTATTGTGTGAATACAGTACCATTATCATGGCTGATTGCCAACCGCACGGAAGTCACCAAACATGATTTTTTCTCTGTTCTTTTCTAGCTATTAATGTGTGTCTTTAGCACTATTACTTTGCTCACAATACTAAAACTTTATAAAATACCTGATGCTTGATTGAGTACTTTTGTTTAAATAAAATTTTGTTCATTTTTCAAGAATATAATTTTTTCATATATGTATGTACACATTGGATATTTGTATATATACACACTTGCACTTAGATATTCTTATATGTTGTCACATAAATCTTGCAATCTATATAATTTCCTAACATCTTTTCTATAGGCTATAAAGTAATCTTGGGATTTATTCAATTATTGATTATTTTGGCATTAACCTTTATGATACTGAATCTTCCAGAAGTGAATAAGATATTGTTATAAAACAAACTATGATTATATATTTCAGAACAAAAGTGTTGAGGAAAACCTTAGAAGAACCAGGCCAAAGTCCTTCTTTTGATAAAGGAGTAAACCAAGACTCAGCAAAATATAAAAAAGTGATTTTTCAGGATACAGGTATTTAAAGCTTATAGACAGGTTTAAAGGAGAGAAGAAAGTTTATGTATAGGGTAAACTAAGAGATTAGTACTTTGTCTAAGAGTTTATAGCAATAGTTGGGAAGAATGTGTTTTAGTCTGAGGAGACTATGCCACTGATGGTATGCCTATGTGTGAAGATGACATTTTCTTACAGGGAATAGTTATCAATAAATTACATACTTAGATATATTAAAATGGAGTGAAGAAGACACTAATGAGACTCTTTAAATACAGCTAGAGTGTGGTGTGCCTCTGTGGGTCTAGAGCTGTCGTTCAGGTAAGTAACTGATAGAACCTAAGGTAGGCAATGATGGTGGCATATAGTTACCCTTTTTAAAAGGCTCAGGCTAGGTCTTGTGGTGGTGGTGCACATCTTTAATCCCAGCACTCAAGAGGCAGGTGGAACTCTGTGAGGGTGACATTAGCGTGGCCTATATAACAGATTCCAGGGCAACCAGGGTTGTATTTTGAGGCCCTGTCTCAAAAAAAAGAAGACAGACAGAGAGAGAGAGAGAGAGAGAGAGAGAGAGAGAGAGAGAGAGAGAGAGAGAGAGATTGATTCATGCTTTATGCAGTGGCTACATGTAGGTTGATAGATTTGTGGTCTCAGACTACTTATTCAGTAATTTCTTTTATGTTACAGTAGTATGAATTTTGGGACATTTTAATTCTAGGATTGTTCATAAGATGACCTTAATTTATCCTCTCAATTCTTTTCTTTTGCTTTATAAAAATGTTTCATTTTCTCTAATAATCATATTTCATAATTTTGTCCTTAGCCTGTTACTCAGTAGCATGTATTTTTCTTATTCAATTATTTCCTATTCTATTTGATATAATCACACGTACATACACATGTGTGTATGTATATATGTATGTATGTATATCTATATATCTATATCTATATATCTATATCTATATATATATCCATAATGTACCAATGTCCAGTGCCTGAAGTCAGTATTGTTACTGTGCTATCAGAAATTCATACAGATGGAGACATTCTAGATTATTCCAGCAACTTTCTCTTGGTAGTAGGTGAAGGATGATAAATCTTTGTGAAATTTTATTTCAACTGGCAGGCTCTGTTCTTAGTCATTGTGTATGGAGAGCCATCACTTGAAGTACATGCAATTAGAAGCAACACACCAGTGGACACACAAACTATTGGAACTCAGCAGTACTTACATCTTTTCCCCATGAGCTCATCCGCAGTGCAGTAACAAGCCAGTGCTAGACAAGGGTGAGATAGCCAAGCATTTCCATCTACAGACATTCAGACAGTCTTACTTCCTCTAATAAATACGACTTCTGAACATTCAGAACCACATACCCTCTTTCTTCAGGTGAATATCACAAGCAGAGTCCCCATACATGAGTGGACCCACTGAGAAGTGAAGCTCAAGGCCTTGGGGGGATAAACAACCCTTTCTTAGTGGCTTGATAGAATGAAGAAATTCACTAAAGGAGATGCTTCAGAGATACCTAGTTGATTTTCTAGACAATTGTATTTGGTTACATTGTTCAGAAACAGCTTTGCCCTTTCCTCACTGCTGTGCCAAGATGGTTGTT
Source organism: Cricetomys ansorgei (assembly GCA_026225945.1). Classification (NCBI taxonomy): domain Eukaryota; kingdom Metazoa; phylum Chordata; class Mammalia; order Rodentia; family Nesomyidae; genus Cricetomys; species Cricetomys ansorgei. Next base: position 20,408,866 of record JAMJFZ010000239.1, read on the forward strand.
GGACCTAGCAAACTTCTTTTGGATACATTCTTTGCATTATAATTGCTGTAATGTCATGTCATTGTTTGAACTGTGGTTGTGATAGCTCCACTTGGCTTAGTTACTAGTACTAAGTCATTTTCAAAGCTCCCATTTTTCCATATTATGAACTCCCTGAAATTTATATACCCTGGGCATTTTATGTAAAAAGTGACAGGCCATAACTGGTTTAATCCAGGCACAGTGAAGAGAGCACAGTGAAGGGACTTCTGCTGACCTTGTCCAGGCAATCTGCAGTAAACAGCTGTTAATCACACCTACCCACCATCCATTCTCTATTAGTATTTCCCTTCCCCTTCCTTAGTGTATGGTATTGAGAGTAAGTATCCAGTTACACAGGACTGGCCTTAAGCAGCTCTTCATTGGACTGATAGAAGGATGATAACTAAATATATCCTGAGAAAACAAAATATATAAGATAACTTCATTATATATGGGATTAAAAAGATACTTATATTAATCAGAGTTTTGTATCTGAGAAGATGGTGATGAAAACTGAGACCTTTAAAATCCTCTCTGCATTCTGGAGAAAAATAAACATGTGATTAAATTTAGACTGTTAAACTAAACATACATATTCAACTTTCTTGATCAAATTTAACAGACTACCTAGCTTAATGACTACAAAAATAGATTGAAATAATATGCAAATTAAAAAAGGGTAACAAGAAAAAAATCAGCATAAACAGATCAAAATGGAATAGTTGAAAAAAAATTTAAGTATCGTAGAAATCACAATAATTATAAATAGTTTAACACTTCAGAGTTTATGTATTTACAGAAGAGTATAGGTTTTAGCTTTATAATAATTGCAATAATCAGGCTTATATAATAATTCTGAATTTAATATGTTTAGTAAAATATCTATGAGTATTTATGATCTTTATTTTCTTCATTATTATGTAATCTACATTCATAATTTTCTAAATTCTAACAATTTGTAATTTTATCATTAACATTTTTAAACATGTACACTTAGGATTAATTTTATATACCCTAATTTGCCTGCATATCACATTTTAACACTAGCATACCGTAATTATCCTTCATTTCAAAAATATTTTCTAACTCTTAATGAGAGTTAGACTCAGTAAGACTCTACCTACCAAGAGGTATATAGTCTTCTCTAGAGCATGCACAGCCAGGAGGGAAACAGATAGTGAGCATGATTTGCCATAGTCTACAGCATCAATATCTGATAAAATGGAGGGAAAAGACCAAGATTTACTAAAAGTCTCACAAGGGAATAAGAAGAAATGTTTCCAAGGCCTAGTCAGAGAATCTGTTTGTCTCTGTATATTCTGTGGCTTCCTGGACTCATCTAGGACACTCTCTGCTATGTTAGTTTCTATTTCCATCTCTCTGTGTGTTTTTTTTCTCTCTTCTATTGCCTTCATGAGCATTCACCCAATAATGTAAGTTCATATTTTCAAGGGTTTTCTATTATTCATAGACCCTGTGTGGTTCTAATGACCATTGGAATAATATTTTCATAACTGTCTATTTATTTGAAAGCTCTTTGTAAGTACACAGGAGGGTTTATTCAGGAAACAAATACTTTGGGGGCCAAATTAAAAAAAATTATATATTCCATATATATTATGTATGTATGTGTGTGTACGTATCAAATAGATAAACAATCAGCAGGTAAATGCAAATGATAAATTGAGATTGAGGAATTTGAGAAGAATTTGCCCCTCAGAAGTATTCAAATGAAAATTTGTGAATTATATTGGCAACTTAAAAATCGATTTATGGTAGATTTATGAAAGACTTCACAATTTGTCTTTTATACCCAACAACTTTGCTTGGTTTCTCATAAACCTAATTTATATGTCAGTTCCATTTTATCCATATAAAATAAGCTGGTTGAGATAACTAGCACATTAAGATTCTTACATTTCTCTGTTGTACTTTATATCCCACTGGCTTCTCTTACTTCTATGACTTACTTAGATATGGTTTGAATGTGTCACTGAAAACTAATGTGCCAGAACCTTGGGCCCCACTCTGTGGGTGTTGAAATAATGGATCTTTTCACCTATTAGAACATGATGGAAGGTAACTCTGTTAGTGGGGACATTGCCCTCAGAAGATACTGACATAGTTCTCATAGGATCCTAGTTAGTTACATGCTGGTATAGAGAACAAATGTGGTGAAGAAACAATAAGCCTTGTTGCTGAATCTCTTTGGCTTCCTCTTTCCCATCTGGTCTCACTTCCCTCATGTACTCATACCATGATGCCGTCTGAGGTGCACACCAGAAACCCAATAGATGAGGCACCTTATCTTGGATTTTAAGGAATAACTATTTCATGTTAGAATTTTAACTACATTCATTCATTTATTCGTTTATGTATATATGTATATATGTATGTGCACTTACAAATACACATAGTGTGCCTTTGTGTATCTCACACTTCCATGTGAGTGGAAGTCAGAGAACTTGTAGTAGTTCATTTTTCTCTTTCACCATGTGGGACCCAGGAACTGAACTCAGGTAGTTATGCTTGGAGACTAGTTCCTTTACTTGTTGAGCTATCACATGGGCCTGAACTTTTTAATTTTAATGCATGCATGTATAGGTATTTGTACATGTGCCAATGAGCATGTGTGTGTACCCCCCTCTCTTTGTGTGTGTGTGTGTTTGTGCCCATGTATGTTTTGTGAGTTACATATTGTCGAAGCCACAGAACAACCTCAGGTGCCAGCCTCAGAAACACTATCCATTCCCCCTAAAATAGCATCCCTCAATGGCCTAGAGCCCACAGACTAGGCTAAACTGGCTAGGCAGTAAAGCCTAGGTCAGCTTCTCTCACCACTTTACCAGTACTGTGAGTCCAAACTTGACACCATGTCTGGCACTTTTACCTTGATTCTGAGAATCTGATTCAGGTCTTCCTGAAAAAGGCAAGTGCTTCCCTGACTAAACTATCTCTCAAGTTCTCTGATCTCCAACTTTGAGTTTTCCAAACTGGGCACTAAGCAAACTTCTTTTTTTCATTTTACATTACCCAGTCTCAGGTACTTTGTGATACTAACTGAAAATGGGCTCACACACCAATGAAAGAAACACAGAAAGAAGTGAGAATATTTTCCTTTAGTTTCTAAGGATCCTTAATTACTCTTCCAGCTACTTTTTCTTAATGTTTCTCCCTGACCTGTTTCCTACAGTTAGTATGAGCTTTGAATACCATTATTTTTGCTTGAAAAATTACTGGAGTGGCATTTAGCATCATACAGAAGTTTTAATTTGTTAACTTTTTTAATGCCACCAATCGTAATGCTCACCTGTTCTCTAAACCTGAATGGCTTCTAAGGCCACTCCATGCCAGGTGTCCTGTGTCACAGTGGCTAGCTGAAGGGAATCAGCAGTTCTTCACTCTTGCACAGCAGGACGGTGGGAGCATCACACAGATGTTGGTGAAGATTGCTTTGGTGATATTTGTTTTTGTTTTTAGTGTATTGATTAACTTGGTGTTAAAATGGAATATTACCTTCCATAGCATTTATATAGACATGGCCTAGACTAGGTGGTATAATTTTTGTTGAAAGAATAAAAATTAAAAACAGATTCCCCAATCCAAATGAAGTTTTTAGTGTCTGAGAACATAAAACTTCCATGCTCTGAAAAGCAGTGGTTCTCTTATGTAGAAACATGGTAGGACGTTACAATACAGGTACCAATTACATAGAATATTCCTGAATGAATCATATAGTCATGTCAGGGAAAAAAGGAAAGCCATTGCTTTTTAACATTTAGTTTCAGTTTTGCAAACTAAAACCATCCAAAGTTTTTGCCAGGGAGGATTTCAATAGATGGGAGATTTGAAGGGAGAATGTGCGAGGGGTGGCAACTGTGTCATCAAGTGACAATCAGACAAGTGTCATCTAATATTCACTGATATTTAGCAACATTAGAATTTTGTCCTGAAGCTTAATGAAGAGCTTTGTTCCTCAAATGCTAAACAGACACTTTCAGATAAGAATCAGAAACAAAACTCCAAATATAGTAGGTATTCAATATTAGGCATTTAATAATTTTTTTTAGCCCAAATGATTATGGTTTTATTCAATCAGAAGTTCAAAGCCTGGCTTTCTGTACTACATCTCAATTTTTAATTTGAAAATATATATGATAATTTTGTGTTTTGAAAACTAGAAAACTATAGAGAATTATATGTGATAATGACTTGAAACTACATGTTGTTACATATATTAACATTACTATATTAACATATGTCCAAATGCCTCATGGCCAAATGTGTCTTCAAACTAAAATGCCTTTGAACTTTAGAAAGGTAATATCATACATATGTTGTCTACTGTGTAGTGCCAAAGCAAGGAAGGCTGGCATTTGAGAATTAAGCTAAAAGTCTCTCTGTGGGGAAATTTGTGAAAATTCATATTGGAAATAGAAATAAGTTTTATCAGAAATTTCACGTTAGTGTGAATTGCCTCAGTGAATTTAAGTTGCACATGTGTTGGCTCAAGTTCTTTCTCCATTTCGCTGAAATTTTGATATGACAACAGCAAATGTGATTGGTAGATTCAATATTGAAGCAAAGAGGTAGACCCAAGAGAGCTTCCGATGACCACTGGGTCATTCATAAAATATTATCTCTAAATATTGAATGAAGGCAGAGTTGGATATTTTGAGCTTCTACCTATGATTATCATGGCTTTCTGAGAAATCACCTGAAAATTCCTGTAAGGGGTCTGTTTCTTTTCTCACAGCCTTTAAACATATCTGAAACTGAAGATTTTCAAGAATTTAAGATATTTTAGAAGTGGGGGCATATTTAAAAAAATAATGTCTGATGGGGTTAGCTTCAGTTGAATATCTTGTTTCTATGATTGTTTACTATAATGGCTGGCGTTCCCAGGTGCTTGGATCAGGAATGAAAGAAGGTTTATTTATTATTGAACAATGCCAGGCCCCTCCAGAGCCATGGAGCTATGGCTGGAAATGTAGTCTCCAATCACTTTCATAATTACTTTGGCATGTCTTTGTAAATATGAGGAGCACTGAAACCTTTTTACTAGAAGCACCATACACAAATATTTCATTTTCTGTTTAAATTTACTCAATAATTCAATTCAGGCACAACAGAGAGTGGCAATATTTCAAAACTAAGAGAGGAGTATGCAAATTAGTAGAATAAGCAAAGTTAAGGAATGAACTGAAAAATGTATAAATGTTAGTCAATGAATTACATATTAAGAATCACAGTGCAAAGCAAGAAAAAACCCCTGCAAAATTTCTTGGGTAATAGCATTGAATATCCAGAATATATACACTTAAATAAGTAATATAATTATTTTTTCTAGAGCTAACAGATGTGGTGAAAGTGAAGATAAATCCAAAATATCAGTTCATAGAATAGATGTGGAGGAAATGAAACCGTACCAGAACTGAAAAACATGAACCCTTTGGACATTCATAGTTTTGATCTTGAATGTTGGTGAAAGAATGCCTGAGTGCAGAAGAGAAATATCTGGAAAGAACTGGTATCACCATGATATTGGTAGCCCTATGTGAATGTAATTCCAATAATGGTAATCAGAATGAGATGAGACAGTGACAAGGAATACAGAGTTTCCATTTCTGGTGATTTCAATAAGGATGGTTCACATAAATTCTTGTGTTTGACTACTTGGTACCATGTTGTTGGAACTGTTAGGAAAGGATAAGGATTGGAAAGACCTTGTTGGAGGAGGTGTGTCACTAGGGGTGAGCTTTGAGATTTCAAAAGAATCATGCAATTTAGGGTGTGCTCCTTCTTTCTTCTCTGCTTGTATAGCAAGATGTAAGCTCTTAGTTATTCCTACAGCATGCCTATACTTCCCCATCATGGATTCTAGTCCTTTTAACCCATAAGTCCAATTAGTGCTTTATTTTATATTTTATAAAATATAAGCAATAATATAAGTAATAATAATAAATATAAATATAGTTGAGGTGTTTTGTCACAGCAGTAGAAAAGTAACTTAAAAAATATTTATTACACAAGCTCAGTTTTTTTTAAAACTCAAAACATCTGTGACTGAGAGAATTTCTACTCACGCCTATGTGATGGGAACATCACATTTTCTTCTGACCTTTCTTCTTTTGTATACTAAAGAAGATTAGTCTGAAGTGCCACTAGGTACTATTTAATTAAAACACTAGTCTAAACACATAGTGTGGAAAACTATAGAATTCTGTAAGACTAGAAGTCAGAGGGAAGAGGCTAGGCTTCTCTTGTGGTTGGAGTTTGTACTCAGAGGAAACAGGAACAGGAAACATTTAATTTCTGGAATGGACTAAATCCAATATCAGAATCAGGAGGGACAATGACTATGTGGATCTTTGATTTTTGGAGGACTATTTTCCTCACATGGAATACTCTCATTTTTACCCTACCTTACCCAAATCTGATTAATTGTGAGGTTTCTCCCCTATCCTCATTTCTCCATTAATCCTTCCACGATCCTGTGCTATACATATTCTTTTCTTCTTGATGTTTTATTGCTATTTGATATTCCTTGATTTTTTTGAGTACCTTCTCTCCAATTAAATTGGAGAATTTTTGTCCAGAGGACTATTGATATCAGGATCATAATAACATATGGAACATTGTAGCCTCTTCATTTTTGGCATCAAGATTCTAGAAAAAATAAGTACACCTTTGAGCCTTCACTTACCTATTTATTAAGATATAGCTTCTCAGAGAAACCTTCACTCTATGTTGGGACAATTTTATCTCCCCTGATTCCTAATCAGAACGTGGGCTTGTACCATTCCAAATATTTGAAATATGTGACTTGAAGGCGAGTCCTATGATCTAACCAGTTAGTTAGCCTGAAGGCTGTCTTTGAGAAGTGGGTCTGGGTCATCTTTTAACTGTTGGAACTTAGTGAAAGTAAGAGTGTTGCTCTTTCTAGTTAATAATTACTCTTCTCATCACTAGGCATTATATCATATGAACCATAATTTCAGCCAGAACATTCATTTGTACATTTACCCATCTAGAAAAACATAGGTTTTTCTCATGAAGGGTCTTCATCTGGCACTTAGGGAATGCTTAGTTGAGCTTCACGTGATCTCAACTCTAAGAAGCTTCCTAGCACTCAAATAAATTTTATCTAGGAGAGACATGCATATTCCAGTAAATAGCTTTCTGATAAATATGAAATTCTTTAAAAATATGAGGCAGACTAGGTGACTTGTGCAGTTCTTTTAGCTTCTTGACTGGCATGCATAGAGAAGAAAGCCTTCAGAGAAGCTGTGCCCTTTCTCCATCCACTCTAACAGATTTAATTTGAGTGGTAAGGAGAGAAACTTTCAGGAAACTTAATTGGTCTCTAGTTGCAATGATCAGTTACATAGCACCATAAAATATGTAGCACTTTTCAAATTCAAAGTGTTTCACCAATCAAATCTAATTGCCACATACATATGATACAGCTTTTCTCTCTCTGGACTAGTTTTCTTTCTTCCCTTAGGTTTATTTATTTATTTACTTGGTGCATTAAAACCTTGGCCTTGTAAAGTAATGATTGATTTTTTTTCATTACGAGTCTGTTTCTTTAAGGTTCTCCCGTAGGTTAAAAATCCCTTTAAAGCTGTTTGGCTTTAGGGGGAGGAAGGATACTCTCTGCTTTTGTGGCCTTCAGTATATTGTGAGGGTAATAGCAAAGCTTTTTTCTTATCATCCCCATCAAAAGAAAACAAAAATTTCAAGTTTATGAGACAGTTTTGTAAAGGCAGGCTATAACAGCAAAAAGCCTACAGGCACTCTCCAATTGATAAAACATGTGTAAAGCTCACAAGAAACATAGCACAGCAACTGAAGTAAAAAGTAAAAAGTCAGAACAATAGAGCAATAGGTAAGCTAGACTTATTCATCTGGCCCACTCCTTTATGCTAAATGTACAGTTCTTTCATCCTGAGTTTTGTTCCATTATTACCTCTTAACCTTATTCTTTAAAAGTCTGCTTCATATATCTAGCCTTCTGGAATACTGTGGCCACAAGTAGGCATCATTCCTTCATCTGTCATCATGCTTTCAGCATAGTTTAAGTAATAGATTATTACTTAATTTACTTCATTAACTTAAATTACTTAATTAATATATTATTGGACAAACAAAACTCAGAGTTTTTAAATTTTAACATTGAATTTTCTATTTTTTTAATGTTTTCTGAAAATATCAGGGTATTCAGTGATTCTCATTTGTGTGTCAGGTCTTTAAAAATTTTTTTCATACTGTATATTTTGATAGCTCAGTTTTAAAAGTATTTATTTAGAAAGTAGCCCACAATACAAACTAGACTGTTTTATGTGATATTTTAAACACACATTTTATGTCTGGAAGATTTATATGATGGTTTTACTTCTTGTATGACTGTAAATAAAAATGGAAAATCAATTTTTTTATTCAATAGGCTTTAAAAGTGATATTGTCTAGTGTGAAGAATACAGAAAATAATTTAATGTTTGTTCTGCTCCCATTTTAGAATCCATTTACTATAATGTAATTAATAACTTAATGCCCTTTATGTATTGTAAAATTTCTCCCATTGAATTAAAAATACACCAAGCTAATTATTTTATTTTATAACCTGTTCAATGTATCTAATTTACTAAAGAAAAAGGAACATTCATTTAATTAATGTTATTAGCCCATTGCTGGATTCGAATGGATGCCAATCATTTAATGCCTTAGTTTATTTAGTATTGTGGTTACTATCATTTAGAGTCAGGAAAAATAAACAACTGCAAAAATGCTAAGTCTCAAGAATTCACTAGGGATCCATAGCTTAAAAATGCTAACTAAATCTTCTCTATCTGGGACATCCCTAAATGTTGCCAAACTGAGTAGCTTGTCAAGTATAATAAATAATGTCTGATTTATTTTTATTCAAAAATCACAGTTCATTTTTCCAAGATGAAAACCGATCTTTATGTTAATTCATTGCTAAATGTATGACAGGATGACTCTAAAGTAGCAGAGAAGCACCATGTCCAATATGCAGCCAGCAAGGAAAGGTGTTTGATGTAGGCAAAACAGGTAAAGAAATAAGTTAATTGTGTATAAACTTTTAGTGCATAAAATACTTAAAGTAGACTCTTTTTAATGCATTAAAAATTTCAGGAGTATGTCCTAAAGTATGGCAAATATTTCAGTAAAAATAAGACAACACTGGCATACATCAGATTTAATGTTTTGTGTAATCTTCTGGCATTACCTATTTTATTTATAAAAAATAAGTTCAAAATCTTGATATTTTTGGAAAAATGGATAAGGCTGGAAGCCATTGTGTAAAGCGTGTATGTGTGTGTGTGCCTGCGCTTGCTTAAATGTGTCCATTTATCTAGAATGGAGGTCATTAGGAAGAAAGAAGAAAACACAGAAGACATGAGAAATAGGGAAGATAATGGAGATTATGTGATAGGAAACCTGAAGAATGACTACTAGCTGGTCAGGGAAGTGAAGAGCACCAGATGGAGGAGGAGGAGTCTGGAGAAGGATGGTGGGAAGACAAAGACTGAAAGCCAATTATATTGACACATACATATGAAGCTTCCATGATGAAATTTACTACTTTGTATGCTAAGAAAACGAGTCCATTTGGGGATAATTCTGAGAAAGCAGTTTTATGTGGGAAGTATTCTTTTTATAACTTTACTTTTTTTCAGCCATTTTATTACAAATACTTTCTCTGGAAATATTTAAAAAATCTAAATTTAAATGGGATGTGGAATCTTGTTAGAGAGTAGTCACTGGTTTTATCTGGTGTTCATCTTCACACATTAATTCTTTATCCTTTCATGAAATAATGCATAGATTTTTAACAATTAAAAGTAAAATATTTAGCAATATCTAACAGTCATTTATTTTGTGAAAGAAAATACCAATCTCTTGTGTATCAAACCTCAAAATGCCTTTTGAATAGTGATGGTATAAACACAGCAGCAGTTTCTTTCTTCATAAAGCTGTGTGTTGGGGAGAAAAATATGTCCGTGTAGATGGAAATGATAGAACAAATCATTCTTGAAGCCATGAAACAAAATGACTCAATAAATCTGTTATGTAAAGTCCAAAAATTCTTTTAAGTGAGACAAAGCAGAAAGCATTTTAGTATTTTTAATTCCTTTGCAAAGATTATATGTACTCCTTTTCAAACTCAAAACTGCCATTTTTCATCTTGGAGAGCAAATACCAGAAACAATAAAAAGAACAATTGCAATGCAAATGAAGTCCACAGAGTTCCATTTTCATAATTCTACTTTAAGGAGAATATTTACAATATATGTTAACTGTTTTTTGCTCAAACCAAACAGTCATGTGGCTTCTGTTAAATTAGCTGTGATATATTTAAATTAGTCAGGAAGTAGGGAAAACTGATAAATAACAGCCACAGAGTAGAGAGGGACTGCTATATTTAGAAATGATAACACTTATGAAGTTTGAATTTGTGGATTTGCCATCGAGGTGGCTAATGACACTTACCACTGAAGGACTGGGTTTGTGAACTTTGTCTGTTTCATTTGGGTTGTGAATAATTGAGAGACTACCTAAAAATGGCCATGACTCAGTAACATATTTTAGGATCTGAAATTCCTTGGCATTTATTTATATCTATCTGTCTATCTGTCTGCCTGTCTGCCTGCCTGCCTGATGCCTCTCTGTCTATTTATTTACTGTATTTATTTATTAATTTCAGTCAGGTTCTTCCTGTGTAGCCTTGACTATCTTGGAACTCATTATGTAGGCCAGGCTGGCCTGGAACTCACAGCTATGGGCCTGCCTCTGTCTCTATGGGACTAAAAGGTGTGTGCCACTATGCCTGGTTCTTTGATATTTGAAAGAAAATAAAGGCTGCACTACAGTATCTTCTTTATATGACAGGAACATTTCTAATATTTTGTGACTAGGAGGCTGGATGGAAAAATCTTAGGAAAAGTTTTTGTTTGGAGAATCTGCTTAGCTTCCCTCCCACAACACACATACATTCACATTGTCTTTTTGGTTTTTTGTTTGTTTTGTTTTTTAGTGTTTTTTGAGGCGGGGTTCCTCTGTTATAACCCTGGTGGTCCTGGAACTCACTGTGTAGACCAAGCTGGCCTCAAACTCACTGAGTTCCGCCTGCCTCTGCCTCCTGAGTGCTGGGATCTAAGGAATTTAGAGGAACTTCTTTGCTAGAGTAAAATATTTAAGGGTTCTCCCTAAAGAACTTTTAATAGTCCTTCATTTCAAATTAAATTACTATTATTCTGCCATGTTCATTTTACTTATTAAATTTCTGATGCCAATTCAATTTTCCATTTCACATGTAGTAATTCTATCATGAAGGAAATCTTCTTCAAGTCATCTCTATGCTTTTAATTTAATAACATTAAATTCTGTATCTCACATACCATCTGTCCATTAAGGTGCCAGCAAGGTTACATGCCTCGCCTCTATTTCTTACTTGTACATGTTTTATTGACTAATTTGGTTCTCTTCTTTCTTTAATTTCTCCACTCAGTTAGTAGAAACATTTCTAATCAATTTGTCCTTTGATCAATTATCAATAAACAATGTCTTAGCTGAAATTTCAAAAATGTCATTTCAAGACATGTCATTTCAAGGCAAGTATATATTCCTTGTTTCAAAAAAATCATTAGATTTTGGAAACAGCATCATGGTGAATTATATATAATCTTTAGCATATTTATAATATTATTCATTTTCCCCATTAGGCTCCGAAATTCTCTATGAATGTGAACCATTTTCTTTTGCTTATTTAGAAATTTTCATGACATATTTTTGCAATAATTTTTATCTCATTTAAACAAGTATACTTTTGTAATGATGGTTTTCTCTTTTAAAATGAGTCAAAACAACAAACAAACAAAACAAACAATAAACAATAGCAACAACAAAACAAGCAGTCCATTCACAAATAGACTTGGAACCTAGAGAGTTCTCAAAAGAAGAAATAAAAATGACTAAGAAATATCTCAAAAATAGTTTTACATTTCATTTAGGAATTAGGGAAATTAAAATGGAAACAACCTTAAGATTTCATCTTACCCAAGTCAGAATGGCGAAGATCAAGAAAGCAACAGACAAAAAAATACTGGATAACATGTCGGGATTTTTGTTGGAGAGATGGAAAACCAATCCACTTGCTCTGGAAATCAATGTGGAGAATGTCAAAAACCTAAAAATAGATCTTCCTTATAACCCAGCTGTACCACTCCTTGGCATATATCCAAAGGACTCCACATATTTCTCTACAGACGCTTGCTCAACCATATTCACTGCCATTGAACACAATAGCAAGGAAATGGGATGTCCTTCAACTGACTAATGAATATGAGAGTGTGATGCATAAACACTGTGGAATACTATCCAGCTGGAAAGTAAAATGAAGTCACTAAATTTGCAGGCAACTGGACAGAACTAGAAAAGATCATATTTATTGAGGTTACCCATGCCCAGAAAAGATAATACCTGTTTTCTCTCATCTTTTGGTTCCTAGCTCCCAATCTTATGAATATATATATATATATATATATATATATATATATATATATATATATATAACTTGAAGTAATTGCAGAAACTAGCAAAGTAAAAAAGGTCATGGTGCAGGGGAGGTGAGAAATAGAGACAAGCAGAGTACAGGTGATTTGAATTGGGGAGTGGAAAAACATAGGGTTTTAAGTAGTGAGGATGGAAGGAGACTAATACAGTAAAAGAAAGGATATAGGTAAAATAACAGCAAGGATGTCTGAAAAAGTAATAAGGAATCCTATTATACCTATCTACCCCAAATTACAAATAATGCAATATACATACATTTAAATAGCAGATAATGTATATAAATATAAAATCTATATACTATATATAAACTATATACAAATGGTTTAAACATGGGATTGTCAATGCTTCCCTGAAGAGCCATAGAAATAAAATCCCTAACACCAGGCATGAGAGGCCCTCTTCTGAGTTGTTGGTCAAGGTTTTCTTAGAGACAACCAAAATGTAGACTATTGCTGTTACCTTTGTCTCCCAGAGGCTAAAGGTAAGTCCTTATTGTTAAAGACACCATGTACTTTGCACACATGACTGGAGGTAGTTTTACCAAAAGCTTCTTCCTGAGGAAGATACCATAAGGTAGAAAGCAACCTTCAAAAGAAGGAAGCAACCAATAGTTATATCTGGTTATGATACTTATGAACTAAAAGAATGATCTGTATAGTATTATATCCCTAGGTATGCAATAATGGCATGCATACTTTGATCGTAACAAACAACTCTCTAATTTAATTTAAGGTCTATTAAATGAGAGGGAAATCAGGCCTGGTAGGGGTAACCTAGTCAAATACCTGGGGCTAGTGAAGTTATGAATCTTGGAGGAGAATCTACAACCATCACTTTATTAAACCTACAGAATTCCTAATAATATTATAAATGTTAACCTTTATACTCATGCATGAATATAGGTCTCACTCCTCATTAAAGTAATGTCTCCTTGCAAAAGACAGAGACCATTACACAAAACCACAGCTGATCAAAATGCATAGGACAAGAGATTTTATGGTACCCAGGTCCAAATGATACATCTACAAGATAACTCCTGCACCTAAGGCCTGAGCCTCTGAAGATCAGGGTGAAAGAGGGGGATGGAAATAAACAGAGCAACAGGAAGTTTGCTGTGAGATTTTGTATCCTTTAAATTTCAGAGAAGATCCATCCATAAAATCCCTTCAATGTAGCTGCCTAAACACGACTCGAGTAAGGATGATATCTATGATCATGGAAACATGGAAGGGGAACATCCCATGAAGTCACAATGCTAGACAGATGACTGCAGGCAACTAAGGAGTTATTAAAAAGGAGAAATAGACTTCTTTATGGAAGAGCCCCAGATTGATTATCCGTTACCTAGTGGTCAGTCCTGACAGGTTGAAGTGCATAAAGGGAAGGGGGAAATGATGCAATTATATTTTAATTTCAAAAATAAAAAAAATATGTTTAAAATTTACTTTTCAATGTCTTTGACTTTAATTTATCTTACATATATATAATATCTTTGTTTTTTAGAATAGAAAACATGATTATGTTATATGTACTTTATAGATTTTATTCTAATGAGTGTTTCTCTGCCATTTTGAGATAAGGAGATAAGAATGAAACCATTTGACATTCATTCATTTATTTAGCACATGGATATTCAGACCTATTTGGAGCAAGATAGACTCTAGGGTTTCACTGACACTGTATATTCCAGTAACAGACAGCAAAACCCTGAGTTAATATTTGGACAAGTTTAAGCACATAATACTTTAATAGTATGTCTTGTTTTATAAGATGCAGAAGGAAATCTTTTTTTTTTTTTTTTTTTGGTTTTTTGAGATGGGGTTTCTCTGCTGTAACTCTGGTTGTCCTGGAACTCATTCTGTAGATGAGGCTGGCCTCAAACTCACAGAGATCTGCCTGCCTCTAACTCCTGAGTGCTGGGATTAAAGGCATGCACAACCATCGACTGGCACATTTCTTAATAAATATATTCTGAACATAAAATGAACCTCAATAACATAGAAGTTATTCTATATCAACATGGCTAAGCACCAATAACTACCAAGCATTCCATCTAAACATTGTTCCGGATATGAATGAGTGTAAGTTACATGTGCTTATGACTTGAAAAGAAGCTGTGAAAGAGCAACATAGTGATTCATGTCTTTAATTGGTGCAGAGTGGCAAGAGTAGGTCAGTATTGGCTTAGTTTGGGGGAAAAGCTATATACGATCAAAAAACTCATTTTCCACATGGCTGGATTTTTCCTTTTAAGTTCTTTGAATTTTGACTAGGAATAAGAGCTATTTCTCTTGTAGGTCAATCCTAGAATTAAAGTTCTTAGCAGAACATTTGTGTGTTCCTGTCTACCTTTGTGGTTCCCATTGCATATTTCTCTCCTATAAGTTCCTGTTTTCCTCCATAACTACTAGTGATGATGACCCATTTACCTCCAGATTCAATCTCAGAGATACAGAAAATCACCATAGGCATTCTCTTACTTTAATTCTTGCTAAGAACTGAGTCGTGAGTCACCTACTGTACATCATAGGAAGTGGTCCAACTTTTTTAATTAAGCCATTCATGATATAAGCTTATCAGGAAAAATCAAATGTTTGAATAGTACAGGAAATTTGAAATGATGGTGGATTAAGTTAAGACTACAGAAGTAAACGTAATATAGGTTTTCCAATACTTCATATTTCATACAGGTTTACATAAGTTTCATAAACTGAATCTCTCTCGTTTCCATCTGGGGCAGAAAAAGATTGTGGACATTATTGCTAGTTTCCTCTTCAATGCAATTTATGGTGATTTATTTTTAACAAACATTTAACTGTAGCTAGACAGGTGACTTCTAGAAAAAAAAACCAGTAAAAACAGAAGACTGTTATAGTCCTTACATAGTCTCTTGTTTTTCCATCTTAATTTTTTTATATTATAATATAATTACATCATTTCTTTTTTCCTTTTACTCCCACCAACCTCAAACATACCCATCATTGCTCTCTTTCAAATCCGTGGTGTCTTTTTCCATTAATTGCTGTTACAGGCATATATATGAGTGTATAAATACATATATATATATTTTTTTTAATATAACCTGTTCAGTCTGTATAATATTACTGGTCTATGTTTTCAGGGCTGATCATTTGGTATTGGATATCCAATTGGTATGCTTTTCTCCCACTCAAGATTCCTTAGTTGCCTATAGTACTTTGTGTGACATTAAAGCTGATGGAATTTTCCTATCCATTTTGACATTTCTCTCTATCAATATCCATACTGCTGCAAAGTGGATTTTCAAAAACAAATCTGGACATGTGGTTAGGATGTATGTGTTCTTGAATGATATAATCTTGGAATTATAACCAGTTTCAACGCTTACTATCTAAAACCTAGGGAAATTGTTTAACCTTTCTAAACTCAATTCCCTTGTTAGTAACTGAAGTTATAATTACTCAGAACTTTTTCTTAGGACTAGTAAATAATCTATTTGCTAGAATGTCTTAAATATAAATAGGGTCAGTGTTTGGTGACTGCCATTATCATGATCGTTGTTACTATTGTTGTTGATACTTAATATAGTTCTCCCTACTTGAATTATTCTACACTTCTCTATCAAATTTAAGATAAAGTCAAAGATTTGGGTAAAGTCTTAGAAATTCGGGTTTTGAAGTGGTTTCTTATGCATCCTTTTCTGAAATGTTCCCTGAGCCTGAGGTGCAAAAGTGTTTTGTAGATGTATCCTTTGGGACTGGGCTCCACAACTCTGCATTTTGATTGCTTGATTGTGATTTTCTTTAATGATCTCTTTATTTCTTTTCATTTTTGTGTGTGTGTGTGTGTGTGTGTGTGTGTGTGTGTGTGTGTGTGTATGAATGTGTGCATGTGCTTGTATGTATGAAAGGCTGAAGATAATGTTGAGTATTCATCATCCCCCACTCTTCTACCTTATTCACTGAGTCATAATCTCTCATCAAACCCAGAGCTTTAATAACTGAGCAATCTTCCAAGCCCTCTCTCCTTTAAAAATATTTCACATCCCACGCATACTGACAAATAATGAAAATGTCATGTTAATATTCAGTAATTCACTAAATAACATACTATCTTTCAGGTCATGACTTAAAAAAAAAAACCTCTTCATATTCTTGTTTTGTTTCCAAAAGTATATCCTGGCTTGATTTATTAGTAGTTCATAGAGTAGAACACCTATAGGATCTGTATTTTAAGTATTAGGGATAAGAGCCAAACTTAGCAGTGAGTGTCAGTGTAAGTAACTAGAATATAGTTAAAAATTCTATTGGTTTAGAAAAATGGCAGCAGTAGGTTATCTAGGGTATGTGACCTCTCCAGCCATGGATAATGTCTAGGTTTGTAATAACAAGCATGTATTTCCTTTTTATTGAGTGTGCATTAAGTCCAATTAAATAGATGCAATTAAACAGCTATTGATTACTCCTATCATTGCATCATTGAGAAAATTTTTCCAGGCTGGTTATGGTTATGACCTTTACATCCAGGTAAGAATTTTAATTACTTTTCTCTTTTGACAGCTTGCATAACACTTTGCTACACTGTGAGATCTGGACTTCAGGGAGGGGAGGTCTCTAGATCAGTTCCACTGGATTTCTCCAAGACCTGTTTCTGAACTGAATGTTTTCTTTAGCAAAAAGGTTTTACCTTCAAATTTCAGGAGACAACCAACATTTATCTTTATTTTTTTAAAGTATTTTGACTGTCATCCTGCTCCAACTAACAACTGTAGGAGAGGGGTTTTGTTAGATAGTCTTCGGCTCTTGCAGGAGCAATCACCACATGTGATATATTTCTATGTAATCTATGTATGTATGTGTACACACACAGACACATACACATACACACACACAATGTGTGTCTTGAGCTTATAAAATAATGTCTCTTTTGGCTTTTTCAAATGTTCTTAGTGTTATTATCTCTTTTCATATAACTCTTCCACCTCCATTTTCTTCTTTCTCCCTGTATAACTCTGTTCTACTATTCCCCTCCCCCTAGCTACACCTTTCTACTTTCTTGGCTTCTGTGGTTATTTCCGGTTATATACCCAAGTCTAAAGAGTCAGAGCTTGTATCCACTAGCAAGGGAGAATATGCGGTGTTTCTCTTTCTTGGTCTACTTTATCTTACCCAGCACAATATTTTACAATTCCATGCAGGTAAAGACCTACAAATTTTATAATTTCATATTTTTTTGTAGCTGAATAGAATTCAGCCCTGGAATTTTTGCATCTAATTTTTGTATCAAAAAATACACACCAGTATGAAGTTATTAGCATCTATTAAAGTACACTAATTATGTGATCTCGTAATACATTCATTGGACATATAACTGAAGGAAATGAAATCACTATGTCAAACGAAGACATATCTAAACTCTGATTTTTTTTGAAGCCTGCTTAATAATAACTAAGATATGGTATTAACCTTAGTGTCTTTCAAAGGTGAAAAGTTTTTAAAAAGTAGGCTTTAGTCACAATGGAATACTTTTCATCTTTAAAATATAAGTAAATCTTTCTTTTTAAAAAAAATTTCAAGTAGCATGACTCTGAAAGACACTGAGCTAAATAAAATAATCCTGGCATAGAAAGACAAATACTCCATTGTCTCACTTTTAAGATTTATTCATTTTATTTCATATGCATGGGGTATTTTGGATGCAAGTATTTCCATGCACAACATATGTGCAGTGCCCTCAGATTAGAAGAGAGTAACAGATTCCCTGGACCTGGAGTTACAGAAGAATGCCAGTCAACATGTGGTGCTGGAAATTGAACCTAAATCCTATTTAAAAGCAACAATGTTCTTACCTACCCTCTGAGCCATTCCTCCAGCCCCACAGTCTTGCTTTTACATAGAATTTCAAAACAGTGACTTTTTTGAAATAGAGACTAAAGCAGTGTTTCTGAAAGCCTGGAAATAAATAGAATTGGATATAGATTAGTTATACCATAGCAGATAAGTAGGAAGAATATGTTCAAGAAATCTGTTCTGTATTTTGTTTGTATTGTATACAGGTTTGTATCATGGTTGGTAAAAATGAAACACATACTTGAACACTGCTGGCAGAGTAGACTTTAATTGTTATCCCCACATGAAACTATACATATTTCAGGTAACGGATTTTACGCTATGATAATTCTCTTGATTTAGTCATTCCACAGTTCACATGGAAATCAATCAATGTTTTGTCTAATGTAAGTATTTTTACCTGTCTGTTAAAAGTGAAAAACAAATCTTTTGGTTTTATTTTGTTCATTATTGCTTTGAGTCTTGGATCCCTAATATCCTGGTTTAATCTTCTACAAATAATCATATTTTTTTATGTAGAAAAATAGTGATTGTATAGAATCTTGGGAGGAACAAGGAAGTTAGAATTGGATAGATTAGCACATGAGTATTAAGCATTTGGGATATTTGCATTTATTTTTTCCAGTGAGGTAGGATACTCATGACAAATTTTGTCAGAAAATCAACACAGTGGTAGTGCATAATACAGAATTTATTTTAGACATACCTGGGTTTAAATCTTTTTCTGGTATACATTAGAGAATGATTAGAATAAAGTTAATATAATAATGACTGTGATGTGAATCACTTGGGTTTTATACTAAGCTTTGAATGAATTATCACAGTGCAGGACCATAGTAAATTCTCAAAAGATGTAAATACCATTAATATATTCTCAACATACATTTCTTAACAAATAGTTACAGTGATCAATGATAATGTTATTAATCCATCCTTCTCCAGAGAAGTAAAGGAGAAGAGTGCTAAACTCTTTACCTATTTATTTTGTAGAAACTTTCTGTTTTGCCTTTCCTAGATAACTCCTCTTGTATCAGCCAAGATTCAGATACACTGGTACTTTAGGAACCTGAAGGATAAGAGTATTCATTGAGCTTTAATTAACTTCAGATTGTCCAGTGCCTTAAGAAATAAGATGGGGGTTGCCACAATGCGTATTTCAACATACATTTGACTATCACATGTGGTAAAAAGGGCTGACATTATGACTACAAATACCATGGATGTTTCAGCTTCTCCACATCTCTAAATACTGTAAGACAGACATGTACATGGAGTCCAGGTACTTCACAATTACACCATCATAAAAGAGTCTCCACTTCCTTGACATTTTCTAAGTTTAGTAAACATTAATATCATGGAAAGACCTCAGACTGTATTGAGAAGATAAATCAAAAATGAGTTTGATGAAGCAGCTTTGATGTTCTAATTCCTGTGACATTTAGGGACAGAGTCAATGTAATATTGTAAATCTGTAGGCCGTGTGAAACTGGCAGTAACTAGCATGTGAAACATCACTATTATATCCATAAAATGCCTAAGTTAAGTGTACAGACAATGCAAGTTACAGGATACAAGCAATTTGGAAAGCAGTTAGGTAATATCATATAGTCCTATATAGCAAGAAATCTGAGCATTTCACTTATGTATTTACTCCAGAGATATTTATTTCTACACAAAGACTACCAAATCTGGTGATCACAGAAGCTCCAATTTTATAGTCCCAACCAGGAAAATCATCCCAGATGTCTCTCAACAGCAGAAAGTATAAACACGGTAGAATATCAAGTAACTATAATAGTCAACATTTGAAAGGAATATATTATTACTATAAGCAATCATATAGCAAGTTCTCAAAATTCATCCTGCATATCCAACTGCTAGTATATTGTTGTAATCTGGAATGTAAACACATCTTGAGAGAGAAACCTTGGCCTTTACTATTGATAAACATCTCAAGGGTGGAAGGCATTTCCAACTTTTATATTCCTCATTGTCTTTTATAAACAGAACATTCTTAGTTTGGCTGTAAGTTCTTTGATTCATAGGATTCAGGTGCTATGGAAATGTGAGGTCTTCACTGATACTCCTGGTTAATTATTTTTCAACATAAAATTGACTTAAGAATGAGTAAATTATTGACCTGAGTTATCATATTCTGTTATTTCAGCCCCCAATATCTACAATTTAACTAGATCAAGATGACTTCATGCTGGATGTTTGTGCTTCATATTTAAGCCATTCTCATTGCCTAATTGCATTTCCAAGTGTTTTGAAATGAAGTATTTATCACTTTATATGAAATCTAGATTATTAAATGTTTTTCATGTTTTTGGATCAGTTACTGATTTTGGAAGAAATACTTTATTCAATTTACAGCACGATTGTTTATAGAATTTTAAAATATCACATTATTAATTAATACAGGATAATATCTCCTCCCTCTTTCTTATCAGCTTTTATGTATAAAGTTATGCCTTGCATAAAGCAGCATCATTAAACATCTGAAAATATTGTAACATTTTTCTCCTGAACCTATTTATTTAGTCAGTCTTATGCAGTTGGTATTCATCCAACAATGCCTATTTATCTAAGTAGGTTATTCCTAGCTGAGACTCGTTGAGAACATTTACTCATAGGGGAGTATTGGATAGTCAGATCACTTGGTACTCTGTAATTTACTAATCTTTCCCTGATGCAGCATGGGCTGAATAAAATAAACCAGGTCTGGAGAATCAGAATTCAAGTGATGCAAGGTTAAGAATTGACAGGAAAAAAATCACAAACATAACCTATGAATAAAGAAAGGTTGAAAAGTTAGAAATTATTTAGTATGCATATGATGGCTGGTACATATCTGAGTTGGAGCAAATAAGCACAGACTACTGGGAAAGGCAAAATGTAACAGTGTGTGGTTCAGAAGGCAGCTATCCAGTCCTAGGAGGAAAACAGAACACCTTTGAGGGGGCCTAAAGGCTAGACTACAGACCAAAGAAAGAATCATGTGATAATGTTCCCTTTCCTGACCTACAAACCAGGGCAATGTCACAACTAAATCATGAACATATGCCATTGGCAAGTGTTGGGTTCTATTTTTGTAAGACCTTTTGTAGACCTCAGTGTCTAAATAGTTATAACAATTTTCAAGAAGGGCTTTAAGAATAAACACATGATGGGATTTTTTAGCAACTGTTACCAAGAATATGACAACAACAGCTTGTGAAAACCTCATCCTGAAGAAGTAGAGTTAGATCTACCCATTTGGCAGAGTGTCTATAGCCACTCATCTAGACCATATGCCCCTTTTAGAGAATATTATTGTCTGAATGCACTTCTTAGTTTATTGAAAATTTCCAAATATGAATATCTTTTCTTCTAGAAATAAAGATGATTTGTTTTTAATGTATAGGATAGCGGACCCTAAAGTTACCCAAGAGAATCCAAAGGAAAGTAGAGGGTTTTACCTTTGCATTTAGCTGTGTAGAGAAATTACCAACATACCCAGGAAGAAACAACAAAGAAACAAATATAGTAGGTGTATAATACAACAATACTAGTGCCTTTGTATCTGCACAGACAAGTGACACACAGGGTCATAGTTAGAGACTCAGATGGTAAATTAAGTTTCATGATTTGATTTAATGTTAATAAGAGAACTATAATAAAGAAAAAAAGTGAGAATGAATAATATATTTTCCCCATTAGATTGAGACAATTAATTGAAGGAATTATGCTCAATGAATATGAGCAACAAAGACTGCTAACTAGGTAATTTAATTTTAAAAAAATTAATGCCAAAATTATTTTGTTTGAATAATAGATATATTGAAAATTTCTTACCACATAGTTTTATAGCACACTGGACACCAAAAAATAAAAAAAAAAGTAAGTGATGACATTTGCAACCATCTAGATATCTTTTTGTGTCTAAGCCTATGCTGGGTGTACTGAGAGAGTAAAGCTGTAGAAACATTGCTTTGTATGCATATTATGGCAACATTCTTAAATCACTAAATAATGAGTTCACAGTATAATTTAGCACAAGAAATTAACTGGAGAGATCAATGTTGCCTATGGGATTCTTTACCGCTTCTTTCAAAAATACTGTTTCCAAGGTGCCAAGGTGCAGTTAGATCACCTTAGTGTGAAGAGTCTTGCATGTAAATTGAGAAAATCAGTTGTACAAGGGAAAGAAGATACTTTGGCATTCTATTATCTTAAAGTCCCTGAGTTGTAATTAGGAATGACAGGTGATTCTATTTATCATTACAGAATTTACACTCTGCCGATTAGATTTGAGTCATTCTGGCTACTGTATATGGCTGTTTGATTTATTTATCATTGATAATCACATTAACTAACCACTGAGTCTCAATTGCTGAGCATTTCATCAGCTATAAACTCAGATAAGGAATGACAGTGTCCAAAATTAGATATGTTTTCTACCCACCAAACAACTCAGAGATAGATATCAGTCATTTAAAATATTTAAGCAAATTAGAAATAAACGCTCCATGCATTATATCCTGTAGTTATACTGCTTTCTCATTCTGTTTCATGATTTCTGGAAAACACATTTATTGGAAGATGAAAATAAGTATCTTGTCTGTTTCTGTCACAGGCCATCACTCTTCCACATCATAGTCTCACTATTTTGGCTGAAGAGCCTATCTCTCCCTTTGTCCTGACTTATGAGAGATTGTGGAAATACTCTTGCTTCTCTGTCCCTGTCACCCATTTTCTATTTGGTTAATGCGTCTTTTGGCATTTATCCTTAGTTTTGGAAGTTTGAGACAATATGATTTTCTGTTTTTAAAATTCAGTTTAAATAATAGAAGTAACTAGATATAAAATGAACCATGGGATTAGTTCATTTTCAGTGAAAGTGCATTTAATTGAAACTGGAAGTAGATATATTTCAACCATTATACACACACATACACACACACACACACATATGTATATATGTGTGTGTGTTATACATATGTATAGAGTGACATACAATTTCATAATATGTTCACTCACATTTTAGGAATATATAATCTGAACATAAAACTCAATTGGAAAAAGATGGGGCATAGCAAAAAAAAAATGAATAAAAGTAAAAAGGAACAGTATACTATTTTGTTGTTAAAGTTGATCCAAAGGTAGGAGTTTGTTTTTGGTAATTATTTTCCAAGTCATAGTACCTAGATATGAACATCTAATAAAAGTGTGACTAAATCATTCCAGATCAAATATGAAATTCCCAATTAGGAAAAGTTTTTACAGACCATAGTAAATCTTCCTCTTAGTAAGACCATCCTACACAGAATCTAACATAATAGATATATTAAGTCATATTCACAACCACAAAGACAAAAAGGCATTCCAAAATGAAGTTAGTCAGGTCTTAATAAAGCTGGGTGAACTATGCTTGCTTTCCAGGAGAGAATTTCTCTCTGGATACATGTTTTTTCACATTACCATTTGTCTGTTGTTCATAGACAGGATCAATGAGTAATTGAGTGATTTAACAGCGAATCTCAAAAACAAAATGAGAAGTAAGAAGAGACAATCACTGTTACCTTACCATGCATATCATGCATGCAATGAAACATGTTATATTAGATTATTTCTGTATTCCTGGAGATATATGTAGATGTGGATGTTGATGTTGATTAACTAGATGTAGACATTGATTCAGGGCAGAGGACTGTTTATTCTTAGTATAATGAAATCTCCAGTTCTAGCTAGGAGCCCTGGAACCTAGTCTTAATCCTTGAACTGGAAGGCTTCAGTACAACTTAGAATATTTAAACTGCTAGCCCAGACGTAGATGCTTCAGCCTTAGCCTTCTGAGATGTACTGCTGACTAAGCCACTCTGACTAGCTCCTTCTGAACACTTACTCTTCTGGTTCAACTCATTCTCTGTTCTGGGCTTCTTATGCTGGGCTCTGCTGTGCCTCTAGTCTCTCCCTGAGTTCTCACTGTGCTATCCTGCCTCTGTATCTGCCTGCTTCAACTGCCTGCTCTGTCACTCCAACCTCAGCTTCTGTTACTCCCTTGTAACTGACTCTTAAACCTACTCTGTTAAATGTTTTAACTCTCCTTACTGACTTTTCTTTACTGTCTGCTTCAATTGGCTCCTCTGTCTGACTCTTCAACTGACTCTTAACTGACTTTGTTAACTGAATAATTCTAACTCTTATGTAACTCTCTTGTACTGAACAAGAATCAACTTTTTCTCATGTGAGTTGGGCATGCCCTTCCTCTGCTATCACTTTCTCTGATTAGTCATTTTGTCTGCCATTCACTCTGACTCATCTCAGATGCCAGTTCCTGTGTAACACTGTTTCCTTCTGAGTTTGGCTTCCTGTGATTGCTTCCACTGTTTTTTTCCCTAGGGATTAAAGGCATGAACCACCATTGCCTTCTGAATACTGGGACTAATGGTATTTGCTACCATTGTTTCCTGAATCCTGGATTAAAGGTGTATCTTCATTCCATCTGGACCACATAGGTCCCAGAATATAGACCCCTGGAATGTAGACCCTAGCTTTCACACAGGGCTATTCCTCTACAATTTCTATATAAAACTTGGTTGGTTACAGTTTTTTGTTGTTGTTGTTAAACAATTCTGCACACCTAGATTTTACTAGACTGACTTGTAATGTCCCTATGGAGCATGCAATTGCAAACAGTACTGTCTATATGCTAATTTTGCAGATGATTTTTCATTATATTACACACTTAAAAGATGATTTTCCTTATAATTTCCATGTAATTCCTTTTGTAAAAATAATGACTAGAAATTTATAATTAGAATATCAAAGCATCATTTCAAGCTGAATTGTATAGTATTTATAATTATATAGAATTTTCTCTTGTAAATTGATAAACATTTTCATTATGAAATGGTTTTAGAATGCTTTTCCTCTTTAGCTATTATATAATGTTAAGTTTAACTTTCACAACAGTATTTGGATGCTTTCTTGCAAATTCTAAGATAATTAAATGTGAATTAGTAAGGTCTAAGAGTTTCGTTTTTAAATTTCTCTAACAAACCTAGCTATATTTGAGCTTTAACTATTTGGCTGTATTCCTATTGGCTAAATAGCTTGAAACAAGCAGAAATGCCAAAAGCCTGTTAGGTAAAATGTTCGCAATGATAGAAAACCTGGTACTTTGAAATATATCAATAAGACTTGGTAGGAAAAAGCAATCCTTGGTATATTTGTTGTGTAAGTTAAAATAAGGATAGTTATTGACAACCATAGGGATTTGTTAGAGAAAAGAAGTTATATAATGATATACAATATATGAAAGTTGGGGCATTTTCAAATTCAGTGGGATCATCACTAATTATACCTCATAGCTTTTAATTAAAAGTCAACTGGAAAGCAAATACCAACTATTATGATTTTGATAGTGATACAAGGTAAAAGTTTTTTTTTTAAATTGTAGCTGTGTAGCTCAATATATTCAGATTCAAAATAATTCCAAACTTAAATTGAATTGGTCATAGGAAAATATATTAAAAAAGTCCATGTCTGAAAATTAAGTACCTACAAATTAAATGAGATTTAGTTTCCTCAGCTGAATCCATTTTTTTAAAAATTTTTGAGAAGTACATATGTGAATATAATGTGTTTTAGTCAAATTTATTCCCTTTTCCTCCTCTCAATTTCCTCCCTTACACCCCCATCAACAATTTCTTTCTCTACTTCATGTACACTTGTTTTTGTTTGTTATAAGGAATACTAACACCTTTTTAAAAAATCTCAAATAGCTAGTAAGACTCTATACAACCTAGAGAACAAATAAAACATAGTCGTATCAAGCTGGGTTGTTTTCCAAGGAAGATAACATAAACCCAATACTTCTAATGATATTTTATCTTCAGAATTACTGGGTTCCAAACCTTATTAACAACAAATTTCACAAGAAATATCTTGGATTGCATGACAGCAATTAGCCTCACCTGCTATTAGAGGAGAATTCCTCCAGAAGAAGTCAAATTAGGTGTTTTAAGTACTTTTTGCTCTAGCCTGTGCTGGACACTGTGACTTGGAAGACTTGCTTCCTAAACTGAAGAAGGGTTCAGCACAGAACAGCACAACAGCTTATGAGCAACTTATCAGACAGCAAAAATTTGTGAGCAATGGATTGAGCAATTAGAATTTAGGGTCCAAAATTTTGGCATTATAAACATACAGGTGATTTGATTGAACTATATTTTCTTCTGATGTTTTTGGGTTAGTATTTTTGCTTGCTTTCTTTCTGTTTTGTTTTTTAACGATATTTTTGTTAACATGAGAATTTCATGGAGGGCAATCTCAATATATTTAACCAGAACTACTCCCATAACCACCCTCTCCACTCTTTCATTCCTTCCCACCCAGTTTTAAGGTTTCTTCTTTTTCTTCCTTCCTTCCTTCCTTCCTTCCTTCCTTCCTTCCTTCCTTCCTTTCTTTCTTTCTTTCTTTCTTTCTTTCTTTCTTTCTTTCTTTCTTTCTTTCTTTCTTTCTTTTTCTTTCTTTCTTTCCCTATTTAATCCAGTTTGTGTTGCCAAATAGTCTTTGGAGTGGGGACTGTCCTGTTTTGTGGTCAATCTACCAAGAGTCACATCAATAAAGTTACCTCAATCTTCCTTTCCCTGCAGCTATCAGATACCAGTAACTTCTCAGCTAGTGGTGGAAATTTTCTGACAACTTACCCATATCTATGATGGAATTTTGTCTGTCTAGAGCTTATAAAGGTCTTGTGCATGCTGTCACAATCACTACAAGATCATATCTTCTTATACCCATCTAGTTCACTTCCTGCTGCCAGTATACACATGGTATAAGGCCATCCATTGGACATGAACAGCCCATCAGGATCAACATCCAAAGAAAACTGCCTCTACTTCCCCCTCTCAGTCATCAATTGCCAATTGCTCTTCAGCTAGGGGTAGGATGTCATAGCCCCTCAAACATGCTGGGATTTTTGCTGGCTTGATCTTGTACAAATATTCACAGCCTCTGTGAGTCTGTGAACAAATGCCTCCCATTTTCAAAAACACTACTTTGAATCATTCCTTCCCTACCATTTTGATACAACAAAAATTTCGATCCAGGGATACAAGTGCTGAACTGTTTCTAGGCAGGCACTGAAACAAGTAAATATATCTTTGCTTACTCTTCTCACCTTGGACATTCCTCAAACAGACACATTTTTCTTGGGTTTTCTCAGTGGCTTGTTGAGATTTTCTTAGACCTTCTTCCTCACTTTAGATTGTTGGTATTGGTCCTCTCCACTAAGCAAATGTATCAACTATTCTTACTAGATAGATGAAACATTCCTCACACTAGAAAGCATGGTAATGATAATAGACATTTATTTTCTTCTTGTTTTATGTATTTGCATTAAATGTCACAAATATTTTCCATATTTTCTTCTTAAAAAATTTAAGAACTTTCCCCTTCTCCATTTCACTTATATTTAAGTATATTAAGGAGATAATATTTTGTAAAGCCTGCCTAGAAAATTTTCACTTCTGATACTGATTTTTTTTATATTTAAATGATCATATCTAAGATTTTCATTGAGACCATTTTAGGGTTCCTATTATTTTTCAAGTAGATCATCTGTTTACTTACTAATCTCATTAATTCCTTTAAATCATTTCATTTATTTAGGTTAGTTTATTTGTGTCTTTTTTTCCCAGTGGAATTCTAACACCTGTATTGTCTTGCTATCTGTTTTATTGGCAATTTTTAAATCAAATTTCCCTATTCCTTTCTATGATTTCCATTTTAAGCTTAACAAAGGCAATCCAACATTTTGAGCATCTGTTTTCTTGTCCATTATGGATATAGGTATGTGTGCCAAGTTAATTAGCTATTTTAGTTTTGTTTTATATATTCTTTGCATTTAACATAAAAAAATTCCCATTTTTTTTCTTCTAAAAATTTAAGGCCATTTTCCCCCTCTCCATTTCACCTATATTTTATTAAACATATATTATGAGTCATCTGGTTCATTGGTATTGGATGGGGTCTCCTCAAAACCATGGCCAGCAGAATAATGTTCCATGTTAGGCAAGGAGGAAGCCTGGTTCAACATGAGTCTGTAGCGGTGTTGGTTCAAACTTCTAGAGTCTGACACCAGGCAGTTTCTTTTGGCATATTTAAGCACAGCACAATTTTGTAAGAAAGTTTCCTGGTGATAATTAATTCCATGCGAACAACAAAGCTTAAGACAAGATTTCATTGAAACTATTTTAAAAATACATGTGACCTCTTCCATAAATACGGGTTCTATTGACTGAGAAACAATGTTCAAGATAAAGGTTTAGAGAGAATGACTGAGATAAACATAACAGTCTGTGGGAACCAAGTGTGGCCTGGCCATGCAGATAGCAGAGAGGTCAATGTGCTATTAATGGCCTCTATTATATTTTCAAAGTACATGTGACATCTCCCATAAGAATGGGAACCTTCAATTGTCAATAGCTTCACATACTCGAGTCACAGGACTTGGAAGCTTCAGTCCTACTGAATAGTTTCATAGTGATGGAAAATTCTATTTATACTATGTGGAAGAAAGATATTTAATACTTTTGTCCAACTTGAGCACTGAAAGTTATAGGAATGGCTGTCCTGGCAAGATATGCATACTGGGGCAATAGTGGTATGAATGTGTGCAAGTAACCAACTAATTTCTGGTGAGATTAAAAGTTTTCTCTACCAGATGGAACTTAGGCCTAGAACTGTTACCTGGAGCAAAAGTCTGTGATTAGTGACAAGTTTATAGGCCTCAGAGAGAACCCAATACTATTATTCTGCTAAACAAATATGGTATAAAACTGCTTCCTACATTCTCATTACTGTACTCATACATTAGAATTTACTCAGACCTCATCAGAGAAGATTCTCTCTGTGGTAAAGCATGATTCATTACAGAGATACATAACTAGTCATTCTTCAGAGATTAATAGCCCGTGAGTGTTCAGTTTTTCATGAGATATCTATCTGTACTCGTCTCCAACACGGCTTGGGAATCATTTAAGAAGAGAGGATGAGAAGACTGTAAGCTGCAGAAGTAGTTGACACTTGTTCCAACAAGAAAAGGTGAACAGTGTCTGAGGAATGCCTCTCAAAGCTGGTTTCTACACACCCTTATATGTATGCATATGAGTCTATATACATACAGCCCTCCAAAAGACGTCTTCTTTTTACTGAATGACATTGTATATTCCAGGATATTTGAACAGAGTTAACAATGTTTACATTGGTTTAAAGAAGCAAGCAAAATTTAACCAGGGCTTTTTATTACCTGTATGTAGTAGAAAAGCAAACTGGGAAAAGAACATATCTCAGGTAAATGTCTCAAACTCACAAAAAAGCTCAGACAATTGTATTTAACCTCTGAAGGCTAATGACTCTGTTCAATCCATAGTTCATACCATAATTATACATTAGAAGTTAGACTTATTTTTCTCCTTTGTATTTGTTCCTATGCTTTCTGTGACTGGAGATAGGTTATAACTTTGAGTAAGGGAGTTGTATTTAAAGGATTTGCCAAGAATGATCACCATGTTCTATTTTAGACAATGCTTTAGGCCAAATGTGTTATACACCAATCTGATTTGATGGTCTGTAGATATGCTTTATTGATTTCTTTTCACAGAGCAGCAATTTAGGCTATTAATTGTCCTCAGGAGGAAAGATGAAGATTTCCTTTAAGAACATGCTACCTTCTACAGTGAAATATTACAAGATACAATATATTGAAATTATGGTGTGACTTATTAGTTTGGATAATTCATAGTTCCACCTGTCCTGCCACATATGTACAAGGCTAATAAACATGCTTCATAAAGCTTTAACTAGTGTATATTTGAGTCGAAGAGCATGAAAGCCTATCATTAGCATTTCTTTACTTATTCCATGACCAGCTATATAACTTTATAGCTAAAAATCCACAAATATGACATGGAAGCCACCAAATATTGCAACCTAAGACTTCCTAGTCTCCCAAGGGATGCTGACTATTACACAGGCAAATTATCCTGTATTCAATATTACTGTGATCATATTTTTTTGTTATTGTCTTCATCTACAACATTTTCAAAGACCAGTGTGAGTGGAGTCTTATTTTGGCAAGTGGTTGCTTCAAAAACGTCATAACCAACAAAAACATTTAACTCTGAAATTAGAGAACAATGAGGTTTTTTGTTTTTTTTTTTCACTACAGTATAGAATAACCTTTGCTTGTTTCAGATGGTTCTGAGGACAAAAATCTGTACTCCATTTTTCAGGTGAAGCCGCCAAATAGAACAATCTTTTAATAACTGTTCAATGTAAGATTTGTATTTTGGCTCTCAAATATAGCCTAAACTGTGTTAATAATGTTAGGCTAGAGGCAATCAAAGCAATCAGGAATTCTAATCTATAAAGAATTAAGCATTGTCTTGAGGATACATTCTGGAAGGAGAGAGTTTAAGTTTTTCAAGAAATGTGGTCATATATGGAAGGATAAATTAGTGGTTGATGTGGTATTGAGATCCTCTTTGTAGTTTATCTTCTCATACAGCTTTTTTAGAGTCAGACATAAGTGTTATTAAGTGCATACAAATACAGCTACCATGCATTAGGCAATTAACTTAAAAACTTGACATAAAAGGGTGGACCTAGGAACTGGGCCTGTTCATTGATATCTGGTTATCTGATGGTACTTTGTTTAAAGGAGATTGTGCAAAAATAGCTTTTCTTATTTATTTCTTTTTAAAAAATTATTTTATTTTGTGT
This sequence comes from Cricetomys ansorgei, assembly GCA_026225945.1. NCBI lineage: Eukaryota > Metazoa > Chordata > Mammalia > Rodentia > Nesomyidae > Cricetomys > Cricetomys ansorgei. The sequence continues at coordinate 20,440,089 of JAMJFZ010000239.1, forward strand.
GTATGAGTATTTTGTCCATATATGTGTCTGCAAACTACAATTATGCCTGTAAGAGGGCACCAGAATCCCTGGGACTTGAGTTACGAGGAATTGTTTGTGAGCTGCCATGTGAGAGCTAGAAATTAAACTACGGTCCTCTGACACAACAACAACTATTCTTAAATGTGAGCCATCTTTTCAGCCCCTGTCTTATCTGATTGCAGAGGCATCAAATAAGGGTCTTCCTTAAGCAACTACCAGGTTTGTCCTTAGCAGTTCTGAGTAACAGCAATGGTGATAGCACCAAAAAAAAAAAAAAAAAAAAAAAAAAAGTCCACTTGTGGCATTAAGTGCTGTGGGTATTGGCTTTGGTGGTGAATGTTCAAATTTCCTTTACAGAGCTGAAACAAGATAATGAGAAAATAGCATCAGACAGATCCTGTACATAAGGTTATCTCTTTGTAGACTCTTAAAACCATTTGTGGGGAGTCTTAATGAGTCTGAGATTCTTTTAGTAAAAGTACAAATAGAGAAATATTAATTCCTTTTGTGATTCTTTTTAAAGTTTTAGTTTGCAGTGATCCTATACATATGAAACAGAGAGAGAGAGAGAGAGAGAGAGAAGCATTACGATATTCCCAAAACTATTCAATAAAAAGAAGGGATTCATTTGGCTTACTTATAATCATGTTCTCAAGGCTTACCTGTTCACATAAGTCTGAATTAAGTTTGTATTACTTTAAGATATATGGTTAAATGTCCCATACATATAACTATACTATTTAAAAATGAAATTATAATGTGCCTTCAGTACTTTTACAGTGCTTTGCTCTAAAATAAAGATTTAGGAATAGTTTGTTGATATATATCTGTGGCATGTCTTGTTGTTTTCAGAAAACAAGACTTCATAGGAATGCTTTATTTCTCTCTTTGAGTGTATGCTCACATATATATGTATATTTATACATAAAATATAATTAGGTAGAAACAACTGCATTTGCTAATGGTTTCTCAGGAGAATAATACAACAGGAAGATTGAAAAGGTCTTTCAAGTAGATTGGAATTACAACTTTCACTGCCTACCAAGTTGACATTCATCAGGCACTTCATCCTTGTATAACACAGCTCTCTCTATTAACCAGTTAGAAGCAAGCACTGCCAGTTCTAAGACCTTCCTTCAAATTTCTGATTTCCTTTTTACAAGCATTGCTGTGTGAAGTTCAAACATCCAAGCATCTCATCTGAAGTATGGCAGTGGATCATTCATCTTTTTTACTTGGAAACACGGCAATAGCTTCTGAAATGGATCAGTACTTGCTGTGCAGCCCATCCTGACTCCAATCTTGTTCCTTCTAATTTACCCTCCCAGAAGATGATAGGCCAGCTCATACATTTTCTTCCCCTGATTCAACTTTTTCAGGGATCAGCATGGCATGATATTTGTATGCCCTTTCTATTATATATAAATATCTTTAAACCTTAGACACCTAATAAGCATGCCATACACAATTAATACTGCTAGTCTTTTATTGGGGAGTAAGAAAAATGAACAAGGAAAGGCATACAAGCATGCTTGCACATAATTCCTGTCATTCATAGTACTATTCTGTAATCCCAATATTGGAAGATGGAGTCAGGCAGATCCCAGGAGGGTACTGGCCAGCCAGTCTCACCAGTCAGTGAACTCCAGGTTCAATGAGAGACCTTGTCCAAAAACAAGTAATGTGAAAAGAAGTTGAGGAAGGCACTCTGTCATCAACCTCTGGCCTCCACACACACACACAGAGAGAGAGAGAGAGAGAGAGAGAGAGGGAGATATGCACACTTACTTCTACTACTACTACTATTAATCTAAAGCAAATACTTCTAATAGACTAATAGATGCACAATTTTACTGATAGGCATGCTAAGGTATTTTATAGTTTTATAATTTTTGTATCATTTAATATATTTTGATATGTGTTTTCATGTGCTTTGGGGTTTAATACTAAATCTAGGAACTGCATAAATAACAAAGATCTGATTTAGTCACTTGGGACATAAGCTTTAATCTTTGGGCAGAGGCTGTTGAGCTCATGAGATGTTTCCTCTCACAGCTGGTTTGTTGCTTAATTTCATCATCCCTATATAGCAAGTATCAGCCAATGGCTGTTTAAGGTAAATACATGGTTCCCTTGAATGGGGATGTACTACCATATAATATAGGCCCTGGATGGCATGAAAAGAAGAAAAGGAGAAATCCAGCTAGTTATCACTCTTCACGATGAGGATACTATTCCAGCACCCCCTCTTTGTGGTGGTTCACTAAAACAGCTGAAGCTAAGCCAATTGGATACTTCCTGCTTATAAGTTTTAGGTCAGGGACTTGTCACAGCAAAGAGAAAAAGCAAGGATATCACTCCAATAGGAAAAGCTCCCTTACTATTAATCACCCCTACTCCCTTTGTGGATATATATTGAGATTTTCTTCTGCTCTGTCTAGGAGATATTAAGTCCACAAAAGTGAGCACCTTGTTAATGTCATTTGTATCCCCAGTACTTAGAACATAGCAATTGTATATAAGAAATCCTTCGCAGCTGATAACCTGTGTTGTACTGCTTTCAGCTCTAGAGTTCCTTGCAATTTCTGCCTTCTGAAAATTGACAATTTGATTAACAGGGAAATTTCAAAATACTATAATTAGTTGTAAAAAGCAAGCACCGAGAATTGGCAGAAGTCAGCTTGAGTTGATCCAAGCTATGGTCTGAGCTTGCTGGAGGAAGGCATGGGAGTTAATGGCGTATTCCCAAAGGTCATGTCATAACCAAGTTACTTCAACACTGTAACTTGTTTGTTTGCTTGCTTGTTTTTGTTGTTGTTGTTGTTTCTTTCTTTCCCTCTTGTTTTAAATTGGGATGACATTGGGAGGGAATGTGGCAAGCACAACTTATACACCGTGTGCTGCAGTATTGATAATTGCCCATGTCTTGCATAGTGTCTGCATATAACAAGTACTCAAAAATATTTTTGTATGAATAAAGAAAAACTTGGATTGTTTTTTGATTAATCTTAAATTGTTGCTAAAATCTGATAAAGGAATTTATTTTCCTTCTGGTTTGCTGAGAGGGTCAGTGTTTTTTTATTTTTGTATTTTTTTAAAAGGTAGAATCTCTTGTATCCTAGGTTAGATTAAACATATATGTAGCAGAGGCTGATCTTGAACTTGCAATTCTCCTGCTTTCACCTGTAGTACTGGTGAAAGTACTGAGTTACTGCCCTTTGACACTACATTGCACTTTATCTTAGTGTTCTAAATGGACCAAAAATGCTAATATAAAGTTGGAGAACAAAGTTAAAGCAAGTCAGTGGTAGTACTGACATGGGGGAGCCAGCATATAGAAGAAACCCAAATGCAGAAAAATAGTAGCTGCAAGACTCTGGGCAGCTACAGAAAGAACAATTACATCTTGAGGCAAATTCTTTCTGGACAAATACAACATGGAGAGTCACAAAGAGCTGTGGAAGTAGTCTTGAGAAGGTGGGAGACAGGATAGAGGGAATGAGACAGGTATGCCACACAAGCTGCAGCCCCTCGACTGTAGTTCTTGCAAATGAGAATCGCCTTTCTGACTTGCAGCCACAGTGGCAGGTAGTCAGGCACATTTCCTTAGCAAAGAGGAGTAGGGGATTAAACTACAGGCATTACATAAGGAGAAAGAAAATCCAAACTGAGGCAGCTGCCAAGGACCCAGTGCACACTTCCTGTTCCTGAACCAAAAGGCATTTCTAGGGAAAAAGCTGCAGGGAGCCAGACAGGATGTACTTGGGAGGTAGTACAAGGAGCTGAAGAGAGAGGAAGGCACAGACCTTGGATCTGACAGCCAGGCAGGCTTATCTGGTATTCTGCCTGGTGTCAACTGACAGATGCAGGCAGGAACTACAGGACAGAGGGAGTCATAACTGCAAACTCAGTAGTACCCAGTTGAGCTAGAGCCTACAGGAAGCAGTTAGGAGGGCAGAAGCAGCAGCTGAAAGAGGGATAGAGAAACCTTGAGAAGGAACTTAACCTTGATGTTCGCGTATAACCTTGATGGGTCCACGTAAATTTACCTAATTACAATAAGCACTTTGGTTTCTGGACCATGATTTTTTTTTCTTAATGTACACTTTGTAGTTTACAAAGTGCTTGAACAAAACTAAGTAATAGTCTAAATTTTCATAGACTTTTACATAGGGAACATGTACTTTCCAGGAAAGTGACAGACTGTGCCTACACCAATAATCTGTTGGACCGTGGGTCTCGGGAAGGCACTGTGATCCCAAGTTTTGGTAGTGCTCCTAAATGGTCAGAATCAGCTTTCTCTCCTCTCGAAATTGTTCAAAAATATGTTTTCATTTTATTCATACGTAAAAATCAATTAACTAAGAAATGATTCTCCACAAGAACACCAAGCCAAACCAACAACCTTAAGAAGTATGTGGGTGGCCTCTGACCCTTTTACCTGCCTTTAAGGACCCTTTTGCTTCAGCTGGGTGGTTCTGCCCAGTCTTGTTGTAGATGTTCCTACCAGGCCTTTTTGTATCTTTGTTAGGACCTGTTTGATTGGTAACCCTGGGAGGCCTGCTCTTTTCTGAGGGAAAGCAGGGGGGAGTGGTTCTGGGGAGATGGAGGGTGAGGGGAGGCTTCAGTCTGGATGTATTATAGGAGAGAAGAAAAAAAAATAAATTAAAAAGGAGAAATGTGCCTGCAATGTGCCTTTAACTTCTAGCTTTAACGTTTTCTTGTGTAAAATATATACTTTGCTATTTAAGAGTATTTTTTTTTAAAAAAATCAAAGCTAGCCAGTGATAAAGTAGGTGTATGTTGAGGGTCTGCCATTCCTTAGGGGTGATGGTTATTGCTGCATTTGACTTCTCAGAGTTTTGAGCAAATGTTTGATTCATGTGACTATGTTTGGAGAAGACTCTAAGTAAGTATAGTTTAAAGGCAATACCTTTTCCTCCCAGGTTTTTATATTGCCTCAGGAGCATTAAGGACTATCTCTGACTTTCTTACAGAACTCCAGAAACTCCTGCCACAAAAATCTAGATTTGTTATTACCAAACTCATAGTCTTTCCTTTTAATAGTTTATTGTTTCTGAAATTAAGAATTTGACTTACAGTTATAAAGAGAATTTTTTTTTTTTTTTACAAACTTGGATATAATGGTTGGGATATTGAATATCAGATATGGAGAAAAAAGCTCTAAGATGGACTAAAACCCTCTCTTCTACCTTCTAATTTTCCTCCTACTTTCACAATTATGCAAACTAAGTAAATGAATCCTGAATTCTTAGGAAATGACAAATGAAGAGATAATCTAGCATCAACTCAAATGAGAAAGAAATGCCTGGGACTGGAGAGATGGCTCCCTCTTCCAGAGGACCCTACTCCAGTTCCTGGCACCCATATCAGTCAGCCTATATATTACTGCTAGTCTAGTTCTAGGGACATCTGATGCTCTCTTCTGATCTCCAAAGGCACCTGTACAATTCTCTCTCTCTCTGTCTGTCTCTCTCTCTCTCTCTTTCTCTCTGTCTCTCTCTCTCTCTCTCACACACACACACACGTACAAACACACACTTAAAATTTAAAAATAAATTTGTAGAAACAGGAAAAAAAGCCAAAAATGTGCTATTGTTAAATAGAAAAGCAGGTTCATAGTGACACTTACGTCAGATGTCAGAGCTCTTGAGTTTCAGAACATTCAGCATTCAAGGTTCAAGTGATGTCTTAGGTTTAGGTTCCTCGATACGGATCCTGGGGTGCATGGTTGCATACAAAAGGGTATTGAAAAGTATTCTTGGTAAGAAGGTGAGAAAGGCAGTCATTGATAGACCAATCTTATTGTTTCTTCTGGAGCTGACATAGCCTTTCAAAGATGTGCATCCCATTGCCCAGCCACAGGTACCTTCTGTAGAGAAGCATAGCAACATGCAAGGTGCTTTTCTTTGATTAGGTACAACTCTAGTGAGGGAACCAGCTGGTGAATCAACAGGGACATTATTTCTAGAAGTTGCTGTGGGGAGCTGTAGTCATGCAAAGAGAAGGGTCTAAGAAAAGCATTGCCTTTGACTGCAACAATTTTCATGCTCACAAACTTCTTTTCTTTGATCTTCCTTCTAGAAATTTAAATCTCATTTCCCAAGAGATAAATGAAATAAGGCCCAGAAATGAGGTAAGCTCTCCTATTTCATCTACTACATGGAAAAAGACAGCTACAACGTCCAAAGTGGTTTTGAGGACTTCATCAGAATGTGTGCTCACTGACATTAATGCATTAATGCAACCTGTCGGACACTTCAGGACGTCCCATAGACATATTCAAATATTTCATTAGGAAGACTGCCCTTGGGCAAGCTGAGAGGTGGGCAGAATAAGGACACATAATTGAATGTAGGCTTCCAAACCTAGCAGATTTCCTTCCTTGACACAGATGATTCTATATTGAACTTCATGAACATTTTTGTTAGAACACCTATCATTAATTATCATAGGGATATTTTTAAATAGACAAGTAAATAGTTCAACTTTATTTCTTTTTGAAATTAGTTAGATATTTATAGAGTGAATGAATGAGTTCTCATAGGTTACAAGGCCAGGAATTTAAATTTATCTGAATTTTCAAATTCACAATACTGGTCAGCTACTGGCATTCTAGCTAGGAAACTTTTTATGAACTTAGCATGTAGTCACATTAAATACATAAAACTTTTTGGTGAACTGGTATAATTTTCTAAAAAGTAATATTATTTTGTTAACTTACTTAAACTAATGAATCTGTAATTTTAAGTCCATCGTGTATTCAAATGTAACAAACATTTATTCTGAAGACATATCTGGGGTTATTTAGACTGCAACATTTCTTAGATTTGTGGCACTGGCAAGTGATATAGCTTTTTAAGATATAACTTCCTCATCTGCAGAGTGCAGATAACATAGAAACTCTCTAATAGCTTATCGTCATCATCGTCGTCATCATCATCATCATCATCATCAGCAGCAGCAGCAGCAGCAGCAGCAGCATGATACCTGTCACAGGAAAGGGCTAAGTGAAGAAGATAATCACATTTTCCTTTTTGAACATTGGCTAGAAGTCAGATGAGACTGCACCATCAGCATGCCCATGGTGCTGGTTTCTCAGGTAGTACTCAACCTGAACAAATGCGTGTGAATGCTATCAAAAGAGAAACTGCGATGAAAAGCTAAGCTGGCATGGACGTCTTTATTCAGAGATACTGCACCACTGCACAGGGTATCTTTGTGACACTCAAACACATATATTGATTCTTTGGGGTAAATGTCAGAAAAGTGGTAAAGCTCTCTAAAGAAGTACGAATGAAGCACTGACATATGTTAAAAAAGGTAAAATATATTGACTTCAGTCAACCATAAATATCCTGAGGAAACTCCATCTGATCGTGATTCAGTAAACATTGTATCGCTTGATATTTTATTTAGATTTTACCCTTGGTTCTTGTCAGAGTTTAGTCAGTTGAACAAATTTCTCTCAACTTCATAGAGTTAGACTGTGTTAATTAAACTTTCTTTGAGAGGACTTCTTTCCCATTCCATTCTGGTATCACTTACCATATTACGTTTCAGTACTTACAGAAGTGTCATTATGCATTGATGACATGCTCAGAAAAGATGTTCTTGAAGGTCGAGGGGTCGTTTCCCCATTGCCCACAATACCTCTAGCCATCATGGACCTCTACAATGATCACAACTTCCACAGCTTCCTTCTTGTTCATCTTGGATCCTACACAATGCGAGTCATGCCAGCTTTGTAACCCAGAAAGGCTGTGAGATGGACAGGCTTAGAAAAGTCCTCCTTGGGAAAATGACTCATCTTTCCACAAAGTTCACTGATTGAATTCTGAGGCATAAACCCTGAGGGCTCGTGCTTTCCCAGTCCTACTATTAAAACTTGAACACTGCTGAACTAGTAAGAACATATGTTCAATTTTATGTTAGGCAAAGGCAGAGAAGTGATCTCCTCTCCAGTGCTGAAAGATTCCGGTGTTCATTAACATAAATTATAGGCCAATATCACAATCTCCATGATGGATGGAGGTATTATGGGTAATGGGGAAACAGCCTCTGGACCTTCAAGAGCATCTTTTCTGAGCTTATCATCAATTCATAATGATGCTTTCTGTAAATACTGAAATGTAATATGGTAGGAAATACCAGAATGGTATGGGAAAATAAAGGGACTGGAAAACTGGTTTATTTTCTTTGTTATTCTATTTCAGAGTTCAAATAAAGATGAATTATGATCAGATTTTCTTATAAGACTCACTTTCAATTACCATAGGCAATTGTGTTATAGATAGATGAAATATTCCTAAATATGGTTACATTGGAAATACTTAGAATAAGCAGGAAAACAAAGCTTTGGGCATTATATACAGTGAAATGTTCATAAATAAAATGTTGGCAGATTAAATTACTTCCTCAAAAAAATAGGAATTATTGTTTTGTAGTCTGTTAGGAAGAGACTGAGCATTTTTTCATTATTACAAAAATGAAAGGTGATTGAAATTAACAACAGAAAACAATAATGGTGCTACAGGATCTACATCAAAGGAAACAAGTTATCCTTGCTTGCTATGATCCCTTTTCCTTGTCCAGGCTGCTAGAAACAGACACTGAAGCATGAGTTTAAAGTTGGGGCCTCAACCAGTTCTCAAAAGTACATGCATTTACAATGTCCCCCATGATTTTAGGTCTACTAAGAAAATCTTCATGTGTCTCCGTAGAGGGTGATGCCATTTTGCAATGGTCAACTTGCCAGTCTTGGTGAAAGTTTGAGAAAATAAAATAAGAAAGGGAGTATTCATTGGTAAGTGGATTTAGCAGTTCTCTGATGTACTGCAGCTGGCACAAAAAGAACTTCATCATGTTCTTCTCAAATAGGCTTCTGAGGTACAGCCACTGAGAAGTGATGACAGCGCCAAAAGGAGGCGCTTCCTTCCACCGCGTATTCCTGCCAAAACTCACACTGCCAAGCCTTGCTTCTAGAGCCGACTTTTCTCACATTTAATTTTTAGACAATAATTTTTTGATTTCAGAGATCCCATACATGGGGCAGAATCTACTAGTCACAGCTTAGACATTCTTCTCCAAGGAATACTGCTATAATGGATTGAGACAGTGAGAAGGACTTTCACTCAGTACTTGTCTGGGAATGGATTAAATAGAAATTTAGTCTTGGGTATCTCATTGTAGACCTCAATAGTGCTTACAGCTCCTCCATGACATTTTTGAGTCCTTTCCTTCCAAGTAAAGGATAGGATTATATTCTTATACCTTTGATGATAGACATGACAATAAGTTTTAGTATAGCTAGTTAAGCACGATAAAAGATATAAGGGTTCTGGAAAGAAGCCTATATGATCTGATGCTCTGTTTTGGTTTTGTTTTGTTTTTTTACCTTTGATGAAAATACTATCTTACTATAGTAAATACTGCATTAACTTTGGTCCCTGATAAGGGCCTTTTACCCCAGTATGGTCCATGATTCATGTCAATGTGGAGTGCAATCTCCTATATTCCCAAAATGGAAGGTAACATGAACAGAATATGAACCTTTCTTGTTTTAAGCCATTGGGTCTGTCCTTGCTGAGTTGGAATTGCAATTCTCAGTGTCTGGGACTTAGGTTGTATATTCTTCTTCACTTCAGTGGGTGTGACTTTTATTTCTAAACATACTTCATGGAACAAGATGTATCTGTCAATCGACCCATGAGATCTGCATTCCAGATATGAAAGTTGGAGAAAGATAGACATATCTCAGTTCAAATATAAGCAATCTGACTTTAGGGTTTAGGACTGCACGTTTCCACTGTTGCCCTGAACAAGGGAAATTCTATTTTAGTATTAGAAAAAGTTCTATGGAATCATATTGACTTAACATTTTTACTTTTTCTTCTTACCTCAAAACTTGGATATAAGATATGGCTCAGGTCTCTAAGTATCAAGATTGCTCAAAAATCATTGCAAATAATGTAACTAGAATATGGCTTAGAGTCACAATTCTTTATAACAATCTCACAAGAATCCTTATACTATTATAATTTATTTTCTATGTTAATTAATAAATTTATCCAAGTCTATAGATGTAGTTAAATACTCACTATTGAGTGAAATAATTATAAGAACTTTAGTAAGCGTGTCTTCATCAAACAAAAATGTATTAAAAGTTTTTTTTTAAATTTACAACTTCTGCCGATTATCTATTCCCTTAAACCTTGAATATATTGTATATATTTGAATATAAAATTATAAAACTCAGTGACACTATTTATACATTTCTTGCTGCATCTGGTACTCTTATATTGCTAGCCATAAAAATATGTGTAGCAGACTACAGAGAAAATAGGGAATATATGCACAGATCAAATTCCTATTTTACTTAGCTTCTGAAAACTGCCCCATGCTGCCACAGTAATTATTTTCACCGACATGACAATATTTTGATTCCAAGAGTCATATGGAGGTTAGTAGAAATTCTGTATCTTTTGTGTCTTGGCCTTGTAGCTCTCTCACCTGGCAGAAGAAGCAGCTGTTAATAGTTAATAGTCAGTGATTGTAAAGTGTGATTTGATTTATGCCATTAGAAGATACACGAACTCCTTAGGTTGGCCAATTGCAAAGCAGTTTCTTTTAATCGTCGCTTATAGGGATTTTGCTACAGCTTGAGCTACTATTTATGACATTTTGTTTAGTACGGCATCCACTACAGTGATTTCTCCTGTTAGCATAATTCAGTTGCTCACTCAGATCTGGGGAAGTGTGAGGTGTGTCAAGCAACTAAAGGGAGTGATTCGTTTTATTAATATTTTTATTTTTAGTTAAAAAATTATATATGTGTACCGTATTTATACCATGCCCCTTCCTCCAGCCTCTCCTGTGTTCCTCACTCCCAAATTCATTGCTTCTTTTTCCTTAATTATTTTTGTTACATTTGCACACACACATACATGTTTATATTTATACATTTATATATATGTATATACATATATGTATATATATAAATGTATATATGTGTGTGTGTGTGTACGTATACATATATATAAGCAAATTTGTTCATCTGTGTATATGAATAAATATAGAAATACAATCTGCTGAGTCCATTTAGTGTTGCTTGTATGTATATGATTTTAAACTGACTACTTAGTGTTGAATAGTCAATTAATGTGGTTCATTTTATTTTATTTTTTTGTTGTAGAATTCTAATGAATTTCCCAGAGTCATATTATTGAGATCCTGTGCTCAAATCAAAGTTTAAGTCTTTGAATTCAAGGAGACATTAATTCGCACCAAGCATTAAGTATAATTTGTTAAGGAATAAGTCTTTAAAATTATCATGTAAATTCAGAGGTCACAGGTTTCACACTCACGCTGTCAGGCTGGGAGCCAAGTTTCTTTACCCACTGATCCATCTTGCTAGCCCATTTAATATTTTCTTGTAAGTGTACAAGGTAATGATTTTATGATACTTGTATATTGTTATGTTTTGCTCATATTTCCCCTCCAGAACTGTACTTCACTACTGTCTCCACCGTTGTACTATTCTCCTTCCATCCAAACAGTCCTACTATTGCCTTCATGTCACTTTCTTCTTCTGTGAGTGTGTTTGTGTGGTGGCATGTGCAGGCCAGAGGTCAATGTTAGATGTCATCTTTGATAGTTCTTTGCCTTATCTTTTGAGACAGAGTCACTCACTGATGTTGGAATTTGATGAGCTAGCTAACCCTACTGGCAACTGAACCTAAGGGACCCTGTTGTCTCAGGATCCCGAGGCCTGGGATTATAGACATTTCTTAGGAATCAGATTCAGGTCCTCATCTTCCTCTATGAGTCATGGCCCAAATATTTCACTCTTTTAATGAAAAGTAATATCTATCTTAAGACTCAAATTTCCCAGACCTAGATTAAAGTCAAGTCATCTGAAAAACTATGGTATTCATTGTTCACACTGGGTTATATATTCAAATTTCATAATCATCTGTATGTTTACAGAAATGTTGGGCTACACGTGTATTAATTAAAATGTATGAATGATGAAAAGAAGAACTACATAGCTGGTAACTAATTTATCTTTGAAAATAGTTACATACCAGAATATTAATATGTTCCTCTCTTTTAAAAAATATTCCATATACTATAGTTTGATCATATTCTTTCCTCTCCCCCAAGTCCTCCCAGATTCTCGCCACCTCCCTAACCACTCAAAAACACATTCTTTACATAATTAAAGAAGTTGCACATAAGAACAGGGAACATAGTGTTGAACAACTACTCTTAAACATGAAGCCTGCCCTGGGGTGTGGTTTCTGCACCCTGTGTCAACTATGGGAGAAAACTGCTTTTTACTCTTTCAGCTAGCATGAACTGCAAATAATTACTTGGTCAGGGGTGGAACTTAGTGATGTAAACAGCCCTGAATTAATATCCAGTTCTTCTCTTGTTAGTCTTTACAAATAAAACTTGTTGAAGGAGCTACTGTAGGCACTGTATCTACTTAGTCATCTCAGATTTTCTCTTCAACTCATCCGCTGATGCTTGGCTCATCACACTATGGTAAACTATTTTGTGAGGCTCAACAGTCATTTCTATACCAACGTCATTGGCTCATTCGACTGCTATCCTTCATCTATCAATATTGACTCAATTAACCATTTCTCTCTTATTATTTCTTTGTGTCTTGGCTTTTAGGATCTTGATATTTCTTCCAGCCTGTAATCTCTTTATGTAAATCCTTAATCTATATCCCCCTGTTCTTTTGTTCTCTCTATGTAAATCTTTCAGGTTTTGACTTAATCTTTCACTGGAATAGCTAATTTCTTTCTTTTTCTCCTACACACATATGGTTTTTAAATCTAAGTTCCAGTAAATTCCATGTATCCGAGTTCCTGTTTTTCTTCTTAGCATAGCCATTTACTAGTTGTATCCATCCATTTTCTCTTGTGATATTGTCTTTACCCGATTTCTTAGAACATCACCTTATTTTCCTCCCAAACAGCTTATTCAGTTCCCATCATCCTCTCTTCTCAGTGCTGAAATCATCCAGATCACATTACTTACACCTCTTTTCTATTCTCAATTCTACATTGGGTTGTTTTATCCAATTGTGTAGCTTTAAATACTTTCTATATTTGAGTAATTGCCTTAGTTGTTTAGAACTGCTCAGAAGCACACTATGGGATACAAATTTAAATTTAAGAAAGTACTTGGAAGATGATCTGAAGACACTTATTTGCATCTCAGAAAGTGAGAAAAGCATCAGAAGGCATCAGTAAGGGGAACAGGGATGGGTGAGCTAGCTGCAACTGTAGGTCAGTGGAGCTTGATGTCAGTAGAAGATTGGAAGCAAGTATGTGGTACTTTATGCCAGTCTTGAGAGAATGAAATTCCCTGGTGCTTCCAATCTGTCACATATACAGACAATTCAGTGGCTAGAGAAGTCCCTCATGCTGAGAGTACTGTGCAATTGGTATTGACAATTGGATATTGTAGTAGAGTCCTCTTTTATATCAGATAGTTGTTTATTATATTTATTTTTTGTGTTACTTTTATCTATCTGATCTATTACTTGAATGGTTCCACATTCTGCGTCAATTTCATTCTACCAAAAAGATTTCTTTACATTAAATTGCATCCTATGTTCTGTCAGTTTTCTTCTCTTAAAGTGACTTATTTTTATGACTTTTATCTCAATTTGATCTTTTATACACATAAAAGACATGTAATTTCTATCCACATCTATTCTTGTATTTAGATGTGGAACCCAGGATTTCTACTTGTTTGCTACTGTCTCCCCAGACCTAGAAAATCCTTGGCACTGACAAATCCTGGAAGGGGAGAAAGATGTGAGAACCAATCTTAATAGTCTAAATGTTTTACATCTCTCATAGCTTTTCAAGATAATTTATTTTTACTTCATGTTAGCTCACAAATATGAATTATCTAGACATAAAGATGAGCTAGACAATCTAGACATAAAGTTAATCTAGATCTGGATGATCTAGACATAAAGATATCATATAAGCAATTTGCATATAAAATTATGTATTTTGGGTATATATCACTAATTTAAGAAAATCAACAGGCATAACAGATTTTTCAACATGTTCGCCTTTTCTTTGTACTTTGTTAATCTAAATAAAACCATTCATTTGAAAGGAAGGTGACATTTTATTGAAATATTACTGTGGTAGAAATTTATAAAAGATATTGCATAAAACATTATTTTATAGTATCTCTGCTGGTAAGCTTACTAACAGAGAGAATGATGTTTAGTTACTTCCACCAAATATAGCAGTTATTTGTAAAATGTTCAAAAGATATTGGGAACTAAAGAAATAAAAAGCCAGTGAGAGGGATGTAGTACAAATTCAGTGACTAGACACAGTCTACTGGATCCCATCCAATTACATTTTTCCCATATTTTAGCTTAGTAAGAGATTTCCAGAATAATTTCCTGATATTTTAAAGAAGTCAGATTACAGTCCTTTATAGAAAAAAAGTCAATTAACATGCCCTTATACTAGATACTTCCCTGTAACGAAGGATATATATAGACAGTTAAAGGTACAGATATGGGTATGAAGTTCCATGAATAAGTTAATAAAGCCTTCATAGAGAACATGCTTCTTGAAATGAATCTTAGAGAGGAAACAGTCATCTCAGACAGGGTCAGAGTTACAGTGCATTGTAAAATGTTTTATGAAGATGCCAACACACACACACACACACACACACACACACACACACACACACACACACACAAACCTACAAGGCTCATTTAGGAAATTGCACATTTCAATTTATCTGGAACCAAGAATAAATAAAGAGGAATCATCAAGTAAACCACTGATATGATTATGAAGAGCTGGCAAAATACTTGCATTTCATAGTGAAATAGATTGGAATTTTTAAAGAACAGTAATATATTTTCATATTAGAAATCTAGTCATAGGGACAGTGTGTAGAATAGATGAGATTAGAGAGTATGCTGAAGAATAGGAGAAACTTTTTAGGTTATAGGCTAATACTGGTAAATGTCAGAGCTAGGGTGCTTTTATTGGTTTGTTGGGTTGAGTAGTTAGCATACATTTTATAAGGATGAAGTGTTCAGGGCTTGGTTGATTTGGAGAGTGAGTGATAGAAATAATGTTCAGGCTTTTGATGGCTTTGAAAAGGGATTCTAAATGTGGAAAGGTTAGAAGTTGGGGAGGGAAAGAAATATATGATGTGATGTGATATTCAACTGTGCAAGTGTTCAGTTGAATGTACTGTGGAACATGTGAAGCTCAGAGAGAAGTAAGTTATCCATTCTGGATCTCATCATGAGTGAGGGTTTTCGTCAAATATATTTTTGCATGTCCTTAGAAAGTGACTAGCTGTTGGAGGCTTAGGCTTGGAGAAATTCACCATGATGAGGCAGAGCATGGGACACTAATGCTGAAGGAAATTCAGCTCACAAAGAATACTGATAACCAACACAAATGCACAGAGGATATCATCAGGAGGGCATGGGATAAATATCCCATGCACATGCGTATGAACATACTTAACATTTTTTGATCTTTGATTTTCATGTTGTTAAAGTTTTACAAGAACATGGAACTAATAGGGAGCTGTATGTGTAATTCCAAAGGCCAGGAAATATTTTGACCAGCTATGTGTAATCTCTTAGATTAGTCAACTTTACAAATAAAATCAGCCACCAGTCATTTGCTTTGCCTGGTGCTGTTTAGAATGCCAATGAGATTCTGAGAATTTAGTATGATAGCACAGAGAAAATATTGCAGTTGTCTTAGAACATTAATTTTTTAAAAACATTTTAAGGGATTTAGTAATTTGAGATGTGATCTTTTTTTCTATTCAGGGAAACAACTACATATTTTGTCTAACAGATTTTTTGATTCATTTATTTGGAGAATGCATTCTTTTCCTTATTTTGTCTCCAAACCTATATAAGATATGTGTGTGTGTGTGTGTGTGTGTGTGTGTGTGTGTGTGTGTGTGTGTGTATATATATATATATATATATATATATATATATATATATATATATGATTTTGGTTAAGGGCTATGCTAATCTTAATGCTTGCTGTTATAGTATAAAATATCTGGGGTACTGAGAAATTCCTCAGAATACTATGCTGCAACCAGATGAAAGAAGCAACAGATATATTTGAGCATATGTGCTGTACCAGGTGTGAATAAAAGCTTGTGGAAATTCATAGGCTGGTACATAGACTTTCGAGGTTCTAGTCATTCACCACATACACTTCCATTTGTAATGTATAAATGATTACATTCCATAATTTCTGTTACCAAGAAGGAAATACAGTGATTGGTAGGTAAAGATTGCATTTGAGAGGCAGGATCTCATACTTGAAAATGCTTTGACTAAATTACGAAGTGATAGGGAAAGCTGGGGATTTAAATGAGGCTAACAGGTGAAATACTTTTAAAATAAGTCTAGGTTGTGGTACAAAAACCCCTGGCATTATGCTATACCTTGGCAGATCTTAGTTATTAAGTTAAGCTTTTGAGAAACTTATGTGAAACTCTGCTTGGAGAACTAAAACACTTGATTTCTAGAGTAGAGCCACTGTCTCCATTGCATCCACATCAAAACACTTTTCAGAATGAGTGACTAGTATTGTGTTACATCTGAGTACATATGCTATATGATCATGGGACACCAAATGATATCATTGCTAGAATTTTTTAACATGAATTAATTACATCAGACTTATAATTTCAAATGATATTGGTGGATGCAAGTATGGAATGATAATTAATAAGGTGTAAGTGGTATATGCAGGATAGGCATTAGGCATGAAGGGAATACAGATACATTAAATATGCACAATGAATATGTAACTCAACCTCGTGTCATTTACTAATGATGAATTATCATCTCAATCCCAAACTCAAAACCATCTGAGAAGACTGGAGTTGGGGAACAGTTGTAGTTTACTTTGCTTGCATGCAAAAAGCCTGGTTTTAGTCTACTCCACTTCCCAAAGAAAAACAAAACAAAAATGAACATATATAAATCAGGAAGATATCTAACACAAAACATGATGCAGTTATAGATCATGATTTGTGGATGAGGTGAATGTGAATTATTGCTACATGGGTACAATACTGTTCTGTTTGGGATTGATACCAAATGAAGATGGTGACAATCCACCCAGAGGGCAGAGTTTCAGGAGATCTACCAAGCCACCAACACTATGGGAAGAGAAACAGCTCCAATTAAATATGTATGTAGACTTATGGACATTTTAGAAACAAAAAGATTTGGTTGATTTGATAGATAGTTACAGTAGATGGATGAATAGGTGATAATAAAAATAGAGAGAAAATAGAAATTTTACTTAAAAAAGGAGGAAATTCTGTCACTTGTGATGATATCAACAAAACTGGTGGGCACAGAGAAATGCTTCAAGGAAAAGTAGGACTAAGAATAAAAAATTAGATTCAAGAAAGAAAGAAGGAGGGCTGGCAGGCATCAGAAGTGAAAAAAAGGTTTCTATGATATTGTGAGTTCCTTGTATCCCCTACCTCCAGGAATTTTATCATAAAGGGGTGTTGGATTTTGTCAAAAGCCATTTCTGCATCAAATAATACGATTGTGTGTTTTTTGACGTTTACTGCGTTTACATGGTGGATTACATTTATTGATTTATGTGTTGAACCATCCCTGTAACTCTGGGATGAAACCTATGTGATCATGGTGGATGATCTTTTTGGTGTGTTCTTGTATTCTGATTGCAGATATTTTATTGAGAATATTTGCATCTGAATACATAAAGGAAATTGGTCTGTAATTCTCTTTCTTTGTGGGATCTTTATGTGGTTTAGGTATTAAGGTAATTGTGGCTTTGTAAAAAGAATTAGGCAGTGTTACTTCTACTTCTATTTTGCAGAAAAGTTTGAGGAATATTGGCATTAACTCTTCTTTGAAAGCCTGATAGAATTTTGTGCTAAAATCATCTTAGCCTTTTATAGATTTGGAGACTTTTAATAACTGCTTTTATTTCACTAGGGATTTAGGTTTGTTTAGATTGCTTATGTGAGTTGATTTAACTTTGGAAGGTGATATATATCAAGAAAACTAGCTATTTCTTTTAAATTCTAATTTTGTGTAATATTGGTTTTTAAAGTATGTTCTTATGATTACTGGAATTCTTCAGTGAGTGTTCTTAAGTCCTATCTCTAATTCTATTAATTTGAATCTTCTCTCTGTCTTTTACCTCAACATAATAAAGGCATAGTTTGCAGCAAGCCCACAGACAACAGCAACTTAAACTGAGAGAAATTCAAAGCATTTACATTAGAATGAGAATCTAAACAAAGTTGTCCACTCTCTCCATACCTATTCAAAGTACTTGAAGGTTTAGCTAGAATGCTAAGAAAACTGAAGGCAATCAAGGGAAATCAAACAGAAAAAGAAGTCAAAGTATCCTTATTTGCATATGATACGTTTGTATACATAAAAGACTATAAACCCCATGAGGAAACTTCTATAACTGAAAAACACTTTCAGAAATTTAGAAGGATACCTAATTAACTCATAAAAAAATTAATAGTCTTCTTAGACACAAATGAAAAATGGTCTGAGAAAAAAAGTCAGAGAAACTATTCCTTTCACAATTGCCTCAAAAAATATCCTGACGTAACCCTAACTAAAAAAGCTAAAGATTTGTAAGACAAAAACATTAGGATACTAAAGAAAGAAATCAAAGAAGACATTAGAAGATGAAAAAAATCTTCCATGCTCCTGGATCAGTAGGATTAATATAGTGAAAACTGCCATTCCACCAAAAGCAATCCACAGATTCATTGCAACCTTAAGCAAAATTCCAGCACAGTCACAGAAATTCAAAGGACAATTTTAAGTTTCAATATATAAAGAACTAAAATAATTGTTTATCAATAAAACGAATAAACCAATTAAAAATATTGTACAGATGTAAACAGATAGTTCTCAAAAGAGGAAACTAAAATGGCTAAGAAACACTTAAAGGAATCCTTAGTCTGGAAAATGTGAAGTGAGGGGGAACAGTCATTGATTGCTGGTGGGAGAGCTAACTTGAACAACCACTTTGGAAATCAATGTGGTAGTTTTTCAAGAAGATCCGAATCAATCTACCACAAGATCCAGCTATACCACTCTTGGCCATATACCGAAAGAATGATTCATTCTACCGTAGAGATACTTGCTCAACCACTTTCATTTCTGGTCTATTCATAATAGCCAGAAATTGGAAACAACCTAGATGCTCCTCAACAGATGAATAGAAAAAAATGTGGAACATTTACATAATGAAATATTACTCAGCTGTCAAACAAAACGAAACAAAAATCATGAAATTCACAGGTAAATTGATGGATCTAGGAAAAAGAAAGAAAGAAAAAAAAAAGACCTCAGTAAAGAAACGCAGACCCCAAATGATAAATATAGAACTAATTCACTTATATTGAAATGTTAGCTGTAATGACCTCATTAAATGGGGTACAATCCATATAACCACAGAGAGTAGATTAGAGTGAGAATGTGGTAGGGGAGGAATGGTCTCCCAATGATGGAGAAATAGATTAGATAGCTGTGGATTGATGAAGGGGTGGGGCTGGAATGGGTGATTAAATGGAGAGGGAGAAGAAGGGGATGCTGAGGGAAGGAATATAGGGAGGAATAGCCAAAACGAAGGGTCATTTGAGGTGTCCTATGGAATCCTACTACAATAGAAGCTTCTTAAAATACTTTCACATATTAAAGACATATAAATATACATCTAAATTATAGTTCATAATACTGTGTTTTATACTTCAACTTTGTTGAAATAACGGATCTCAAATTTTCTAACCACCTAAATATAGAAATATATGAGGTCATCAATGAGTTCATTAAATTTAATGTAGTAAGTGTTTCATAATATTTATATATCAAAATATCACATTGTATTACTTAAAATTCCTATTTTGGGTTTTTTTTCTCTGTTGCAACTCTGGTTGTCCTGGAACTCACTCTGTAGACGAGGCTGACTTTGAACTCACAGAGATCTGCCTGCCTCTGCCTCCTGAGTGCTGGGATTAAAGGTGTGCACCACTGCTATCCAGCTTGTGTTACTTAAAATTTCTGTTTGCCAATTGTATCTCAATAAATGTGAGGGGGGAAAAGAGACCTGGTGAGAAACTAAAGCCCAGGGTCATTAATTTGAGAAGACACATGCAGATAGGTTGAGCAAGGGGTTTGGAATTCATATCCCAAGTGGGAATGGGAATGGGTGCATCACAGAATGGGAACAAAATCCAATTTTAAAGATTGCTACTTCATAGCAATCAGATTGTTGTTAATCAGATTGTCTTTAGACATCCCCATTGCTAGCAGAAAGAGATTATTACCAGCGAATTCATAGTAGCAGAGAATACAACTTTATGTAGAAGCAAAAGCTCAGGTTCTCCCTCACTAAGTATTGACCAGCTACTGTCACAGCTGTTACTGTGTTGCACAAGCAAACCATGCAATGGAAACCAAACCCATAGAGACAGTATCATACTCCAAGGAGGTAAACCAGTCACAGTGCAACTTTGTGTCAATTCATTTTGATCAGAACTGACACTCTTAAGTTTCAGGTTCACCTTTCTATCTCAGCGATTATCAAAGACCACTAATAAATGAGAGCATTTAGGGCAGGTGTTTTGTGATTTGAACTGCTGGCTTGACAAAATGATATACCAGCTGTATTGAAAACATAACGTGGGGACTAGCTTACGTTAGATAATTAGCAGGAGCAGGGAAGACATAGTATATAAAAATTTTTATTAATATTTGTTGGTAAGTAAACCAACAATCATTATTTAGTGCTTCTTCCCTGGTAGGTAGATACATTTGCCTAGAAACCAAAGGACTGAAGTATGAATGGCTGTACTCTCCGTGATCAGTAACACAGTTTGGTTACCCTTCCTGATATTTATGCCAGTACTGCCCCAGTGGACATTGTCTTGCCAGGTCAGTCAGGATTGTCACTAGTAGAATTCACAACTGGGTATGGTTGATGATTACTTTTTTCTCTTCCTATCTATCTAGCACTTTGAAAGCTAATCAGTACAGATGAAGCTTCCAGGTCATTACCAGCTTGATTATCCTCATTCTGATTCTTACTCAAGTATGTGCTCTCTTCAACAATAGGGTCTTACTGTCAAAATCTGGAGAATAACCAAGAGGAATGTCAGTAGCCTACAATGTGTAGGACATATAAGACTACACACACACACACACACACACACACACACACACACACATACATATTTGCAAACACACACACACACTTAAGTGTAATCATATATTATTTTAGGATATCTTACTATGCTAATCAAAGGAAATTTTCCACTATAAATACTATACTGTCTCCATTAATGTAGCTTTATTGTAATATTTGAAAAGCTACTATTACATGTCTGTCTTTCCTTCTTCAACACACACACACACACACACACACACACACACACACACACACACTCATACATCTATTTAAAAAGGGTTAGAATGGACTTACTCTATAACACAATACTCCTAATAAATATCATAGGTTAACAAATAAAAAGTCCAGTGTCAGGACTTAGTTACTTCTCTTGGAGTTGTTGCACTCAATTTACTTTTATACATAGATCCAGTATTTTATATTTATCTTAATTCATATACAAAAAGAAATGAGCCTCTTTATTTTTAACATCCAGAACCTTAATATGGGCAGCATTATTTTCATTATAGATTATCTTATCAAGTCAGCAGAGTGTGCTGGCTGTAATAGATGGAACTGTATGCTTTGCCTTTGCTTTTGTTAAATGTATTTAGAAAAAGAATTGGAATTGGGATAGGAAGATCTCTGATTCTAAGCAGTTCCTTGCAGAAATACTTGAATTATCCTGCTTTTCCTTACTCCAAAATTTGATGAGCTTGACTATCTTTTTTTCTGAGTCATTTTAGAATTGTGGCAGCATAGACACTCATTTAGAAAGGATATAGAAGAATGTGATGCTTATCTATATAATTCAGTCCAAATTTCCCCCAGACAATGAAAATGAGTATTCTGTGATCTGAGTTTTGTGGATAATGGCTACAATTTTATCTCTGCCAAGGGCACTATTAATCATAGATGCCTCAAGATAATGGCTATGTTTTTCACAACATTCTATTTATTTTGTTATGTGTAAGCTTCTGTTTTTACTGCCTTAGCTTATAACTATGTCCTCTTGCAAGGATGTCCTAAAGCAAATCAAAAAACTAAATGTCCAGTTTCAGTTTGTTTAATTTGCTTATAAAACAAATAAAACAAATATTTGCCAATCTAGTTAATATAATCAGTAAACTTATCAAATTTGATAGATAGTAGTTATTCCCCCCAAATTCATACTGTAGAAATAAAGCAGTTGGAGACATGTAGAGAATGATAGTAATGTAATGAAATTTCAGTCATATGGCTATATGCTTGAGCTCTGAATTAAATACATTATAGTCTTCAGCAGTCAATAAAGGGATATTTACATTTTATATTAGAGTCGGTTGGGCTATGAGATTAGATGGGTTATTTTCTTTAATTGATATTATTCAATTCCTTAGTAATTATGCATAATTGATGCATTAGGTATGCCACTTTTGAAGCGAGGACCATATCAAGGTCAGTGATAATTACTGTTGTTGACAGTTGTATCTGAATAAACCACAAGACAATAAAAATTAAAAGAGAAGTATGTAGTTCTAAATAAAGATAATAGCTGATAGGATAGTGTATGATTTTTGTCACAATAATGAGTCTTTTTTTTTCTTCTATTTTAGTAAATAGGTAGAGTTTGCATAGTAGTAACAAATATTGGAATGCCTAATATGTTTACATTTTTCAGAAAATGAATGATAAAGTACTAAATATGCTAAGTGAGGCATAGAATATTTTGATAAATAATTCAGAAGAACTATACAAAAATCTACTTACTAACTTAAATATAGTGCTGCCACAGATGCTTGATGAATTGGAGATATGCAGATGGCTAACAAGATAAACCACTTTGTAGTTGCTTACATTGGAAACTATCCCAAAAGAAGTAAGGAAGCTTATCACCATTGCATCTGTTGCATCTAGCACCATGCACAGTATACAGATAGAGTTCACTCACTTCGTCAAGTAAATATGATGTACCGGTGAGTAGATTTCTGCATGCTTGTCTTCCAATATGTTCTATATGTCAGTTTTGCTGTACTATAGGAAGATGGAGACATGGAGGTGAGATGGAAACACAAAATTGAAAGGCAATGTTGTAGAAGTTTATTTTTAGTTGTGTTTAAAATATTGTTTTATGTACTGTGGCATGAGAGTCTGCCTAGGTCTTGGCAGTTTGCATTGTCTGCAGGTGTTGGGTTTATGTGAGGAATGTTGACTGCTAATGATCTGCATAGGCTATCAGTAGAATTCCTGAGAAGTTCTGGATCAATAAACATACCTGAGCTCAGATGCTCATGGGTTCAACCAGTATACTGCTTGCCATGATGGTGGTTCCCTCTGCTGAGGTCTGGCAAGGCTTTCATTTATGAAAATGCCTTCATGTCCTCCTTGATGAGCCACCACAGTAGTGTACTATTACAAATGGCATACCAGCATGGGGCACGACATCACATTACCAAATCCAATGTGGAGACAAGGAAGAAAAAAAACAAACAAAACTCCAGACCTCACAGAGTCTGGTAAAGTATGCTCAGGGAAGCTACCCGATGATAGAGATTAAGGTATTGATTGAAGGCTCCTGAAGGAAGAGGACAGAGAGAAGGGAAATAAGCCTCAATGAAGAGAAAAGTCTGTGTGTGAAATTAATAAATAAATGAGGAAAAAAGCTCCAAGGTGAGAGCCATGTTTTGGACAAATGTTTTGGATGAATTTTCATGGTGAAAACAGAGTTCATCTGGTATCAGGGAAGAAGCAAGTTTTCAACCACTTTTCCTGATCATGGAGCTGATGCTTCTTCCTGCCGCTGGCAGTAGCCAGGGCACGGAAAACAGAAACCAGAGTGTACTGTTCTATAAACTGTGTTTGTTGATGGTTTTTTGTGTGTCTGAAGCCTAAGTGGGCCTTGTGATTGAGGTCTACGAAGAAGGGTATATGTTTCCTCATGGTGGTGATGGAAAAAGAATGCCAAAGGGTCAGAATGTTTCAACCTGAGATTCTTCTGACTGCTCCAGGGTTCCCTGCTAGTGCAGAAGCCTCAGCTTAGATCCAAAAAGCCACTTAGTTAAACTGTTAATCACTTAGTTAAAGTGATTAACAGGAAGTGTAGCTGTCTAGATACTGGTGGTAGTAATGAAAATTCTACCCATGAGGGGACCCTTACTGCAGACAAAGTATTCAGTTATTTTTCCAGCAAGCCAGACTCTATCTTAAAATCTGGAAAGTGTTTCCTAAGTGTCAGCACACAGAAACTGTTTTCCAGAATTGGCAAAGGTTGTATTCCCTGCTGGCAACCTAAGTTGGTACTGTAAGAGTCACCCAGGTGGTGCTGGTTTTGAAGGCATGAAGGGGTCATGGAGAGCTGCTAAAGGTTGGCACTGTGATATACCAGGAGAGACCATTGATAAAAGTGATGCCTCACTAGCAGAAGGTGGCCCTGATTGAAGGAGTCATGCGGATAAGTTGAGGCTTGGCACCATGAAGACAGCCCCATAGAGGTATTGGTGAAGGTACAGCCTCAGTAGCAGTTGAAGATCCAAATTGAAGGGGTCATACAGAGAAGTTGACATGTTCTGGACATTTCAAGAAGTTCCAAATTACTTGAGGACAAATGAGGAACATTGTAGGAACAAGCTAAAGTGTTTTTAATAGCTTATATTCAGATTTCTGATGGTGACACCTAAGTTTCTAGCTTGAAAAAATAAGTATGGTCATACTACCATTCCCCAAATGTATAAAGAAGAGAATGAAGGGCTTTGTATGGGGTGCCTTGATTTATGTAGCATATTTTAAGTATATATGTGTTTGTTTTATTTGGGAATTGTTGCTAGTGGAACATCAAATCTTGGATATCATAACTTAGATATGTTCAACCTATATTCTGTGGGCCACATGCATGATGGGATACCTGCAAATGAAGGCCAACACATGTATAAATGACAGTATCATATTTCAGAGTTAAAGGTTGGACACCTCTGACATTTATCAAGGCAGATGGATTTCATACACCTGTCTTCCAAGTCATTGGTAGACAGTTGGGCAGGTCATAGGGTAGTAATCTCTCAGGACTCCATTCGTGGGAAGAATGCTTCAAAGACTATAAGGCTATCATTTTAGAAGAACCACAGGTGTTGACCATTGAAAGCTCATTTTTATGTGGGTAAAGTTTATGAAAGTTAAATTATCATTGGTAAGAGGAATAAAGACCACACTGAGTGTGCTACCAATATTAGATATTATTTAAAGTAAGGGATAATAGATGTATTTTGAGCAGATCTTGGGAAATTTGAAAGGTTTATGTCTAATAGTTGAGGTCAGGAAGGCTCAGTGAACTAGATATCTAGAAATGAGTTGGCATCATGCCTTTCAAGATGGAACAAGTGATGAATTAAAAGAAAAGCCAGAAAGACAATTATAGAACTGCTATTGAAACCATGAGCAGAGACAAAAGAACTCATTAGGAAGAGGGAGAGGAGAAACAAGGGACCAGTCAACCAGGAGAAGATGCAGTTAGTTTTAGAGTGAATGAATGATGATATTCTTTCAAATATTGTGGCTATGCCAGGAAGGACATTATGCTGCAGCCAGGGGAATATGTATGTTTAATAAAGGTTATTATCATTGGCACTGGAGGAAGTCATTGTGGAGGGGATTTAAGAAGACGCAAAATGGAAGTTAGAGTCTGGGCAAATCAGGTGACTGAACAATTGGGAAGGCATACCATGAATTGAGCTGTTCTAAGAACATGAAGACTATGAAATACAGAATACTAAGGGAAATAAATGTCTTGGTCAGGGACAGGGTTTCCTTCTGAGATGGGGAAGGAAAAAAAGTGAGGTTGGAAGGAAAGGAATGTGGGAGAGAGAGATGCACTTGTCTGTAGTTTCATAAGATAAGAGTTTTTTGGTGGCTACTCTCCATGTTCTTTGTGAAGTGAGGGGAA
This sequence comes from Cricetomys ansorgei, assembly GCA_026225945.1. Taxonomy (NCBI): domain Eukaryota; kingdom Metazoa; phylum Chordata; class Mammalia; order Rodentia; family Nesomyidae; genus Cricetomys; species Cricetomys ansorgei. Next base: position 20,466,282 of record JAMJFZ010000239.1, read on the forward strand.
ATGTTTTTTGCCTGTAGAGTGAAAATCAAATATTATCAAGTTTTCTGCTGAGGGGCTCAATATAGAATTTATAATTAATATTAGAATCTTGAGGAAATGTGATTAATTTTTAATCAAATCTCCAAATAACCCATCATATTTTATCAAGATAGACTGTACTCCTAGAACTACAATGTGGTTTTATGAGAAATGTGGTATAGAAACTTCCCCTATCTCTGAACCTGTCTTTGAACCTAGTGAGTTGTATAAAAACTTAGCTGGAATAATCTGATCTAGAGCATCTAATTTCTGGAGTATCTGCAAACTGTTTTCCCTTTGAGTACTTTAATTTTGAAGAAATAATAATTATTAACTTTAAGTACTTTTGATATTTTCAAATTCTTTCACATGTGCCTTCCTCTTTTTTTTTATTTTCTTGCAATAATTAGTTTAACAAACTTGGTCAGGCAGATTTGCATGAAAATACAGAAGCAAAGACTAAGAGAAGAAAGTTGAAACCAACCTTCTGAATATTCCAGAAAGAACTGGAGACATTTTGGGAAATGATCAGTAAAGATGCTGATGACACCTTAAGGGAGATCATTGTTTATAGCCTCCGGAAATGCTGTCTAATCAGAAACGGAATGGAAAAAGACTTTGTTCATGAACTGGAAAGCACCTTAGGCTATACAACATATGCAGTCAAAGAAGGCCTTGCTGATGGAGAAGCAATATCTAGTATGTGGTAGGTACTCTGGAATATTCGTGATGGGAATGAATCTGTGAAAAAGAGAGGAGATTGAATCCCAACTGAGGTGACTTTTCTGAAGCTATAGAACTGATTTTTGGGAGAAATAATGGAATTGAATTTTTCTAATGATCAGGTTAATCATTTTTTCCATTAAATTAGGCATTGTTTCAAAGGATTGTGGAGGAAATTAAAAAACTACAGATTTAAAACAAGCCAGTGCAGTAAACCACAAGAGAAATAAGCTGAGTTATCAGGAATTTATAATGCGGCACTAATGAAACATTTTGGGTTGAGTCCATATGCCTGGGATGTTTGGACTGTGATGCTTCCCTCCTGCCAACCTTTCTGATTATACTAAGAATTAGAGCGCAGTTTTTAGAGCAAGACAAAACTTACTTTTGCTTTCCTCCATAATTTTATACTTGCCAAATCTTAATGCAATAGAGATTATTTGTTCCCAAGGTGGCTGAGCTAATGTCAGCTCCAGGTCTACAAATGATTTTTAAAATTTGTTTTATTTTATTTTTTATTCCCTTTCAAGAGGGCAACTTTCATGAACCTTCTACTTGTCACCCAGAATACTGGTTCCCAGTAAAAATGCTTTGTGCATCCTTGCCTATGTTACTTCAATAAAAAATGTTTTTATCTAACCACTTCTAGGGTAATTTGTAATTGATCTGTTTATGAAAATTTTTCATTTTGGGTATTTCTTCACAAATAATTTAAAAAGTCTATTGGTCACTAAGTCTGCTAATGATGTAAGAGAGATTTATGGAAGTAGACAAAGTTCATCTTTTTAAAAATGTATGTGTATATTGAAATATGCAGAAATGTAAAATCATAGCTATGATTTGGTCTTGTGACCAAAACTAATGTCCTTCTAATTTTGAAGATATACCACAAACAGATCATTTCCAAATAGATACAAAGCAGTAAACTGTTAGTTAAGCAGTCCTTCTGCCAATTTTCAGAGATTCTGCTGTGATTCATTGTTGTATTTTTGACAGAAAGAACTTTAAGCAAGTTATGTCAACTTGCATACAAAGTTTTTCTAAGTCCTCATTTCAGAATTAAAAGTTGAGAAAAATTTAGTGGGTTTCATAGCTACAATTAAGAATAGGAATCAGATGTAAGAAGCCATATAACTTGTTCATTTTCTGTTTATGTTAAGATGACCAAATTAGTTTTCCATTATTGATTAGAACTAAGACCTGGAATATAAAAGGTGTAAAAGAATAAAGAAGGGTACAAGTTAAAAAAAAAAAAGACAAGTCTGGAATTATGTCTTACACTTGTGCCAGTTATCAAAGAAATTTCTGAAGAATAGTTTATATGGTAGCAATTTATTTCTTAGACTTTGGGTTTAAGATGGAAGTTTCAGCTGTCCGGACATGGAAAGTGACTAATAAGTGGAACATATTGTTAAAAATGGCTCTTGTAGGCTTCTCATGGCAAACTTTTCTTCAACCAAAGATTCAACTCAAATACCAGTGTTTTAACTTCATAGCCCCGGTGTGTGTGTGTGTCCCGATAATGTATGCCAAAGAAAGCAAGGATGAGCACAAAGCTGTTAGCCCAATTGTAGATAGGGGGTCTGAATCTAAATCATTGATTCTAAGAGCATATTACACATTTATGTCTAATTCGAGTTCATTGTGGAGGCAGAAACATAGCAGGTAGCCACAAACAGTGAAAGAATTAGAAAAAGGAAAAAGATGTCTTAGAAATTTCAAATTCATAAAAATTGAGGCAGCCTTTCATAGAATGAAGTTCTGTCTCACAATATATTCACTTGAGAAGGACAACTTAAAGTTTTCAAGCCAAATGATTCATCAGTTCTAAAAAATGGAAAGAAAATGCACATAAGTTTTTATTAAAAAATGGTAAAATGTATGCCAGATCTAGTGAGGTTATTTAACAGAAATAGCAGAGATAATATGGTACAAAAATGTAAAAAATTATTCAACTCTTCAACATTAAGACCATTATTAATTAATCTAGAACTGTATTTGGTATTTTGCAACTATAATGGTTGCCTTTGATACCTTAACCACAAAATTCTGTCATCCATAAGTGACAGTTACTTTCTAAGATTCTAAGCAGTCCTTTGCAAGAATTAGCTAGTAGTGATTAGGGAATCCTAAAAGTGCCCCCATTCAATATTTCTGTTAAATGATACCAAATTGATGTCATGAAATTGACAGATTCGGCATTGTTTATATTTGGAAATGCTAGAGAATAGGACCTTTCCTTAAATCTTGAGAGCTGGTGGTTAAACTTCACTATCATAGCACTGATAATAGCCCAGAGAAAATAAGTACCTTGAATGTATTCTGTATCTCCATTGAGAATGCAATGAAACTCCAGACTGTATTTCAAAATGAAAACAGAAATTCACCAGGTGTATTGAAGGATTTAGTATGTAGGAGAAAGAGCATTAATCAAATCATTGTGAAAGGGAAACAAGGTGATTTCTTAAAGGCATTCTAATTTCATATGCAACTGTTGTTTGGCTGAAAAATGTCAAGATTGAGGTGACCATCAGTCAAAGCATGGGGTGCTTTGCATGCCATCCATAGAGGATGGATTTATTATCTTGCAATGTCTTTCAGACAGTATATTTGCATTGCAAGTTAGAACAGTAGCTTGTGTTCTGTACTTTTGAAAGTTCTTTTGTAAATAGTACAAAGGACGAGTATGAACAATAAGAAAAAGGAAAATCTGGAGATTATTGGAGAATTGCATGAACTCAATGGCATGGTGTAAATACACGTGATCATGTATATTATAGTACACTCAACTAATCCTGGTCAAGGTGATTGTAAACTTGATTTCATGGTTTACTGACATATTTTAATTCTTCATATTTTCTATCAAAGAAATCTGTGCAATATAATGTGCTCAATAAACATTTTTGGTACGTTTTCTATACCAATATTTACATACAACCTACCCTTCCTCTACACAAAAGTATTGTGAATTCTGAATTCACTTTCATAATGTTTGTGAAGGCATTTCTAGACACAAGTTTCCTTCAACTTTTAAAAACCTATCCAAGAGAGAGTCATTTTCATTTTTAGCTAGAGACTAAGAAAGAACCCACAAGATTGTTAATTAGCCAAATCATCCTTCATCACAGTTAAAGACTTTCAAGCCAATTAAAAAAGATTCACAAAGTGGTACTCTGGCACATTGTTGCAGTTAGAACTTTGGTCTGGGTTGACAAGAGATAGGCATTTTTCAAGGTACTGCTGCAGCACACAGTGGATGTTAAAAACAAACCTTGCACCATGCTACTCATGCTGTGCAACCGCACGGAACATCCTAGAAAACAATCCCCCACTGGCTACACTGCATGTAAGTCTTTTCCAACATGGGCTTCATATATAGGAGCACTGAAAGTCTAAACAGAAAAGAGTATGCATATTTTATTTATTAAAAAGTGAGCATTTCCATGCTGATAGTTTTTCTTTTGTGTGTCTGAATATAACAATGCCTAAACTTTCTTTCCTTTGTTGTCTATGTGGTTAGCACTCAGTCATAGTTTATGCTCATTATTTCATTTATACTTCACAGCCCTGAATTAAGTCCTATTATCTCATATGAATGACTCAATGGCAGTTATTGGCCCCATGTTTCTGTCTGTGTGTTTTTTTCTCCTGTGTTGTTATAAATATACTATAAGTCTCCATGCACTTTCTCTTTGTGTTTTTATTCACACTCACAGTTTCAGTTGTCTTTACGATGTGAAGCTCTAAATCTTCAATCCAGTCTATCCTTCTTGCCTATCTCCAAACTGAAAATATTCCGTGTGCTAACCTCCTAACTTTAATCATCAACATTAACTTATCAGACTGATTAGAAAATAGTTTCACTTAACTAAAATCTGTAGCATTATTACACATGTTCAAGCTTAAAATCTTACAAATGCATTTTTTTCTACCAGAGTTAACTCTTGCTCTGCTGTAATGGTTAAGTCTCCTTGACTAACTAGATTGGATTCTCCTTGTAACATTTGAAACAAATTACTTAACACTTGAGCTGTTAATCTAATCTTGGGTCTTACTCAATTGATATTGCCCAATAGTTTTTGGAAATCACTAAGAGTTCACAATTGCTCTCTTCTGCTGTGTACCTTTTGTGGTTGGATTTTTTGGTTATCTTATCCTATAACCTAGTTAGTTAATAGAATTTCTTCTCTGTATTTTCTCAGGAGCAATTTCTAATCCCCAACAGAGTAAGATTCCTTTCATTTTATCAAACATCTTTTTCTAAAGTTTCTGTGTCAGAATCAGCCAATAAAATATCATCCATATAATGGTAAATAATAAGTTGGAGAAATTGTTTTTGAGTTAGTCCTAATAGTTGTTGCACAAAATAGTGACATAAAGTTGGACTATTTAACATTCCCTGGAGAAGAACTTTCCCTGATACCTTTTACTTGGTTCCTCTACTTTTTCCAAAGCTCATGAGGCTACTAAACAACATTGTTGTATGATCACATCTTCAAATTTAATCTGCTCTTGTAATTCAGTTAAACTGACTCTCACCAAGGAGCTGCTCTTGGGTTATATTTATTCCTTTAGCTCTATTCTGCTGTTCCATCTTGGCTACTTCTTCTCTCGACCAGGAGAACCATTGAAACTGAGTACCTGCCTCTAGTATAGCGGATATTAACTCTTTCCAGTCGAATGGGACCATTCAGTGGCAGACTGTCCAATTATTCTGAACTTGCATTACATAGGAGGAATGCCTGTCATATGCTACCATAACTTCCTTCAAGCTCCTTAAATCACTCATTTCTATCAGATACTGTCTTATTTCATTATAACTTTGGGGGTTAACCCTATCAGCTGGAATATGCTGGAGAGCTATTGAAAATGCTGAAGGTAATTTTGTGACCTTGGGCTGCTTTTCTTTCACCTTAAGTGGCACTGAAGATTCACAATTAAATACCTTTTCTGGGAAGGGCTGCATTACCATTCTCCGGTGCAGATTCTTCCCTTATTTTCCTAACAGGACCATTGTCCTGTGCAATCTCTTCTCTTTCATCTACCCAATTGAAAATTCTTCTTTCTGTTACTGGGAACAAACTCAATTGTGTTCTCAGATCCTCATTTTTCTGTTTTGCTACCCTTTCTAATCCCCCCATTTCTTTTAGTAGCACTACCAATTTGTTTTTCTAATCCCCCTTTATTTTTTCTAGTAACATCACCAATTTATTTTTTATAATTTCCCTTTTCAAAGAAAAAGAAAATATTGACCCCTTTTGTTCTCCCTTTTGCTCTGTTTTTCCTCTCCTGGCCCTTTCCAACCCCTTCCCCCCCTTGCAATTCTTCTAGTTGCATAGCTACTTCCTTAACCATTGTAAAAAAGAAATAGAAGCAAAAGAGGAAATAGAAAAAGAAAATCACCACTGAGAGCAAAATAGGGTATATTCCAGTAGTAACAGTTACTATAAATACTTTGCTTGCCTATTGAACAAAAGCATCCATCTCTTCATCCTCTGTTTTTCCCTCTAATTACACTTGAAAGTAAATTTCCCATTATTCTTATTTTCATGCCCCTCATTTGGACACCACTTGTAAGTGAACACTACTGTAACAGATTCCTAACTAGTAACAAATTCCTGCTGTGCCTTTTTACCCACTACCCCAGGGAAATGGGAAAGGTAGAAAGGAAGAAATCTTCACTGCCCTTGTAGCAGCCTTGAAAGAGAGAGAGAAAGGAAAAAATCTTCACAGCCCTTTTTGGCTGTCTTTAGCTTATGGAGCACAGAACTAAACTAGCATCTATCAAAATAACCCACCAACTGCCAACTTCCAACTATCCACACTGTCCTTTATATTCTAAGCAGTATTCCCATTAATCAAGTGACATGCAATAATACAGGAAGCTGCATATGACAAAAAACTTCTTCAAAGTGTCCTGCAACACAGAATAAAAATAATCTATTAATATATTTATTAGTATATGTGCAGCCATGCAGGACACAATGATTTGATCAATATTACAATGGACATCCCATAATATTATATAATTTAGTAATGTCATGAACTTCTTACTCTGTGAAGGTATATTCGTTGATGTACTTTTTCATATACTCACATCAAAATCTACTAGCACAGTTCTCAGAATGCATCCTGTCATTAACTGTAACTAATACATCAACATGTAGATCAGTGGTTTGTCCATTTATGGACACATAGAAGCGCACAGTAAGATAGAGACCCAGAAGATCCAGTGGTGTCATTTTAATATGATTCTCAAGGCTGACTTCCAGGAAAGCTTGTGCTGTAAGTCCCATCCAGGTGCATGAGAAGATGAATAGATGCTCCAGTTATAAAATAGACGGAGAACAAGCTTTTACCTTTACTTGTCTTCTTTTCAGGTCTCAGACACATTGGGTAAGGCTCACCCATAGTGGGCAGGGTAACAGGTAATACTTAGCCTACTGATTCATATGGTAATATTATTCTGAAACTTCGCTATATAGAGATTTAGAGTAATGTTTAAGCAAATATCTGGCCACACTGTGAGTAAGTCAAATTGACATATCAAATTAATTGTCACACCTGGTTATCTAATTACTTATTCTGTTTATGTCATGTGTTAAAATCTCCTGTGAGTTAAATTTATAGATCTGAGTAGCTATCTCCAGAATTACTGATGTATTTAGTCTACACTTTGTATAACCCACTTCTAGACTATTAGATCTTAAATCTATAACCATTTTAAATGTGAAACATCTAATTCACTTTTATGTTTGAGTTTTAGATATTCTAAGATTTGTTATTATTTTAATAGCTTAATTCTTGGATATAAGATGCAATGTTCAATAGAGTATATGTTCAGTTGTACCTGTTATTTTATTTCTAGTAAAAATAGATTTTTATTATACTTCAACCCTAGGGCTCAATATTATTATTGAAAAATACTTATAGTTCTCAGTTTAAAATAAATACATAGTTTAAAATAAATATGAGTGCTGGTTAGATGGCTTGATGTGTAAAAGTGCTTGCTGCCAAGTCTGGTGACCTGAGTTTGATCCTTGGGACTCTCATTGTAGAAGGGGAAGGAATCCCACAAGTTATTTTCTCATTTCTATACCAGTAATGTGTTATGCATGTACCCATACATGCATACAAACACATATGCACAAAATAAATAACTACAAACTGAAAGTAACTGGCCAAAGAATTACTGAGAAAACCTAATTTTCTAAATTTGTATTCTCATAATATATGAAGGATTAGATCTGACAAATATTTTTTTCATATATTTAGTATGCATATACTAAATACAACAGAAACTAAATAATATACACTAAAATAAAAAGCTGTCATATTTTATGCAGATCAATTTATTGGATCTATGTGGTTCCTGGTTATATAGCTATACCCTAAAACCCTCTGAAAGTTATAGATCTTCTCAGTGAGTTCACAACGTGAACTTTAAACTCTTGGTTTTATAAACATTTATTTTGATATTTTTGAGAGTTTCATTTGTGATCACTGTACTTACATCATTTCTACCACAACTTCTTCCTCCTTCAACTCCTCCACCCCCTCCAAAAATCATTGCTGTCATACCTAGAAGACACTGTCTTGCAGCAGACATATTGGTCTTCTTACAATCTTTCCTCTTCCAGCTGCACTATGTTGTCTGAGCCTCAGGTGTAGAGTAGCATTGCCGGTGTATCAGCTGAGACAGGGCACCACAAGTCACTTACTCTCTGCATTGTGACAACTTGTGGATCTCTGTAGTAGCTGTTGCCTGATTTTAAAAAAAGAAAGCTTCTTTGATAGGGGTGAGAACTGCAATTACCTGTGGGCATAAGGAAAATCATGTAGAATGCAATCAAAGACTCTAGGTTCCCCTCTAGATTCCATTGTCTCACCAGTCACAGGTAGTTGACTTGGTTTTCAGTACCAGGCATGAATTCTGTCATATTGAGTGGAGTGTAAGTCCAATTAGAGAACTGTTGGTTACTTTGACAATAATAGTGACTCCATTGAACATTTGGGGATATCTTGCTATACTGGCTAGTGTTTTTGTTTATAGGATTTCCAGCTGCTTAAAATTATTGATGGCTTTCTCTATTGACAGCTTATGTGGTACCTTCAGATACTCTGAGAACTAGTCCTAAGGGAGCAGGCTTCCAGGTCAGTTCCAGCTCCATTCCTCCAAGTCCTGTGTCCAGAGTATATGCTTCCTTCAGCAATTTTATCTTACCTTCAATTTCTGGGAGGCACCAAAGGGAAAAAGAAAAAGCCTATATTGTTTTGGGATGAAAAACATCCAAGTATCTCTATACACAAAGCATAGACACTTAATATTAGTCACAAGAATGAATGGAAATGTATGCTTACTTGTATTTAGGTTAGGGTCTTGCTTAAATGACTTAGTTCTATTAAGAACTTGAAAACTTTAAAGTAATTTAGGTCATAAAACATTTTATAATTTCTAAACATGAAGCTATTATTTTTTTCTCTTGTTTCATGTATGGACAGACGTACAGACAAAATCTCATGTCCTTATCCATTGAAAGAAAACTATCCTTATAGTTGTACTCTATTTTAAAGGTGAAAATACCTTTTCTTTTTCTTAAATGGCTTATATTTTAAAGGGCAAATCTATAAAGCTATATATAAAGTGAGTAAAAACTTTTAAAGGGGAGCAATTTAGATTAAACAAGCTTTATATAAGTAGTTTTCTGGGTCTCATGTTATATCATTAAACATCAATGCTATTGCTCTGACACACCTAGCTTTTAGATTATAATAGATGCATCAGATATTTGGCCTGGCAAAGAAAAGACCACACTCAACTAAATTTTCTTTCACAAAACATGTTTTTTTTTTTTTTTTCTCTTTCACAAGACACAGCAATATTGTCTCTATATTAAAGGCTATGTGTGAGTGGTAAATTATTTTGAAGTAATGGTGGTGTTGCCTTGCCAATTTCATTTTCCAAATCTGCTTGATGTACAAGAGGGAAGATCATTAGGTTCCTGTTCTACGGTCCATGGAAATTCTGCAGTTTCTTGAATATGCTTCAGCTGCTGCTGCCCTCAGTTCAGCCCCACATATCACTGTATCCTATTAACATCTTACTAGCACATTAAGCTAAGACTTTGAGACACTGGGGAACAGTAAGGGATTAATCAAAGGCAGTGTTCATGCTCAGAGAACACAGGACTATCTAAAACTTAACCTATTAACATCTCCTCCGGACCTGAAATTCTCTCTTTTAAACTTGTAAGAAGGAAAACTTGAAGAGAGTTATGTGTGCTGCTCAAAGAAATGCCATCGGTTAACATGAAGAATATGTCTTGACAAATGGATATCAGGTTGTGTAGACATCCTATATGTAAGCTAAGTCATGCTGTGGAGACATGTGTTTCACATGACATGCCCATTTCATGCTTTCCTTCACTATACACTATCATCTTGAATGATTGGCTGGAGGAAAAGAGAGTGTCAAATTCTGTCAAATTCTTAGTTTTAATAAATCATTTCTCGTCTGACCCATTTTATTAAGTTCTGTTGTATCCCCACTATTGTACTTTAAGTTATAAGCAAATACACTTTACACATCCTGGAGTATTCATTATATTTGACAAAGGCAGACTTGTGATTCTTCACACATTATAACATGAAACTGTCATATTATCTGTCATTGCTCCTACAGTTCCTGTATGAAGAAACTACTCCTTTGTAGTAGCCCTCACCCAGGTCTGTTTTGGAAACAACCACTAATCAGTTTATGTTCCTATAGTTTGGGAATTTTTGGAACATAACCGGGATAGTAAATTATGAGGCCTTTTCTGTCTGACTTGGCTAAATGCATTTCAGATCCACTCATGTTTTGATGTGAGTCAGTCCATTGTTCCCTATGTAGCCAATTTCTGCTCCGTTGTATGGATACATCAGTGATGATTAGTTGGATAGCTGAACATCTGAATTATTTCCAGTTCTGACATTCCTGACTAGAGCTGATACGTTTATGCACAAGTTTTATGAATCAAGTTTTCACTTATTTTTGGTAAATGTTTGGTAATGGCTCCTGAGCTATATGATCAATGCATATTTAATATTATAAGAAAGCCATAGCTAGGACTGATGGAACAGGCCTGTATCCCAGCCAGAGTGGCTGCGGCAGGAGGTTAAAAGATTCAAGTCGTGACTGGAATACAAAGTCAGTTCAAGGCCAACCTGAATATGTAGTATAACCCTGTCTTACAATAAAAAAACTGATAGAAATCACTAGGGATGCAGCTCAGTGCTACAGTGCTTGCCTAGCATAAGCGCTTTACTAGATTCAACCCCAAATAAAACAACAAGTAAAAGAAAGAAGTTAATAACTGGGTTGCCTAAGTGAGGATTCCAGTTGCTCCATACACTTGCTAGGATTTGGCCTTGCCAGTATATGTGATTTTAATTTTAGCTACTGGAATAGATGTATATCACATATAATTTTAGTTTAATTTTCATTCTTCTAATAACTAGGATGTTGAATAAGTTTTTATCTCCTTGTTTGCCATGTACATATGTTCTTTGGGGGAAATATCTGTTTAGCTTGTTGGTTCAGTTTTATTTTGTGTTTGCTTTCCATTTTTAAAATCTAGATGAGACCAGAAGATAGATTTTTAAATTCATTTTATTAGACTAATTTTTATTGTTATTTATTTGTTTATTATTATGATTGAATGCTGCATATGTCCAGATGGCTGCAGTGCCCATTAGAGGGCAACAGATCCCTTGGAGAAGGATTTACAGGTGGTTGTCAGTTGCTCAGCATGGGTTTTAGGAACCAAATGCAGGTCCTCAGGAAGAACAGCAAGAGTTCTTAAACACTGAGCCATCTCTCCAGCCCCAACTATTCTTCATATTCCTTGACATAAAAATCATGTATATTCATGGAATGGTAGGTAATGTTTTGACAAAGTAGGATGAGTAAGAACATCTGGCATTTGTCTTTCTGGGTCTAAATTGTTCCTTTTTACATAATAACCAGTAACCCTGAAATTACATCCATTTTGCCACAACTGACAGGGCTTCAGGAGCTTCATCTTTTGTTGATGCTGAATAATATCCCATTGTAGATATAGGCCTCCTCTTTACCCAGGAGTCTGTTAGTAAACACTTCAATTGATCTTATGCCTTACTCATTGTGAATTGTACCACAACAAGCACAAGAGCTCAGATATTTCTACAAACTACCTCTTCTACATCTGCCAAAATCATTTCATATTCTTTTGTTTAATATAATGAATTAATTGTATTTATTTTTTAAATTCTTCATTATTGAAAAAAAACTTTCTTGGCTTGCCTTACATATGTTTCATTCTTTTATTCATTCTTTCATTCATGTCCTTCTCTATTTATTTTGTTTTGTACCCACTGAGTTTAACTCAGGCCGTCTGTATGAGTACATGTTTGGGAACAATCCACTTCAGTCTGGTGGCCTTGGCAATACATATTTGAGGTGCCTCCTTTTCACAGGAATGGCCGCATTTAGTTGTGACGTATTATCTTTTTATACATCGATGAATTTGATTTGTTGATTTTTAGGGCTATATCATACAAGTCCATGAGGACTATTAGTCTATTTTTTACTCTTTATGCAATGTTTTCACTCAGTACTATCTATTTTATTTATTTACTTATCTATCTATCTATCTATCTATCTATCTATCTATCTATCTATCTATCTATCTATCTATCTATCTATCTATCTATCTATCACCTATCTATCTGTCTAGACAGGGTTTCCCTGTTGTAACTCACTCTATAATCCTGGAACTCACTCTATAGCCCAGGCTGTCCTTGAACTCACAGAGATCTGTCTGCCTCTGCTTCCCAAGTGCTGGGATTAAACGTGTGCAGCATCAATGCCTGGTTATATATTTTGTTTTATAATCAATTTAAAAGGCAGATGTTTTGTTATAGATCATTATTGATAGAAAAGAAATTAGTACTGTCCCTGAATACAAAAATTTTTAAAAGAATCCTTAAATTTAATGACAAGTATGCTACATTCTCAACCTTCAAACTTCAACATTTTAATCTTTACAGCATTCCTCACTGTGTTGAACATAGACTATTTCTTAACTGATTTATTAATTTTAGAATAACATCCATTTTTTAAGTGATACATAAGGGCTCAATAAATATTCAAAAATAAGTTTTAAATTTTAGAATTAAAAAAACCTAACTCAGCCCATATGCTTTTATATTTACTTACCCAGTAAAGCAAATTAAAGTTTATAGAGAAAACAGCTGTTTTTATAAAATAGGTAATCTTTATATAGATCTACTCATTTGCATGTTTTCTTTATCACCTGCTTTCTATAAGATAGCACCAATGTGGGAATATTTGTTTTAGTTATGGAATTAGTTTTAAAAATTCATATCTAAAATATGAAGACCATTATTTATATATTGTTTCAAAATATAACCCCAAATTTAGCAGAAAAAGGTAATGTTTATAAATTCAAGTTTTTTCTGAAAGCTGATGGGCTAGCTGGGTAGTCCTCTTTCCTCTTATAGGTTAAAGTCAAATACCCTTGTAAGTCTATGTGGGACCCCAATAGAGTGAAATAAAAACTTAACACTTCATACTGTAGATCACGACCACGTTACTTCTGAAGATAGGAAAGCTCAATGTTAGTAATTACTGGGGAAAAACAACTCAGAAGCATGGTGAGGTATGTATTGTCTCTTCCTCTGCTCATCACTGGCCTTTTATATGGTTTTGAGAAATGTTTATTCTGATCACTTGTCAATTTAAAATTTGTCTTTCTGTTATCAAATCATTTGGGTTCCCTTTATATTTAAGTTATTAATACTGCATTAGGTTTGTAGTTTGTACATGTATTTTTCCATTAGTTTTTTTTTTTTATTCCCTTTGCTATGTAGAAGATACTTCATACATTTCCACCTATCTGTGGTTTTGTTACCTATGCTTTGGGTCATATCCAAATGTTTTCCCCCAATATCAAGAAGTTTGCCCATATTTTTTTTCCCAGTAGTGTTATAATGTCAGGTCTTATATATAAGTCTTCAGTGCAGTTTGAGTTGATTTTTGTAGTGACAAGGATCCAATTTTAGTATTTTGCAGGTAGATATTCAGTTTTCTTGAAGATGTTTTTTTTTTTTCCTCGATGGTATATTCTTGAGATCTTTGTTGAAAGGCAGTATTTCATAAATCTAAAGATTTAGTTAATGAACCCACTTTGTTTAAAACTAATGATGCATTATTTTTGAATAGTAGTTGAATTGATGGATCTATTGTCGTAGCTGATGCTTTGTGGCTTCCTAAAGAAATACTTTTATGCTTCATAATGAAATGTCTTTAGTTACATTCTGCCTTCTATGTTTTAAGATCTCCTGCTATGTTCTCAGTATTTTTGTGGAAATCTGATCTGGAAGCTATACTGTTCTTTCTGGCATGCTACTACTTTCAGTTCTCAGCATTAGTACTCACCCCAGGAGAACAGGCCCCACAGAGTCAGCTGACCAGTACCCTAGGGGACTCACAGAGCCTGAATCAGCAGACTTGGAATGTGCAGTATCCCCTAGGTATGTCTTGTGGTTGTCTGGCTTTGTGTTCTTGTGGAGCTCTTACAGACTAGAGCTGACCCTTTTGCCTACTCCTGGGACCCTTTTCCACCTGCTGGGTTGCCTAGTCCATCCTTGACGTGGAGATTAGTGTTCAGCCTTGTTCCATCTTGTTATGTACTGTTTGAGTAATAACCCTGGGAGAACTGCTCTTATCTGGGGAGAGGCGTGGGAGAGAGAGAGTAGATGTGGAGGAGAGAGGAGATGGGGCAGTAGGAGAGAGAAATGGAGAGAGTGGAAGAGGGGGCTCAGGTGTGTTACACAAAAAAGGAAAAATAAATTTAAAAAAAGCATTTTTACTCTCTGTGGGTTGTGAGTGATCTTTCTATTGAAGATACGTTAGGATGCTTTGGGTCAGTTTACTTATGTGACTACAGACTTCCCTTTGCTATTAGATGAATAATGAATTGAAATTTGAGGCATATCATATATATTTATTAGCAAATGAGAGTCATCATTAAGGCTCCTAACACAAAACAGTAGATACAATGCCATAAGGTTTTACCTTGATATTGATGATTTAATGATTTGTAGGGCTCCCTTCCCCAAGATTCTTGTCCTTTGCTTTGCAATATAATATTTGATTTAAAATGCAGTTGGCTTTTACTATGATCTATTTATGCTTTGCAACAATTTTTTTTTAATTTCTGTATGCCAAAAGCTCTCCCACATGATTTATCTGTCTTTTTAGATTTTGGAAGTCTCTCTTCAAACTAATATGATGTAAATTGTTGCATGTTTTAACCCTTTATAGCTTAATTTTATATTTCTACATTTCAATTGCTAATTCTTCCCATATTTGTCCCAGGAAAAATGAGTGGTCTTTATTTTTATGTTAAATGTGAAGATTTATTTCAGTTGTATAAATAAAATTCTCTATTTAGAAGTGATATTTTTATAATATACTAATAAGCTTCTTAGAATTCTTCTGTTTTTGCTTGTTTATTCAATTTCCACCATAGGTACCTTCATATCTGGCACTGTAGGTATTCTAATTATACAGGCCTTTTTTTTTTTGACTTCACACACACGCACATAGACACACACACACATAGACACACACACACACACACACACACACACACACACACACACACTTTTATCTCTTGAGGAATTTTTAAAGTTACTTTGTCAAGTTCCAAAAAATTCCCAGTGGAACCTCAGCTTGTGATAAATTGATAAATTTATAGATCAATTTTTAGAAATGAATAGTTTTATGACCTTGGACACTCCTGTCTAGGAACATTGTAAGTCTATTAATTCACACTTTCTTTTATATTTCTCAATCAAGTGTTCCTTATAATGCTCCTGCAGATGTCTCATGAAATTTATCCATAGACATTTCACAATTATGTTAATCTCTTACACCTTCCTCAGTTATTCAGCAATACATGAGTTTGAGGTCATCACAGAGGACCAAAGAAGTATAGACAGGAGTAAAGCAGGGTGTTCAGGTCCCTGGGAACCAGACTATGCAAGTGGGTACATAGACTATGATTTTGCTGTAGCCTCCCAGATTTTGTTTTTTTCCATTATTATTATTTATTCTTTGCTAATTTTGTACTTATTTACAATGTATTTTCATTATATCATCTGTTATTCCCCTACATTTTCAGGAACTTTCTTTCCCTGACTTTATTCCCCTCCCAACATCATGTCCTCATTATAAAAATGTTTTATATTTTTTGGGATTATGATTATAACATTTCTTCCTTCCTTTTCTTCCTTTCCAACCCTCCTATGTGCTGCTATTGCTCTATTTTTATAATAACATATTTTTTGAAATTATACTGTTTTGACTTGTGAATATGTGTTCTTTACCTGTCATTTTAGAAATCATGTACTTTCTTTCCTTCACATTTGTTGTCCTCTAAGTGTAATAACCAATACCATCTTCACAGATTCTGTGCCTATTCGTTCTGGCTTGTGGATGTTCCTTCATGAAAGCAAGGGTTGGCTCATTAAGTCCTCCCCTGAGCCACCAGTCACTACTTCATATATCTGACTCCCAATTTTAAGTAATTCTTCCCGGGCTGCACATAGCCTACTAGTCTTAGGAGATTGTAGAGTAATATAAAATGTGTGGAAAGAGGGATCTCACATATACAGCTATGGGGAAGTTGAAATGTATGCCGGGGTGAAATTATTTCAGTGGTGGGGCTACTTTGGGGACATCCACATTCCTATAAGTAACCTCTGAGTCATTCTCTGTTTCAAGAAACTCACTGGTTCACCAAGTCTAACTTTGATGAAATCTTTACTTTGGTCTGTCACTCATGTCCTCTTTGGGATGAGTACACATTTGTTCACATCCCCTGAAGGAGCATTCAGAACAACCTGCATATATAGAATCTTCTCATATTTCTTAGTTTAGGGGAAAGAGCACTATTTCCCTATTCTTATATTAATGGATTTAGGTGAGCACATGCAGCCTCTGAGAAAAACTGAGAAATGAGCTGTTCCTTGATGTGTCCTAGTACAGCCTCTTCAGTGCTGCTGGTTGTGTCCTCTACCTGAGTGAGGGCCTTTTCCCATAGGGATTCATTATGGTCCCAAACTATTTCCCTATACTGGAATGCACCATCTTGTTCTTCAGTGTCTTAAAGGGGAATTGAAAGCCCTTATTCTCAGAATTTCAGCTTATTTGTCCTTACGTGCTTCTATTCCTATGGCTGTATGCTGAGTAGTCCCAGTGTGAGACCACTGGCCCCTCCTTTCTTTTCAGTTTGTGATACTTTGCTTCAGTGCAATATGATGATATCATTCAGAATCACCCTGCTTTCTTCAGAAAAGGCAGATTATTTTTAGATGACTTCCTTTGGTTTTGTGCCATCTACTATTCAAGGTTTGTGGTTCTAGTCAATACTTTACCTCAATTTCGTTTTTAAGACTTTAAAAGAAAAACCTTTCACCCTATTTCATTATTTGATTTGTCTTTGGTGATTTATCTTAAAGAAAAACATAGGCAGTTAGTTTTTCAGGTGAGCTCTTTTTCACTTAATTGAATTTCCTTTGTTTACTATCTTTGGAATCATGTCTTTTCACTGAAATAACATTGTCAGGTACTTGCTCTATGGATAAATCAGGTGCTAAACCAGTGGAGGGGCCAGGTGCAAGGGACAAACAGGTCACCAGAAAAGGAATGGTGTTGCAACACAAAGCATTAGAGCTTAGCCAGAAATGCAGCTTGGGGATAGTTGGCTAGAAAAAGCAGAAATCTGCAGAAATGTCTACATTATGGACGTTTACTTTGATTTTTTCTATTTTTAGTTTACTACATTGTTTAACCAAGGAATCACTAAAATGGAAGGGATTACTAGGGCCTGACAGATGATATGAAAGAATCAGATGCTGGGACATTTCCCACAAATCTTAGGAAAAGGTTAGGGGTGCCTTCTAGAACACAACTAACTTAGAATGGTTTTCACAAGCAATAGGGAAGGAAATTCCCCAAACCACATCGGATTCAGGTGAGTCAAATAGGGGACGACTGGCAATAAGAGGCTGGGCTATAAGAGAGTACAACTTGCTTCTAGATGGATTGGAGTTAAAAGAACAGATGATTTTTATATGAACAGAGCACAGTAATTTCAGCTGTTTGTAAATGACAGGATTTCAACAAAATTTCAACACTGTCTTTTTAACGAATTAACTTCTCTTATCCTTTTCTCCTCCAATTCTCCAGCAGCTGAAATTTGGCTACCTCAGAATTTGTCTTTCATTAAAGGTAAAGAGGTTCTTCCTCAGAACTTTGTTCCTATTAGTTGTTGAGGCAGAGGTGTACATTGGTACAGTGCTCCATAGTACTGTTACGCATATTCACTAACAGGAGTTTGTGTAGTTTCATTTGTTCTGTTTCTGGATGAACTTACACATTATAATATGCAACCTATACAACCAGAACCTTCATTTACATGTGACATGGGTATTTTGTTAAGATCAGATCAGCCTAATGAAGCCAAATTAAATGTGTACAAATTTAAACTCTCACCCAAAGGTAGCAAGTTATTTCACTACTAAGAATCTATCAATGATTGTTTCAGTGCCCCACTGTTTACCTTAAGCAATGTATAAATCAGTAACTATATTTTAAGTATCATTTGCTTTTCATTTTTCTATGCCGGTTTCAATTCTATGTTATGGAGAGCACAGATGTTAAATTTGAAAGTAACTTCTGATTTTTGATTTCTTAGGAGCTTTGAAATTAAATTGTCTCATGCACATATTGTCTGGCATTTGCTATCTGTACTCATTGTAGCAGTATTACACACCTCATGATCTCTTGATATCTTGATCAATATCTATGTCAAAAGATAATACATATTCTAGGACTCATCTTAAAGATGACAAATACACATAACCAGTGAAGTGACATTCATGCATCATTATATAATGCATACTTATCAATGGCTCAGTTGATCTAAATTAAATCATTTTTGATGACCTAGCCCCACACAACAGTTCCTTGGTAGTGTAATTTGGTGATCAGCAACAACATTCTTCATATGTTACAAGTCTGTAATGTTATCCCCGTTTTCCTCTGTTTGTAAATTGGAAGATATATTATTCAATCTCATAGAATACTTCTACAAGAAACAGAGCATATGAAGCTCTGTTCTCGACTTATAATAGGAAACTAATAAATAGATGAGCTTTTAACATCAAATTTCAATTTCAGAGAGCTTTAATATTATCTTGGGTTTGACTTTACCATGCAAACTTAGGACTCACTAGAATGCTGTCTTTTAACATAAGGCTGATGTTAATGAATTGTCCTGTGTCAAATCACCATAGAATATTAGGATGAGCCTTACTCACTGTGACATTGTTGTGTCGGGCATTCCAGTAATTATCGTGGCATTTGCATTTTACTGTAGTTGTTTGCCTGTTGATTAATGATGCCATTTTCTCTTCCAAGTTTGAACTCTGATATTATCTTGCTCATTTGCTATTTTTGTTACTGAGCCTTTGCTGGCTGAAATTTGTTGATCGGATAATTTTCCTTGGAGAAATTATTCTTATACTTCAATGTTAATTTATTTATTTATGTTTTCATTTTGAAGGTTCTGCCTTGGTTTTCTCAAACTTTCTTTTCTGTATGAATTGTGCCTTCATGACCTTGGTATGAATATTAGAAAAAAATAATATGACAATCTTATCAGGTCTAGGGTCATTTTTTGTAGCTTTTTAACAGCACAAGAATATAGATTGCATTAATCATTGGCAGATCAGGACTTGATTTGTTTAATTTATGGTCTTAGGTATTGAACCTAGGTGTTTGTTAGTTGTAAGCATATACCATGACACTGCACTTCATCTCCATTTCAGGCTGATCATTTTATTCTTGTGATAATTTGTGATTGGTGACAGGCAGACTAGAATAAACTTACTATTTTATAAGCTAGTTTTCTACAATGAAGTCTATTAGTAATAATTTATCTGCTTTAATTTATTCTAAATAACTAGTTTATAAAATATTATCTAGAAAATTTGCTTAATTCTCAATGTAGCTGCAACTTCTTTCAAACTTAAAAGAAATCAAATTATTTTTATGGATTAGTGTTGTGTGGCACTGTTTCTAGGGAAATGTGAACACATGCTTACTCATCTCAGATAGAGAATCAATATGGGGTAGATGAGAAGATATCACCAGAATCCAATGAGTGTTTTGGGGGTTACTTATAACCATATGGGTGAGGGGTTAGAGGAGCAGAGATTGATCAAAGACAGCTGTGTCACCAACCCATCTTAGTGCTGCTAGAAGCTCATGAAAACCAGACACCTTTAGAACACTGCATCACCTACAGGTGGCTCAATGGGATGGAGACTGAGCATCTTCCAGGTAGCTCGACTGGTCCCTCTGCTTCTTTTAGGCATCTCACCTGGCCTCTGATTCAGGCTGCTTGGCTGATCTGCCTCTTCTATGAAGGTAGGCTGGTCTGAGAGTCTTCTAGACAACAGCACTGGTCTCTGTCTCTTTCATGTGGCCTCCCTGGCTTGCAGGTGTCTCTCAGCAGTTATCAGGTCAGTGTCAGGGACTTCTGAAGCCTTTGAGTTATTTGATACATGAGATTATGGAGCCTTCCTGTAGGATAAAGTGTTTCACCTCCTTTAGACCATCTGTGTTGTAAGCTTCCTTCCAAGATGGAGGATTATCTAGAATAAATTGCTACAGAACACTCTGAATAAGGCCATGCTTTTCAACTGACCATTATATCATATGTGCCAATATTTGTTTCCTATGGGTTAGCTTTCGTTGTTTGTATAGTCTTCTATTAACTACTTTAATTTTTTAAGACAAATATTGATACCTATTAAAGTTTGTTTTAATCTATAATCTAAATGTTTAATCTATAATATTGTGTTTCTACAGTGTGTATTTATATTGGCTCATGTGTATTATAAATCTTGCATGCTTTTTTTACAGACATATGACATATATTCATTTGTCCTTTTCCATACACAACTAGTAGATGTGTTTTCTTTATATAACAATCACATGTTTAGTTGGGGTTATAATTATAACTTGAATATTTTAAAATTTCACTCTAGCAAAGTAACTTTTTCACTCATATGTCTCTCTCCAATAATTAGTTATGAAACTTTCTATAGGAATGTGGCATTTTAACTTTGATAAGAAATCACTTTTATAATCCTAAGCTATATATAACCTATGTGCTCTTGGTTTATAAATACCAACTAAATTTGCAGTCATTTTTGGAAGTTAATGCTCAACCCTACATGGTAGTTTCCAGTTCAGATAATGGGAATAAGATTGTTAGTAATTAACATTTTCCAGAGCTGGGGATGTAACTCAGTTGAAAGAGTATTTACTTAGTATGCACAGATCATATATCTGATACACAACACTTCATAAACTAGGCATGGTAGCTAATGGCTGTATTTCCAGTTGTAGGGAGATAGAAGTAAGATCAGGAATCCAGGTAACTCTCAATTGCACAGGCAATTCAAGGGAGACTGGGATACAGGACATCCTGTCTCAAAACAAACATTTTCCAAAGGATAAGACATGAGCTCACTTTTTGGTCTCATTTGTATTTTTTTTAAGACTTTATATCTTAAGGTCATAACATAAAATGAATCTTCTCTCTTCTTTGTGAGTTAAGTTTTTCATCTATAAAGAACTATCACATATTGTATGTATGTGCTGGATTCAGTTAAATCTGGATACTCTGTGTGTGTGTGTGTGTGTGTGTGTGTGTGTGTGTGTGTGTGTGTGTGTGAGTGTAAGTTGGAACTGCCTCTACTGATTTTTGGCTTTTGCTTATTTTTTACTATTTCCTGGCTAATTCATGATTCCTCTTTTTACAAATTTTCATGTCTTTGTTGCTCTGCTCTTTCCTTAATAAATACTGTTCTTTTCAATCTACCTTGGGTTTTATTTTGAATCTGAAGTCCCAGTTCTTAGCAGTTCTGGAGAGCGCACAGGTAACATGACATCAGTCCTTCACTGTTCTGTGAACATTGACGCTCAGGAGTGTCAAATGTATGTCACATGTCCTTCTAAGAAGCTCCTGGTGCTCTTTCTGATCTCTCCGTTATAATTTAGCAATTTCTACATGTTTATTTCTGTTCTACATTCTCTCTAGATATGTCTAATCCATGTTTAATTCATTAAGTTTTTCAGATATAATGACCATGTTTTCTTCATATCTTAACAGTTTTACCTTTTCCTTATAAATGCTTTTATATTAGGTGTTGTAAATATCTCTAGTCTATAATTCTAGATTTATGAAGTTTTCAGGATTAACCTTAATAATGTCCATTTATAATGAGTTGCTTAGTTACATATTTGCAATTTGCATTTGAAATTATGTTAAATATCTTGTGTTTACAATTAGCACACATACTGGTCTGAGGAAGGCACTTTCCAGAATGGTTTGGGAACTGGACAGTATAACCCTTGCATCAGTATCTCCCAGTCCTTTTTATAGGTTGTGTGTATCGAATCACAACTACTATGTGCTCTGCTTCTGTGGTCCAGAATCTTATTCTCCCTAATCTGTTTCTACTTGAACATTGAAGTACATAACTATATGAACTCTTTTACAGGCTCAGTCACATTTTCTGAAAGTTTATATTCATCAGGTTTATATCCAAAATTGTTTCCATGACTTTTCCAGGAATTTTCAGGACCTGTCTCCTTCTGGACCTGATCGATCTCTTGTTTTTCTCCTTATGAATCCTTTTGCGTCACTTCCTTCTTTGAACATATGAGGCATTCTTAGACATCAAACCGTTGGTAACAGCCACTCCTCTGTTAAATGTTCCTTCCTACTAATGTACACAGTATATTCTCATTCTGTGAGTCATTACTCAGAAGTTACTACTCTATAAGATCTTCCTTGTCCTCTGTATGGAATTTCTGGGGGTTTTGTTTGTTTTTGTTTGGTTCACCTCCTATTCCTCTTCTGTGTTCCATTTTTAATTTCCTTTTTTAGCTCCTGCAGATCTCTTCCATACTGTGTCTCATTTCTTTTGGCTATTTTCTGTTCCCATTCATGTTCCAAGACAGAATCTTTGTATTTGCTTTCTTGTCTCAGTCAGCCAAAGCAACTGTGGAAATCCTTGGTATAGTTTATGCTTTTTAAATTTTTGTTGAATTAAGAGGTGGATAGATGAGTAAATAAACAAGCATAGAATGTCTTGCTTGGAAATTATCTATACACACAAGTACCAGAAGAATATTAGGAAAGGAATCTTTGGCTTTCTTTTTTACGGAATCCAATTTACGTTTGCATTAGTATCTACCTTTTGTACCATTTGCAACTAGAAATTTAAGTGCCAAAGACAGAACTATGAGAGCCCACATAGGACATGTTGCCATTGGCTGTACAATTCAAATCCAGGACCCACCACTTACTTGCCTTGTGACTTCTGTTTAGGGATTAATTCATTTAAGGATCAATATTTGATCCACAACATCGAAACTAAACACCAAATTATATACTAAGAACTGTTGTAAAGTGAGATAATGTCTACAATATACCCCTAACGAAGTGCTCAATAACTGAAAACATTACTTTTTACTGATATTAAAATAGCTGGAAACTGCATATATTTGAGATATAAACCATGTTTATGTATTTACACAGGAGGATGTATCCTTATATATATATATATATACAAATGTCTGTATCCTTAACATGATTATATCATGTGTAATTTATAGTAAACAATTAAGCTCTAACTTAGCAATTTCACATGCACTTTACAATTCAATTAACTATCCTCATGCTGTATTTTAGATACTTGGAACTTATTTCTGTTGCAGAACTTAACTTTGGATTATTTGACTCATTTTGTCTACCATTCAATCTTTCAAAACCCCTACTGTATATAACCTTTGTGAACTTGAGCTTTTAAATTCTATGTGTAATGAATTGTTTTCCTCTCTGTATCTGAATTCATTCACTTAGAATATTATTTTCCAGCTTCATCTGTATTGTCACAAATGGTGGGTTTTTCTTTTCATAATTTATTTTTTATTAGCACTAAAAAATCCTTCTGTCGTATACTACACCCTTCCTCTCCTTAGCACTGCTTTCATTGTGTCTCATAGGTTTGAGTTGTTGTGGAGTCATTTTCACTGAATTTGAGAAAGTCTTTAATTTCTTTCTTTATTTTTGTCTTGAACAGTCATCGTTCAGTAGAGAGTTGTTCAGTTCCCATGAATTTGCAGGTTTTCTATTGTTGCTATTGTTGTTGAAGTCCAGCTTTATTTCATGGTGGTCTGGATAGGATGCAGGTGGTTATTTCAATTTCCTTGTATTTTTTGAGGCTTGCTTTGTGGCTAAGATTTGTCATCAGTTTTGCAGAAGGTTCTGTGAGGTGCTGAGGAAAAAGTTTATTCTTTTTGTATGTGGGTGAAATGTTCTGTAAAGATCTGTTAGGTCCATTTGGTTTATAACATCTGCTATCTCAAGCATTTCTCTCCTTAGTTTTTGTCTGAATGATCCTGCCAGTTGGTGAGAGTTAGGTATTGAAATCTCCCACTATCACTGTGTGAAGGTCAATGTGTGATTTTAGCTTCAGTAATGTTTCTTTTACAAATGTAGGTGCCCTTGTTTAAGGAGCATAGATGCTAAGAATTGACATGTCATCTTGGTGGATTTTTCCTTTAAGGAGTATAAAGTGTCCTTCCCCATGTCTTTCGATTAATTCAGGTTTGAAGTATATTTTGTTGTTTATTAGAATGGGCACACCAGCTTGTTTTTAGGTCCATTTGCCTGGTAGATCTTTTCCCAACCCTTTACTCTGAGGAATGTTTATCTTTGAGGTTAAAGTTTGTTTCTTATATGAAGCAGAAGGCTGGTTTCTGCTTTTGAATCAATTCTATTAGTCTCTGTCTTTTTATTAGGGAATTGAGACCATTAATGTTGAGGGATATCAATGACCAAAGATTTTTCAGTCCTGTTACTTTGTAGTTGTGTTATTTTGTGTGTGTGTGTGTGTGTGTGTGTGTGTGTGTGTGTGTGTGTTCCTTCTATTGATTATGATGGTGTGAGATTATTTAATTCCTGTGTTTTCCTGATTGTAGGTGGGAGTTTTCCTTCTAGTACCTTCTGTAGGGCAGGATTTGTTTGAATTTGGATTAATCATGAATTATTTTGGTTTTTTTTTTCTGTCTATGATAATTGAGAATTTTGCTGAACATAATAGTCTGGACTAGCATCCGTGTTCCCTTAAAGTCTATAGCTTTTTTTTTTTTTTTTTTTTGGTTTTTTTTTTTTTTTTTTTTTTTTTGGTTTTTGCTTTTCTAGACAGGGTTTCTCTATTGTAACTCTGGCTGTCCTGGAACCCACACTGTAGACCAGGCTGGCCTTGAATTCACAGAGATTCACTTGCGTCTGCATCCTACTTGCTGGGATTTAAGGCATACGCAGCCACTGGCTGGCTGGGTATAATTCTAATAAATTTGACTGTGTATGTTACTTGTTTTTCTCTTGCAGCATTTAGTATTCTTTCTTTGTTCTGTATGTTTAGTGTTTTGAATATTATGTGGTGAGAGGACTTTCTCTTCTTGTCCAATCTAGTTTGTGTTCTATAAGCTTCTTGTAGTTTTATTGGCATCTTTATCTTTAGGTTTGGAAAATTTTCTTCAATGATTCTGTTGGAAACATTTTCTGGGCCTTTGCCATGGGAATCTTCTTCCTCTATTCCTATCATTCTTAGGTTTGGTCTTTTCATAGTGTCCCAGATTTCCTGGATTTTTCATGTCAGTATTTTTTGAATTTGACATTTTCCTTTACCAATGTATCTATTTACTCTATAGCACCTTCAACTCCAGAGATTCTCTCTTCCATCTCTTGTATTCTGTTGCTGTAGCTTGCCTCTGTAGTTTCTGTTCCCTTTTCTAGATTTTTCACTTCAAAGATTTCCTTGGTTTGTGTTTCCTTGTAAAGTTTTGTTTGTTTCCCTCCATTGATTGTTTGCTTTTTCTTAGCTTTCTTTCAGGGATTTATTCATTTCTTCTAATTGTTTGTGTTTTCTTCTAACCATGTGTTTCTTTCGTGAGTTTACTCAATTCCTCTAATTGTTTTTATTTTTTCATTGATTTATTTGAGGGATTTATTAATTTCCTCTTTAAGTTGTTATCTTAATAAAGTTGGTTGTAAGGTCTTTTTCTTCTGCCTCGCCTGTGTCAGGGTGCTCAGGGTTTTGTAGAAGGAAAGTTATGCTCTGGTGGTGCCATGTTGCCCTAGGTGTTGATTGTGTTCTTGTGATGGCATTTAGGCATTTGGGCTTTGAGTGATTCTAAGTTTAGGTGCTAAATTCCTGAGTTTTTCTTTTATTGAACTGGTGTCTTGTCCCTTGGTTTCTTTTTTCTCTCTGATCTTCTGCTCTTTGTGTCTCCTTGTCAAGCAGAAAGTTTCTGCCCAGGTTGGGGGCTGAGATAAGAGTGTGCAGACTTCCTACCTGTTCTTCTAACTGGCTGCCTTGTCTCCTTCTGGTGTGGAGGGTGTCTGGCCTAATTGGTATCTGGGTCTCGGGTGGGAGGCAGCAGTGGAGAGGGTTGATACTGGTGGTGGGAAGATGGCAGTGAGTTGAGTTTTGGGGAGCACAGGCTATTGTAGTGGGAAGGTTGAGAGAGCAGAGTTTCTACCTGTTTTTCTGCTGGTTGCCTTGTTGCGCTCTAGGGTGGGATATGTGTGCCTAAGTTGGTATGTGAGACTTGGGCAGGTGGAGCCAGGGAAGAGTGGTAAGATGCAGATGTGTAGAGTTGGCAGTGGATTGGGATTTAGGAGAAAGAGTATTCTAGTGGGAGGGTTAGGTGAGGAGTCTGCCTACCTTCTCTTCTGGGAGTTGCAGTCTGGTGCAGAAGATGAGTTGGTGTGTGGGACTCTGGCAGGCAGACGATCTTTCTTTATTTTAGGGATGAATAACAATTTCCCTATCTATTTATTACTTGCTAAATACTTAAGATGGGTCAATTTCTTGGCAATTGCAATGACCAGAGAATTTAGACATCTTTTTGGTATAATGATCTCACTTATATAGGGTATACAGCCTGTGGTGGAACAGTTAATCATTTGGTTTTGATTTCTTCAATGTTATGAGGGGTAGAATAAAGAAGGGGTACTCATGAATAATATTTCTCAAGGCTAGAGCAGGGATCCTGATGCTCAATATATTCTCACTTTCCTCTGTGGGGGAAATCACAGCATGGAATTGTGCTAATATATAGGGGGTGGATGATGTATATGAAGGGATTGCATTTTCTTACCCTGCAGTGTGTTGGGTAAATTTTCACTGGACTTGCAGACCCTTATCTAGCAGTTGTTGACAATATTGAACAAATTACCCTTTCATTTTGTTCCCTGTCATTATCTACAGTATTTATCAGAATAATCTGAACACAACCCTGTGTAGTATAGTAGTGTTTTACGGAGCTGCCTCCTTTAATAAATTAAGAGTATTTCTGCATGATAAGTATTAATCAATTATTACAAAGTAATCCTCTTGCAGCACTTACAATGAAAATTAATAGTAATTCTCAAACTCAATCAAACTATTTCTAGAACACTCAAGGACAAGGCACCCACTTTCCCTCCAAGATTCAGTTTCTCAGCACATTGTGTTTGCTTGGCTGGAAGCTCTGTGTGAGGCTTTCAGCCATGAAATTTCTGAAATACAATTGTGCAGCCATTTCCCAGTGGTCTACAGCTATATACCAGAGGACAGGTTTAAGAAGTTGGAAACCTATTGATTTTTAAAAGCATTTTCTTCAGAGTTAAATGAGAACACAGTTAAGCATGGGTATCAATACTAATTATATATTTTTTTTATATTTTAGATTTCTTTTTGTGGTAGTAACTGATTGTAAGACTGAGAAATTTGGCAAATACTCCTTACCTTTTCTGTCCTTACTCTCTCTTCTCCTGGGGAGCATTAGATATGAAACAAGGAATAATATCATGTCCTAATTTTCAAATTCTTTTCATGTTCAGGGGCTGTGGCCATTGAAGAAGTTTAAAATCACAAGCAACCGCTTTGAAGTCAAGAGCACTCATATCGGGAGGTCCCTGAACTGAAATGCAGGGGTACGTATCATCACGCACATCTAAGTACAGTGTGGCTAGACACAGGACAATAAGATGGAAATACGGAGGACAAATAGCAGTCAGAAGTAATGGGTCTGGAAATTTGTCTGTATGTGAACTAATAAAATATAGTAAGATAAACTTTATTTGGCAATGGTAATGTGAATAGAAGGGAATAGCTGAGGGCAAAGATGGCACAGTGCAGAAATCAGAGCACAAGTGAGTGCAGACAAAACCAGGCAAGATTTTCTCAAACAAATTCTTTGCATTCATTTTGTGTATAGCCCCTCTCCGTGTGTGTGTGTGTGTGTGTGTGTGTGTGTGTGTGTGTGTGTGTGGTTGTGCATGTATTTGTGTCTGAATGTAAATATGGAAGTTGGTCATCACTGCTGGGTCAGTGTCCTCTAATGTTCTCCAACTTCTTTTTATTTTGAGAAATAGCCTATCAGTGAACATGGATGTCACTGAAGGGGCTAGACTGACTGACCAGCAAGCTCTAGGTTTCCTCCTTTCTCTCCCTCCATAGTGCTCGGTTTACAGGCATACATTACCACATCCAGCTTTTTACATGGTAGCTGTGAATCTGAACTTAGGTCGTGATGCTGCAGAGCCATTTTTCCGGCCTCTTTCATGGCTATTTCTTCACTATACTTACTGCCCATGTGATATTTCATACTCAAACTTCGTTATTCTTGTTATCATTCTTCATGCTTTGAGCATTTCAGACCTGAAATTCTATTAAAGACTTTTAACACTGCGGGATAATATAATTTTTGAATGATTCTATTAAATTTAAAATTATAGATCAGCAGAAAGTGAACTCCTGAAGGAGGAATTTGGATTTCTATTTGTTTCAGTCTCTAGAGTTTAACACAAAGCTTGCTACACAATAAGAATTGAATAAATGTTATTTAGCTCTATACTCATTCTGTTTTCCTTTGGAATGGGCCATGGTGGCATAATTGCAATATGTCTCCGAATCTTATTGGCATCATTGTTTTGCTGTCATCAGTGGCAGTGTTTCAAAGATTCAGATGTGTGTTTCACACATCATTTCACTCCACCAACAATCTATTCTTTATTGGATGACCATAAAGAAGTAACTTTGTGAGCCAGCTGTCTCCCATAACCAATCACCAAAGCTGAAAGTTGCCCTTCTTCTAAGCCAGGTGAATCTCTGGAGCTTAATGATAGAGTGGTAGTGACAGGGGATGGGCGTGGGTGTCATTGGGTGGAAAACATGAAACCAAAGAATATATTCCAGATCCCAGAGTGACACTTCGAAGCCCCATGATTCCCAGTGTAACTCAGAAACTCAGACAGTTCCACTGTGTTCATACCATAGTGAATATTTTTTGAATGAGTTTCTTTGCTCATAACTCATTGGCCAAACTGCAGATTGTGGGAGAACACTCTTATCTTTAGTTTATCTTAATAAAATAATAGGTGGAAAACTCTTTTATGAATCAGGTCACATTGTAAGTAGTGGCAGCTATATCCAGCCTCAGTATATACAGGTTATTGTCTGATATTGCAGAAGTGTTACCATTGATATAATTTAAATCCCACTCTTAGTGTCTTACTCAAAATCATCTTACCTGTCTGCTGATGCAGGAACTTGAGGATCTACAGGGTAGAGTGATTGGCCTGCTCCATGTCATAGATGTTTGACCTCTCTTTTCCTTTCCTTTCCTTTCCTTTCCTTTCCTTTCCTTTCCTTTTCCTTTCCTTTCCTTTCCTTTCCTTTCCTTTCCTTTCCTTTCCTTTCCTTTCCTTTCCTTTCCTTTCCTTTCCTTTCCTTTCCTTTCCTTTCCTTTCCTTTCCTTTCCTTTCCTTTCCTTTCCTTTCCTTTCCTTTCCTTTCCTTTCCTTTCCTTTCCTTTCCTTTCCTTTCCTTTCCTTTCCTTTCCTTTCCTTTCCTTTCCTTTCCTTTCCTTTCCTTTCCTTTCCTTTCCTTTCCTTTCCTTTCCTTTCCTTTTCCTTTCCTTTCCTTTCCTTTCCTTTCCTTTCCTTTCCTTTCCTTTCCTTTCCTTTCCTTTCCTTTCCTTTCCTTTCCTTTCCTTTCCTTTCCTTTCCTTTTTTTCCTTTCCTTTTTCCTTTCCTTTTTCCTTTCCTTTCCTTTCCTTTCCTTTCCTTTCCTTTCCTTTCCTTTCCTTTCCTTTCCTTTCCTTTCCTTTCCTTTCCTTTCCTTTCCTTTCCTTTCCTTTCCTTTCCTTTTTTCCTTTCCTTTCCTTTCCTTTCCTTTCCTTTCCTTTCCTTTCCTTTCCTTTCCTTTCCTTTCCTTTCCTTTCCTTTCCTTTCCTTTCCTTTTTCCTTTCCTTTTTCCTTTCCTTTTTCCTTTCCTTTCCTTTCCTTTCCTTTCCTTTCCTTTCCTTTCCTTTCCTTTCCTTTCCTTTCCTTTTTCCTTTCCTTTTTCCTTTCCTTTTTCCTTTCCTTTCCTTTCCTTTCCTTTCCTTTCCTTTCCTTTCCTTTCCTTTCCTTTCCTTTCCTTTCCTTTCCTTTCCTTTCCTTTCCTTTCCTTTCCTTTCCTTTCCTTTCCTTTCCTTTCCTTTCCTTTCCTTTCCTTTCCTTTCCTTTCCTTTCCTTTCCTTTCCTTTCCTTTCCTTTCCTTTCCTTTCCTTTCCTTTCCTTTCCTTTCCTTTCCTTTCCTTTCCTTTCCTTTCCTTTCCTTTCCTTTCCTTCCTTTCCTTTCCTTTTCCTTTCCTTTCCTTTCCTTTCCTTTCCTTTCCTTTCCTTTCCTTTCCTTTTTCCTTTCCTTTCCTTTTTCCTTTCCTTTCCCTTCCTTTTCCTTCTTTTTGCTTGTTGTCCCAAGTGATGCCACACCACACTGCATGGCCATAGGTGTATGGTGGGACTGGACAGCTGATGTCTTGATTTTCAAGTTCAATTCTCATTGAAGAGATTGAGAAAAAAGGTTGTGCATTTTGTAATTGTACACTTTTATGAAATAGCAAAGTTTTGGAGACTTGTCCAGGTGTAAGGAAACTTCCTTATTTTGAATTGTACTACCTTTTTTTTCTGTTTCTAAGGCAGCTGTGTAAGTCCAGATATTTCCTTTGAAGTTACATGAATATATTTCATGAAGTCCCCACTCTCCGTGCCTTATTTCCAACACCACTCAAAAGCAATAGAAAAAGATTGCATGTTGGTTTGGGAATACTGGTATTTCTACTCCACATGTGAGCAATTATGAACAATTCTTATAGCTGCTCTCTGGATTCTTATCAGAAAATGTAGACTTATTCTCTAAGCCTACTGAAAATTTAAAGTTGGATTTTAGAAAGTAGTGGCTTCTGCATAATCCCTGCCACATATAGAAGAACTGTAAAAAGTTTGTAGCATTAAAACAGATGATACTCAATCATACCAGAGAATGAAACAAGTGATGTCATGCATAATTGTATTCATACACACCCAAGAGGAAAAGCCACACCCAGGAGGATAGCCTGTTTATGGGATTGGCAATTCTCCTCTGAGGAACTTCTGTGGTCTTTATCTGACTCTTCACATGAATACAGGGACATTCAACCAATGGCTAGGTACTATTAATCTTTATTAAAGGCTAGAGATCCTGAATCAAAACTCAGGACTTGATGCAGCTAACGATTAAGCCAGTTCTTGCTCCGTGAGCTCCTGTTGCCCTAAGAACTTGAAAATATTGTCTCATATTAGTAATCTTACACATATCATTTTTGCTGAATTTCAAATGATTTCATCTCATATAAAAAGTGAAAGAATTCTATTTTCTAATCTGAATTTCCAAATACATAGTGTCCTGTGCTGTTAGTAAAGTTTTAGGAAAGTGTAAAAAGTATCTATGTTGACATTTTGCTACTGATAGCATCTTGAATATATTTATAATTCAAATTTATTAAACTACCCAAGCCTTTCCACTGTGTTATTGTTAGGAAAAACATTTTCCTGTGATTATGTGGCTTTACTCAGACGACTAGGAAGGCATTAGTCTTCCAAGGTGCATGGGTTTCTATGTGGAGCAGCTGCACCCAACAAATTTGCTGTTTTGGTGACATTGCACATTGTGTCAGCCTGAAAAAGAGGGAAAAACATGCCAAACAGAGTACAAGCTCTAAACAAATGATCTCCAAGACTCTGTTTCACTTTCCACGTTCCATTTCATAGAGATTAAAAAAAAAGGCTACCAAGAACAAATAAATAGGAAGATACAAATAAAGGCTACTTAATGATACATGTCTACTACTGTGGAGGCTGCATAACTCAACATTAAATGAAGAATTCAGGGCAGAGGTTTCTTAAGCTTGTGGGAAAACAAATTTTTGCTTGTGACTATCCAATCTATCATCTACTGGGAACTGATTATCTCTTTGAAAACAGTCTCTTATATTTAGTAAATTGTTTCCTTCTGAGATGCTAATTGGTAACCCTTGAGGGATAATCACATTGACTGACAGTGTAGTTATCGCAACCCTAAAAATTATGTCATTGTCAGATAAATGTGGTTTCCTTTATGCATT
Source organism: Cricetomys ansorgei (assembly GCA_026225945.1). Lineage (NCBI taxonomy): Eukaryota > Metazoa > Chordata > Mammalia > Rodentia > Nesomyidae > Cricetomys > Cricetomys ansorgei. Next base: position 20,498,694 of record JAMJFZ010000239.1, read on the forward strand.
AATGTCATTCAAAATAAACATAACTTTAACATTGCAATAATAATCTTTCTAGAAAACAATAAAGCAAATTTCCAAACTGTAGTTATGATGACTTCTAAGTGAAGTTTCAAGATAAAAAAAATGTTTTCAAAATATATTTTGACAGTAGAAACATTGTATGGGATAAAGGAAATCTTTCTATATTTGAAAGCTATATCTAAATACCACTAAAATATAGAGAGAGCTGGCCACTTAACAATATTTTTTGCTTCATTTTATGGGTTGGTATAATAAAAGCAACATTTTAAGGGTGCTTCAACATTTGTATGCTTAACTTCAGAAGCTTCAAGGTGGAAAATACACCTTCATGCCTTTAAATTATGCATTATATCACACAAACTGGGACCATTCAGAAGTTATAGCAAGTGAAGTACCAGCTCAGCACATGGATAATGAGGTCTTGGATATAAGAAGAGAAACTGAAAAAATTATGCTAGTGTTGAAGTGATATGAATTTTTTATTGTGTTTTATGTAAATTTCAATTATTTAAGGCTTAGTCCAAAGAATATGTGAGGAGAAGTTCTGAAAAGGGACCTACTAATTATAGGGCTTGGATAAAATGTAAAGCGTGAATGCATGGCTGTGTGTTGTGCTAACTAGACATAATTAATATTGTTATTTCTTTTCTTAATTGAAAAAATTTTTCATACAGTATATTATGTTCACAGTTTCTCCTCCCCTGACTTCTCTCAAGGCCTCTCAACTCATCCATCTTCACACAAAGAACAACAAAAGAAATTCATGTGTGCATGTGCACACATGCACACACACACACACACACACAGAACCAAAGCTCATAAAACACATAATCAAAAACTATAATATATAAGCCAAAGACAAATAAGAGAAAAGAGAAAAGCATTATGAGTCAAAAAGTCTAAAAAGATACCTTTAACAACCAGAGTTTTAGACTTTAAAATCAGATCTAGCTCAAATCCCCCAAGTGCTATGTTAGAAACCAGTGGGATCTTCAGCAATGGGGACTTACTTCAACTAAAATGATATTTTTCATGTCTAGTGCTGTGGTTTTTGTTAAATAGTCAACAGCTCTTTCGGGGAGCTATAATGTAGATACCAACAGATATTGAGGAGCCTGCCCCAACAGATATATCATAACTCATGCTTAAATTTGTAAAATCAAATTTCTTTAAGTATCATATTATAAACTATTATATATAAACTGTTTTATATACACATATATAAACTGTTATAAATTATAACTATTATAAATTTTATTTTTAAAAGGAATCCAAGATTGCCATGAGGCAGTAGGCGGAGCTGACAGGACTCTGGCTGCCGCTGCTTCCACTGTAGTTGCCACCAGCTCTTCACCTGATTTTGGACTGTGAGAAGCTATACTGGCACTGAGTCTAACAGGGAGAACTTTGAGAACTAAAGGTAGTTGGAAAAACATAGTGATTGTGACCAATCTCAAAAGTCAGCTGGCCATGAATAGAGAGAGGAAAGATGGCAGAAGGAGCCTGTAGGTTTAGCCCACTTGAGTAGAGGAAGAAAGATGGCGGTTGGGGAGTCTAGGATATAAAAACTGAGCTTCAACACAATAGAGAGACACTGAACAGGCCCACCTCACCCAGTTCACTGCCCAGAAGGTCAGTACTACTTCTGGACCCATAGACCTGTCCACAGCAGAGAGGACACAGACCCAGAGAGGAGATGAAGATTTCAAAGTATAGCAGCAAGCACTACTAAGAGAAGTAGAATTGGAGAGATAGGAGACCTCTTTGATGTCCATAATCTATGCTGCCCTTGGAAACCAGGGTGATGTCCATGAGTCTTGATATTGCTGGAGGCCATGTTGATCTCCCTGACCCATGCAGCTGCCAGAAACCATGTTTATGTTCACAATCTTTGAAGCATTGTGAACAGGAAGTTGATTCAGGCTGCAAACAGTAAGGCCTGCACCCAGTGACTCATTTCTCTTTATAAAGGACCTTTATAAAATGGCACCACCAGTTGGGTAGCAATTACTTAAGTGTGTAAATCTATGGAAAAACATTTCTTATTCAAGCTATAGCAGAAAGAAAGTAGGATTGTAAGAGGCAGTCTTGTCAACTAGGTTAAATTGTGATACCCTAAATAATTAGTAAAAGTACAAGTTTGTTTGCATCAATAAGGGTACCCTAGCTTCTTTTCCTATTGCTGTGATGAAATATCAGAAGAAAATCAACTTGAGGGTGTATTTTGATTCACAGTTTGAGGTTATGGTTCACCATAATAAGGAAATCACAGAACGGAAGATTAAGGAGAGCAGGTTACATCTGTAGTTAAGAGCAGAGAACAAATATGCATTCTACTGCTCAGTTCCATTTCTCCATTTATACAGTCTCTACATCTCAATTAGTGCAAGCAAGATAATATTTCACAGGCATGCTCAGAGTTCATCTCACAAGTGACTCGAGATTCTGTACTAATAATAACTAATAATATCACAGAGGGCATTTCTAGAGATTGGTAGGCCAAGTGGGTCCTACTCTAATCAGAATATATCTGTTGATAAAAATTTGAACAGACTATTGAGAGGACTTGCCACAGTGTAAGGTGAGACCAAGTTGCAGGAAGTAGGGAAATATATTGAAGTGTATATATGGCCCAGGCACCTTATTAAAATGTCCCTATTTTTTGGTTGCCATAAAGTGAGGAGCTTCCCTATAACACACACTTCTGTTATGGTATTCTATTTTTAAACAGACCTAGTAACACTGATCCAGTCAACTTTGAGCTGAAATCTTTTAAATCAGTTTCCTAAGGATTTTATTACAGTTATAAAAATATAACTAACATAAATATACTACTAATACAAACAATATATCTATTAAAAAGTAGTCTAAGTTTACTGCATTCATTGTAAACTACAGATAAATCACTAAAACCAACAAAAAGGAAAAGTTATGAGCAAAGATAAGATTACAGAGGCAATGTGCCTATGAAATATTCAGGTGCCTGTGGGAGGCCCTTGTACCTGTGGGATATCCGAGTGCCTGCAGAATATCTGTGTGCCGGTGGGAGGTCCTGGCACTTGTGGGATGTCTGGTGCCTGTGTGGCATCAGAGTGCCTGGGCACTTGTAGGGTGTCTGGTGCCTGTGTGGTATCAGGGTGCCTGGGGGATGACCAGGTGTCTGTGTGATATGTGGGTACCTGAGTGACATCTGGATACCTGTGGGATGTCCAGATGTCTGCAGGTAGTCCCAGTGCCTGCATGATACTCAGGCCTCTGTGGGATGATGTCCTGGAGCTTGTTGGGGGATTGTCCTAGTGTCTGTGGGATATGGGTGCCTGTGGTGGGAGAAGGTGCTTGCAGGATGCCTTTGTACCTGGAGGGGGGATGCGCTGGTGCTTGTGGGATATCCAGGTGCTTGTGTGAAGTCTAGGTATCTGTGTTTTGGCCCAGTGCTGAGTAATGCAGGATGCCCTGGTGCCTGTGGGATGTCTGGGGAGTCTGTGGGATGCCCTGGTCCTTGCAGGGATATCAGGGTGCTTGCTTGGTTCTGAGTGTCTGGGAAATGTCCAGGTGACTACTGGAGGTGCCAATGCCTGTGGGTTTGGGCAGTGAAGCCCACCTTATGTCAAACTTTGTCATACTTGGTCTCAGAGTAGAATGGGCCCAGGTAAATGTCCACAGTGAAAGCAGCCTGCTGTCTCCAAAGACCATGGTATTGCCCATGATCCATGCTCCTGCCACACTGGCTGAACTTAATTTTCTTTTATTTGTTTTTTTTTTTCTTTTTTTGAGGGCACAGGATTGGGAGGGTGGAACAGAGAGGAATGGGAAGATGTTGTCAAGACACATTGTATGGAATTAAAATTATTAATAAAAGTATTAAGAAAAAAGGAAAAATAGATTAAAAATAAATACAAAGCAAGAGAAGAAAAACCAAGAAGAATAAAGACATATAACAGATTGAATAATTAGGAAGTAAGAACAACTTATAAACTCAATCTTAATAGTGACTGTTATATTAAGTATAAATGATTTAAAACATCTAAATAATAGCACAGTGAATGTTGGAACTCAAATGGTATAAGAAAACAGTAGTCAACAACTATGTACTATATAATATAAACTCATTAAACATTAATACATAGATAAGTAAAAAGGAACAGAATGTAAAATTGTGTAGAAGGTAAATACTGGTCCAAACAAGGTTTATTTGATTCTATTAGGCAACAAAATAAACTTCATGATAAGGAATATGGATAAAGATAGGTACAAATATAATGATGAAAGGACAAATGATTCATAAATAAGAATCCTAAATGTTAATGGAACTAATGATACTTCAGCACTGAGAAAAGAAAAATTGATGTGGGGGAAGACAATTGGACAATGTGCAAATAACAATTATAGTTGAAGAGTTACAACACTTATTTCATTTTACTTGACTAAAAGAAAAAAAAACACTACCAACAATATTCAGAACATGACAGCACTACAAAATATATTACCTTTTCTACATTCTTGGAACAGTTACCCCATTAAAACACTTTACATTAAGAACAATAGTATCTCTCAATATAAAGATTATGTAAAACATTTAAATATATATACATATATATGTTTATAAAACACTATATAATTTATATAAACACAATATATTCATTGAAAAAGCAGAATAAATCTAAATTCATAGTAGATATGAGCTTGTACCTTCAAATATAAACAAATATAGACAAATATAAACAAAAAAATAACACAACTACAGGTTAAATATGAACCACAAAAGAAATTACAGACTATATTAAAGGATGTTCAATATCATGTCATTATGTATGACATGCAATGAAGCCAATGCTTATATAGAGACAATTCTTGTCATAACTTTATTTTTTATTTGCTTTTTTACTTGTTTTTATTTTTTAAATGTTTTTAAAAATAATTTATTTACTTTTTATTATATACTTTGGTGTATTGCCTATATATATGCTTGTGTGAGCATGTCAAATCCCTTGAAAATGGAGTTACAGACTATTATGAGCTGCTGTGTGAGTACTGGGATTGAACCTATGTCCTCTGGAAGAGCAATCAGTAGTCTTAACTGCTGAGCCATCTCTCCAGCCATAAATATGTTTTAATTAAAGTATCTTTTCCCCTTGCCCATTCCTCAGGCCATCTCCTGTCAAGTCTTCTCCTTTAAACTCCCCTCAATTGATAGCCTATTTTTCTTTTATTGTGATTGCTACACACACACACACACACACACACACACACACACACACACACAGAGGCAAAAATATATAAATACAACTTGCTGAGTCTCTTTTTGTTGTTTGTAAGTATATCATTTCAGGGCTGACAAATTGATAACCAATCAGGGAGCTCATGCCTAAAAGAGACTAATGCTCCCTCTCTTAGTAGTTGTTTCTATAGAAAATTAATATTAAAAAATAACTTAAATTTTCTCAACATTTTGTGAAAGGAATCCAAATGAAATCCAAAGAAGTAAAGGAAAAATAAGAACAGTTATAAGTGAAATAAAACTTAACAAAATATTATGTAATTAAAGCAAGAGCTGGGTATTTGGAAATGTCTTATATATACATATACATAAATGTGCATTTTACACAACTCTAGCTAAAATGATTAAGAAGAAAGAAAGCAGTTTACCACTTTTTCACAGAGGGAAAGGAAATCAATATATATCCTTTATGTATTATAAAAAGAGGCTAAATTAGGAACAACTTTGCAAATAAACTTTATGGATTATACAAATTCCTTGAAAGATTAGTCTCCCAAACTTTTCAGATATAATCTAGAAAATTCTGTCTTCTAAAGAGATCACATTTTAAGTTATTCTTTTTCAAAAGCAATAAACCAATGAAGTATTTCAGGTAAAGACATGTTCATTGAAGAATTTTATAAAATATTTAAGGTAGCAGTGTTGCCTATTCTATGAAACACTTAAAACTGAAAGAATCATATCAATGAAATCACAACTACTCTGGTACAAAAATCCATATTAGAACATTAAAACTTCACATTAATCGCCTCTCACGGCCAGGTATCTCTCCCCAAACCCCCCGTCTCCTTGTGTGTGTGTGTATATATGCCTAAATATACACATCAATGTACATGAAATCAAAGTTAGACAGTACATAGTTGTAGAGGAATAGCCCTGTGTGAAAACTAGGGTCTACATTCCAGGGGCTACATTCAGAGGCCTGTGTGGTATTGGTGGAATGTAGACACACCTTTAATCCAATATTCAGAAACTGGTGGTAGCAAACACCTTTAATCTCAGTATTCAGAAGGCAATGGTAGTCCATGCCTTTAATTCCTAAGGGGCGGGGGGAAACAGTGGGAGTAGACATAGGAAGCAGAACACAGAAGAAGTCAGAAAAGAGTCAGTTAAGAGAAGCAGACAGAGGAATCGGTAAAACGAGTCAGTGGAGAAACAGGCTGAAAAGTCAGTTGAAGGAGAAGAGGCAGAGTTCAGAAGGAGCTAATCCCAGTAGCTCACTTAGCAGTAAGTCTCATAAGGCTAAGCCTTCACATTCTAGGTCCAAGCTAGCAATTTAAATGTTCGAGATTGTACGAAGGCTGAAGTCTTCCAGTTCAAGTCTTAAGAGTAGATTGTAAAGAAACTGAGACTCTACAGGGATCCAGGCATGAACCAGCAATTTAATTAGACAAAAGAATATACTGTCCTCTGCCCTGAATCAATGACTACACCTGGTGAATCAACATCAACATATACTACACTGTGATGACAATATTTCATAGCCCATCTACATGTCGAAAAGCCGAAAGACTCCACAGGCGATACAGGATTCAGATCTACATGATCTTCATACATTAAAAGATCATATAAGTAGGTTGGGTGTTATATGAGTCTTTAATGTTAGTTATTGCTCTCCATACTCTTTCTGGCTAAGTCATGGGCACTGAGAAGAACCTAATGCTATTATTCTGCTAAATAGGCATAAACTGCCCCAAATTCTGATCTTTGTATCATAGATTAGTTCATCTCTTAAATCTTACCAGAGAAACTTCTTTATGATTAATATAGAGAGTCACATCTGGTCAATCTACAGAGACTAAGACTCTGTGGAGTTCTTAGCTCTAAATTCAACATATCATACTACTTACCCCAAGTGTCGGGGATAATAATGGAAGAGAGAGCAGAAAGATTGTAAAAGCTAGAGTTACTGGGTTTCTGTGGCAAAACAGCATTTGAAGCACCATTGCACATGTAAACACACAGTGACTGTGACTACATGTAGCTGATGGAGGAGGGAGTCAGTTTTCTTAGGTATGTAGGCCCTTAAGAGCTACTCATTCTCCAGAAGATGGTCTGAAACTCAGACGCATAGTGGCAGTGTAATGTGGTCTCTGTGGGTTTTAAAAAAGAGCATGGTATGTTGTGAGGTTAGGAATGGTTAGGAATAGGGAGGGAATGAGAGAAGATTTGAACAAAATGCATTAAATGCATGTATGAAGTGCTTAAGAAGATTTTATAGTGAAAAAAAATCTAGGTGATTTGCCTGATGTGTGCAATTACTAAATGGTAAAACCATACTTCAAAACATTTTATAGCTATTAAAAGTATCTTAATAGATATGGCAAAAATCACTTTGGAGTTAATAATTATTAATAGTCATTGGCTCTTTGTAGCTAAATCTGAAATTATTGACCATATCAGGAAGAAAAATCATAGAATATCATTCCTGAGGCATAACTTAGATCTGTGTAAACAGGTCCCTTAATACCATGTGATTCAGACATGTAAAGAGCTGTTTTCTCATGGTTTTATTTTCATATTTGCAAGTGTTGACTTCTTAGATATTCACATTTGGGCATTATTATATGATCTTTGTTTAGAAGGCTGGAATTCAGCACATTCAGAACTCCCTCTCTACCCTGCAATATAAGCATTTGTTCAAAATGCTTATATCACAAATCACAGTTGTTTATAATTAATGTGTAATGCTTGCATTTTATTAGAACTATTTTCAAACTCTTTGTCCTGTTCTGCCCTAGAGAGAGCATACGATTTCTTCAAGTTATAAAATTTTGTGTGATATTCCTTCAATTTCCTGCCTGGTTTTCTCTGCTTGGGATCCTCTTTCCTTTCACTACTCTTTCATCTCACCCGTATCTACTGCTTACAGTTTATTACATAAAAGGTATCACTTCCATCCTAACTTGAATTCCAACTCAATGGCGATTTCTAACATATTTTAAAGACAGTAAAATACTTGTGTAGCAATTTATATTATTAAAGTACAATGCTACAAATCTGCTCAAAGAGATGTATGAGACTGGAGAATGAGAATGGACAAAGATGAATTAACACAAATAAGGAACCCAGAACAAATTATTAAGACATTTTTTCTCATAGTACGCATATCTAATACTGTTAAATGACAATAACATCCAATGGAATGCAGATTCTGTATATCCTTTTCAAAATCCTACTGTAATCATATGGTAATTCTAAAGTTCATTTAAACATATCAAAAAGTTATACAGCAAAACTCTATAACCAAGAATATTTAAACTCATGAAATTGGGAAAATATTTCAAACTGTATTATGAGAAAGAGAACTAGTCTCAAATACAAGTATTAAAAATAGCTGGTTTTGGCTGGCAAGATGTCTAAGCAGAAAAAGATGATTGATGCACATTGCTGTAGATACCAGATGTAGATGTTGATTCAGGTCAGAGGACAGTTTATTGTTTTGTCTAACTCATTCACTGGTGGTCCTTAGTCTTGGAGCCCTGGAGCATATAGGTCTCCATACAATCTAGTCTTAAGCTAGAACTAGAAGTCTTCAGCCTCAGCCTCTGTACAATCTAAAATGTTTAAGTCTTAGAGGTGTCCTGCTGACTGAGCCACTCTGACTAGTTCCTTCTGAACTCAGAACTATACTGAACTCAACTGATTCTTCTGGTTCGATTCAACCCCCTTGATGTTCTGGCTTCAAGCTGATTTGTTCAAATTGATCTTCTGAGCTGGCTGACTGTTTCTGACTGAACTCTTCTGACTTTGATAGACTCTGGTTGATTCCCACATCTTCTTTAACTAAACTGCAATGCTTAGATTTAAACTGACTCACTCTTCCTGTCTGATACTGACTTCTGCTGAACTGCCTCTGTGTCTCTGCCTCAGACTCCTGCCTCTGTGTCTTGTCACTATTTGAGCTCTCACTGCCCTACACTGCCCACACTGGGATTAAAGGTATGTATCACCACTGTCTTCTGAATACTAGGATTAAAGGTGTGTGCTACCATTGCTTTCTGAATACTGGGATTAAAGGTGTGTACCAACATTCTTAACATTCTTTCTACATTCCATCTGGACCAAAAAGACCTCTGAATATGATTCCTTCATATAGACCTCTGGAATATAGACCCTTCTTAACTTTTACAGGCTTATTCCTCTATTGCTTCACAAGACTGGCAACCTAAATTTGATATCTGGAGTCCACATAAAAGTAGAAGAAAGAGCCGATTCCCCAAAGTTGTTCTCTGACTTTCACATGCGTTCCAAAGTATATGTACCACAGCACACTAAGTAAGGCACATATGCACACACACACACACACACACACACACACACACATACATATGCACACACATTAATAATAGTAAATATTTTAAAAGATATGCAATGGTTGTTATGGAATCTTAGACCTGGTGTTTAACATTACTGAATCAAATTTCTTTTCCCATTTTTCTCACAAGGTTGAATATGCATGTACATGATCAATCATATGCCCTAGAGCCTCCTATGCCTTTATGGAAGCATAGGAGCAAGCAGCATTAAATTGATGAGTGGATGACCATGATTAACACTGTTTGATATAAACCAATGTACCATGAAATAGCGATGTATCAGAATTAGGATACAAGATCAACTAGCTAACCCTGAAATAAAATATGATAAAATTATTATAACTTTTAACATGATATCATAAACAAATTATTGTGTCTTTTCCTCAAAAAGATACACATTAAATTCTCTCACCAAATTCTGTGCCTAATTCTCAAGAACTTCAGTCTAACATTTCAAGTTTTTCAAAGTTGCTGAGTTTGTGAGGGCTTTTTTAGGAAGTTGGAGTTAGAGCAAATCAAAGTTGTATTTTTAGAGTTCTCTAAGCACAGAAAACAGTCAAAGCTATTGTTTAGTTAGAGATAATTCTTGTTTGCAGAAACACTACAGTCCTTTTCACATAATTTCAGCCACAATTTCAACTAATTCTTCCATGATCTCCATGAATTGTCTTGAAAATTAGCAGATATTTAAAGAATACAGTCTAAGAGATTTAGTATATAACTCAACATATATTTTATCAGAGTAAGGTGTTCACAGTCTTGCCTGTGCTCAGTTACTGTGCTCTGTTGGCTTTGTTGAACCATGACAAATTTTATTATACATTTGTGCAGTTGGTCCCAGGAGCAATGGTCTTACAACTTGGAGAACTGTCTCCATGGAAATGAGGAAACATAAAAAGAGAAACAATTATAAAAACTGATTAAAGTCATAAAAAATTTAGAGCATATTCACCAAATTTTATAGAAATACAGTACAAATACAACAATATGTATAAATTATGGAATTCAGTAAACTTTTACTAACTTAATATACTGGAAAACATAGTACACAGAATACTAAAGCATGAATATCATACAGAAACCTCCTCTCTGACATCTGCTAGTTATCCTCACATACATGTCATCACAAAATTTACTTTTATCAAAATAGATTATCCCTCTATAAAAGGAAACCAAGTAAGAAGTTACTTTGGTTTTCTTTACCTCACATTGTGCTAATGTACACATTGGCAGTTTGCTCATTTTTCATTGTTGTGTATTATTTAATTGTATGAGCACATCCATTATTCATTTAACCATTCTACACCTAATGGGAAAATAGGGTTTTTTTTCCTGTTGGGAAATTATAAATGCTGATATTAACCTTTTCATATGGATCTTTCACAACTCACATTAGTCATTTCTTTTTTTTTATTTTCTCATACAATAAATCCTGACAACAGTTTCTCCTCCATCTACTCCTTTTAATACCCCTACCCTCCATCTCTCCTAGATCTACTACTTCCTGCCTCCCTTCAGAAAAGAACAGGACTCCTAGGAATATCAACTGAACAGGACATAACAAGACACAATAGGACTAGGCACAAACCTTCATATCAAGGCTGGATGAAGCAAACCCAGTAGGAGGAAAGGGGTCTCAGAAGCAGGCAAAAGAGTCAGAGACAGCCACACTTTCACTATTAAAAGTCCCACAAAAACACCAAGCTAACAAACATAATGGATATGTAGAGGATCTAGCCCAGATCCATGCAGTATCCATGATTGCTGCTTCAGTCTCTGCTTCTGTCTCTGAACCCCTATGAGCCCTGTTTAATTGATTCTGTGGGCCATGTTCTCCTGGTGACCTTGACCCTTCTGGCTCCTATAGTCCTTCCTCTCCCTTTTCTGCCAGGTTCCCCAAGCCTACCTACAAGAGTCAATTTAATTAACAGTGATATTTTCTTATATTGGATTATTTATACATTTAGCTTCATGTGATTCTGTCATTTCCAAAGTGATGTATTAATGTTTATTCCTGACATCAGGACAGGAGAGCTGAGTTACTTCATAACCCAGCTTAGAATTGATAATTGTCATAGTTCTAATTGTTAGCATTTGAGAAGATTTGTAGTTATGTCATTGTGGTTTAAAACCTATACAATCAACTTTTATATCCCCTTTAAGAATGCTCTTTAGTTTTTATCTATACTTAAATAGTTGACCACCTCTCTTTTTCATTATTTTAGGAATTATTTTGTGGTGTGCCCTCTGTGTGTGTATGTGTGTTGTGTGTTTGTGTGTGTGTGTCTGTGTGAGTTGTATGTGCTTATGTTTGTGTGGAGGCTGCATGGGTTTGTGCACACACAGAGGCCAGAAGAGAAGGTCAGGTTGTCTACTTCATCTCTGTCAGCCTTGTTTCTCTGAGACAGGTTCTTTCATTTACCATAAAGCTGAGCTGGAGAGCATCAAGTCATAGTGATCCTCCTGTCTCTGTTCCATAAATGGCAATACTATGGTTACATGCACACACAACCAGATGTGCATGCTGGAATCTGAACTCTGGTCCTCATGTGTGTAACAAGTGCTCTTCCCACTGAGCCACATCTTCATCCTTGTCTCAGGATTCAGAAGACACCAGTCTTATATAAAGTTCTCATTACAGTTACAAATGTCTCTGAGAATTGTGTTGTAGATTGGATGTGAAATATTCCCCAAAGACTTATGTGTTGAAGGGTTGGTTCCAACTGGGACACTTTTGAAGGTGACTAGAACACAAGTGTATTCTGACATCAGTGGTTTGACTCATGGGTGGGTTCATAGCAAATGGGCTACTAGAAAATGAGGACTGAATGGAAGAAGGCCACTGGAGATGCAGACTACTGACTGTGATTAGTATTCTGTCAGTTTGTGTGTTTTATAAATGACCCTTTCTAATTTTATCTAATTTATCAGCTTTAATTAAAGTATATATTTTAAATAATAATTTATAATTCATTTTATACTCTTAGTACTTTCATACTTCTTTATTAACTTGTTTTATCTTGATCAATTGTATTAGTTACTTGCCTTTTGCTATGATGAAACAGAGAATAAAAACAATTTAAAAGACCATGCCTGTGTGAGGCTCACAGTGCCAGAATAAGGGGCATCATAGATAAGTAGCAATGGCTACAGAAGCTGTTTATGTTAAATCCTCAAACAGGGCAGGTGATGGTGACACACACTTTTAATCCCAGCACCTGGGAGGCAGAGGCAGGTGGATCTCTGTGAGTTTGAGGTCAGCCTGGTCTACAAAGTAAGTTCCAAGACAGCCAGTGTTACAACAGAGAAACTATGTCTGGAAAATATCTGCACCCCACCCCCAAATCCTCGAACAGAGATGAATTTTAGCACTCAGCTCATTGGTTTTTTTTTTTTAATACTTACTTTATTTTTTGAAATTATAACATCATTTCCTCTTTTCTAACCCTTCTATATATACTCTATCCTGCCTTCTTATAAATTCATGGTCCCTTTTCACTAATTATTGTTACATACACACACACATACACACACACACACACACACATGCTTATATTCCTAAATATAACCTATTCAGTTTGTATGTATGTTACTTGTATGTTTGTTTTTGGGGATGAGCATTTGGTATTAGAAAGTCACTACTTGGTATGTTCTTCTGTGGAGAACATCATTTCTTCTTTTTTTGAATTCCTTAGTTGCTTGTACTTCTTTTGTCTGGTTGATTGTCTTACTGGCTTTCTCTAGCCAACTTTGCCTTGTCAATTGTTGTTCTTTTTATTTTGTTAAGCACTTAGGGTGAGTTTTCCATCTCAACTAGATCATTCTGGACATATGTGTGTGAGTGTGTGTGTGTGTGTGTGTGTGTGTGTGTGTGTGTGTGTGTGTCTATATCTAGATGTTTGTCTCCTAATTCTAGATCGTGTCAAAGTAACAATTAATATTAACTACCACACTGATATAGTTCTAAAGGCTATTTTATGATTGTTTTATATAAAGATATATGGATTGATTTCTGACTAACTTCTGAGAATAGAAATTCAATGCATTTATTAAGATAAAACTAAATGTTCCAAGAAAATACTTGTCCAACTCTTGCAAAATTACATCCTGCATCTCATCTCAGCATGTGGCATTCATAATGACTGTTATTGGACCTGGCTAAACTTTTTCAGTTAGGGTGATTTGTATTTCTACCTTAGTACGTCCTGTATGCTTCTGATAGTCCTCTGGTAAGACATGTGATATCTTGAGAAGCCCTCAGCAAAGGTCGTTCCTTGGAAGGAATATCTTCCTTGGCATCCACTGAAGCCCATTTTAGCCTTTGTGTAGCATCCTTCCCGAGTCAGTCATGTTCCTTCTTTACTCAGTAATTACTTTTGGTCTTTCTCTTCACTCTTCATCTTTGGATACTGTCATATATTGAAAAAACTTGGAGTAGCTGTGGTTCTAAGCTCAAGTTTTGCTGAAGGCAAACATTCAAATGGAATATGAAAACATGTTATCTAGCTCTGGGAGAAAATGAAAAGATTTAATAAAAATACATAGATGTTTAGTATTCTGTTACCATTCCCTTTCATAATATTAATTGAAATGGTAGGTCTCATAAACTATTATTTATAAGAAGCCAAATTTGAATCCATGGTCTGTCATTGGATAACTATAAATAAAGATGCCAGTAATTAATGATGATAATAATAAATGCATAGCTTGTAGCTTTGACATTTGAAATTGCTGAATAATTTATAGATTATAAGGTGCATATAAATGACAGTTTCTGTCTCCATTGTTAAATAGGTGAAACAGTAAGGAACTGAAAGTTGTAACTTTGGATACACTTTGAGATTTTATGCAGTTTTAATTTTGTGATTGAATAATGTGTTTGTTTTTCTTATACAATACAATTGTGTAAGGGACGGTGTATCTAAGTGGTTAAAGGTAAACATGTAAATATCAACATGTAGAAAAACTAATAAGCCACTAAAAATTTAGAAACTGAGTATGATGAAGCCAGAATGCTGATGGTTAAAGACTGCCTCCCTTACTTCCTCCACTTTCTGCCACTTTTCTAGTTCCTTTTTATGCTCTTTAATTCATGACTTGGTTCAATCCCTCTTAGGTCTCCAGTGATGCTTGACGTCTTAAAAACAATGGCTAGAGCCTTGTTTTAATTTTAGATTCAATACTAATAATCTTATCACAATCTATAAGTGTTTTGAAAGAACAGGTCAATGAATGTGCAATAGTGAATATCTCTTAATTTCAGGTAATTCTTCAACATTTTGAATGGAAACTCATCTAAAGATTTAAAGCAAACATGCACATATAAGAGAAAACATGCAGAATTTATCATTCTGGATCGGAGTTACCTCATTCAGAATGGTGATTTCCAAATTCATCCGTTTATATGTCAATTTCATATTCCTGAACAGATGAATAATATTCCCTTGTGTAAATGTGCCACATTGTCATTAACAATTTATCAGTTAATGAGAATCTAGGCTGTTTCCATTTCCTGGCTATTGTGAATAGAGAAGCAATGAACATGGATGAGCAAATATCTTCACGGGAAGACATAGAGTCCTTTGGGGATGTGCCTAAGAGTGATGTAACTGAATTATGTGGGAGATCTATTTCTAGCATTTTGAGGAGACTCCCTGGTGATTTCCATAGCGACTGCACCAGTTTGTACTCCCAGAAAGAATTAATATCTATTCTTTTTTACCCAAATCCACACAAGGATTTGTTGTCACTCATTTTTTCTTCTTTTTCAATCTTACTCATTCCACCTGGAATAAGATGAAATCTTAGAGAAATTTGATTTGTATTTTCCTAATGATTAAGTATATTGAACAGTTTAAAAACCTTTTTTTCCAAGGTATTTATATTTAATCTTTTGAGAATTCTCATTTTAGTTCCTTGCCCCATTTTTAAGTGGATTGTATGTTTTTTTGAAGTTTAGTTTTTAGTTTTCTTTCTTTCATAGAGAGTTTTGGATTCAAATGTGACATAATCTGACTTAAATACTAAAAGGAAGCAATCTAATTGCATTACCTATGATAGGTTTTAATAGGGTACTGACAGATAGTATGTCATGTTGAGACCTGGATGAGTTAAATAAAGGTGATTTAGGTAGAATGGGAGTTTAGGCATAGATTTGATCCAAGTCTGGATATATTTTGACCATAGGGCTTCCCATTTTTGAAGTCATAGGTAAACAGTTATTTAGGACTCATTTTATCTAGGAAATATCAGCTCTCCTCACATTGCACTTGACTTAGTTCAGTTATTTAGAGTGACAGGTCATCTAATAGTATGCATCAAAGGACTTATAATTGTACCATTCTATGGGGATATCTTAAAAACAATTAGGAATTAATCTCATGATCAACTAAATGCATCTTTAAAATAAACTAGAGTGGTGATTACTTGATTTTTTTTTGACAAGTGAAAGACTTTTTATGGGAATGATCATAATTTTATTTTGCCCCATGATTTAATTGTATTTTAAAATCCTGACATTTTAGTCCTGAAGAAATAGTCTCTGGACACTTAAAATTCTGAATATATCCTTGAGGGACACCAGTTAAGCAATCATAGATGTGGGTGTGATGAAATAGCTCTTATCCCACTTCACATTTTCTGCAATCACCATTTTCCTCTTGACATCCAGTGGTGTCTGATATCTAAAAAAGGAGTCATATACTCATCGCCCTCTTCTCTACATAGCATTTAAAAAGGAAGTCTTGGAAGTGAACATGATTATGTTATGTTCACTGTTTCATTATTTCACTATTTCATATTTCACTATATCTTATTTCACTGTTTTCAGTGCTGAATTACTACATGCAGGACATTATTAACAAGCACCTGTAGTGATGATGACTGAGTCAATGCTTACCTTGGCCCATAGAAATAACTTCCTTCTTTGTATATAAGCAGTTCCTTGTTCCTGTATAGCAGGTTGTCCCTCAGAACCACATACCTCTTCTTTTTTATTCTGTTGGATCTTATGCCATTAAGTTGACAAAAATAAAAGAAGAGGAATGCATTTAGAAGGACAGCTGGAAGAAAACATGGATGTATTTTTTCACTCTATTAGTGTACCCATCAAATACTCATTTATTGCTGTTTCGTGAAGGACGCAATGAAAGAAGCGTAGCCATGTAGGATCACACAGCCATTGTCTTATTCTGATCAACACACTTATCATTCCACTACTTCTGAGATACAATGTTGTGTCGTGTAATATGGCATTGGTTTTGTATGACCACCCAGTTATGTCATATGATGAAGGACATTTGCTAACGACTCCTCTGTCTTCCTCTTTATGGATTACATTTGGCAAAAAATTCTATTCTTGTTTTGTAGGCTTCTTTCTCCACAGTTATATGGATCAGCTCTGTTTTGGCTACAAGGATTATGACTTTGTATCATGTTTTTGTATTTTTGTAATTTTTGTAGTTTTATAATAGAGAATAAATTCTCCATTTTTAAGAATATAATAAATATATTATTGACAGAGAACTCTGCTATATGCTAAAGAGCTAAAGATACAGTAGAGAACATGATAGAAATATCTTCTGTACCATCAATTGAACAGCACTTTTGAGTTATTTTTCTATTTAAAGTACAGTACATATTCATCAAATTTCTTTCCTTTATAGACAGATTACCATCTTAAGTTATTTGCACTATGGAAAAACATAGTCTGTGAGCCTAAAGTCAGTGGTAGGACTGACTGAATCTTCCTGTATGCTAAAGGGTACACTGCCATCAGAACTGACATCACTAGACAATACATGACTTCCACAACTTTCTTCCTACAGATATTGTTTCACACTGAACAGGTTTTTCAAACACTGAGAATAATTCACCTGTATAGACTGTAGAGCTCTCTTGTTTTCCACAACACCACAGCATACTTGGAAGATACTTCTTGGTTAGAATATACCCCTGAGTAAATGAACTGGAAAATCTTTGGACCATGGTTGACCCATAAACTCCAAAAGTAAGTAGAGACAACAGACTCCTGACAATGAAATAGGCTCTTAAAGGGAAGATGACCTTTGTGTCCATTTGACTCTTCATCTATCTGAACTCAGCACTAGCCTCAACCAACTTCAATTGGACATCTCTTCTACTAGGTAGATGGTAGTATTAGGGAGCCCAGAAGAAAACCATGCCAAACTTTTCCCACATTATTTCTTTTTCCCACATTTCCTTCTACAGTATTTTCAATATTAGTTTTATTTTATTATAGCCTAAGATATTTTACTTTTTATTTATATGTACATGTATCTATGTATATATGCATGTGGTATTCATGCTCAATAATCTATCACTTTATAGTATGATTTATGTAATTTTTGTTCCATGGTTCTTGGTGGTTGACTGTAATCAATTTTAAGTGTATCTCTATATCTTAGTGGTTTGATATTATTTCTATCATAGTGTCTTTTACCACTTCTCTTTTGTAAATGGTAATGTAGAGCGATCCCCAAATTAAACTAGAACATGTTTCAGTACGAACACATATTCAAATCACAGAACAAGAAATGTGCAAAAACGAGGCAACATAATGCCTCCAAATGATCATAAATCTCCAACTAGTGAATCTAATGATACTGAGATCGTTGAAGTACTAGAGAAGAAATTCAGAATTCTACTTATGAAAATGATCAATGACTTCATAAAGGATGCAAACTGAATAAAGTAAGGAAAACTACACAGAATATGGATAAGAAAGTCAGAAACAGAAGAGAAAGTCCAAAATAAAGGTGGGAAATTCAGCAAGGATACTGAGGTTTTGAAAACAAAAACATTTTGGTGTTAAAAAAATCAAATTAAAAAAAAAACAATGGCAAGCATCAGCAATAGAATAGATTAAGCAAAAGAATACTACCAGGGATAGAAGATTGAATAGAAGGAATAGTGGATCCAGATACTAATAACAACAACAACAAAATACTAATAATTGTGACCAAACTTTGAAGAGTTTTGGACACTATAAGAGACCAAACTTAAGAATTGATAGGGTAGGAAAAGGAGTTGAAACAAACAACAGAGCATAGAAAATCTAGTCAGTGAAATTATAACAGAAAATCCCCAGCTCTAGAGAGGAATGGACATCCAGTCACAGGAAGTATTTGGAACTCCAAAATGACATACCTAGAAAAGAACTTCAAATGCATTATTGTTAAAATGTTAAGACTATAGTACAGGACCAAGAATTACTAACTGCTTCAAGAGAAAAATGCTACCTCACTTACAAAGGCAAACATATCAGAATAAAACCCAATCTGTCTGCTAACATTCTGAAGCATGGATTGGTATACTTTAAGACCCAAAGCAAGTAATTACCAAGAAAGTTCATCATATACAGCAAAGCCATATTTTTAAAATAATGGAGAAATAGACATTTCAAGACAAGCACTATGCATGGCAGCTATTGCCTACTGTCTACTAAAGCAGAAGGACTAAGCCCCTGTACTTTCAGTCATACTTGAGGGAGAGGCTCTTCTCTTTCCAGGAGAACTAATGGAATGTGAGGGTTGCTAGAGGAGTTAGAAAGTCATTGTCTTTAGGGACATAGCCTGGGATGAAGTACTCATCTTCAAGGGATAGGTCCTCATCTGTGGCCATGTAAGTGGTGCTGGCTATATCCAGTGTGTCACACACAAAACAAAACCAAACAAAAAGAAAAGAAAAAAAAAGACATTTAGATGGGATGGGAACATTGCAGAGGAAGTACAAAGAGGTTGGGTATATGTAAGAAGAAGCTAAAAAGGAGTTGAGGGTAGGTGTGACCAAAGCATATTATATACATTTGTGAAATAGTCAAAGAATGAATTAAATGAAAAATTTAAGTATGAGCACCATACTTAGCCAGCAGGAAAATGTAAATGAAGATTACATTCTATTCCATTTTATCCTAGACAAAATGGCTATCGAAAAGAAAACATGTGCTGGATGAGAGTGCAGGGGAAAGCATGCTAGTTCATTCAATATAAAAATCGGTAAGGAAGATTCCTCAAGAAATGAAAAATATGAATACCATATGATGCAGTTTTGCTACTCCTGGCTATATATTTGAAAGAATCTAATATTTATGCATTTTTGTATTCATTTCAGTTTCTTTAGTTATGATAGGGATCCTATCTAGACAGCTATCAGCATATGAATGGGTAAAATGAACGGGTACATTTCTTTACATATATATAATATATTATAATATATAATATATAATATATAATAATATATAATATATAATATATAATATATAATAATATATAATATATAATATATATATATATATCAACGGAGCTTTATTCAGTTAAAAAGAATGATTGCATCATTTGAAAAAAATGGATAAACATATAAATCATTGTATTAAGCAAAATAAGCCAGACTGAGGAAAACAGAAATCACATTTTCTCCCACAAATATGATGTAGCATCAAAGGAGTCTACTGTGGCAGTATGAACATGTCTAAAGTGAACCTGGATATGGAGGGCATAATACATGGGATAAATATATCTATGCAATGTTTTCTCTAATGTGCAATCTAGATTATCTAGCTAATATATCTGCATTTATAATTATTTTGATTCTATTTAAATTTTAAACTGTTAGAATTCAGTTTTGCTAATTTTTATAGATCCTAGTTTCCATCTCTACTCATGTCCATTCTGTTTTATATATTGTATTATTTTGGTGATAATATTGATAGAATTTTCTTAATTTGTGCATTGTTGTTGTTAGAATAATTTGAAGATTTGAACTATTGCTTTAGTTAATAAATCCCAACTGTATTTTATGGTACCAAATGGTTCAGTCTCCCAAAAATATTCTGATTTTTATCTGCTATTTTACAGAGCTGATAATACTAACTCTATTCATTTTTAAAATTATTACTTGTATAATATAGTATATATTTTCTTTAAACAATAGTAACAGACATACTGAATTAAAAGAGAAAAACACTCTATGTAAATTTAGTTATATGTAAGTATAAATAAATATGCAATAGTTGTAAATGAGTCTTGGTATAAGGTGCTATGCACAGTCATAGTATGACAAGAAAAACTGGCACAGTGGTGCAATTTCAACCAGAACTACATAGCACCCAAAACAAACAAAATAACCATTGCTTTATGTGTTAACTTACACAAGACCATTGTGCCAGGATCACATGAAGCATTGCTTGCCTATTCTCATTCACTTTCCTTGTTCCTGACAACATCAGTAACAACTCATCACTTGCTCTGATACCAGAAACATTTTCAAAATGTTAATGGCATTGAAGGTACTAACAGCCAGTGAGAAGAGTATCTTGGCTTTAAAAGAACACCTGTTTTCCATTCAGCTATCAGGTTATTCTACTTCCTACTCTGTTTTATGCCATCACTTGTGATAACTGAATAGCAGAGATGTGCATATTTCAATTCAGAGTTAGCTCTTCATTACAAATATATTAAATTTAGCATCAGTTACTTTACAGTTCAAAACACTCATATTGATTGCCTTTCTGGTTAACAGGGGTTGAAAGTTGACTTCCAGTGAGACACACACTGAGAGGAATTTTAAATCTTTGAAATTAGAAGAGCAGCCACTGACACCAATTACTTAAGAGGATTTCAAGGACCCTTAAATCTTCTAACTTCTTTAATACCTGACTCTGTGTCACCACAGCATCCTGTTTCTCTAAAAGTACAAGGAAAATATTCCAAATGATTTATGGCAGTAATTTCCAGTTGTTTTCTTCTTGATCTATGAATCCTATTTTAGAAATAATGTAATGAAATCTTTCAGAAAACACTTGTCCAAATGCTCTAACTAGTCCGTATAGGAAAGCTGAAGGCATAGAGAAAGCATGTAATTGCTGGCACTGGAGTGATGGCTCAGTGGTTAGGAGCACTGGCTGCTGTTACAGGGGACCCAAGCTCAATTCCCAGCACCGATAAGGCAGTTCAGAACCATCTCTAACTCCAGTTCTAGGGAATCTGATGCCCCCTTCTGGTCTCTGAAGGTACCAGACATGCAGGGGATGCACATACTTACATACAGTCAGCATTTGTATACATCTAATAAAAATAAATTAAAATTGAATGTTATTATATATAATTTAAAATATAAAATTAAAAATTAAAAAGATTAAAAAATGCTGTTGCTCCCAAATATATGACAAAGTCTAGACATAGAGATTCTGAATTTTCTTATCATTAGTTATCGCCTACAAGTAGTAAAGATGTAACTTATTATTTTTAGTTTAATATAGTTTACATATTTTTCAACTTCCGTTTCTCATAATAACTTATACTGCCTTCATATATGCTCTATACCCCACAAGCCACACTATGTTTTGAAGTAGAAAAAGGTATAGTATGCCAAACAAGTGGAGGGTTACATTACTGTGGCACTGATAATATTTTATAATCTGCATAACTGATATTCAGACTTGGACCAAGTAAAACAAAAAACTGACTGGGCCTAAAATTTTTTATAAATGAATATTAATAATTAGTTTTAGGAGAGAAAGGAATGTATTTTTATTCCTATTTGCCTGTTCTACAAAATAGCCATATAATAATCAGTGTTTTAATTTCATTTCTTACATTCAAAAGTCATATCAATCTCAAGACTTGTACTTTTTCTAACAACTATAATGGAAGAGTTAATCATTATAATATTCTGTCTAACAAAATGCTTGATTGCCTCACATTTTTCACAGTGTAAATTTGCTGGGAATGCTCACCCATGCTCATTGAGTCATCATAACCTCAAAGTTCGTTAGATTCACGAATATTTAAGAGGTGCATGAAAGCGCATGTTGACTGAAAGCTGAAGCCAGTATTGAAGCAAGTTTGAAGGAGCATGGGTTCAAGCAAGCATAAGTTCCTGGCTCACTTGGACCATTTTCTTCATGCATTAGTGAGACACAGCAGCAGCTAAGATAACTTGTCCTTTGCTGTCACTGTCAATGCTTTCCAGCAAATGGGGAATAAGGTAAATGATATTCAAATAGAACATTGATATTTAATATTAGATGTGTCTGTAGACAGAGAACTTTTTTTTTTTAAATTAAACTTAGAGATTTCAATTAGGGTAGAGTAACTGCTGTTAATTTCTAGTCTCAATGGTCAAACACAATTAAGATATGTATTTAACTTAAGTTAACTTAAGCAATGTGAACGTGAAACACTACACAGAGAGAGACAGAGAGAGAGAGTAATGATTTGAAAATTTGGTTGTTTAGGCATAAAAGAATTCTCAACTTTGTGTAGTCAGACACTGCAAAGGAAGCATAGAGAAAGCAGGGTTGGAGTCAACAGAAGAGAGGAGTGAGAATCAGGCTCAGAAGGATGTAGGTGAGAAATGCTCAACATTCTTAGCCATCAGGGAAATGCAAATCAAAATTACTTTGGGATTCCATCTTATACCCATCAGAATGGCTAAAATCAATAACACAATGGACAGCTCATGCTGGTAGGGATGTGGAGCAAGAAGGAACACTTCTTCATTGCTGGTAGGAGTGCAAACTTATACAGCCACTATGGAAACCAATATGGTGGTTCCTCAGGAAGCTGGGAAACAATCTACCTCAAGATCAAAATATACCAGTCTTGGGGATATATCCAAAGGATGCTCCATCCTACCATAAGGCCACTTGTTCAAATATGTGCATAGCTGCTTTATACAAAATAGTCGGAAATTGGAAGCAACCTAGATGTTCCTCAACTGAAGAATGGATAAAGAAAATGTGGCACATTTATACAGTAGAATGTAACCAAGATATTTAAAAAAAATGACTTCATGAAATTTGCAAGCAAATGGATTAACTAGAAAAAACATCCTGAGTGAGGTAACCCAGACCCAGAAAGACAAACATATGTATTCACTTATAAGTGGATATTAGCAATTAAGTAAAGGATAATCATGCAACAGTTCACAGATCCAGAACATGGAAGGCTTTAGAGGAGAGACATAGGAAGAGGAAATGGAACAGATTTTGTGGATGGACTGGAGGTGAGTGGGGGCAGGAGCAGGAAGGATTAGGTGGCAGGGAGGATGGAGGGAGAGGATATGAAAACAGGTGACTAGAATTGGGGACATTTTGTGTGTGAATTGGAAACCTAGTCCAGTGGAAACTTTCTAGAATTTAATGAGGGTGACTCCAATGAGGACTCCTAGTCCTGAACTGGTCATCTTCTGTCACCAGGTAAGGCTCCCAGTGGTGAAACTGTGACACCAACCCACCCACAAACCTACATTCGGTCCTGCCTGCAAGATGTGCTGGGGCAGTGATGACACAGAGCTTGTGGGAGTGGCCAACCATTTCCTGGTTTAACTTCAGACCTATGTCACAAGAGAAAGCCCATGCCATTGGATGGATGGCCAGGAACTGTAGAATGGATAGCCCAGAGACTAAGGATTATTGCCTTGCCCAATTATCATCAGAGAGCCTTCTTTTGGGAGCAGATAAGACCCCACAGTGAGACATTATGCAGAGAGAGAGTCTAAATTGGAAGTATCCATTGGGTCTCCCCTCTCAGAACTCAGAGAACTTTGCCAAAGATGGGGAAGTAAGATTGTAAGAGCCAGAGGGGATCAAGGAAACCAGGAGAACATGGCCCCCAGAATCAACCAAGCAGGGCTCAAATGAGTTTACATAGATTGAAGCAGCAAGAAGAAAGCCTGCATGGGTCTGCACCAGGTACTCTGTGCTTATGTCAGGGCTGTTAGCTTGATGTTTTTGTGGGACTCCTAACAAAGAGTGTGGGGATGTCTCTGACTCTTTTACCTGCTCTTGGGACCCTTTTCTTCTTACTGAGTTGCCTTGTCCAGTTTTGATATGAGGATTCTTGCCTTGTCTATTATATCTTGTTGGGTCTTGTTTGGCTAACATCTCTTGGATTTGGCTTGCTCTTTTCTGAAGGGAAATGGAGAGTCAGTGATTCTTGGGAATATAGGAGGTAGGAAGGAAAGCTAGGGAAGCTGAGAGGAGAGGAGAGAAGGGAAATTGTGGTCAGGATGTATTAGATGAGAAAGAATATTTTATTTGTTTATTTTTAAAATATTTATATATTTTATGTACAAGAGTCCTCTGTCTGCATGTACATCTCCACACCATCGAATCCCAGGATAGATGGCTATGAGACACCATGTAGTTGCTAGAAATTGAACTCAGGATCTCTGGAAGAGCAGTCAATACTTTTCACTGCTTAGCTATCTCTCCAGCCTCAAAGAATTATTTTAAATAAAGAAAGAAATAGAAAAATAAATAAATAAATAAATAAATAAATAAATAAATAAATAGTCTAGTTAGGGCAAGGGAAGGGTCATAGGAAAAATATACATACAGGAGCAGCAATGTGTTAGTGAGAAACAGATACTTTTTTTAAAAAATTGTAACAGATATAGACTTGGAAAAGTTTCAGTGTTGGAATTTAAAGATTATTTTGAATTTCATTGCATTATCTCTATAAAATCTCAGATGGTGTAGACCACACCAATGTCTATGTCTGGTAAAGAATGCCTCAAATAAGTTATAGATTATCTTTTTATTACATTAGCACCAAATATTAATCCTAAAATTACCACCTGAAAATTCTTGTTGTGTATTTAAGGTTTCACTCTACCTTTAGAAATACTATTTTATCATATTTGAACATTATATATATATATATATAAAATCATTGAGCACACAGCCATATTTATACAGATTTTATCCTTTCACTAACAACTAAT
The DNA here is from genome assembly GCA_026225945.1 of Cricetomys ansorgei. Classification (NCBI taxonomy): domain Eukaryota; kingdom Metazoa; phylum Chordata; class Mammalia; order Rodentia; family Nesomyidae; genus Cricetomys; species Cricetomys ansorgei. Next base: position 20,524,056 of record JAMJFZ010000239.1, read on the forward strand.
GAGGAAGTTTGTCATAAATCTGGTGTTGCTGCTGTTAGTCATCTCAACACTATTATAATTCAATTTGTCTTGTTCTGCAATTCATTTGGAATATCAAAAATCATGCAAAAGCCACTAATGAGGTGGAAGCAAGTGTTGGTTTCTGTCTGTTCATTCTGCAGCCTCAGCACTTTAGAACACTGAGGCATCTGAAATCACCTGCCATAAAGGCTATTTTCCTCTCTAGCACGAGCCTGTCTCTGCAGGTGACAATTTCCTCAAGGAAAAATTTGTCACAAAAAAATAAATCAATTTATGCTTTCTTGTGTAGACTTTCTGGAAGAATTTAAAAATGAAAACTGTATTTAATCTTTTAATATTTTTTTCTATTTAGTATTTTTTTCAGATTATGGACAGATTCACCAAATACTGACTATTTATTATATAAAAGATATAATATAAAATGACACCAAATGGCATCATTATCTCCTATGGCTCTTCAGAATCACATGAGAATTCAGTATCTCTTTTGAGTTTCCAAGTAAGTTATCAGAAATAGTTGTCAGAGGTTGGCCATAAGTTGTTTAAAATGCCATAAACATGAGGACTTGAGTTCAGACTTCTAATTCCCACATAAAAACCAGGGATGACATTTACTGCTACAGTTCTTCTGCTGGGAAGGCAGAGACATGCAGATCTCAGGAGCTGTTCCCCAGGTAACTAGCCACAAAAGTGAGCCCCAGTTTCAGGAGGAGACCCTGATTCAAAAATAAGATGGTACCTGGAAACTCTTTCCATTTTCTGATATCTTCTTCATTTTTTTTCTCTTCAGTGTCATAAGGCTTTCATTATAATTATATAATTATATTATATATAATTCCACATCCTTAGATTTATCATAGGATCTATATTTTCTTCAAGGCTATTGTGAATGGGATTATTTTCTCAATTTCTTTCCCAGTAAGTTTATTTGCATGTAGAAGACTACTGAATTTTTATGTTCATTTTGTATCCTGATTCTTTGCTGAATGCATTCATCAAATGTAGAAGTTTCCTGGTGGAGTCTTTGAGGCCATTTATACAGAGTCACATCATCTGCTGTGAGGATAATTTGACTTCTCCTTTAATAAATAAATAAAATGTGTTCCATTTATTTCCATTACTTAGCATATTTCTCTAGTTAAGATTTCAAGTACTGTAATGAATAGAAACAGAGAAAGAGTGGACTTACTTGTCTTATTGATATGTCCCTTGTCTTCCTAGATTTCCTAGAAATTTTATTTTGAAAGAACTTATGAGATATACAGCTATTTTCTACACTGTTGAAATTTCTTGAATTAAGCCAAGGTCATCTGACTTACTTCTTCCCCACCCAACTCCTTCTCCCTTAATTTCTCAGAAATCTAGGTCATTTCCTTACTACAGTTTTCTGCTCACACTACTCTTTATTTCCATTCTCCATAAAACTTAAAAGTCAAAACGAATAGAGGTATCCTTATATTCGTTATTTATTAGGTATTTATCTGTGTGGAAAATGAATAGGCACACACACTTGTAATTCAGTATTTAGTATAACAAACAATTACAGAGATACTCTTGCATAAACATGTAGATATTAAATCACTTTTTTCAGAAATTGTATAGAGACATACAGTGTTAGAGATCCTTATGTGCTGAGGGTTGCACGGATTATCAAGTAATAAAATGAGAATCAGACATAACAGCATGGATTCTAGGCCTATGGCTTCATCTTCTGTGTATATTGTTGTTGACCCAGTAAATATGAACTGGACTAGACATTCTCCAAATATGAAGTCTCCATAAATTCTTGATGCATAGATCAGTTAGATATGTAAGAGAGTCTGGATTTTTCTTTTACACATTTAAGCAGGGAGAAAAGCAGCACTTTCATTAACTATATAAAAATTTTATCACTCTATTATTTTTATAGACATTTTGATTTTAACATTTTTGGAAGTTACCCTTCTTTTAGGTTTCTTTTTAAGGTAGTTTGCATTATGAATGCTTTTTATATGAATATTATTTATAAATTGATTATATAAGAGAGTAACTCAAGATTTTAATACCAGTTCTTGTGCCATCATTTTCTGTTATGCTTCAAGATTACTGATCTGTTCAGTGTTTCTTGCTGCTTTTCATGGATACTGATAGTTAATTTATGGATTTTAAATATGTGTAATTTTTACACTGTCCAGTGCATGGTAGATTCCTTAAGACTTAGAAGATAAATAAAAGGTGATCAATTTTACAGAAGAAAGCCATGAAAAAATTCATAGTTGTTTAGAAAAATTCAATACCTGATTCTTTATATTTTACTTATTATCAAACGGAGTTTTGCTAGCATAGGTATTTTATTTGTAGTAAATACTAGGTTTCCAAAAATAAAATATGCTTTAGGTATAAGGATTTTTGTTGGTAGGGATCAGTAAAGGTGCCTTTCACAAAGTACACATATATATTTCACAAAGTACATATGTGTATTAAATCTAGATGAGTCTTAAAATGCACACAACTCTTATTGGTTAGGACATTGTTTACTTTCCTTCCATTGAAAGTATTAAACCAAAGTTTCAAAAAATTGCAGTCAAGTTATTTATTTTATAAATTGCTTTCACTTCTACAAAATTTTATTCTTGATTTTTCTTTCTCCTTAGTAATAATCAGCAAAAATTTAAAGACTCAATAAGTGTGCAAGTATAAATACAATAGTTAGCATAAAAGTGTATAAGTATATATGCATATATATCCACACACATGCACATAGACACACTTTTGGAGAGAGAGAAGAGAGAAAGAAAGAGAGAGAGATGGACAGAAAATATCCAGTTTCTATCTGACCCAACAATAATAGAGCGCTATGTATCTCAGCCAGGGCTATGATTAGAATTAAGTTCCTCCTTCAGGTGGAAGCAGGCATAAACTTATGCAAACGAGAAAGAATGTTACCTCTAATTTAGCTATTTTTATTTGTTTAGTTTTTTGTTATTAATAAATATCTTCATTTAGCTATTTATTTAGCCATCTGTATTTTTCCTAAAATATATTTCAATATCTAAGACAACAAAAATTTCAAGCCCAAATTTTCCTATGAAGTACATTAAATCCTTGAAAATTATGAAGTCTGCTTCATTGTGTCATTTTGAAATTTTATTACCAGAAATCCTGCCAACGAAAGACAGAAGTCTCATTGTTCATAGGTAATGATTTTACAACAATGTAAATACAACGTAACCATATCAAGGTCCCTTTAATTCAAATGATTGAAAGTTACCTTTTGTCTTTAAAGAAATACTTTCCTTGTACATTTTACATTTTGAGCTTGTCAGTGCTTAATACTTACCAGAATTTTTGCCAAACATGGTCAAGCTGTATTCATTTTTCTCTGTGTAGCTATTGTTCCCATAATCAGTTTATTGCTTAGACATTTTATGTATATACCTGAATTAATTCCAATTCAAGCTACTGATTGGTTGCCATCATACACCTGCCCAAAGCAGCAGAGATAGATATGATTTGCTTCTTGTTAAACAATTAGTTCAGTGATTTGATTGCTAACTATTGAGGCAGATTGTCTTTATAAATGAGTCTCTTGTTTTAAGAAGAATTAGCAATTATCCACTCTCCTATATTGATTTCCACTCAATTCTTTCTTGAAATTAAAGGTGCTGATAATAAAACTGTTCACTAACCTCTACTACAATAGATTTAATAATTTAATTTTACTTAATTTAATAATGAATAAAATGGGTGCATGGATGTCACTGCAGCTAGCTTCGTTTAGCAACAACTTGCAAAATATAATAGAAAATATTATAATTGGAGTGACCATATAGGTGTAGCAGAACTCTGAAATATCTTAGTTAAGCAAGAATGAGGAAAGACTATTAAATCACAATTTCTATTTGTCATTTTAATACCATCAGTATTTCTTTTTAAAATTTATTTTCTTATTTTATATAGTTGGAGTGCTATGAGTGTGTCCTTAAGGAAAATGTCATAACAAAATAAGACAAAAGCATGGAAATAAGTGTTTTAATATGCAAGCATAACACATTAGAGGGAGAATTGCCACTTTGTACCACTTGATGAAATAGCAATGCAGCAGCACTTCCACTAACAAGGTGGAAACTGAAGAATGATTGCTCTGACTTGTTTATATCTGCTAAAATCTAAGTATGTTTCAATCCCACATCAACAGTGCTCTAAAGTGTCAGTGTGTGCTCTCTCATTAGTACCTTCACTGATTTGAAGGACTTCATCCTAAGCAGCATTCTCTAGTTGAAAAAAAATTGTATAATATTGAAATTAGCTAGATTTGGTCTGCACAATTTTCATGTTGTTTTAACATGTATACTGCAATTTTTTTTATAAATACCTATGGAATTCTTAAGTGGGTAAATATGTGAACAAAGTATTTCCTATTCTGAAATGATAAAGCTTTGTATTTCCTGGAGTAAATGAGACAAGGGAACAAGCAAATATAATCAAGTTAAAAGCAAAACCGAAATTAGGAGAGAGGCAAACAAAATTCAAGATAAAGGACGTGAGAAGAGGTAGTAAACATAGTATCTGTCTGACAACTTTGGACGTAGAGATCTTATTATTTCCACCATTTTCCATATATATTGAAACTTTTTCAAATAGTCTAATATTATATTCAGAATATCTATTTGTCTCAAGAGGATAAATTATGTAAGAATTGGTAAAGATATTTTCACAGATATAATTGTCAGGTATATAAATCAAATGGGGAAATTCTAACCTTCCTTCAAAGGTATCAGTTTTGGCCTTCTCTGTTTCTTCTCTCTAGGATCCAGTGTGTTTCGTGAGAACGGAGTTGAACAAGGCATATTACACTTATTCTAGGTTCTGTACTGACTTCCTCCCCAATCAGAGAACACAGTACATTAGGTTTAATGAATCAGTCATACCTTAGCCTGGTACAATTTCCATCGGTGAATGTATTTTACATATGCAAAAATTTGTATTCCAAATCTTGTTCTTTATGTGTTAGGATACATTAGACACTTGCCCTGATAGGTGAGATTTTTTATTCTTTCTATTCCTTGCTGAAGTCACTAGAAAGACTCAGGATAGGTAAAAGAGTAGTTTTGGCGACTCATTTAATCAAATGTTAGTGTGATGTCTCTAACTCGATGATCTGAGAAAAGTATTTAACATATGTGGATACAGCAATCCTTAAAATATTTTCTATAGTACCAGAGTCTGTGAACTCTTAGAATTTTCATACTGCAAACTACCATCAATACAATGCGATGGGGGTGCTGTTGGAAAATGGTTAAGTCAGGGAGCTAGATTTCTTGGAGACTGGGCGAGTTTCCTTATAAAAGAAAACCCACAGAATGGCCTGCCTTTTGCATCTCTGTAGTAAGTACACAGGGAAGAGGGACATTCAGTGCAATGAAGGATTAAGTTTTGGAGAGGTGCCAACATCCTTGACAAATAGAAACTAGGTGTCCACTCATTGGAAATTGATAGTGATTGAGAGCAATCACCAAAGCTGATGCTCATCCAGATATACAAGGTGCCAGATTGTGGGATGTGGACAATTTAAGGGTTGTTCAGTGTTTGAAACTAATTGAAAAGGTAAAAGTGGCTGTCTCATGAGCTGAGCAATCATCTCCAATAACATCTTCAATAACATCTCCAATCATCATTTCAAAATGCTGTCTTCCTTCCTTCCTTCCTTCCTTCCTTCCTTCCTTCCTTCCTTCCTTCCTTCCTTCCCTCCTTCCTTCCCTTTCCCTTCCCTTCCCTTCTCTTCCCTTTCCTCTCTTCCGTCCTTTCTTTTTTCTTTTAACAAACATGAAGTGAATTTAATAGATTTTTAAGGGATCTATTTGTTTTAATTTACTATGTTGTGTAAGTACCTGCATGAATGTATGAGCCCCACTTTCATTCCTGTGGCCTATGGGGGACAGACATGGGATGAGATCCATTGGAAGTGGTATTTCAGGCGTTTGTGAGCTGTCATGTGGGTGGCAAAAACCAAGTCATGTGTTCCACAGAGCTCTAAATTCTGTTTACTCTGAATCCATCTCTTTAGCCACCAAAAAACCAGGAGCATTATCATGATTGGATTTTGATGTACAACCAGAAATAGATTGCATGGACAACCTCTGAATAGCTGCTCATGTTGGACTTATAAGAGACATTTATAAAAAAGACTAGAGCATTTATACCAGAGACAAATATTCAACAAACAAGCAAACAAAGCAAAACAGTAAAGCATCATAGTCATTGTTTAGTGGTCTGGCGCTCATCTGATCTACTACATGTGTTTGAATATCTATGAAAACACTGCTTCTGATTAGCATGTTGAACAATCAATGAGATTAACATGGATTTCTATGCTAGAATAGTAAGAAAACCTTTCTCATGACAAAAATTTGTTGATTGTGATGGTCCCTGTTTTAATGAATAAAAATGTGTTTGAATTTAGTTACAATGACTTAAAACACAGTTCTTTTTGCATCAACTGAATATCAAAAAATATCCAGGTAGCACCTGGGAGTGGAACAGGAGGATCAGGAGCTTAAAATCATTCATGGCTATATAGCAAGTTTGGGGTCATCTTGGGATATAGGAGACACCAGACTAAAAGCAAAGAAAACAAACAAGGTTTCTCTACGGATTAGTTTTGTGTGAACTTGAAGTAATCCAGAACAGAAACCTCAGATGAGAAATTACTTTCACTAGACTGACCTGTAAACAAGTCCATTAGGATATTTTCTAGGTGAACGATGGATAGGGGTGATTCAACCTTCTGTGGTATGTACCATAATGGGCAGATAGTCCTTGATTTTATGAGAAAGCAAGCTGAGCAAGCTATGGGAAAGAAAGCAGAAAGTGGAACTCCATCAGAGTCTCTGCTGCAGTTCCTGCCTCCGGGTTCCTACCTAGGAAGCCCTGACTTCCCTCAACTAAGGAGAGTGATGTGGAAATTTAAACCAAATATGCCTTTCCTCTTCAGATTGTTTTTGTTTTTTTCATGCTGTTTGCCACAGAATGAAAGCTAAGGCAGTTTCTAAAAATAAAGCAACTTCTTTTTTATCAAAAGAGTAAGTAGCGGACATGTTGATACATACCTATTATCTTATCAGTTGGGAGATTGAGTTAGGAGGATAGTAAATTTTAAGCCACCCTGTGCTACATATTGTATCTCAAAACAGCAACAGTGAAAAGGAATGGATGTAAAAATAGAAAAATAGAAAAAAATAAATAATTGAAAAAAACACACACACACACACACACACACACACACACACACCACTTTAAGATATGTGTTAGCTTTTCTAAGATGAACAACCCAAGACAAAAGATTTATTTTTGGGTCACAGATTTGTACATTCCCATTCACAATTTACAAGACCTACGGCTCAAGCTTTGGGTAGCAGGGTATCACATGTTGGGGATTGTATCCGTCACTGATGGCCAGAATACAGATGAATGAAAAAGACAGAAGCTCATAAACCACAGCGCTCTTGGAAAGCATGCTACCCGTGACCTAAAACTTCACATTAGGCTCACTCTCCCAAGGTTCTACCAGCTTCAAACAGCATGAGCTTGGAAGACATTTAGATTCAGGCTGAGAAATCCAGTTTTAAAACATGGCCAGTGATATTTTGAGTTAATGTCTTTTATTCGCTCTTGCTTATTGATGTGCATTTCTAATACAGTGAAACCTCCTGATATTCATTTTTACTTCGTCTAACAGATTTAGATGGGCAGTTGTTCTGTGATCCTTATTTTTCCAGAAATTTGCAGATATTTCATGTTTTGCTCAAGAATTATTAAAAAGACACTTAAATTATCCTTTGTCCTTCAGATGTAAGGTCTTCTGAAACTTTACAGTTCTCCAATTTGTCATTAAAATCTCAAAACGTGTTACTGAAGAATGTTTTTAAAAACTAATCATCGTAATTAGTTATTAATGCTATTGTGTATTTTAAAATACGTTAACTTTTTTTTTCTGTTGCTGAATTTATTACCAATATTCCATAGGCGCATACATAGTTCTATACATAAATTTAAATGAAAAAATCTATGTATGCCTAATATAACTCATGTTTATGAATTATATTCCTGCCTTTCTAGCATAATTTTATATATATATATATATACATACATTTTCCTTGTCAAATTGCTTATCTTGTTACTTGAAACTTTTGTATTCCTTGCTTAGTTTTTGCTTACTTGATCTTCACATACTGAAAAAGCAGAGTAAAGTCTTCCATTTTTAGAAATTTTATCTCAATTTTTTAGATTTCTGTAGTTTATTTTTATTGGAAATTGTTGCTTTGTGATTCATATTGTTTCTTGTTTACAAAAGCTGGTTATTGAAAAAAAACTACATAATTTTTCACATAGATTAAAATGTCATTATTAGGTTCCTTAAGTATTATTCATTTTTCATTCTCAGAAATAATGCAATGAACATTTCCGATTTATTTCTATCCTCTTTTTCCTTTAAAAAATTCTTTTATAGTCAATAATCGTTGTTTTCTTTGTATGTTTTGTACTTTACCTTTCTGAAATGTATGTTTCTCAAACATGTGGGATGGCTTCTAATAATTATCCACACACTCCCTCTCATTTAGTGTTATGAAAACCTGTAAATTTGAAATGATGAGAAAAAGAAAAGGCAGAAACAAGTCTTTAGAAGAAAACCTCAGTGACCCACACCGTCTGAGCACTCAGGACTGTTAGGACTTAGGTGTCTCCCTTCTTGATGCTGTGGCATCCAGTGTCCCCTGCAATGTGTGTGAGTTAGCTGAGGAAGATGGTAATGGAACTGTCCTGCTTCTCTTCTAGCTTCGCTCTTATCTACCTGGTTTTGAATAAAGACTTAAAAGTACATTCTGTGTTCATTATAATTTCAATGTTGAATATATAATTTCCAAATGAATTCTATTTTTTTTATAACATTAGGCTTGGATTTCAACATTATTGTGTTGATTGTCTATCACACTGTGACTACTGCTCATTTAAATGAGCGTGCTTTCATGCATTGATTTTGGTTCTGGGGAAATGGTACCACAATGACCAAATAAGTCTCAACTGGCTAAGGCAAAGGAAATAACATAATTATTGTCTCAGGTGAAGGAAGTCTGCGTGTAGAACTGTCTATTCATGCTTTGGAGCATAGATCCAGATTCCTCAGCCTGTGTTACCATTTTTATGTCTCACTTCCTTTGGTTCAAGGAAACATTAGTCATCATTTGGGGACACTTTGTTCATCTGTCTAGACTTTGCAAGTTATTACTTCTCTGAACTGTTATCCACCCATAGGGAAAATCCATAGAATTCATTATTGGTTGTAATACTGGTAAGATTAAATTTTGAGATGGAATGTTGCCAAAGTGTGTCACTGGAGACAATAAGGGAAAAGTAACATGTTTTTGTTGAAATTTGGAGTCATTTCTTGAGTTTGTCTTTCCCATTACTGATTAGATTTTCTGTAGTGCTTGCTGACAGACCTTATTTCTATTATCAGTTTCTTCAGAAACTTTCTTTAACCTGCTGAGTCTCTGTGTTGCTATCACAAGTTTTACTTGTATTTCCATCACCATTACTATATATTACACTTTTATTTCTGTTTCACTTTTTATTGTAAAAACACTATAAAGATCCTTTCTATTTTTCCCATTTTCTGAATTAAATTGTTATAAATTATGCTTTCTTTCATGTCATCACAAAATTATTTACTGTGTGCCATATAATCTCTTAACAAGGCATAACAAATCATCATCTATTTTTTATCAATTTATCAACTATCAATTGGTAATTATAATTCTATCACCATTCTTTTTGAACACTATGACATTTGTGAAGAATATCTTATGTTATTAGTAACTACTGTTATTTAATGGGGAATAAGGAAATTTTAAAAATTCTATTGATTTCAGAGAAACCTATTTCATTATTACATAGCAGCATTTTTTTCATTTGATTAAAAATTTTATAGAGACTTTAAAGTTAATTTTCTCCCACTAATATAAAAAGCTATATCTGTAAAATCTCACCAAAATGATTGCCCAAACCTGAGATGAACAATGACAACATCAACAAAATGCTAAACTGGACGTAGAAAAGCCCATGAGGCCTCAGCCTTACTCAAAGAACTACTGGCAACTGAGTAAAATTGGAATAACTGAGGTAGGTGGTCCTTCCCAGAGAGCAGCACACCAATACATTGTTCTATAGCAAATGGCAAGTCCTATGATAGACATATAAATTAACATTGTATGGGCTTATTAGATTATACTTAAGAATGTACATCCATATGTAGATACATGTATGTATATGGAACAAATGATTATAAAAGAGGCCATAGATTTAAAAGTGAGCAAGAAGGGCTGTATGGGAAGGTTTGGAATGAGGAAAGGGAAGAGTGAAACTTTGTAATTAAATTATGGTATCAAAGCTCAAACAAGAAAGACACTTAATATTTTGAAAACCACCCCACTCATGTCAGAATGAATTTGAATAGGTACTCCATAATTTATAAAACTTCCTTACATTTTTGAATCCTTCTTGCTTAGCATCTATCATTTCTACCTTGTTAATGTATTTTCATCCTCTTCTAAAGAGAACTGGGAACATATTACTCATTTTAAAGCATCAACTAATGCTCATAGGAACGTTTTGTCAAGATTCTATAAATTACTAGACAGTCTTAACTGAAAGCTTGTCAGATCGTTCTCTCTCTCTCTCTCTCTTCCTGTCTGTCTGTCTTTCTTTCTCTCTCTCTCTCTCTTCCTCTCTCTCTCTTTTCCTCTGATTAAATACTGTCAAATGAGAAGGATGACTGAGGAAGCTCCAGGTATTCCATAAGGTTAACACTTGAACAAAAAGTGTACAATGTTACCAAGGTTACCAAGAGTGGCCTCATACAAGCAGACTGTAAGTTGAGCTCTTATTTCAAATATGTATAGAACCTGTGTGTCTTAGAACCAGTGAAATTTTACACTACATGTTGCTTGCTAGTTGCATGGACAGACTAATGTGGGTAGTGTTACACAGGAACACCAATAGACTACCAATAGACTCAACTACAGATTTCTTTTCACCAATTGAGTCTTGAGGTTTTTGATGGCTACTAACTTCATTTGTTGTATTCCTTAATTTGTCTGTAAAGGGCAGTACATTCCTCTATAAGACTAAGGATGGATGTAATAATCCAAAACATCAACGATCTGGGGAACTACCCCTCCCTCCGTAGTGTCAGATTTCTAACATCACACTTCTTTTTATTTAAAATATATTTTATAGAGCCCCTGAGTTTAACCAAGTTCATCTGTGTGACCATAAATTTGAAATTATTCTTTGGCGTCCAATAGGCTCCTTAGTAGAAAGGGAGATTAAAGAAAGTAGGTGTTGAGTTATAATAATCATTATGTATTTTGCGCTTGTATGAAGTTATCAAAGAACAAACTCAAAGTTACAAAAAATAATTTTGTTTATTCTTATACATATCTTAATTCAAAATAAGGTCCAATAAGTAAGTTACAATTTATAGAATTGCAGAGGTCAGGTATAGAGTATAGTGTAAGAGTGAAGGGTGGGTCTCCATAGGAAGGGAAACAGACTGGATAGTTATGGATGGGCAAGGGAGAGGATTAGAATGGGGGATCAAATGGGAAGGAAGAGGGAAAAAAGGGAGAAGGAGGGATACAGGAAGGGATAGCTCAAACTAAGGACCATCGAGGGTTGTATGGAAATCTAATACAGTAGAATCTTCCTAAAATATATACATATATAAAGATGTCCTCAATGATGTTGGCAAATAACAGAGGAGACAGAGCCCAACTCTACATCCCTTGTCAACAAATGAAGCTTCCAGTCCTGGGAATAGACTATAACTAATTGAGTTGTTGGACCAAAGTGTCCTATGGATACTAGGATATTGCTATTGCTTTTGGTTTCTCTCTACAAACTGAGGGTAAGGCCCTACTGCTGAAGACAACATCTACACAACTCATTAAACAGAGAAGTTAAGCTGGTGCTTACCTAGAGCCTTCAGCCCTACATAAAAGTAGTCTTCACAGTACTTGAAAGTACTCTAAACTGATCAAGGAGAAAGGTAAACTCCAACTCAACTACAAATTCTTCAATCTACAATGGTGGCCTGTCTGCAAGATACTCTGGTGCAATTGTAGCACGATGTTTGTGAGAGTAACCAATCAATATTTGATTTGATTTAGGCCTATTTCATGACATGAATCTATACCCAATACTGCTTGTGTGGCCAAGAACCTGAGACTAGATAGCTCAGGGGTCTATGATAAAACCAAATACTGCTGTTCTGCTAAAGGAATATAGCAGTAAAATGACTCTTAATGCCATTTTGCTATACTCATAGATCAGTGTCTTGTTCAGCCATCATCAGAGAGACTTTGTCCTTAAGCTGATACGAACAAATACAGAGACCCACAGCCAGACAGTATTCAGAGTAAGAGACCTTGGAACACTTAGCCCTAAACAGGATGCTTCCATCAAAGCCCTCCTCTCCAGGCTTAGGGGAGACTGCGAGTGGAGGTGGAAAGAGTGCAAGAGCCAGAGAAGATACAGGACACCAAGGAAACAGGACCTTCTAAACTCAGAAAACTGGATGCACATATGAACTCACAGCTGCCTCAGTAGGTAGCATTCATAGGACCTGCACAGGTCTGAACCAGAGGAGTGCAACTGAGAGAAGTGGTCACATGTTCCTTTCCCTTAACTCAAGTGAAAATTTAGTTTTATAATGAGGGAATTTTACCTAAGAAACAAGCCACTCCTATGCTTAGTAGTAGATGTCCAGTTCAAAAGGAACTGAAGGACATCTTTGGAGGTTCTTTTCTCTCAAGGTGTCAGGCATTTTTTTTTAACTTTATATGTCCTCTGTGCTTATATTATGGCGTCCAGTGTTGTGATTTTATGGGATTTCTCTGTGTGAGAACATGTGTATCCCTGAACCTATATTTTTCTTGTGCTTTTTCTTTGCCTCTCTTTCTTATTAGTTTCTTTTGTTCTATTCCAATTTGTTTGTTTATGTTTTATCTTATTTTAATTTATTATTATTCTTTCCATTCCTTCAATATCTGGTTTCAAAGGATAGACATAAATGGTGTGGATAGGGTGGGATGGAAAGGCGTATGACAGAGCAAGACAGTGCAGAGGATTCTCCATCTAGCATTTTTGTTGAGACCATTTTTTTTTGTTTCACTAGAATTTGATTTCCTCAGAAAACCCCTTGGAAAATTACCGAACTCTCTTCTAGAAAACCAGGGTCAGGATGGCCCAGCTAATTTATCTTGCTCTGTTAAACTTTCTGTTTGTTTAAATCATCTTCTCCTGCTAACTATTTATCTGAGCTTCTGTTAAACAGTTTGCCTGTGCAAAATCACACCCTGAAGCTGCAGAGCTTCATGATAACATGATGTGCTTTTTGCCTTTAAAAGCTCATTGCTCTAAATGAGGGCTTCACTTGGGTACTGAATACCAGAGTATAGTTCTAGCTGGCTCGTATAAAAGCCTTTACAATTGACCACAGACTGTTTCTTAGAGGTCTTCTCTGGTGGGCTCTCCATAACAGGAGAATGTACTGGGAAGAAATGGGAGAATAGAAACTTTAATTAGCATATATTATATAAAAAATATGTATTTAAAAAAAAAACCAAACTAAGGCCCATAGTAAACATATTAAAATAGAAACAAATAATTTAAAGACTAAAATGGAAGATAGAAAAAAGTAGAGGAAAGAAAGAATAATTGTATTTATTGTTTTAAAGCAATTTCTTTTTCAGAATAGATATGAAACTTTTGGGGCCCAGGTTACCCAGGCTATGAAATGCTTTAGCTTGACAAGGTTCCTGAAGCGAATTCACTGCCGGGAACTGGAACTTCCTAACTGCCTTGCCCCTTTTTGAATATGTTGGGGCCCAGGTTACCCAGGCTATGAAATGCTTTAGCTTGACAAGGTTCCTGAAGCGAATTCACTGCCGGGAACTGGAACTCCCTAACTGCCTTGCCCCTTTTTTGTCTTCACTGTACGGTGGCATATGTTCTCTCATCAATAATAAGATCTGTATAAGCCAATAGTAATAGCAAAATCAATCCCTGAGCTGGCTACTGCATCTCAGCCTGCATCTCAGCCTGTACCTGAGACGCAATGGTGCCTGGGTATTCTGGGGAAGAAAGAATCCCTGTTGACAAGTGGTGGGGAGAAGCTGCTAATAACTACTAACTTAGGGGAATTTTCTGGGTTTTATATTTCTTAAATCTTTGCAATAAACCTGGGTTGCTTTATTGCAATTTACTTCTGGATAGCATGGCTGTGTTCCATTCCAGCCCACAGTAGCCAGCTCAGGGATTGATTTTGCTATTACTATTGGCTTATACAGATCTTATTATTGATAAGAGAACATATGCCACCGTACAGTGAAGACAAAAAAGGGGCAAGGCAGTTAGGGAATTCCAGTTCCCGGCAGTGAATTCGCTTCAGGAACCTTGTCAAGCTAAAGCATTTCATAGCCTGGGTAACCTGGGCCCCAACATGAAACATTGGAATTAAAGTTCATTTTATGACCAGTTTCATAACATAACATAACAGAAACTATATGCTTTTGAATTTATTTAATTTTCCTTATGGAAATGCTTTGAAATAATTGAACATTACTAATATTACAATAAGTATTCTTACATATGTCAAATACCATGCTACTCACACACTAACGTGTATGTATAGAAAAATTTCCATACATACATCTTGGACAAGTTTTTTGGGGATGTGTTGGTAAATTTTATGTCATGGTTTCTCAGAGAAGTGATAACTTAGAACTATTAGAAGCCACAGCCATGGAGTCTAAACAATTTGACTCCCTGAACATGACCTGAACAAGGTCAACAATAGACATGCTGATATGGAAAGAGAAAAACCCACAAGGTCTCAATCTGAAACAAAAAACTACAAGCAGATGAGGAATTCCTAGAGTGGGAGAAATAGATTTGACCTTACCCATTCTCCAGAGCATACTATTTGGTTATATAATACCAAATGATCATTCCTGAAAATATATTCATACAACTAACATTATCTGGGCTAAGCTGGGTGTGTTCATTTTAGATTCTCTAGATATATTATAAACATATGTAAGATTATGTATCTTTACATATATATGTTCATATGTATGTATGTCATATATGTATGTGTATGTGTGTGTGTGTATGTATATATATATATACATATATATTATATCAACAAAGTAAAAGAAACCATTAATGTTAAGGAAAACAATGGGGGTTGTGGAGGAGAGTTTTGAGAGAGGAAAGTAAAGGGGAGAATAATATCATTAAAATATCATAAAATAAAAATAAATAAAAGAAGGGGTAACCTTATTCTTTTTGTTACTGTCATTCACTTAAACTGTAATAAGAATCATAAAATTGAATAGAAAAAACATCTAATTTGAAGTATAGTTTTTATTCAGAAATCTTGAGATTGATACTTGAAATTACTCTAATTTTGATGAGAAGCAAAAAGCGAAGTAGGCTGATATTTGAACTATGAAAATATAATATTTATCTATTAATTACTGTGTCAAACTAAAAAGGTCACCATGTCAGCAGTACTTGCTTCATATATTAATTTAAGTGGAGCTATTGAATCAGGAATATGCCATTAATAGATATGTTAAATTTTATTGAGATATTATTGAAAGTAACACTTAATTTTGTTCAAAGCAAAGCCCAGACACATTAGAAAATTCTTCAAGGTTCGTGTCTTTTGTAAAAACAAATTGGTTATCTTCTAGAAGTTTTAGAATTTCACATGTTATGCTTAAGTCTTTAACGCATTTTGTAAACTAAAAATGTCTCTATAGATGAGATAGTTTAAAAAGTAGTCTACTAAACAGGAAGACACATTTCAAATCAAATTCCAAGGACAGGGTTAATTTTCAAGGATCTATTCCTCTGCAATGCAAAGCTATGTATGATATGGTCTAAAGGTTTGAGAGGACATTTCTACAAAGAAGACAATGCACAAGAATAACACTTGTATTGAAGGATGCTCAATAGAACTAATCATTAG
This sequence comes from Cricetomys ansorgei, assembly GCA_026225945.1. Classification (NCBI taxonomy): domain Eukaryota; kingdom Metazoa; phylum Chordata; class Mammalia; order Rodentia; family Nesomyidae; genus Cricetomys; species Cricetomys ansorgei. The sequence continues at coordinate 20,540,152 of JAMJFZ010000239.1, forward strand.
GGAAATGCATTTGAAAACTCCAATAGACCTCATCTTATACCTTCCCCAGGGAACAGGATGCTAATTGATTATCCAATACCAAATGCTCAGCCCTGAAAACATAAACATACTCATACAAATAACATTATCTAGGACAAGTAGGATATATTTATTATAGATTATCTAGATACATTACAAGCATATATAAGATTTTATATTTGTATTTATAAAATTATAAACAAGTATATATATGTAATAAAATATATGTATATATACATGTATAAAATTTGTATAACATATGAATGCATGTATAAAAGTATATAACATATACAAATATATTGTATACATGTATAAATAGATATACATGTATTTATATATTAATATAACATATATAAATATATATTTATATAAATATACATAAACTTATATATATGTTTTATATATAAATAATATAAATATAAATAAATATGAAAACATATGTGTATATGTGTGTACGTGTGTGTGTATGTGTGTGTGTCTCTCTCCCTCTCTCTCTCTCTCTATATATATATATATATATATATATATGTATATATATATATATATATATATATATATATACTATAAAACAGATAGCTGGTGTTTGCCACAATGTAGAGGAACTGGAACTATTGTAGATCAGTGGTGCAGATGCCAAGTGGTGCATCTGCTATGGAAAGCAGCAATATGGAATATCTACTTCAAGACACTCTTCCAAGAATTAAAATCAGAACTGAATCCATGTGACCTACCATTTCCACTTCTGAACATTTATCCAAAATAACTGAAGTGGACTTTAAAAGATTTTCACATTCATTGCAGCAGTGTTCATAATAGTCATGATGCATGTGCAACTTGAATTAAAAAGTGGTATGTTGTGTGTGCACATAGATGATCTCTCTCCATACATACACATAGACATGTAATTATGTATATATATATATATATATATACACACACACACACACATATACATATGTATATATATATATGTGTGTGTGTATATATAGTAAAGAAAATAAAAAATATTATTTGACTTTCAAAAGGAAAGAAGACATGAAATATTTCTTAATATTAGGGAACCACAAAGGACAACATGCAAAGTGAAATAAACCAGCCAGAGGAAACATAATTTCAATTCCTTTTATATGATATACGAAACAGCTAACCTCATAAAGTTATTACTGAGGACTTGCTGATTAAGGGTGGAAATAGGAATTGCTCATAAGTATACAAGAAACTTAAATTACAAAAGAAAAATAAACTCTGGAAATGTACTGCATAAATATTGTGCCTGTTGATAATACACAAGTAAAGTTTGTTAAGAGAGCAGATTACATGCTTAATGTACTTAATAAAGTGAAATAATATTGGCAAATATATAAAGGAAACACATTTACTCCATGGAATATAATGGATCCCTTTTTGTCATTAAAGGGGTATAGGTCAGTACTCAGTGTGGTCAGACTTTTAACAATTACATCCTTTCTGTTAAAAAAAAATTCCCACATGAAAAATATGGTTATATCCCTGAGTAGAAAGAAAATGGATGAGAGATGTTTTCTTTGTTTACTAACTAAATACCTAGAAAAAATCCACTTGATGCTAAGAATTATTAATGAAGAACGAAATTTAATTGCTAGGGAAATAATAATTATAAATCATAAAAGCTTAATTAGGAAAGGAACCATTCAACTGATATTATTCTAGAGTTAGGACTAAATGCTCTGCCTCCTAAGGAATCTTTTTCATTGATAATAAATGAGGGTTGGCTCTTCACTCTGTTCATTCAGTATAGGTGTAGTACTGTGAAACACAGAGATGATTAAGAAACCATTTATGGGACTCAACACTGCAATCTGTAGGTCAGAAAAAAAAGAGTAACTGGTGTGCTTCAAGGATGTTGAGGAAAATTTCATAAAATGACATTTGGCTGCATTAAGACTGCGTAGGAACCGACTGAGAATCAGGTAGTATTTATTAAACACAAGCATTTTGTTTATTGCTTCTCACTACTAATTAGTTCAAATAAATAAATTTGCTTTTACTATAGTAGTTAGTCTTCTTTTAGGGGATAAAACGCAATTTAAAAATGTAAGAAAGAGTTTTATCTGCTACTTACACTCTCTCCTGTTCAGGACAATATGTACAGAATATCAGCTCAGTGTGCTTTGTGTTTCCACTGATGTCCAAGTGGAGAAGAAATAGTGGTAAAAATTAAACACTATTATTAGTACTAAGTGAAAAAGAACTTTTTTTTTCACAGCAGAATTTTTCATATTGGTTAAGATCAGTAATATTATTAAGCCAATTTTATGTATAATGAAGTGAAAAATATTCAGGTTTTAAATTCTGTGTGGAGATGGAAGGAAAGAGAATAATAGGAGCTGATGGGAATGTGCAGTCAGTAGGCTAAAATGAATATTCTCATTTACATATTGAAATGTGTAATCCCACACATGGGAATCGGTACATGTCTCTTCAAAAGTATCCCAGCTTTAGTGTTCCTTTTGGATCATTTCTCAATCGAGGAGCTTTTATAAATGACCTACTTTGGGATACTTTTAATTAAAATATAGTCTGTGCTGCTAAATTTTCTTCATATCCCAGATGGTTAATATCAGACTAGAGCACAGTAAGAACCTAAGGAGGCATATATGACCTACATCACGTTTGCTCAGAAAGCGATCAGCTGCCATGCCAGATTGCTTTGCTCCAGTGAATTTTGCAAATAAATAAAGGAATGGTGGTTATAAATAAATGCATAGGTTCCTGGGACTAAGGGAAAGCTATTTTAGACATTCCTAAGGTTGTTATCAGAAGAAAAAAATCAGTATCAAAATTTCCACTCACTTCTGAGTGAGCTTCAGTGTGTGTGTATGTGTATGTGTGTGTGTGTGTGCGTGTGTGTGTGTTTGTGTGTGCACATAGGAAGAGAGCACTGTGGGTAAAATTTGAATGGAACTGGATGAGATCTTTCTTCTTCTAGATTTTTAAAAAAATTATCATGATAGTCAGTGGGTAAAAGTATTTACAATGCAAACTTGATAACTTGAATTTTATTCTCAGAACCCATGGTGGAAGGAGAGAAACAACTCTAAAAGTTGTCTTCTGGTCTCCACACACTACAGTTGTGTGTGTGTGTGTGTGTGTGTGTGTGTGTGTGTGTATGTGTGTGTGTGTGTGTGTGTGCTCCACATAAACACAAAATTAAAGAAAATTAAATCTAACACTGAGGTTGTTAAGTATTTTTGGATTTGATTCTTGTGTTTATTTTATGAAAAAACAACAAGAAATAATTTGGAGCAATATGAAGTTCTCAACACTGAAATTTTATCACCTGTCCTCTTAGCCATGTAGCTCCTTTCACAATTCACACAAAGAAAAGAGAATTAAAACCATAAGAATAGGAAAGGCATACAACATACATAAAGCTACCCAAGTCTCAACTTATCTCCATGACACCTTTAATAAATCCTGGGTCCTGTACTACAGCTCTAACATCATCATCAGCCAATGGTCTTTTCTGTCCTCTCGTTCTGTCCTCTGTCCTCCAACCCCAAAACATAGTATGAAGCCTCAACTACTCTACACCACCCCTTCATGCCTTTAAAACCAGCATCACTTGGGAGATACTTAAAAATTATTTGCCAAGTTCTGCATCCTGCTTGAGATGCAGTGGAGGCATAGATTCAGGGCAAAAGGTAGTATATTATTTTCCTAATTCAATACTTGGTCCTAGTCCTGGATCCTGGAGTATTTTGGCCTCTGTACAATCTAATCTTATGCATAGAACTAGAAGTTTTCAGCCTTCATACAATCTAGAAAATTTAAGCCTCCAAGACTTACCATTGACCGAGTCACTCTGACTACTAGCTCCTTCTGAACTTAGAGTTATTCTGAACTCAACTGATTCTTGTGGTTGGCTGAATCAACCCACTCACTGTTTTGGCTCAAACTCTTCTCTAGGCTGCTGGTTAAAACTGACCTTCTGAGCTGGCTGACTGTTTCTGACTGAACTCTTCTAACTCTGGCTGACTCTGGCTGATTCTCTGACTGAACTCTTGTGCTCAACTTTGAACTGACTCATTCTTCTCATCTGATACTGACTTTTTCCGACAAATTGCTTTTGTGTCTCTCCCTCAGACTCCTCAAATTGCTCAGTCTGCCTCCTACTACTATAAGCTGCTTTTCTGTCATGAGTTGGGCATTCTCACACTGACTCACTCTGCTTCCCTGTGAATGGTCATTTCACCTGCCCTACACTCTGACTCATCTCAGATTTCACATTCTGACACTGACTCCTTCTGAGTACTGCTTCCTGTCTCTGAAGCACAAGGATTAAGAGTTTGCACCACCACTGCCTTTTGAATCCTGGGATTAAAGATATGTACTAACATTTCTACCCTAGAGTAGTCATGCTGCTTGAATAAAGAATTAAATGCTCCTCTACAATGAAGGCTTGGCCTCTATAAACCACAACTCCTGTGTGCTGATCATAAAGAAATACTTGTAGGAAATTTCACCTTGTTAATACTGGTCTCTTATTAATTGCACTGATTTTTCAACACAGATAACCAGCATCAGTAGTCCCTGTAAAGCAACTATTTCACTTAAGCAAGTTGGTGTCTTGCTAATCACAGCTAATTCTTCAGCCCAAGCAGACCAGAAACTAAAGGTTTGTAATTCAAATTATCAACAAACATCTGTGATAGAGTCTTTGAGGAACATCATTCTAAAATATCATAAGCCAGACATCCAAAATAAGCAATTTTTTTCTCAGCATTCTTATCTTCCAAATTGTACTGTGCTTTAATATGCTGACAATGAACAGCCTGGTATCAGACTCCCCAAGTCTGATCCAGGTCAACGAAGTCAATCTGAACCAAATTTTCCTTCTCACCTCTTTGTGGTTCACATTCCTGCCTGGACACCTGCAGGTTTCATTTCTACATTCTGTGAATTATCAGCTTTGTTTGTTTATTGGTTTGGTTTGGGAGATATGGACCTTGCGATTATTGTCCTCTTCTTGACCTCATGGGTAGATAAATTGAAGAATCAACATTAAGTAAAGTAGTAGGTTCAGAGCAGTGGATGAAAACTAACCTGGACTTTGATGGAAGATTACAACCAAGTGTAGCGTCAAAGCAAGCAATTTTGCTGTGCTGACTTCAACAGCTGAAAAGAATGATCATTTCATATGCATTTATTTAATATATTTAAAAATCTGTTTTATAAAATGATTATGAATACTTTCCACATTTATGTACAGATAACTTGTAAAATAAATATTCTATCCTTACACTTTCCCTCTTGTATTCATCTCTTTAACCCACCACAAATGCTTTCACCTATAAGCTGGAACTGATGTTCCATATTAATCATTTAAGGAACAAACTAGAGCTAACCACACTTTTTTTTAGTAGGTCAAAGCAGAAGGAAATAGGACTTAGTTTTTCAATCTATCCTGTTTCATAAGCCTAGAGGCAGACAATCCAGGGATTCTATGGTTCCATTAAAAAGAAACTTCTAGAACAGGTAAAAGCACAGAGATAGAGATAGATTAGTGGTTTCAGTGGTGGGAAATAGGGGGAATTAAGAGTGACTTCAGTGGTTATAGGCTCCCTTCAGTTGTGCTGAAAATGTTTTGAAAGTACTGTGTGTTGCTACTTGTACAATATCTTGAATATACTAAATTTGCCTTCATTGTACACTTTTAAATGATTAGTAGTTAATTTTACCATATATGGTTTTACCTAAATTACAGCAGAATTGGGAAACTCAAGATTGAGAATTTTTTTTTTTACAAAGTAAGGCCAAGAAAGGGTGCTAGTCTCTTACAGCTGATGAGCACCCTTGAATTACCTGCCCCATTTATTCCTTTATTCAGCAAATATAAGCAACTGCCCTAACGTTGATACTGTATGTGTAGTTTTGTTTTGTTTTTCTTTAAGAACACATGAACAAAAGAAATAGGATCTTTGTGTTCAAGAAATTACATTTCCAAAGGAATGTACATGCTTACAATCTCATCACTATCTTTTACAAGATATTATTAAATAATACTTTAAAGTAGGTGTAAAAATAAAGTTTTCTGATAATAAATTTTGAATAGAATTAATCTGTATTACTAATTCTGTCAAAAAGAAAGTTAAGTGTATTTTTTTCCATTTTAGCAGACCTTTATATTTTCCAAAACCAGAAGCCATAAACAAATACTTTAAATATTATATCCAATTTCAACTTTTTCTCAGTAATGAACTCTTTTTCATATATACCATGTAAAAATTAAACACACTAAGACAATCTTTCTTCCTTCAAAGCCTGTAGAATCAGTGGATTATCTAGCTTCTGCAATCTGATATCTCTAACTAGAAATGTGCTTTTTGGCAATTCTTTTTCATATTTTAATTGCTCAGTAAAAGAGAGATGAAAATTTGAAAGAAACTTCAATGTGGGATTTATTATGACTATTTAGTAACTGTTATAGTTCTAGCTATAATGGTGGAGATTCAATGAAGAAAATGTTTTAATCCCTCTCTTAGAAGACTTTTCAATCTTGCTATCAAGCAGTAGAGCCTTGGTAACCATATGCAATAATAGGAATCAAAGTACTGAAGAGGCAGGTGGTGGAACAACTCTGCAGTTAAGAGCATTTACTTCTCTTGCAGAAGACCCTGTCTTAGTTCCCAGTACCTGTACAGCGGCTCATAACAATTTGTTATTCTAGTGCCAATAATTCTTATGCCCACTTCTGGCCCCTGTAAAAACTGCATGCACATGGCACATATAAACACATGCAGGCAAAACACTCTTAAAAAAGAATTTTAAAAATTGTAAGAATAATGCAGAATATATGAGCTGATATGTGAAAGACATCTTTTAGTACACACACTCTAATGGATTTTTACCAAATGATGATATTGGGGCCAGTAGAGAAATTCTGAAAAGAGATTTAACATGGAAGAAAGGCTATCTGCAGTAATGATAAAACACAATGAGCAAATGAAGCCGTGACAAATATCAAGATGTGTATAGTGGTTTTATAATTTTACTATATTTTGTTACTGGTTTTCTATATAGATAGCTACGTTATTTCAGAACAGAGGAAACTTTATTATCTTTTTTCAATAAATATTGTGTATCTGTGTATTTGCAGATAGATGGATATTCATGGGTGAGTGTTTCTCTGTGCATGCAACTGAAGGCCAGAGGGAGATTTAGCTGTCTGACTCTAATACTTTGCATTATTTTCTTAAGACAATATCTGCCGCTGAACCTGGAGATCGGTTTGTGTTCTGCAGCCAGCAAACCAACCATCTTCTTAACTCTACCCCATCCTCCATAGCACTGGGGTTACAGGTGTGTGGCTATGTTTGGCTTTTTATGTGGCTACTAGATTTGAACTAAGGCCATCTTGATTGTACAATGCTTACCTATTGATCCATTCTTCTAGCTCCACAATTTGCTATTTTACTCTCCTTTTCCTCACTATGTTTTTGCCTTATTCTTATAGCTAAGTGTAGAACACTTAATCCTTGATTCAGCCTCATGGCTGCTCTAGGAAAGGATCACCTTCAGGGGCCAGTATAATGGGCATTTGATCTCTGTCAGCATGACTGTTCTAGGATAGAAAGAATATTAGTCAGGCTAATTTTGTCCTCTGTTTGTGCTAATGTCAGATGGAAGGGAATTCTGTAGTTCCTCCTCAGTGACTAACATGGAGATATGAGCAACACCCCACGTCACTCAACCTGACTGCCTAGTGGCAGCAAGGTTGATTGGCCTGATGTTTGGGAAGTAAATTATAGTATTATCTTCACAAATGCAAAATATCAGAAGGCAACGTAGCACATGCCTTGAAGGCAACTCAGAAGGCAATGGTGGCACACACCTTTAATCCCAACTCATGTGATGTAGAAAGAAACAGTCAGTAGAAGCAGAGGAGCTGAAAGAGGAAGCAGAGAAGCAAGGTAGAAGCAGAGGTAGAAGCTGAGTGATAAGTAAGAATCAGGAGACTGCAGAAGCAGGCATATGGAGAAGGCAGTTGGTCAGAGTTTAGTTCAGTCTCAGAGACTGAATGCCCCTGAGACTGAAACCCAAAGCATGCATCTTGAAGATTGTGTCTTGTTCCTCCCAATCCCCATGAATAAAAAATACTTTTACAGCTAAGTCTTGGCAAGAGAGAGTATTTTGGCTGTGTTCCTCATTCTAGGTGAAAAGTTATCTACAATAATTCTTTTATATATTTTCTAAATGGTTGAAAGTGTTCTTGCCTAGTCTTTCTTTGTTAAAAGTATACTTAATTTTGAAGAAAATGCTATCTTTGCCTTTAAATTCTCATGATCAAAATATAATTATTAAATTTAAAACAATTATAATATCATCAAATTTAAGCATTTTATTAAATGCCAATTTGCAAAAATCACAACTTATTTATAAAAAAGCATATCAAAGCTTAAGTTTTTCATGAGAAGAATGGACAGGTATGTGATAATGAAGTATCTTATTATGCTTAGCTTAAAATAAAGATAGATGTTCTAAGTCAATCAATCAGTAGTAGTTGATAAAATTTTAATTCCATAAAATCTTGCAGTCCTGAGCCAGTTTTAACCCAACTAACTTACTAAGCATATTAAAAAAAAAATCTTCTCAAACATTTTTAAGCCATTATGCTGACATAAGTGATATTAGTTGTGACAGAAAGCTGTTTGACTATGCTAGATAAAGGATGATTGGGAGAGAAATATACCAAATCTTCAAGAGTAAGAGTATTTCTTGAGCTTCATAAAATAGTCTGCCTCTGACTTTGTTATGCTCAGAAAGTTTCCACCCCAAAGTGAGAAACAAGATGAATCTTCCATGAAGAGCTGAGAGAAAAAACAGAATGGAGACTAAAAGCTAAACACTGAATTGGAATCTGCACAATTACATCATTAACCTTGTTCCCTTTGATGGCTAGCATCACAGAATTCACCCAAAGGGATGCCACACCATCAATGTCAGAAAAATAATACATCAACTTAAAGTGCTCCATGAATTAGCATTTGACAATCTATATTTATTTCCACTATGTTATATGCTCACAGATCTTTCTTTGCTATAAAATAGCAACTCATAATTCTTGAAAAATCATAACTGTATTAGATAAGTACATAATTGATATATTAAGATTGAAATTTAATGATCTGTATCTGTTTTTGTTTACCTTCACAATTATATTTCCTTCAAGGGAAGAAAATGGTCCCAAAAATCTGCATATTCTCTCTAGGGATATATTTACAGATGATAAGGATGAACATCAGATGAATGACTGAGATTAAGATGCATGGTCAGAAATATTTTGTTAATAGATAATTGTCCTGCTCATATGAAAAGCTGATCCCTTACAAAATTGCTTTTTCAGTTGCATGCCTTCACTATTCTCTTTTTGATAGTAAATGCCCCCTAATTTTTTTCTTTTAGATTGATAGGTTAGTGCATCTATCAAACCTCAATGAAGGAGCTTCTTCTTGCAGTAGATAGTGATATATAGAGAGACCTACTTATCAGCATGCAGAAAATAAGCTCTAAATATGGCAGCTATATTGCACTTCCCTCCCTTCAAGGCTCAGATATCATCATGGAAGAGGGAGTAGAAGAATCATAAGGCCCAGAGTGGGTAACCACCTATAGCAGAACAGTATTTGCTAGACATAATGGGGCAGTTGCACACATGAACTAATGTCAGCTGTGACTGCATGCTCAGGGCCTGTTCAATGTCAGTTCTCCCAAGCTCTCAACATGAGTTTTGGCAAGGCTTATGAAGTATTACTCCTAGTTCAGCAGTTATTGACAATTTATGGCTGCCTTGAAATAACAAGGCAGTTTCTTCAGGGATGCTGCCCCAGAGAGGCTATCCATGCCCAAGTAGTTGGTTCTACAATTAGGTATATAAAGACGGCACTAAGTGCACTGAAAGAGAGAGAGTGGGGAGGGAGGGAGAGAGAGAGGACATGAAGTTGCTAGGGAAAGTGGTCTGAGGGATATGAGAGGAACTGATGGACAGGGAATGTTAGTGGATTTGCTTCCAAAATATTATATGAATGCATGAAATTCTCAAAATAAAATTTTATTTTAAAAAGACCAATTCATTCATCATAACACAAAATCTTTTATTTCTATCTATTATGAACAGTCAATAGTATGCACATGTCAAGGAAAAAGCTGACACACTTGCACTTTAAGAAAAAAGTGTGAGTAGATAATTCATCATTAGGAGTTTAGATTGAACTTCATGTTAGTCTTCTTTTAAAACTTAATTTACAAAATTTCCTGGGCTAAAAGTATTTTGGCTGACTTTGCATATGCACTCTATACTTTTTTTCAATTGTGGAACATGGAGAAGAAAATTCTACTGATGTGTTGTTCGTGACAAAGTTTACCCATCCCACTGACTGTTATTTGACCTACTTTTGTTATGTTCATCTCTTAACCCCTATGAAATCTCTTGTGCTTCCCTCCTTCCCTTGATCCCTAAGGAAGATGACCAATAGAGTGATAAAAAAAAAGAAAAATCAGGGCATCTACTACAGCTGCAGGAGGTAACTTACAAAATCACAAAGTATTGATTTGTGGGAAAGCTTTTTGTTGCTTCTTTGATTTTCTTAATAACATATTGTTGCTATGTAATCTGCCCTTAATAACAGAAGAGAGAGGAAGTCAGGCAGAGCTGGGTCAGGAGAGGAGTTTTTCAGAAATGTATTTAATTCTTCTTCAGTGCTTTATCTACAAAATAGAGTGCATCAAGTATTCTTTGACATTGAGGCTAATTCCACTTAATAACATTTTTTTAAAAATTAGGAACACTGAATTAATATGTGGTCACTTATTTATGTTTTAACAGGAAGCTGTCTAAAAGATAGTTACAATTAGCCTAAAGATACAGAGAAAGAACATATTAATGACTCTTGTTCAGAAAATAGAATACAGTCACACACAAGCATTTTCCTAGCTGTTAAAGGCTGTAATCAATGGGAAAATGGAATTGATAGCTCCTCTCCCTTATCTCACCTCTCTTCCTTTCCCCTGAATTCTGACTTTTATTTCACCCTTTCAACTTCAAATAAAAGAATCAGATATTGTGAAATTGTTTTAAAGTCCCAATTTACAGGTTCACACATATCTTTTTGAGATGTACTTTTCCTCCACGATGAGTACCTTGTGTCCTTTGTGTGCACTACTGTTCTGATGTTGGTGTTTGTACACATGGTTGTGAAGCAGAAGAGATTTAAGCTTCATTAGGCAAATGCTGACAGGAAGCCAGTCCCACTGTGCCAGCTGCTTGGCAAAAGATGAAAAGAAAACAAACTAAAGGTTGTGTGTGTTCTCTTTTAGACCATTTTTATCTGCGGGAGACCAAGAGTTGGAAGTTGGTGCTAACTTAGACGACTCTAGACCACAAACAACTTGCTCGCTTTCTTCTTTTCTCCATTGTCTATTATCTTAAAGATTATCTAATGATATGTTTCTACATCCTACCATTATTTTAGATTACTATCTTACTGTTTTTTAATTACATTTTTAATGGATATCTTAAAAGTCTCATCATAAAACTAAAACAGACTAAAAACAGACTAATTTGCCTATATTATACAGAACACCTCAAAATACATCCCTTTTATTAAATATTTTCATACAATGTATTTTGATCATATTGTTATACTCCTCCAATGCCTCCCAGATCCTATCCACCTCCCTGCCCACTCAACTTTATATTCTTTCTCTCCCTTAAGAACAAAAACAAAAAAGAAAAATGAAAATCAAAGCAAAAGGGACATCTAAGTTGTTTCCAGTTTCTGGTTATTATGAATAAAGATGCAATGAACATAGTTGAGCAAGTGTTCTTGTGGTAGGACGTGGCATCTTTTGGGTACATGATCAAGAGTAGAATAGCTGAGTCTTGAGGTAGATCAGTTCCCAATTTTCTAAGGAAGCCCCATATTTATTTCAATAGTAACTGTGCACGTTTACATGACCAAAAGCAATAGAGAAATGTTCTTCTTCCTCCATATCCTTGCCAGCATGAGTTGTCTCTTGTGTTAATGGTCTTAGCTATTCTGACACATGTGAATATCACACATAGAATATCACAGTAGTTTTGATACATATTTCACCGATGGCTAAGGATCTTAAACATCTCTTTAAGAGTTTCTTGGCCATTTGAGAGTCCTCTGTTGAGAATTCTCTGTCTGGATCTGTACCCCATTTTTAATTGGATTATTTAGTATGTTGACATCCAGTTTCTTGAGTTCTTTATGTATTTTGAATTTTAGCCCTCTATTAGATGTGGTGTTGGTGAAGAGCTTTTTCCATTCTGTAGACTGCTTTATCTGATTGACAGTGTCCTTTGCCTTTTTAGTTTCATGAGGTCCCATTTATTAATTGTTGATCTTAGTGCCTGTGCTATAGGTATGTTCTGTTCAGGAAGTTGTCTCCTGTGTCAGTGAGTTCAATGATATTCCCTACATTCTCTCCTACCAGGCATCTGATTTTTTTGTTGAGGTGTTTGACGCATTTGGACTTGAGTTTCGAGCAGGGTGATACATATGGATATATTTGCATTATTCTACATGCAGAAATTTAGTTTTCCAAGACCAGTTGCTGAAGATGCTGTTTTTTCCCTCAGTGTGTATTTCTGGCTTCTTTATGAAAAATCAGATGTGCATAGATATGTGGATTTATGGCCATATCTTTAATTCAATTCATTTGATCCACGTCTGTTTTTAAACCAATACCATGCAGTTTGTTGCTATACCTCTGTAGTTCCACTTGAAATCAGGGTTGGTGATACCTCCAGAAATTCCTTTATTGTTAAGGATAGTTTTAGATGTCCTGAGTTTTTTGGTTTTTCCATGAAGTTGAGAATTGTCTTTTCAAAGTCTGTGAAGAATTGGGTTGAAATTTTGATGGGAATTGCATTGGATCTGTAGATTATTTTTGACAGGATGGCCACCTTTACTATATTAATTTTACAAATCCAGGAGCATGGGAGATTTTTCCATCTTCTGATATCTTCTTCAATTTCTTTCTTCAAAAAGTTAATGTTTTAGTCATACAAGTCTTTCATTTATTTGGTTAGAGTTACCCTAAAATATTTTATATTATTTGTGGCTATTTTTTTAGTTAATCTCATATCCAGCCACTTTACCAAAAGTGTTTGTCACTTGTAGCTGCTCCTTAGTAGAATTTTTGGGTTGATTGTGTATACTATTGCATCATCTGCAAATAATGATACCTTGATTTAATATTTTCAATTTGTATCCCCTTGTATTATATTGAATAGATATGTAAAGGGTGGACACACTTGTCTTGTTACTCATTTTTGTAACATTGGTTCAGGTTAAAAGGCTGTTTATTCTTTGCCTAATGCAATCCCCTGGAGCCCTCAGGTGTTTTGGCCTCTGTGCAATCTAATCTTCAGTCTATACCTGGAAGGTTTCAGTCTCAGCCTATATATATAGTCTAGAATGTTTAAGCCTCTAAAGCTAACTGGCGATTATGCCACTCTGAGTATATCCTTCTGAACTCAGGGCTGCACTAATCAACTCACTTGCTGTTCTGGTTCAAACTCTTCTCCAAGCTACTGGTTCTAATTGATCTTTTGAGCTGACTGATCATTTCTGACTGAACTTTTCTGACTCTGGTAGACTCTGGCTGCCTTCTACAACTTCTCTGACTGAACTGCTCTGCTCTACTTCAAACTGACTCCCTTTTCCCTTCTGATACTGACTTCTGCCAAACTGTTTCTGTGTCTCTGCCTCAGATTCCTCACAGTGCTTCTGTGTCTTATCCTTTGTGTCTCTGAGTCTTATCCTCTCTCCCTCTCTCTCTCTCTCAGCTGAGAGCCTGCTTTTCTATGTAGAGAGTTGGGCTTATTCTCTCTCTGACTCATTATGCCAACTCTTCGTCTGATTCATCACTTTGCCTGCCCTTTACTCTGACTCATCTCAGATCTCCATCTAATCTTTCTTTCTGAACCTGACTCATTCTAAGCTCTGCCTTCTGTCTCCCAAGTGCTAGGATTAAAGACATGTACCAGCACTGCCTTCTGAATACTGTGATTAAAGATGAGTACTAGCATTTTTTCTACATTCCATCCAGACCATACAGGCCTCTGAATGTGATCCCTTCATATAGAATATGCCTTTCCTAAAGCAGCCGTGTAGCCGGATTAAATGATTAAATATTCCTCTACAGTAATATTTTAGAGATTGATTTAAAAATGTTACACTGTGTACTAGCATTCTTTCTACATTCCATTTAGACCACACAGGCCCCTGAATGTGATCCTTTCATGTAAATCCCTGGAAGTGATCCCTTCATTTAGACCTGTGGGTTTGATTCCTTACTAGTTATCACACAGATCTTACAATGTGATCCTGCATTAAATGATTAATAGTCCTTCACAGATTTTAGTTGAAATTCTTTGAGTTTCCATTTAATTTGATGTTGGCCATAGGCTTATTGTAAATTATCTTTATTATGTTTAGGTATATCTGTTGCATCCCTAATCTCTCCAGGACTTTTATCATGAAGTGTTGGATTTTGACAAAGGCTTTTTCTGCATCTAGGGAGATGAGCATGTGTTTTGTTTTTTTTTTTCCATCTGTTTATATTGTGGATTACATCGACTGATTTTTGTATGTTGAACCATCACTGCATCCCTGGAATGAAGCCTATTTGATCATGGCGGATGATCTTTTTGATGTATTCTTGGATTTGTTTTGCAGTATTTATTGAGTTTTTTGCATCTATGTTCAAGGAAGATTGGTCTGTAATTCTCTTTCTTTGTTGTGTTTACATGTGGTTTAGGTATCAGAGTAACTGTGGCCTCATAAAATGAGTTGGGCAATGTTCCTTCTATTTCTGTCCTTCTGTGGAATAGTTTGAGTATTGTAGTTAACTCTTATTTGAATGTCTGGTAGAATTCTGCACTAAAACCTTCTGGCTAGGCGTCCCTCAACTGAAGAATAGATTTGTCATCTGAGAGCCTTCCTCTGGCAGCAGATGGCAGCAGTTGCAGAGACCCTCAGTCAGACATTATGTGGAGACAAAACCAAATTCAGAGAACTCCTTTTGGTCCCTCCTCTAGGAGCTCAAGGAATCCTGCAGAAAAGGGGGATGAAAGATTGTAGGAAAATCAGGATTACATGGCATCCTGAATCAAACAAACAGACCTCAAATGGACTCACAGGGACTGAAGAGGCAAGCACAGAGTCTGTATGTGTCTGCAATAGGTCCTAAGCATATACGTTAGGGCTGTTAGCTTGGTGTTTGTGGGTCTCATAACAATGGGAGTAAGGGTGTCTCTCACTCTTTTGCCTGTCCTTGGCACCCCTTTCTGCCTACTGAGTTTCTTCCTCCATTCTTGATAGGAGGGTTTGTGCCTTGTCTTATTGTACCTTTGTGGGTTTTCTTGTGGGTGCAGAGTTCTAGAGGAGGTAAGTGGCAGACAGAGTCACTAGCCCAAGAAACAGACTCTAAGAAAATGCCTCCATGGTGCAAATCCAGTTTATTGTATAGAGAAGCAGGTTTTTATGGAGAAAGTAGGGCAGTGCAGAAGGGAGAGAGGTCTTATAGCTTTAGTCTATGCTTACTAGACACTTCAATCAGCCAATCTAAAGCTTGTTAATCAGACGTGGAAGGGTAAGATTGGGAGAGGCCCAATTATCTGTAGGCTTGTATGTAAAAGCTCTTAGCCTATCTGTATTACTGATGTTGGTGAACAAAGTTTCCTCAATGACAGAGGAAGTGGGAACTTCTCTGGTGGGGCTTTACAACTGGTGTGCCAGGATCTGCCATTTAAAGGGCCACACAAGCATGTGCCGTGGGCTGAGGTACTGGCCCTGCACAGGTGCTGATGCCCACTTCTCTCTCCTGCTATGGGGATCCAATTGTCACCAACATATCTTGTTGTATCATGTTTGACTGGTATCTTTTGGAAGTCTTCTATTTACTGAAGGAAGATGTGTGTATGTTGGGCGGGATAGTGGGTCTAGGTGAGTGGGAATGTGGAAGGTGGTACTAGGAGAAATGGAAGGAGGTGAAACAGTGGTCAGGATAAATTGTACGAGAGAAGAATTGTTTTTAATAGAAAATAAGAAAAAAAGATTAAAATAAAAGGAAATGTGGTATATTTACACAATGGCTTATTTCTCAGCTGTTTAAAAAATGACATCATGAAATTTGCAGGCAGATGAATTGAACTAGAAAAAAAAATCATTCTGAGTGAGGTAATCCAGATCCAGAAAGTCAAACATGGTGTATAAGTGGATATAAGCGTTTAAGTAAAGGATTTTCATGTATAATCCACAGACCAAGAGAGGTTAGATAACATGAAGAACTCTAGGGCAAACACATGGATATCCCTGGAAAGGGGAAAAGAATAGATTTTGTGGGTATACTGGAGCAGGTAAGGACAGGAGTGGGAGGGATCAGGTTTGGCAAAGGGCAGAGGGAGAGAATATAGGGAGGCTGGGATTAGGGGGATCTGGGGAACAATGTGGAAACCTCATGCAGTGGAAATCTCCTGGAATCTATGAGGATGACTCTAGTGAGGCCTGCTAGTAATGGAGGATAAGGAGGGGCCTGGCCATCTTCTGTAACAAGGCAAGGCTTCTAATGTGGGACTGGGACACCAACCCACCCACATAACCTTTGGCCTACAGTCTGTCCTGCCTGCAAGATATGCTGGGGCAATGGTGGCACAGAACTTGTGGGAGTGGCCAACCAATGACTGGGTTAACTTGAGGCCCACACTACAAGAAGGAGCCCATACCAGACACTTCCTGGATGGCAGGAAACAAGAGACTTAAGAGCTTAAAGACTTTGGATAGAAGCAAACCTGAATGGCCATTAAAAAAATAATCAATGAAATGATTTATTTTACTATACTTATAGATTGGTGCAATGCTCAATCTTCATCAGAGAGACTTCCCCTCTGGCAGCGGATGGGAGCAGCTTCAGAGACCCATAGAAAGACATTCAGAGAGATAGTGTAAATTGGAGGTTTACATTTGGTCCCTACACTTGGAGCTCAGGGAATTCTGCAGAAGAGGGGTGAGTAGGAGGGACAGTAGGAGTCAAGAGTGGATCAAGAAAACCAGGGGAAGAAGACCTACTGAATTAACCAAGCAGGGCTCAAATGGACTCACAAAAACTGAAGAAGCAGGCAGATTTCATGGGTCTGTACTAGGTCTTCTGTATATATGTTATGGTTGTTAGTTTGGTGTTTTTGTGGGTCTCCTAACAATAGGAGTGGAGTGTCTCTTATTCTCTTGCCTACTCTTGGGACCCTTTTCTTTCTACCAAGTCTTATTGTATCTTTGTTGAGTCTTGTTTGGCTAACATCTCTTGGAGGCCTGCTCTTTTCCAAAACGAAGTGGAGAAGGAATGAGTCTGGGAGAGAGAGGAGGTGGGGAGCTGAGAGGTGCTGACACAGGAGACTCTGGTCATTATGTATTGCAGGAGAGAAGAATAAATTTTCTTTCTTTCCTTTTTCTTTTGATAATAGTTTATTCCTGTAGAATCAATTTTATTTAAAGCACAGTTTCTATGTTAAGTTTATCCCTCTCAGTTAATACTCAGAGTAAAAATTATGCTATGAAGAAAAATTATTCAAAGTAAAAATATGTACTATGAGGAAAATGGTTTTAAATATCTCTTTATTCTAGTAAAGCAAGGAACACTTCTAGCCATTGACTGTAAATTTAAAAACTCAGAATCTAATTATCAAGACAATGCAATCAGGCCTGGCTGCTAGATGCCTGCCTATAATCCCAGCCCTTGAGAAGCTAAAGTGGGATCACCATGAGTTCAAGGCCAGCCTAGGCTATAAAGTGGATTCCAGACCAGTGTAGGCCAGAATGAGGCTCTTCTCCAACAACAAAAAAAAAAAAGACATAATACAGAGTATGTTTAGAAAACAATGTAATTCTTTCTCCCTTTTGTAATTCTCTGACATTTAGTTTTCTAGTAAAATAAGACCAGTGCTTATTTGATAGGCCAGACAGATCCAGGAGGAGTGGACTTTGTTCCTAATAGGCCAGTCCTTGCTGGAGGTGGAAGAAAATCCTGCATTTTACAATCTAACACTTAAAAAGAGTTGGTGAAATTAAATGCTTAGTCTATAGAGTTGGCCATAGAATTATCTGATAAAAATGAGCTAATGAGCTTGATTTTACTGGTCCTGTTTATCTCAAGGTAACTGTAATGGTGTTCACTTCGAGTACTGCCAAATGATGGTGGAGCTCAGCCCCAAGAGGAGTGCAGTGTGAACCCTTTCAGCTGGCCCATGCTGTTGACTTGCATAAAGAAACTTTTTAAGACAAAAAGTAACCTGGAAATAGTGGTGCACACCTTTAATCTTAGCACTCAGGAGACAGAGGCAGGCACATCTCTGAGTTCGAGGTCAGCCTGGTCTACAGAACAAGTTCCAAGATGGCCAGGGCTACACAGAGAAACCTTGTCTTGGAGAAAAAAAAAATCCAACTGCAGAGATCCTTAACAGGCATATGGCTATCTTCTGTGCAACAACCTGTTATTAACTTAGGGTTTTCAAGTGTCCACGTACAGAGATTAAAGGAGTATACCACCCTACCCAAGCTAGTTTTAGTCAAAAGATTGGATATTAGCCAGGCAATGATGGCACACACCTTTAATCCCAGCACTATGGAGGCAGAGGCAGGCAGATCTCTGTGAATTCTAGGCAAGCCTGGTCTACAGACTGAGTTCCAGACAGCCAGAGTTAAAATAGAGAAACCCTGTCTCAAAAAACCCCAAAAAGATTAGATATTATCTAATCCTTCTATCTGCTTTGATAGAACACTGTAATTGATGGTTTATCAAGAAAATATATTTATTTGTTATGATTCTAAAAGCTCGGAAATCCAAGGTGCTGATAGATTACTGTCTGAAGAGGGCTCATTTCCTTATTCTCTTCCCTGTTTTCTCACATGACAGTGTGGCAACAGAATGTTCTAGATCTCTTCTATATAAGCCTTAATTCCACTCGCAAGGACTCTACAGCTACTATCTGTCACCTTCCAAAGGTCCTACTTATCACATTCCACATAAATTGAATATGTGGAACAAAATTTGAATTTGGTGCTTGTGGTAGACAGGGTCACACTATAGGCATGGAATAGAAATCTGAAAAAAAAAAAAATCTGTCAAAGAATGCCTCCGTATTTTATGTGTATAAAAAGTGACACAACTTTCTAGAAAGGTTATACCATGAGTGAGAGGATGGCTAAATGTAAATACAGTGGGAAGGCACACTGAAAAAGATGAACTATCTAACATCTTTATAAATCTGAGCTGTGGTATTTAAGAATTCCAAGAACCATATTCTGGATAAGGTCATATAGAAACAAAAATAAGCAGATACTAGGAAATAATTTTATACTACTTTTCCAGGTTAGAAATAGAATCACAATTAAGTTACTTAATAATCAGATAACTGAGGATCAAATCTATACTCATATGCTTCATTCTGTACCTCTTCCAATTTAAGGGGTAGTTCTCTTTCCTTTGGTCCTTTAGTTCAAAAACTAATTTGCTATGTATTCATTAACAGAATTTTCCTGGAAACATCTCATTTTTTCCCACCCCTTTCTCTCTTTTGTCCACTCTGCTTTTAAACACTTAAAAGCTATTTCCATAGACTACTGTTCTGTGGATTTTCTGTAGATATTTTACACTTGTAAATTTATTTAAAATGGAGTTTGGAGTGGGTTATTTACATTTTTTTAAAATGTAGTAATTTGGCATTGGTTTTCTCTAAGTTCTGTTATATTATTTATTTTGGTTTAAGCTATTATTTGTGTTGTCATATGTTACATTAGTCCACTTTTAAATTTACATAGCATTCTATTCTAAAAGAAATGATTTATTGATCCATTCTACTTTGATTGACATTTAGTTTACTTCCAAAATCTTCTATAAAATTTGCTGTACAAAGCTATTTTTATAGTTTCTCTAGATATAAATTTAGGAGTGGAGTAGAATGAGTGAGTTATAAAATATGCACATCTTCTATTTTATGTCCCTCAAATTGTTTTTAAATGCATTTATACTCACATTATCATACACTACCTGTTGCTACATATATTTGTCGTGGCCCTGTTAAGAATGAATGGACCACTCAAACAGTAATTTCAGAAGAAGAACCAAATTAAGGGAATTTACACTAAGTAGAATAAAAGAGAATCCAGCAAGGGATAGTGAACAACTGTAAGGTTTGAACAGCCAAATATTGCTGTCTCTTCTCGTGAGGAAGAAAAGAGTGGTTTCTGCAAATGGATGAGAGTTGGTATGTAGATAAAGTCAGCTGACATGTCTCATGTCTTTCAGGTTATGTAAGGACATGGTCTTTAGTGACCTGAAATGACAGGGATACTTCTAGAGCATAAACCACTCTCTGACCTCATTCTTGTATTAAATATTATTCTTGCAGGTGTCAATGGCTATGCTATTAGACAGTTAAGGGACATGGAAGCATATCAATGGTAGTCACATGCTACCTCAGATACAGAACCTAGGTTTTTCCATAAGGTGTTTGTTTTTCTGACCTATGTTTGATAGCTTCAACATTGCCATTACAAAATATCAACCTGGTGAGTATGAACTAGTAGTCTCCGATGATTACTAACTTGAGTATTTTCTTGTGAGTACATTAAGTGATATTTTTTCTAATTTTGTGTGTTGTTAATATTTTCTTATTTAAGATTGAAATTCACATAATAATCTTTCATTGGCATCATGGTTAGAAATACCTTTGTCAGGGAATATGCCTAATTTTTTTATGGAATTTTGTTAAGGAAGAAAAAAATAAACTTTTGCGTTTAAAATGGTAAATAATCTTTGTGACTTTTACAAATAAATTAATTCCAATTACAAGTCATTCAAGATTATAAATTTTGAAATCAAATACTGGTTTTGAGTATAACATTTTTAAATCAATCTCTAAAATACTATTGTAGAGGAATATTTAATCATTTAATCCAGCTTCAATGCTGCTTTAGGTTTATATCCATAGGTTTATATGAAGGGATCACATTCAGAGGCCTGTGTGTTCTGGATAGGATATAGAAAGAATGTTAATACATACCTTTAATCACAGTTCTGAAGGCAGTGGTGGTACACATCTTTAATCCTAGCACTTCAGAGACAAGAAGCAGAGCTCATGTAAAAGCAAGCAGAGCTTAGAAGCAGTCAGTGATAGATAGAAAGTGATATCTGAGATGAGTCAGAGTGAAGGGCAAGGAAAGTAACAAGTCAGAGGAAGAGTTAGCACAGTGAGTCAGAGTGAAGACACTCCAAACTCTCATGTTAGAAAAGTTGACTGTCAGCTCAGAGTCAGAGGACAAGACACAGACACAATGAAGTAGTCATACTGAGGCAGTATGAGGATAAGGAGTACAATGGAGAGGCTGACTGAAGCAGTATGGAGCAGTGAGAGCTCAGAGAGAGACACGGAGGCTGTCTGAGGCAGAGACACCGAGGCAATGTGGCAGAAGTTAGTTGTTACTGATGCTAAGAGTGTGTTTCAAAGTTAGTTTGAAGCCCAGCAGCCACAGAAGTTAAACAAGTCAGCAACAGTCTGCAGAGTCACAAGCATTCACCCAGAAACAGTCAGCCAGCTCAGAAGATTAGTTTGAACCAGTCAGCTTGGAGAAGATGTTGAGCCTGAACAGCAAGTGAGTTGAATTGAAGAGTTAGTTGAGTTCAATATAGCTGTGAGCTCAGAAGGAAATAGAGTGACTTAGGTCAGAACTAAAGCTTGGAGGCTTAAATGTTCAAGATTGTATGGAGGCTGATGCCTTCCATTACTAGGCTTAAGACTAGATTGTACAACCAAGTAAATTGATCAATGTAATATAATATCTGAGACAGGTTCACACTGTTTTCTTATCTTGTTCTCTGAAAGAATAGACACTAAAGTAGTGTGAATAAGAGTATATTCTTATACATAAGAATTGAGCCGTGTAAATTCTATGCCCCACACTGTAGGGTGAAATGTCCAAGCTCACTGATAAGTTCGAGCTCACCTCTGGGTTTTGAAAATCCCTCCAATCACTAAGCCAGAAACTCACCAACCCCTGAGTTCAAAATCCCACCAATCCCTGGCTTGACCATGCTTAGGGCTTCAAATACCCCCAATGCCCATTCTGAAAAATTTTTCACTCTGGAAAATTCCTTCCCCACAAAATCCTGTTTAAAGACCTGCCTCCTGATTAGTTACATGCTGCCTCTCTCCTGAGCAGAGGCAACCACAATGTGTGAGGTTTGTTGTAGGTGTCGTTTGTTGTTCTTGGCTACTGGCTTCTAGGATACCTAGAGCTGTAACACTTTTACCCCTAGAGCTGTCACACTTCAGCTCAACTGGGCATATTTCTCCCTTAGAGCTCTAACATTTTCACTGGGGATCCTTTCCCCACTTCAGAGCTGAAACACTAACATATACCACACAAAATAACGGTAAACGGATTGAAATATAAAAAAAAAAAAAAAATTAACGTATAAAGTTTTAGAAAAATAATGTAAGAATAGACTGAGTTTTGAGTATGCTCAGATTTATAAAAAGGGACAAAATTCATTTAAATATGAATTTAGAAAAATGAAAAATGCAAGTTTGTTGATAACAAAAAAATTAAGAGAGTCTGAAGACTTTCTGACAGTAGAAGCAAGAGTATCAGGTACCACAAAGGCACATTTATCAAATCTGTATTTCTGGGCAACAAAAAAACACATCATAGAGGATTCTGACAGGACTCGTGGTACTGGAAACTTCTTTTTTTCCTTTTCAATTTTAATGAGAGAACCACTCAACTCCGTGTTTGACAGTCATTAACCCGGTGAAACCACCCACTGAAAGAAGAATCCACATGTTCCATCAAAAGCAAAAGAACCCTTGTCACCCCTGCATCCATTTCCTACAGGCAATGAGCATCAACGATGTTCAGGCTACTAATGGAGAGCATGTACAGCTCAGAATTATGCTGATCAAGTGAAGGGACATTAGTAGGTCATCTTCTGAGGTCCGTGGCCTCACTAGCTCTGAGTAGTTGACTAGGTTTCTAGGACCAGGCATGTTTCCTTTCATATTGAGTAGGCTTTAAGTAAAGTTAGACAACTGTTGATTACCATCAAGATACAAGTGCCATTATTATACCTTTAGGGTTGTCTTGCCATCTGGAACATCATTAAATTTTATTGGTGCCACAGATGGATAGGACCATTAACTACAACCTCCCTTTACAGTCTACACAGTACTTTCTGGTACTATGAAAGTTAGCATTCTGGAAGGAATTTCAGGTTAGGTACAACTTGAGTCTTATGTCTGGTGTGTCTTGTCTTCAGAAACAGACATTTACCTTCGTGTACTGAAGAGGAACAAGTACAACAGAAGAGCCTATTTTGAGAGCCTCCTTCTCATGTCTGGTACAGAGATTTTTGTTAGAATCTGTGGCTCTTGTGTGCATTTTCATCTCGTGTGACACTATGTATGTAAAATAATTCATTTACTTGAGGTTTTATCAAACATTCTTGCTGTTGTTTGTCCCTCTTCTCCCCCACCCCTTTCTGTATTGACTTCCTTATTCCCATCCCAGTTAGAGCCTCCCTCCTGTTTTTTTTTCCCATTTTCTAAAGGAACTGTTTCTGAAATGAAATGGTTTACTTCAGTCCTACTCCATGATCCCAAAGGCAATCAAATGTTTACTGTCGTGGATGTTTGCTGCTCAGTAGACTTGGAGACCTAGGATGCTGAAAAGAAGACACAGTTCCGTTAATATCTAACAGCTTCTGCCATGTAACTAAACCTCCAAATGTTCTGAGTTTTACTGCTTAGTAAATCCAGATAGTCTGAAATTGTGTGATTTTACAGTATCATTTTAGTGTATTTGAGGGCTATTTTACAGAATTGATATTTGTTATGCTGTTATTTTCTCTCACTAAAGTACTACTGAAGATAGTTCATCATTTTATTTCCTGCAGGGATATAGGGGAAGAGTTTTATTGTGGTATTAAATATGTTTCTTCAGAGTGACAAATTGTTGAGGATAATGTAGCTTAACTTTATTTCCTATATCTTGTAATTTCAGAACTATGCTGTTCTTTCTTTTGGCATGGCTCTAAAAATTATATTGACGCTTTGATCCTTTCTAGTCACTTACAAGATTTTTTTGTATTTTATCTTATACCAAAAATTCCTTCTGTTAAAATTAAATTCTATCAGAAGTATGGCTTCTGCATATCAAATGCTTATTCTTAAACCAACAGACGAGTGTAGCTCTCACCCATCATCAAAGAAACTTTTTTTTCAAACAAATGTTAAGTACACAGAGATCCACAAATGATAAAAATGCAGAGAATGTGTGACTGTCAGGTGCCCAGCCCTATTTGTTACATCTACAAAGCAGCTTCTTCGCCTAACTCACAGAATAAAGGATAGAAACCAGTCAGACCCAGAGATCCAGAACCCCTTCTGCTAGATAGCTTCTTCTAGACATGAAGGGATGCTACACCCATGAAATCTCAGCAATATGGTTGCCTACATTAGACCTGTATATAGACCCTACTAGTAGACATGTGAAGCTGAATGGGAGAAATTTCACACATCACCACCTGTAGATGAATAGCAACATATCATCAATGGGTATAAGGGAAGGGAAATGAGTTTTCTCTAGGAGAAAACTTCCTGATACATTATCCAATTCCAAGTGATTAGCCTTAAGTACAAGTAACACTAACTAGATTCTATAGGTTGTGAGCACATGCACAAGTGCACTCATGTGCGCATGCACACACACACACACACACACACACACACACACACACACACACAGACACTAATAATAATTACAGAAAATGTAATTATTTTAAGACTGAGTTGGGAGAGACACAGGAGGTATCAAAAGGAAACATGGAAAAGTAGAATTGATCTAACTACTATGTATATACCAATGTATGAAATTCTCAAAAAATTTAAAATTACAATTTTTAATATGGTGTAATATTTTTAAATATACAATTTCTTTCCTATATAATTATCATATGTAAAACATGGATATTAATGAGTTAATTATCATTATCTATTCTTAATTTACAGAGAAAATAATGCTAAGAATAGTAAAAAAGATGATACTGTTGAAAACTAGGCAAAAGAAGAACAAATAGGAGGAAGAAAATGCATTTCATAAAAAATTAAGAGACTGAATACAGCCTAAAGAACATGGAAAGCTCATGCTTCTCATTTGAATGAGCGATTCACATTAGGGAATTTTTGTCTGTAGGAATGTGTGGTTTCAAAACTGACACTTAAGGAGAATTAGAAACAAGTTCTTTGGCTGTAAGACAGTTGTGATTTTTGTCTTCAGAATGCATCTTAACCAAAGGCATCTCATAGTCAAAGATTCTGACATAATGTTGGATGGTTGTCATTTCTGATACTAACTTAATTGTTATTTTCAAATAACTATTTCTGATACAAACTGTGTAAGGGCCATTAGTGAAAGGAATATGACTCCTTGTCATGATCTTAGGAATTTTCAATGACATCAATACTCAAGAAACAATCAGTATTAAATTTTCTGAATGTTATCACCAGTTTAAGAGAATATTTATCATAAAATATGGAATATTGGTTTTTTTAATGCTATTTTTTTTAATGCTTTTGAACAGTCAGGGAGAAAATATCCTTTGGTAAATCTCCAACATTGGTAACAGACCAAGAAATATCCAAGTGTCTTTCTGATATAAAGAACTTTAAGGAACCCTTAACCAGTTAATTTCAAATGTATTCTCCACCACGATAGATATAAAACATCTAAATACGCAAGTACAATGTATTATAATAAATATAATTACACTATCAAGTAAGAAATTACTGGTATAGTAATTTGATAGGTTTTCAAAAAGTCATAGATGAACCAAGTGACTTAAACCACTTATGACTTATACTTATCCAAAGAAAAGGATTTGTTGAATGACAAACTCATGGTGAAAATTTAATTCACATCCAAGATGGGGAAGTATCCAGATAGTAATTTTTGTTGTGTCATCTTATAGAAGGAGAGGGGCCTTTGACTAGAACATGGGGACTGGAAACATTCCAAGTGTCTCTTTCAAGGACAAATGAACATAAGAAAGACTGTAAAGAGGAGGACAGAGGCATGTGAAGTAATTACTACAGTTATAAAGATGAGCAAAGAAAGGATGTAACCGACACTTTTACTGAATGGAAATAATCATAATAACACAATTTCTGTTGAAGTTTATAGTCATTGCCTTTGCACAATTGTGGTTAAACACATCATGAAAATTATTTTCCATAGGAATTATGTATTTTGGCTAATCACTTGGGAATTTCTAATTCACAGTCACTGGCTTAAGGTGCTTGAGTAGGAATGTGAGGAAGAAACGCAGCTGTTTACATCAAGGCTGATCAGGAAGCCAAAATAAATAAATAAATAAATAAATAAATAAATAAATAAATAAATGAATGAATGAATGAATGAATAAATAAATAAGTAAAGTATAAGAAACAGAAAGGATACACATTCTGGATTGGTCTTTAACTTGGACTCCAGCATCCCTGAGAATGACTGTGCAGTTCATAGTGAAAAGGGATGACTGGGCATTACTTGTGAGTTGCTGGAGATATTATGGAAATGAGCTATGACTCAAATGAGGCACACAAACATTCAAGCACTGTGCCGAAAGTGGTCATGAGGCCAACCCCAAGTAATTTTTAATAATTTGTACTACATTTTGATGGACAATTCAGTGTGTGTGCACGCTGTCTCAAGTGTTATATATCATGTGTCTCATCAGTTTTGGTATTCATTTCTGTCTATGAAAGTGTATTTGCTTCAGATTTTACTTCTTTTTAGAAAGATGTGTCATAATTCCAAGAAGCAAATCAACCACAGTTAGAAGCGTTTTACCCATGAATTTGAAACGTAGATTACTCAGAATGCATGCCTTTTCCTTCAAATGCGCTCTTCTCTTTAAATTAAAAAGTCATTACTGTGTATGTTTTCGTGTATGCATTTGGGAGAAGGCTCTGTGAATGACATGGTGGTATGCAGACATCAGAGGACAACTGTGTAAGTCAGTTATCCTACCCTAATTTCATATGGACTCCAGAGATTGAACAAAGTTCTTCATGCTTGTGTTACAAGCAACTCTACCCACTGAGCCTTCTTTCCATTCTCTCTTTCTTTCAAATATTCATAAAAGTTACTTTACAAATAATATTTCTTTATCGTCTTTAAATTGACTTGCTGCCTTATATTGGGCTATATTTTGGAAAAATGGGAACAATCATCCATTCCTTACTGACACACATTATTTATAGTATATTCCCTTTTAAAACCTTCATCAGTACAAATAACTGTGTATGTATATTTTACTCATATATATGTGAATATGCAAATACTTAATACATGCAAAAACAAAAGGCCCCAATATCAAACCAATACATAATCATTTATGGCTTTGTTTAGCCATGAATTATTTTATATTACTGGGGTAAATTATGATGAGTTGAATTTATTTAATGGTTCCATTCCATTGATATGTCAATATTCAAACAATTGCATTTTTTCTAAGCAATTGATTTATTTTGGTTTCATGCAGTGAAGAATGAAAATAGGGATTTATATGCCCATTTTTTGTTATTTCAACAATATTGTGGAAAAAGGTCTTGTTGGGTTGAATGGGGGAAGGTAGAGTGACTTTTGACAATATTTTTGGTACTTTTCATCCACATTCTAATTTATTTACAAGCATGAGCAATCATCTCATTTGAAAATACTCAGTACTTTACATGTAACAATAGCAAACCATGTAACAATAGAGTGAGGAAAGCTGCATGTTGTACTATAATGTTACTCTATGTGTCAGGCAAGAAGCTGTCTCCATGAATTCATAGCTCCTCTCCTGAAGGGAGAGAGTCTAGTGTGTATTTTTACTTTTCTAAGGCTAATGTCTTGCGTTTGTGGTTCTTTATAACTGCAGACAGCCTGGGATAAGAGATTCTCTTTTAATTTTCCTGTTTAACACTTTACCATAGGAAGTTGTCCAGGATTAAAGGTCAGTTCTGTTTAGTGAGTTTACAATGTAGGACCTGCTCCAGAAAAGAGATGAGCTGGACAACATGCACTGGAGATAAGAAAAAGGAGTGCAACCATCACTTACTCATGGGCAAACTAATCTTTGCATGCTCCAGACAACAGACATTGCTCTAGTTATTATACAAAAGCATCATGGGCTACAGAGTGATTGTGTGTGTGTGTGTGTGTGTGTGTGTGTGTGTGTAAGTAGAGAGAGAGAGAGAGAGAGAGAGAGAGAGGACAGAGTGAAAGAGAGAGAGCTCTTACACTAAGCCCAGTATTTACAATTTCTATGTGGCACAAGGAAGAAATGAGAGTCCTGCCTTTATAACTCTAAGGAGCTCTTGGGTTAATGTAGAGACTATAAGTCTGTGCCTTATGGTTATTTTATTTTTAGTGTTATTTTAAGTACCAATAGCTTTAATACATATTTTCAATCAGAAGGAACAAATGAAATGCCATGAAAATTTTTATTTATTCTTTGATTATTTCATGCAATTATTTTAATAAAATACATCTCCTCCCTCCAGCTAATAACAGATCTGTCCTCTCTTACCTATCCACCCAAACTTGAGTCTCCTCACTCTGTTTTTATTTTTATTTGTCTACATAGAAAACTAATTTAATTATTTTTATTAATTTACTTAAAATATGTTTTGTTATGCAATATAGTCCGATTAAGTTTACTCCTCCTCTAACGTCTTCCACATCCTCCCCATTTTCCTATTGGGTCAACTCCATGACCTTTTATCTTTCATAACAATACAATAATGCATATAAGGACAAGAATAAGAAATAAAGACAAAAGAGAATAGAATAAAGCAAAGAAAGAAGTGGAAAAAAGTGGCAAAGAAAAAAGCAGATACAGACTCTGAAATACACACATTCACACATGAATTTCAGACTTAAAATGATTACATTTTCTGTAATTATTATTTGTGTGTTAATTTTTTATCCTATTACTTTGTTGAAAGTGTTTATCAGCTGAAGAAAGTCTCCTGGTGGAATTTTGAGTGTCTTTAATGTATGCAATCATTTCATCTTCAAGTAAAGATACGTTGACTTCTTTCTTTTCTATTTTTATCCCACTGATCTTTTTCAGTTGTCTGATTGCTCTAGCTAAGACTTCAAATACTATTGAATTGGTATGGAGAGAGTGGACTTTCTTGCCATCTTATGATTTTAGTGGAACAATTTGTGTTTCTCTCTAGTTAGGTTGACATGTGCTGTGAGCTTTCTCTCTTTTACATTGAGGTTTGTCCCTTATATACATAGTCCTCCAGATCTTTTATCATGAAGTAGTGTTAGATTTTCCCAAAGGCCTTAACTGAATCTAATCAGTGATCATGTGGCCTTTGTCTTTCAGGTTTTTTTAATATGTGGGATCACATTTGTTGACTTTCATGTATTGAAGCACTTCCACATATCTAGGATGAAGCTTAATTGATCATTGTATATGAAATTTTTAAGATATTCTTTGATTCAGTTTGCAAGTATTTTATTAAGAAAGTTTGAATCTATGTTCATAAGGGACATTGTTCTCTAGCTGCTATAGAGATTGAAATACTTTAATTTATCCAACCATCTAATTTTTTTGTTAATGGTGTATTTTGACATACAAATATTCCATTTTATGATTTGAGATATGCTCTTCTTATTTATATTTGTGAGCATTACCTATGTATACACAATGGGATATAATCATATCTTCTCCCTCTTTCCTCCTTCAATTCCTATGGATCTCTTCCTATGTATCTCCCAACTTTATGTCATCTTCTTTTTCTCATTTTAAAAATATCCCACTAACTTGAGCTAGTGCTGTCCATGTGCATATAAGTAGATTTGGGGCCATCCAATGAATTATGAGCAACCAGTGACCATACTTTAATAAAAAGTGAATTTCTACTCTGCCAATATTCTCAGATGCCAATAGTTTCTAGGTTAGATGTGGAATCTCATGGATTCCACTTCTCATCAATGTAGGAAGTTGGTTTTCTTCAGGTCATATTTAGGTAACCACAGCTGTTGTGATTCATGAATATGATAGCCAAGTTGTGTTCGTAAGACTGAACTTTATAGCACATCTTTTTATCCTTTGGTTTTACATTCTTTCCACCTCCTCTACGACTTTTCATGAACCTTGGTGCAGTGTGTGTGTGTGTGTGTGTGTGTGTGTGTGTGTGAGAGAGAGAGAGAGAGAGAGAGAGAGAGAGAGAGAGACGAGAGACTGATGGACAGACACAGAGAGATTAACAGGGATAAAGAGGTCTCATTTAGTGAATAGCACTCACAGTCACTTATTCTCAGCCCTTTGATCATCTTTGCATCCCTCCATTTACAGATGCCCACTGCAAAGAGAAACTTCCCTGACCAAGGTTTCAAGCACCCTAGGTCCGTGGCATAAACACAAATATTTATAAGGTAGTATGATAGCATGAGATTTATCAAAATGTCAGACTGAGTCCCCTCCTAGGGCCTATGACTTCTCCAGCCACTGTTTATTGAGAGGCTCAAATATTTTCCTGTTGATCAGGTCTCAAATCCAGTTACAAAGCAGTTAGCTACCCTACAATGGATGTGCCGCTACTATACAAGTTGATATTGCAGCACATAGATTCTGCACTGAGTAAGACCATTAATGTTTTTGCTCTTTTAGAAGCCTGACAGCACCCTATGGCACTATGAGTTAGCGAGCAAGGAGGGAGTTTCCTGTTCACTTTGGAATTTATTTCTTTATGCTTTGTGGTCAATTTGCATGGTGTCTTTAGTAAAAAGGTCTTACCATGTAGTTATGGTGGGTAACCAAGAACAGCAATACACTACATTCATAGGCAGCTGGCTGTACCAGTCCTTGTACAGTGATTCTCACCTAATAACCATATCTTCTGGGATGAACACTGTCCACATATACATAGTAATTCTACACAAACTCCATTGAGTTTTTACTTTGTAGCATCATTTAGCTCTTTGCTCTTGTTATCTTAGAGTGCATCCTCTCTTCCTTTAGTTATTTGAACATAGTTATGATACTCTTTTTAATTCTTTATATTCTAAATTGTTCTTACTGAAGGTTGTTACTACAGGATTAGTGATTTTTGGAGAGAATATTTTGTCTTTTTTTCTATGTTTTTGTGGTTGCTACTTATTTGTTTCTTCACTGGGACTTGTTTACCTGAAGTCAATTAGCTGAGGTTTTGTTTATTTATCTATTTATTTATTTCTCTTTTCTTTTTTTTAAATTCAAGACCCTTCATAATTGGTCTCCCTGGGTCTACAACATGCACATTGAGAAATGAGAACTCCTTACACCTATCAAACATTTGTAGGTTGTAGGTAAACACACACCAGAACA
Source organism: Cricetomys ansorgei (assembly GCA_026225945.1). Taxonomy (NCBI): domain Eukaryota; kingdom Metazoa; phylum Chordata; class Mammalia; order Rodentia; family Nesomyidae; genus Cricetomys; species Cricetomys ansorgei. Next base: position 20,571,661 of record JAMJFZ010000239.1, read on the forward strand.
CCCTTGGATTGTTCTGTGAAAGGCTTCTGTAATCAGTTCCTTATGGACCCAAGGATGACTTTGTGTATGCTGTGTGGGATAATATTTGGAGCATGACCTTTGCTAAGATACATATTTCCTTAAGGTAGCTCAGTACTTAAGAGACCTGGATGCTCTTCCAGAGGACCATTTTTTGATTCCCAGGATCCACATTGGTACTTATAATCATCTGTAACTCCATTCCAGGGGTCTATTATCCTCTGACCTCAGCTAGCACCAGGCAACCACATGGTATACATACATACAGGTAAAATATCCAAATAAAACAATAAAAATTACTTTTGTCATTTGTATCCTAATTAGTCAAAATATATTCATGTATATATATAATATTATATTTCTATGACTATATATATACATATATATGTGTGTGTGTGTATATACACACACACACACACACACACACATATATATATATAAATTGCTTCCACACATGTTTGTCCTAATTAAGTTCTACTCTTGGTCTCATAGTTACAATCTACCAATATGTATAAAGCATTGTTTTATTCATTCTTTAAATACATCTTGCAATACATTTTGTTATCTCATCTGTTCAATGCAGAAATTTAGAGAATAACTTGTTTTCAGACATGAAGCAAAACAATGGGCACCTAGTCCTGTTTTTTTTCTTCTAAGAAATTTTACTATGATTTTGCTATCTGTACTTCATTTTTAATCATCATTCACCTGCATACGTGATCAAACTATGTCATATTCAGTAGACTATGGACATAATTGTTTGTACCATTATCAAACTCTCCATTTTCTACACAGGACATACTATATTTCTGAGTAATGGTAGCAGTAGCACAATAAAAATATTCCCAAAAGCAGACTAAGGAGCGAAAATGAACAGCCGACTAAATGAATAGCAGACCAGTCCTAACCACTTCTGATGAATACTCTTCAAGTCTTGAGCAGCTAGGATCTACAAAGTAAACTTCCAGCAAGAACAAAGAACAGGATCCAGTATGTGCTGTCTTCTACACTTTTTGAGAAAATGAAAATTATATAGATTAGTGTACAAAATGGCAAACATTTCAAGGGAATTATTTCTTGAAAACTTTCATGTACCAGCAAAGTAGTTGCCTCTGTGGTCAATATTCATTTAAAATATAGATTTTCAAATTTGGGTAATTGAAAATACTCAATTTTAATTTCAACTTAAGCTGTGCTTATTCTGACTGCCAGAATCCACTGCTACAGAATCCAGAAACTGAGAAAATAGCTCATAAATGACATTTTAGTGAAATTTTTCTCCAGGAATTTTAATCCAGAGAGTATTTTTGCCAGGTATTATACACATTTATTTTGACCAGATGTTTTGTGGCCTGTTCTTCTCAAATGTCACAGTAACTCTGGGCATCCTTCCCTTCAATCATGTTTTACTGGGCTGAGATCTTAAGCTGGTAAATGGTAGATATAGGGTTGAAACTAATGTTTGGGGAGATTGCTCTGTCTCTTGAATCCAGCGAGTTTTCCAGGATATGTCATTATTTTTTTCATGCTGTTGGGAAGGGTAGCTATGGATTCTGTCTGTTCTCTGTGGTGTGGGGTGGTACCTTTTCCCCAGATTAGGGAGGAGTTAATAGTATATGCAATGTGTGTGCATGTACACACATGGTGCACTAACCTAGAAACTACTGTGCACTGGCACATATTGTGATTTCTACTGTCTCTGGGAAGCAGTTCAAGTTTTCTGATAGTGGTTTTTGTTTCCATTACCCTCTTCCTAGTATAAGGACATTTAAGGACACCTGGAGAGTAGGAAGACTTGTTCATTGCTACCTTTTGTTACGTGCAGATGCTATTACCAAAGACACACAGGGAATCCAACATCTAAATACAAGAACGGTGTACATCTAATGAAATATTTTCTGGAAACTAGATTAGTATTAAATATTTTTAAGCTCAGTATTGGATGAAGCTGTTAACTCTACAGTCATATTAAATAATACACTGTTAACAGGGAATGATATTAGAAATAATTTGTGTTATCTTTATCACATTTTTTTTACTCTGGTTAGAATTGAAGAAAGAATATTTGTGAGTTTTCCCATATTTGCCTGAATTTTCTAGTTTTTAACAATTTTTTTTCATGAGTTAAATATCTTATTGTGGATTCTTTGACAATTTTATACAATGTATTTTTATCCTATTCACCCTATATCCCCAAACTTTCTCCAATTCCTCATTGTATGGATGAGACCTGAGAGATGTCAATTTATTTGCTTTAGGTTGCACAGAGACATGCCTGAGACAAAGGGGATGTCAGGCCTGAAGTGACTGAATCCAGGGACCAGATTGGTCATAGGGTGATTAAAGCTGCTAGTTAAGAGAAGTGTGGCTCCTGTCCTTATGTTGTCTCCCATTCTCCGGCAAGTTACATACCTTAAACTCCTGATATGTTTTAATGAATAGTACCCTTATTGATTGTTCAGTGTCCTAGGTGTTAAATATTTAATCTTTAAAAGAATGTGAATATACTTCTATGACTTTACCAAAATTATCCTGCTGAAATTACAGCTCAGCAACAGATATTTAGCATTTAGCATGTCTAAAGCATATGAGATGTTATTAACATATCTTTACTGTTCTTAGATATGGTTTAAAATAAATGACATGCTCAGTGAATATTGAAAAATATTTTAAAACCTAGTTACAATTCAAAGAAAGTCAGACTAACGTTTACTCATTCAGATACAAAAGAAGGAAGAAATTTATCAGAATTCTTCAATGTTATGTTGCATTACTTTAAAATACCTGATTCTCTAGTAATTTAATCATGATAGTGTGGGATGAAGAAATTTACTGTTTTATAAACTAATCTTAGTCTTTGAGCTAAGGCAATCGTACCAGCTGATTTCAGTGTATGGATGGATAATTTGATTTTCCATAAAATCCAATGTGATTTGCTAAAATCAGTTAATCCTGAAATAAGAAATTCCAACCCTTTGTACCAAGGACTCTTCTTTGGAACTGTAGACAGTATCAAGAGATGATGAAAATGACTTGTGTATTTAGTGTCCTTATCTGTGAACCAAAGCTGTTTACTGTCTGGCTATGAATCAATTCCAGTCGGTGTAGTTCTCTCTAGGGAGGTGTCTTGATATGAACAAATATTAAATCTGACCCTTCACTGTCTGATATGATGACAGCTGAGAGAACTTAGTCTTTGTTTGTGAAATAGGATATCAGTAAAAGCTATTACACACAGAAGGAAAAATAAGATCAACCATGTCAGAAACTTGGGATAGTTCTTGTTAAGTAAAGAAGTCTCCACAAACATCTTGAATGGTTGAATTTATTTTTAAAGTTTATCAAACTTTTTAACTATTTTCTGCTCTTATATAGAGAGTATTTCAATATATGTTACTTGAAATTAAACTGATGCTTATGTGTAGTGGTGATTATACAAGGGTAGAGAAATTCAGATGTGGAAGCCCAGTGGACACATGAGAGTGTAGAATATTCCAAAATTTGAGGGTATCTATTTACTTTTTAAAAACATGAAAATAATATAGTTTGATAGTATAGGAAACAAGCCATTTTCTTTTTAAAATTTGCTTATTCTTCTCTCATACAAAACATCTCCACCACAGTTTTCCCCATTTCTACTCCTTGCACCCTCCTCACCCATCTTCTTTCTCCTGGATCCACTCCTCCTCTGTTTCCCTTCAAAAAAGAGCAGGCCTCCCAGGGATATCAACCAAACACAGCATAACAAAATACAGTAAGACTATTTTCTCATTGATTAATGATGAGTTGGCATGGGCAGAGCAAATGTGTGTGGACCATTCCCTTGTCCATGGTCTTAACATACTGAAATCCGTAACAGCTGCTTCATTCAAGAATTCCATAAACAAAAGCGTAAGTGTAGGTTGCACCCTAGAAGCGTTTTTCTCTATCTGACTTGAATTGTCTGTAGTTCGGACCCAGTTTCATACCCTTTCCTAACACTGTCCACCCTTGGCTGACTAATCATTCTTCTGAAAGTTCCTTAAGTAATAAAAGGCAAACAGAAACACTAAAGGAAGCAGAGAAAATGAACTGTAGAGAACCAGGAAGAGGGCTCAATTTATATTATTTCAACTGATAAATTCTTGAAGAGGTCGGTGGTTAAACTAACATTTTCTTCTTTCTATCCTGCCTGTGCAATAAAACAGGAATGCACTCTATCTTTGTATAGGTTTTAGCACTTAATTTACTGAGTAAATTCAGAAGTCTGTCTCTTTGGGCAAACAAAATGCATCTACTATGGTTTGGATATTTCACACTGCTGCAGAGCAGAGCTCATCTGTTCTTGAAATGTGTCAAATAGATCACAGAGAGGGCTCATCTGGCAGAAACATCCCTTTAAGAGATACTGCTTTAAATTTTTTTTTTGTCCCAAAGTTCCTCACTTTTAAAAGTTCTCATTTTAAGGCAAAAGAGATGCTCAGGGATTCAGAGGACTTTCTGTTCTTTAGGAGACCAAGAATTAGGTTACCAGCTTCCAAGTCAGATGGCTTACACCCACCTGTAATTCTAGATCCAGGACACTCTAGGCTCTCTTTTAACCTCCTCAGGCACTGGTTCTCACATGCACAAACCCACACACAAACATACACATGTGCACAGAGTCTCACAGATGATAAATCCATTTGTAGAATGTTCTGATTTTTATATGTAGTGAAAAGTCAACTGTGTTCTATTATTAAATTAATAATGCTAGAGATAATAAAGGAATGGGCTTTAAAAATATCCTATTTTCCTACTCATATTTTCATGAAAAAACATCCAGAAACCTTGAAAGGTAGATTTTCTTTGAAATCACAAATGGAAATCAAATTTTACTAAATGGTAAGTGAGGTCCCAAGACTATTTTCTGTTGCGCTTGTTACTCTTTTTTTTCTTTTGACCTCTTGGGGAACAAGTCTTCTGGTAACTTATGGAAGATAAGGGAGTTAATGAAACTTTCTTCTTTATGATGGAAAACCTTGTGTCTTCTCTCTGTCATCTCTTTGTTGTTGCGAACTGCTGCCTGAACTGCTCCCTTAGGAAGACTGAGAATTATTTTCCTGGAATAGATATCTCCCTTTATTTTTTGAACTTAAAGGAGAAATACTTTGAGTACTTCCAAACTCTCAAAAGCTTACACTGTTCTATATCTCTCAATAAAATGGCAAATGCCTAGCAGATGCTGTTTGAGATGAGGCTTGCTCTGCTTCTACACGCAGGTAAGGAGAGGCCTTTATAAGCGATTCAGAGCCCTAGGGACTCTGTTCATTAGAGATGTGCAGTAAGACTCAGAGGGTGGTGGTTTTATTGCTCTTTTTTGTTTTCTCTAGAGATGAGTAAATGAGTCAGGGTTTGAAAGTGAATGTAGATGTACAAAGTATTGGCTGTTGCAGAAGTTTATTTTTAGTTACATATAAAATAATTGTTTTATGCACTGTTGGGAGAGGGGTTGTTTAGGATGTTTTGTATTGTCTGCAGGTGTTGTATTTCTGTGGGGGATATTTGATTGCTTATGATCTGCACCTGATCATAATTCCAAATCAATAAATACAAATCATAATTCCAACTCAATAAAAACATCTGAGCTGAGATGCTCAGGGTTCCACTGTCCAGCCTGCTATTGGCCATGGTGGTGGTTCCCTCTGGCAGAGCTTCCCCCTGTGAAAATGCCTCCTTTTCTTCTTGTCTAAAGCACCACAGCAGCGAACTACTATAATTGGCAGTTCTACTATCATAGAATGTTTCATTTTCAAACTTTTATTCACTTAAAAATATTTTACTTCTGAGAGATGAATTCTGTCTTTGAAAAACTTATCAATGAACAAACTAAAATTATGTCTGAAACTCTAGCTCTGCCTCTGACTCAATAGGCAGAAGGTAAACTCAATGATAATTCAAGAAAACTATTGTATAATTAATTTTTATTCTAAATTGACCTAGGTATATTTAAATATATATGTTTTTTTAATTGTTACTCTTCATTTACATATTTAGGGGCTGGAAGCACGAATTGTTTGACATTGTTGTAGAGGTAAGAGGAAAGTGTGTGGAATCAATTCTTTCCCTCTAGATAGTAGGTCCCATAGAAATGAGCTTATCAGGTTTGACAAGCAATTTTATCTGATAAGCCATCTTGTCTCAGACTTAGCTACTTCTAAAATTATATTTCTTTACAGATGAGAAATATGTATTGTTCTGTAAGCCTAAAGTGCATCAGCCTTACACTTTTAGTATTAAAGTCTGCTGAGATGACTCAACAAGTAATAGGTCTATGATTTGAATTTATATTTCCTGTTCTTGCTTTATCTCTTAATATTGGTAGAAATGAAGGCAATTGATAATTGACAGAAAATGTTGACACTGACAGATACTTTTAGAATCACATGTAATTTCAAAATTTGAAACTATAGGATACTGGGAAGATTACTAGTAGTAGGATATACAAATTGGGGGAAAAAAGTGAGGCCAAGCAAGAAGTCTCAAATATTCAAAGATGAAATTTAAACACATCATCTTTATATATCATCATCTTTGTACACCATCACCATCGTCATCATAGACATTATTGAAAACAATGGGGTGCCATAAATGTGTTTTAAGTAGAGTAGTAGAAAATTTAATTTTAATTTTGGCCTTTGATTCAAGCAGTGATAAAGTACACATTAGCAAACACCTCTATTTCTCTCCCCTTCCTGTGGCAGCAGTCTCTGGTAGGTATTGTTTTAACTAGAACCTTAATGTGATCAATACTTCTGGTTCTACATGTGAGAACATAGTGCATTTGTCCTTTGTACTTGGTTTAGTTTATGCAACATGACAAGATTTCATATATTTGTTTATGTTAGGGTAAGATCAAACCTGACAACCTGAACTTGAACCCAGAGCCTACATGGCAGAAGGAGAAAATAGACATCAGAGTGCTTCTTTTTAGCATCTACAAGTGTGCCTTGGCAATACGCCTGTCCCCCACAAAAATAAAAAATAATAATAAATAGAAAAGACCTCTGAAAACTAGGACAAACAAAATGATTGTGTATAACTGCATGAAGTACCTCTTATGTCTCTGCTCAAACCACTGGATAATATGTGTGTATGCATGTGTGTGTGGTGGGGGGAGAGGGGTGTTTGCAGTTAGGTTGATTTTTTTATCAAAGTTCTATTTTGTTAGGAATGAGATGTCCTCCTAGAAGCAATAAATACACTTCACGGCAAGCTGTTGAGTACAGACACAGCATAGCAGAATGTTTTCTTTTTTTCTTTTGCTGTTTTTCTTCTTTCATTTAACATAATCACATGCCAACATTCAATGTTGAATTCCTTTTAAACTAATTTGTTCCTGTAGGAGTGTTATTTGCTTTCTCTTTCTCTCATTTTGTTTCCTGAAATGTGATATGTTGCAGCTTATTTCAATTATTGTATCTTAATGGAATATTTTTAGGAATCCAATTTTCATGGCAAAGGACTAACTATGTAACACATATCTGTGATATGTCAAGAAAAGTGTGCATTTTTTTCTGGTGTTTATAAAACAAAAGGACAAAATACATCAAATGTAAGTCACTTCCTGTTAATGAGTTAAGTATCCAGAAAGCAGGGTTTTGTTTTTGTGATTCGTCTGTAGCTTTTCAATTGTAAGTGGCAGAAATTGTATTTCAGAATTTTAATCTATAGTTGCTCTATATGTAATGTATGTTTAATGTATACATAGACACACATGAAAATAGATACATTCATACATAAACACACACACACAAGAGAATTTTGACTGTCTTTTAAAACTAAAAGTCACAGAGTATATGTCTTTCCATTTGAGCATAAAACATATTTTTAACAGTATAGAAAGGTTTTTTGTGTTTAAATTATATTTAATTAATTAATTAATTAGTTGATTAATTAACTTTTGAGACATGATCTTTCAATGTAGCCCTGGCTGTCCTGAAAATCACTATATAGATCGGGTTGACCTAAAACTTACAGAGATATTGCATGGCTGTGCCTTCTTATCACTAGGATTAAAGGCAGGTGCTACCATGCTAGTAGTATAGTATAATTAATATAATATAATATATTACAACATAAAGATAAAATACAAATTAACACATTGGGATAGCACAAGACAAACAAACAGAAAGAAAATAGCCCCCTCAAAGATGCAAGAAACAGCTACACATGTAGAGACCAGCCCACTTGGACACTCAAGAATCATATAAAAACACTAAACTGGAAGCCATAATATATACCTAAAGGATCTGTAGGGTAAAAAGAGAGAAGAAAAAATAGGTTAAATAAAAAAATAAAATAATTTTTCATGTATTTCTTTTATTAAAAATAGATTGTTTTCTCATACAATATATCCTGAATATAGATTCCTCTCCCACTCATTCTCATGGTCAGAATTCACCCAAAATACTAAGCTAATAGCTATAATATATAAATAGCGTATGTGGTACAGCCCCACGTAGGACCTGTGATTGCTCTTTCAGTCTCTATGGGCTTATATGAGCCTTGCTTATTAGTTGATTCAGAGGACCTTGTTCTTCTGGTGTGCTCCATCCCATCTAGCTCTTACAATCTTTCAGCTTCCTCCTCCACATGATTCCCTGAGCTGTGAGGGGAGAGATTTGATGGAGAACTCTGTTAGCACCCATTCTTATTTACCGGGCCAAGGTTACCTGATATCATCTATGTCAAGTAATGAAGACCCCAGGTCAGGATTGGAGGGTCCACAGCAGTAAATGCTGTGTGAATTTTTATTGAAAGCATCAGGCTTTTATGCATTTATCAGAAACAGAACAAAAAAGACAATTGCTAGGATGAATACAAGGATGGTTGTGATGATACAATGACATATGCAAGCTATGGAGAGAATACAAGCTTAATTTCCAATTGTCCTGTCAAACTTTCATGCTTCCTTGATTACTCAGGGAACATACAGAGAAACAAAAAACTGTGAAAATGAGTGTGTGAGTTTCAGAAAGCAGCCATGGAGGCTCCTGAGTTATGTCTGTTAGATGGACATTGTCTTCTTTTGCTAGGATTTTCTCAACTACCTTCCTTTAATCTCCCTTAGGTCTAGTTTACCAGAAGATGTCTGTGTTAACAATCTGCTGTTTTACTCTTTTGCTCCAAATCCAAGGGAATATCTCCTCACAAGATTTGAGGTTAAATTTTTCTTAAACCTTTCCCAAAAGACAAATCAACACTATAATCAGTTCTCAGAGAACAGGGCTGCCTACAAAGTGAATACAAGATAAACAGAATAAAATATTCCTTAAAACTATTTGGAAGGGTTGGTAATGTGTAGTATTCTCAGAGAGTAAAGAAGGTTAAAGAAGGTTAAAAATCAGAGAAATCATCTCATAGGACCACTTCTCTTCTTGGAGCTGTAGCTACTTTGTGTTTTGGAGATCTTTTCTCCTTTTCTCGTGATTCTTATTTATATTTAGCTAAGTGTTTATTTGGTTTGGTGAATTTGCCAAGGCGTAAGTAATTGATACATCTTTAAAGTACAAAAAAGTAATTCACTTGGATATTCATGGTTATTAATGTGATGCTTGGAAGTTTTCATACAAATGACACTGCCCACTTGTTAAAGGCCCTTGGGATTGCATGTCTTCTCTTCAGGACTATATTTTCTCTATATCTAACTTGACTTACTACTCTGTGTTGCATGCCAATATTCTACAACCAGGTAAAAACTGAAGTTATTCCATTTCTGAGCTCATCAAACCTATAGGAAACACTTAGTTAAGATCCACTGTGTATAGATGATACAGTACTTATTTACACAGTTGTTTCACTTGCACAATTATGAAGCAATCTCAGTGAATCATGAGAGTATCTGTGGCAGGGATGTATTCCATAGGTAATGTAGTAGGTCACATCCAAACTTAATTACTGCTTCTTGGAAGTGTTACTACTGTGTTTGTGATGACTGCCTATAACCTGCCCATGTAGGAAAATCTTTCAAAATGTGAATACTACTTCAAGCCTTCTTATAATAAGTGGGTTCCAGAATGTTGTAAACTATCTACACTGGCTTCATGATTCAGAATTGTTTCAAGGTTTTGTTTTTCTATGAGTAGATAATAGGTTTCCAAAATTCTATTATCTGAGCACAAGATGTCACAAATCACATCCACTCGTTAATAAATGACAATTTTGTTTGCAAAAGCAACACATTCACATAAATCAGTGATAGACATAAGTAAATATTTAATGGTGTCCAGAACTCTTGTCTTATGGAAAATAGTTTGCTGACTACACATTTGGATAGTGAGTGGAAATAAATTCTATAAAGCATGAATAGCTGTGTTTAGAAATTCTTTGTGTTTTTAACTTTTTCACATATGTAAGGGAAATTATAAAAGGGGAAAATCTAAGCTAATTGCTAGTGGATGGGTTTAGCTGTAAATTTACAGTAATGTGTTGGACTTTATATTTCTACATTCCTTGTGTTTCTAAAACTTAGCCTTTAAGATTGAGTTTCAGTTTGTATTAGGCAAGTCAACAGACACATTGGTTTTTGAGAGACTTAGGAAACAACACAGTAATTTAAATCCTAGATATCTTTGATTTGTTGGAGCTGACGGTAATATGCTGGTTGGTTTGAAATTTAGGTTACATTTTATTTTATTTCTTACTGTTTTAAAAATATAACTTACAAGGAAAATCACACTACTTGAGAGTTTTATTATTTCTTTAAAGAATATCTATTTATTGAGTACTCAATTGATGTAAATATCAAACTACGCAGAGAAAAGAAGAGAAATTAGCCTGATGCTTACAGTGTCTAAGAGCCAAGAATATGAGCAATTATTAATGCAATGGGTGTGACAATTCTATAAGTACATCAGGAAATGTAGGAAGTGCTTTCTAGCAAGGCATGTCAGTCAGCACATTCCCTAAACCCAGCACTCTACAGGCAAAGGCAGGATGATCTCCATGAGTTCCAGACCATTCTGACCTACATAACAAATTTCAGGCTAACCATGGCTTCAGCATCAAAGCGTGGTTCAAACAAACAAACAAAAGTCTTTTCTATTATGAAAAGTGAAAAAGATTAATCAAGACTGTAATTATACACCAGGTGCCTTTTATGATTTATATGCATGTGTATTTAATTCTCCTCAAAGCCTTGTAATTTAGCACATTTTAATCTCACTTTGGTCTCAAGTAATTTATAAAGGAAGATATTTTCATTTTTTTTCTAATGTAATTTGGACTTTGGATAAATATTTTCAAATATATATTTACATTTATAATTCAAATGAAAAAGAATGATGAAGTTTAGAAGGGAACCCACTATTACACAGCAAGAAAAGCTCTCACATATTCTAGGCAGTGATGGTTTCAGTATGCTGCGCACTCTCAGTAATATTGCAATCAGGTATACATAGCTCTAGCAGGACCTAGTCACTTTACTCAGTATTGAAAAAACATACAGAGGTTTAAAGACCATTGGCATTTCTTCTCATCTATGATTTATGTTTCTTTTCAAATAAAGTCTCTATCAAAAATAGGATTGAAGTAGATTTACCTTCTACAAATAAAACACATATATGAAATGAAACCAAAACAAGAACCGTAAAACAGGGCCTGAGATCTAGTTCAGTGATGGAGTGTTTGCACAGGTCCTGGGTGTAATCCCCAGCTCTGTATAAACCGAAGTGTGGTGTCAAATGACTGAATTCAGTTTATCAGAAGTTTAAACACATTCTCAACTACATAAAAAGTTGACGACCAACCTGTGCTAAATATTCCATCTTAAATTAAAAAATGAAAAATTTCATCAAACAGAGCAAGGGAAAGTTAAAGAAGGATTTTCTTTTGGCTTCCCTAAATTTCCCTCTACTTCAAAAAGTTAACAAGACTGATAATTTTAGGTAGTGGGACACTGTGAGAATAGTAATATCTTCCTAGGCAATTGTTATCATCAGATCTATATCATTGATTGCACTGGAAACATTTTATAGCCTGTGGTTTATTTATATTTTTGTTTGTTTCATTTTAGTAAATGAGTTTTGGAAAAATAAAATTTAATACAACCGTGGATACATCTTTCTATGCACCATTGTACTAAAATAAGAATCAGAATCAGAAGCATTGGTACTTAACTTCAACAAAGTGTTGTATATTGCAAATAAAATAATGTTGGAGTACTATTGAACTTTTTCTATGTGGCACTCAAACACTTTGTACATGATTCGTTAAATTATCCACAAAGCATACCCGATTAATGAATTAACTGTTGAAGAGAATGACTGTTTTAACACTTAAAATATGGAACTGTTGTCTAGAGTTCAAGTTCTTTGGGAGGAAGTATAACTTAATCACTGAGGATGTATAATTTAATCACCGAGAAGAGCTGCTAGGTCAGAGAAACTTTGTGTTGTCTTATATTCTGTTCTGTGCACCCATGGTCATACAGTATAGACTGCACAACCTAGAGTAGGCTTGGTTCTTATCCCAGTCACTGCTGTTCTGAGTTTGTCAAATAGTTCTGGTTCATAATATCTGTTTTACATCACTAAAACATGCAAGAACCTATTTAACCTGAAATACGGTGAAGAATTAGTTAATACTTCAATTTATCCAGGAACCAAATTAGATAATGTAAACAACAGCAACAACACACTGTCAGCTTCTTTCCTGCTCCTCTTCCCTCCCTCTCCTCTTCCTACTGTCTCCCCTCACCCTTTTGTTCAGCAATGTGACTGGGTTTGTAGATCATTACAATGGTCATAATACTAGTAAAAAATGATCAGGGGAACTTTTTTTCCTCTTGAAGTTAAACATATGAGGAATATTGAGTCTCTGTGTGCTAATGTAGTCTGAAAAACCTAAATTGCATTTTCCATCCTTCTTTGGAAAAGTTGTGAATGTAGGTCACTTTGGATATTAGTCAGTATTCTTTAATGCAAAGGACTCTTAGGGGAACAGAAACTAGACACACAGACATGGACACCATTCCCTCTGACTCTCATCAGATGGTACCATGTGCCACTGTGGGCATCTGCTAGCAGGGTTCCATCATTGTAGTCATACCAGTGTTAAAACCACACCTTTGGTGATTCCCCTTGAATGTTCACTTATAGCCACCATCACTGGTCAAGTAGTAGGCATTGTATTTGGACTCTTGTACGGCTGACTGTCAGATCAGTTGCTTGCATGATTTTTAGTAGCCAAATAGAACTTCATTTTGAGATGTCTTAAAATGAGATATTGTCTGTATAATCATGAGTAGGGAAAAATCAAATTTAATGTGAAACTCTCTTGAAGATGTGCTCTGCCGAGTATACTGGAAAATGGATGTGCCAGCAGAGGTCCTTGTAGAGTTGTAAAGGAAGCCATAAATGTGAGTCTGGGATGACATCTACAACCTTGAACATTTTGTGGAGGTTAAGTCATTGTTTTGAATTGATATCACTTTGACGGACTTTAATTAAAGAAATATTTAGAAACAGAAAACATTGCAGATGACTGTCTAAGCATGTTGTCCTCGCAGGTTTACTCTTACAGATGTTCTCTTTATCTTATGGTTTTCTCCCTAAAACAATCAAATTTCCTACTCAGTTTCAGAAGTTTGTTAAATTTTGTTTTGCTCATATCTCTCATATTTGGAATAAAATTTACATGTTTAAGACGACTGATCTTTAATACCAGGCACAAGAGTGAATAGAGACGACAGCAAAAAGAATCATCAGTTGTAACATTCTCAAAAAAAGAAAAAAAGCCACTTTCCACAGTTTTTCTCAAATACTACTTTATACCTTGCTTTATGGTCTTGTGATTAGTAATTGGAGCTTGAAAAAAATGCCCTGTCAGTAGGAAACATTCAAGTTTGTTGAGTTTCAAAGGTAGACCACTACAGCTTTATATTAACATACAATTTCACATAAAAGTATATAGAAAAGGATAAATTCTGGTAAAAAAATCTAACAATACTTGAATGTTCTATCTAATCGGCATTAATTCTTATTTTGAGTGACGTTGCTAAGCAAAATGAATTTATATGTGTTGATAATCTTTTATGTGTGTGCTCCGTTACAATTAATTCTACTGGAAAATCATTTAATTTAAGAATTAATTCTCTATGTAGTTTTATACTTTTCTGTGACTAATGATTTGACAGGGGCTCAAAATAGTTTCCTGTAAATCATTAATACAGTGATTTATGCCCCCCCCCACACACACAGACACACACACACACACACACACACACGGCATGGGTGAAGACAGAAACAGACAGAGAAGATTAAGATAGACAAGGACAGACAGAGACAGAGTTACAACTGAATGACCAAGTTTTGAATATCAATTAAAGTTGACAAAATACAGTTATTAGATCTTTTCAAGCATTTGCTAATACACTTTTACCTCACGTTATTATTCTTCAGACTTTTATAGGTGACGTTATTGATGAAAGATATTGGCACAGCCAGGCATTTATACACATGCTCTTAAGAACAGTTATTATGCTTTTTGTTTAGTTTCCACAGCTCCGGCTATTTCATTTTCCATTGTGTTTGTAATTGCAAATGATGAACATATGTCTATGTTTTACGAGACTGCTATTAAAAGACCATTACTCACTGGCCAAAGGCAGAGGTGTGAGGACATCCATTAGGCATGCTTTCTGTGGTGTGTGGATTTGTATTTTTCAGATAAAATATGTGTAAAGGCCTTATGAAATAAGTGAAGTAAGAAGGTAAGTGCTGAATAGGGGATGGGGTGGTAAATGTTCACAAAGCTTCACGGCTTTAAAATCTTTTCTATGTAGAAAGTGAGATTTTGATGAGAGTCTTTCAAGAAATAGCCACTGTAGTAGTGCCAGAGTACCACTAAGAAATGATGAATGGTGAATAATGAAATAGGAGATGTGAAATGAAGAATGAAATGAATAAAAGCAGTGACTCTTCTAGGTCAGCATAGACAGTACAAATGTGATGAACCAGTGACCAAGAAAAAGACAGAAGGCAACATGAGACAAGTAAAGCCAAGCAAAGCTGCAAGGGAGACTGAGGACCTGAATGCTTGCCAACTACCTCATGAGGGTGAGGTTTAATTAGAATAGGAATCTTAATTTACCTTTGACTAAATGGAACTATTTGTTTTCATACTTTAATTCAACACTCACCTTCATTTCACACTTTCAAATTAACATGTTTCCTCTGGTAACTTGACTATATCCCTCATTGAAAGAAAGCCATAGTACCGCCATAGGTGTCAGATATGGAAATCCTGTCAAGTATCAGAATGGCTGTAATTATAATCAGTAAGTGCATAATTAAATGTTTACCACCAATGTCCAATTTTTCTTATATGAATACCAAAGAACAAGTTCCTCTTAAATGGGAACTAGTAAAATAATGGTTTACTTAAGACCCACCCAGTAGTAGGCTGGGTCTTCTCCCATCAGTTGACTCAAGACAAACTTCCACAGACATTGCCCCAGGCCAACCCAATGTAGACAGTGTGAAGAGATCTGAGACTGTCTTTCCAGGTGAGACTCTCTTTCCAGATGATTTCTTGGTTGAGTCAATTTGACAAAGGTAGTTGTCATCACCACAAGTTGTGAAACCAGAGAGAACAGACAAAGTGAGGGGGGCAGGAAGTTATATAAACTTTCATTATTCCTTAAAGTTATTTTCAAATATTGTGTTTTATATAAAAACTTATACTGTTTGATAAGAATATTTAATTTAAACATAAATATCACCAATATGTATGTCATGATGATTTGATATATGTACCAATTTGATATATGGTAATTTTTACCAGACATCATAGTCAAATTAATTTACATATCCATAATCACCCATAATGATTTTTTGTTATACACAAGGCAAGTTTATTTGAAATCCATTCACTTATAATTTTTCATGTGAAGAATACAATATGATTAGTCAAATTCACTAAATGTTACAGTAGATTCCTAGAAACTATTCATCTTGTAGTGAAAGTTTGTGTCCTTTGACCAAGACCTCCATCTGTCTGACACTGAAAGGAAAGATGATAAAAAAAAATCTTAATTCATTTTTGGTTCTCAACAGAAAGCAGTCCTGCATGGAAGAAAACTTCTGTGAAAAAAATTTAATTTGTTTTATTCTCACTGTGGAAGTGGTGGCTAGATTTTGTCCTTGGGCTAATGCACAGTGTATAAAGGCTAAATAAAGACCATTACAGAAGAGCAAAAGAAAAAGAAAAAAATGAGCTCCTTACCACTGTGAAAATTGGTAAAGCTACCCACTTGGCTGAGCTATCCTGGCTAAAAATGAAGTCAATATGGCAAGCAATTTCAGTTCTTAGTACACTTCATAAATCACCTGCAAATATTTTATAGGCTTGTATTTTAAACTCTAAAGTAGAATGATCTTAACTAAGAAAGATCTGACAAAAGACCCAAAGAAAGTCACATAGCAGACATTAAAATATATGAAGGTCTGTTGTTCTTTTATTGTTATGTTTTCATAATTTAACAGGAATCATTCCAATGAAACTAGGATTTAAGTTCATTATCTAAATAAAATAGTTTTAGTAAATAAATTCATTTTTTACTACCAGAAATGAAAAGGCATACTATAAACCTCTTCTATTATTGTATCCATGTTTCTCTAACTTATATGTATGGTTTTGCTTTCATGTTAAGTCAGGCATTTAACAAAAGATCAATTTAAGTTTGTCATAATGATATTCAGGAAGAATTCCAATGAATTATGAAAATGCAGGTTTGCTGTTTTATTATAGATTTGGTTTCAAGAATATCTAAGAGTATATCTACGAATGAGTTGACGTTATCAAACAGAAAGATTAATGGTAGAGGTGGTACACCTTACTGTAGTAACTATTACTATTTTTCCCTTGGTTTTTTGAGACAGGGTTTCTCTGTTGTAACTCTGGTTGTCCTGGAACTCACTCTGTAGAGAAGGCTGGCCTCGAACTCACAGAGATCCACCTGCCTCTGCCTCCCAAGTGCTGGGATTAACGGCATGTACCATCACTTCCCAGCTTCTATTGCTATTCTTATGTTTTTATAGAGACCTGATTATCATATTATTTCATAGAATAATGACTTTCAACGTTTATATTTTGTTTCTAATTGTCTCAAATATTTCAATATGAATTCAACCCACCTCTCATGATGAATTCATTGTTTCATACAACATCTGATAATTGTTGATTTCAGGTGATTGTCAGCTAATATTACCTACTTTTGATGCTAGGAAGGCAAAAATACTCTTATCTACTATCAAATTACTACTATTTGAAATTTCCAGGACTCGCAGATAAATTTATCCTCTGAACTTTCAATGTCCATGGTTCTGCTTTTGTATATTTGGGTTATCCTGCATATTCTGGAATGAAACTAGAAGAAAATCAATATATCAATATTTAAGTTTTTCATTATTTACTTATGTTGAATTAGATAAAAACAAAATGAAAAAAGGGCTAAATTTTGACCAAAGGTAAGATATTCTTTTAATGCAATATGAAGAATATAGCAGAAAATAGTTGAGCCAGAAAGAATGTTAAGAATTATCATTAAGTCTGAGGAGCAGAGATAGAATAAGGTTTGAGATGATAGAGAAGATAGTAAGATATTGGAAGCTCAACTTATTAATTTAGAAAATGAAATTACTGAGTTATTATAGAAGTAATATTCTTAGTTAAGGTTAACTATATGATTTATTATAAACATCTTATGTGAATTCTCCCATGAAAATCCTTGGGTTGCAGAACAGAGAAAGTAGATATTATATCCTGTAGGGAATCAGTAGTGAGGTATGTAATTAAAGTTCAAAAGCTAGAAAATGTAAGGGTCTGTGTTCATAACAAATAGGAAGTTATTTTTTGTTTTAAATTTTTGATAAAGTGAACATATAAGGAAAAATTAGAAAAAAAATCTAGGGGTTATGAAATTCTAATTTTCTGAACAGAATTTCAATATCATAAGAAATAGCCCCAAGAATTAATGTATGAGATTGCAAGCAAAAAGAAAAAAAACAAAACAAAAAAAGCAAATAAAAAAATACTTCTGCAAAGCAATGGAAATTATCAATCAAGAAGTCAGCCTATTGATTGGGAGGTTTTCTCTTTGCTAGCTAGACATACTACCTAGGACTAATATCTGTCATATATAAATAATTGCAAAGCGAACTTTGAATACCAAAAATATAAATGAGACAATGAGTAAACATGAAATCATAAAGTGAACAGTTCTCAACATAGGACATAAAAAATGCCCAATAAACATTTTTTAAAGTCTTCAGCATCTTTGTTCAATATAGATGTGGATATTAAAACTGCATTGAGAGTCTGTTTTACCCCACTCAGAATGATTATTATTACAAAAACAAAGGAATTGATGCAGTTTATGGGCCTTTCAGCTGGGTAGGACTACTAACTGCTTTTTCCCTTTGCAGTTTGCATGGAAATTTCATATACTATGAGAGCTAGTCCTTAGGAAGGAAGCTTTCAGGTATGGTTCAATTTGATTCTTTCAAGTTCTGTCCCAAATGTGTTGCTAGTTTTTTTTTAGAAATAAGATCTTACCTTCAAGTTCTTGAGGCCAACAGCAGTGGCAATAGTCTATATTGTTTTGGGAGTCTCTTGACCCTAATAACCAACAACTCAAAGGGATGCTTTCTTTGCCTAGGGCAGTTTTTGAGGGGAGCATTATAACTCCACATAGCATAACTTCATTAAATATGGATATAATTTTAAGTAACCATATTGCCCTGTGGTCTTTTAAAGATAATTTGCATTATTTAGCTCACCTTCATCCTTCTTCCTCCATCTTACCCCCACCTCTAGAAAAAGTAACCTCCTGCTTTTCTCATTTACCCTCCATGGCACCTGTGTCCCCCTCTTCCCCTCTTTAGGCCTCCTTCTTACCCCAATCCTCCTATGGTCCCTTTCTACTTTGCTAGTGTCTCTGTTTACTCTACGTTGTATATTCTTATGTGAAGATTTTTAGAAAGAAACCAGAGATGAGAAAAACCATATGATGATTTTCTTTCTGGGTCTAGATTATTGAATTTAGAATATTTTCTAATTCCATCCTTTTATCTATAAATTACAGTGAATTCATTTTTCTTTATGACTGAATATTGTATACTTGTACTACTTTTTCATTATCCATTTATCAGCTAATGGAGATCTAGGTTTGTTCCATCACCCATCTATTATGAATACAGCAGCAGTGAGCATGGCTAAATCAGGTCCTCTGGGCATATGCATATGACAAGGAGTGCTAAAGCTAGGTCATGTGGTTGATCTACATTTAGTTTTTACCTAGAGGCGTAACAATGATACTTTTATATTTCAAGATAATCAAGAGCTGTCTAATAGGACCTAAGGCCTGTTCAATTCAGGCCTTGTACTGCAGGGATAAGTTCCCCGATTGGTTATGTAATCTTAAGTGGTGAGCCATGTATATAGAAGCAACACCAAATAAACTCAGTATTATTTTTGTTGAGATTTTACTAGAAATTTTTTTTCTGTTTTGTCTTTACTTATGTCTAACCTTCTGAACACCATTTTGATTTCATAGTTTGGTCCCTGTTTCATTTTCTCTTAAATAAAAACTCTTGTTTTGTAGATGTTAACAGAAGTTTTCAGTAAGTTTCTTCTTGAATTTTGTGTGTTTCTTTAAATCTCTTATGATTTTGTCTCTTCTCTCAATCTAAATACATCTCTTCTAATGTATATTTTAATATCTCCGGATCCTTAACTTTATATACATTTTTGGAATGAGTCACTGAAGAGCTCTGGACATACAGCAGATTATGGTTCTTGTGATAGTGCCAATACAACTATTTAGTATGACACCTCAGTTGCAAAAACCTTGTATTAAGGTCTTACTGTCTTATTCTAGTAATATTAGTCAGACAAAATATTTTACTGCTTTGAACCTATAACCTGGGTGGCAAAATTCTGTATATTTTATAAAAAGCAATGGGCTAGTGTCTTGTCATTTAATATATATAAATTCTTTAATACCTGCTCTGTTTAATTTTATGTGTAACAAGGAATAACAGGTAATAAAGTGCTTAGATGTTCGGTGATCAGGGTATTGATAAAAGTAGAATTGTAACTGATTGCATACTTACAAATATGAATGATATATTTATAATTAAGGTAAAATTAAAATCTAGGGTACAAATTAAAATTAAAATGGTATGTTTTGGACGATCAAATTAGAAAATGTTCTTTTAAAGCACAGTATTGAATGCTATTAAATATAGAGTGAGTTACAGCCTGAGCAGGGAGAGAAAATTCTATTCTTGCAATCTAGAAATGCATATTTAGAGAACTAATAACATTAATTTTTATGCATATCATTCTTAGAATTCCCTTCTAAGAAAATTCAGAGAGGGTAGGCAAATTATATTCAAGATATTTTCAGTGGTAAAAGTATAAATAACATGTGTCCAAAGCATTTTCACACTTCAGTCCAGTTGTAGAGCTCTTCCCAAGCATGCAGAATGCATGAAATTCAATCCCTAGTCCTGATGGAGAGTAAACAACAAAAACAAACAAATACTGGATGATAAAAGTGGTTTTTTTTCAATAATTTATATATGATACTGGTACATTTATTTTGCCACATGGACAATACTATTAAGCACATCATCTGTAATGATCATCTAAAGAAAGAGAGTTAAAAATAATAGGAGAATACACAACAGAAACTTCTGCCCTAGATTTACTTATCTTCCTGAGAATGAGGAAAATGTCATTTCCACTTGATTTGTGTTGTGAACTCCACATCCCATTCAAAAGTCATCAGAGGTTCAGAAGTAATGGCAGGTACAGTGTAGATGAACACATCTGTAAGTGAACCAATGCCAAAGGATGTTTGGAACTTTATCTATCTATTCCTTGTACAATGCTGTTTAAGTGTACAGCATGTTCTTACTCCTGAATATTTTTAATGTGAAAGGAAATTAGTTTCCAACAATAAAAGAGATTAAAGTTTGGAAGTAAATAGAATATAAACAATGATTTCAGTGCTGAATCAAATTTCAGAACTTTAGAGACTTTTGAAGATGATAGATTTTCGAAGATGCACTTGTTCTTATGATGGTTAAGCATGTTACGGGATGGGACATGTTCATAAAATGACCATAAAATTAAATGCAAAGCAAATTCCAAATACGCATTTGGCAGAGAATCATAAGTAAGTATGTTTGTGTGGATAGAAGGAGTGCTTACCGAAGGTGTGTTACAAGGAAAATTTAAGATCATGGAATTCAGAACATGAAGAGACATGTTCACAAATAGCGTGGGAAGTATATGAAAGAAGAGAGATATTTGAGGGGACTTGAGGTATGAAGAGGCAAAGAAGGGAAGAATGGAGGAATTAAATCAGAGCCCTGAAACATTCAGGAGAACTAATCCATGAATTCTATCAAGTAACTTGAGGGCTCCCCAGCTTTCAAAGTGATTCAAGCACTAGCGCTGAGAGTATGGGAGAGCTTGAAAGTAGTCTTCAAACCTTGGATGAGGGATGTGAAGGTCAGGCAGTGTGTGATTTCCATCATAGACATGTTTCTTTAAGGTATGTACAGGTGCTCATCAGAAGTGATGACTGCTTGCAATGGCAATGATGCTTTTATTACCCAGATGGATTCTTTCGGTGTATAATAATTTCTATGGCATGTTAAAGTATCAAAATATATGGCAATGAATTCAACATTCAAATAACAACTCAAAATTCATAATTGAGATGTTTAGTCAGATATTTTTGGAATTGTTTGAAAAATGTTCTTTTCCCTGTACTGAATATCTCTCTATCTTGGTATGTCTAAGAGAAGGGAAATATGTCTTGTAATAAAAGAGTAGAGAAAAACAATATTCTTCATTTTAATTCAGTATAAAAACTTGAGTTGGCAGTGAGAAAATAGTCAAATACCACACACTTAAACTTATGTCTTGATATTCCTAAGACTAAACATGTTATAAGATACATACAGCATTATTTTATTATTTTATAATAAAATCTGATATGTCCATCAACTACAATACAGCATATATTCAATTTCTGTGCACATTTCTAGTTCAGAATACTAAAATATTGAAAAGTGCATCTTGAATTGATAAAAAAAATGGTAGGTAAATACTATTGTGGAGGCATTGAGGATACAAATATGAAAAACAACAAGACTGGGCATAAACACTCTCTCTCACACATACACATCTGCACACATGGATAAACACACACACACACACACACACACACACACACACACACACACACAGGAGTGCAGGGAGGAGGACAAACTAAAATAAAGGGAATATGAAAGGACTTACATGGAAATGTGTCTTTTCACCAAATCAAAATAATACACTTTAACTTTAAAAATGAAGGTTGTGTCATTCTGAAATGAGTATGTGTGTTAGATAATCCACACAGGAGACTTGAATGGACAACCAGCTGTATCCTGTTTTGGAGTTTTATATTGAATTTTTTAATATGGCTTTTTTCATATTTGAAATGCTATTTTAAACCATCCTTACATGTTTTAAAGTCAAATAAAAGTCTGCCATTGTCTATTATCAACTGTAATGTATAGTTTTGACTATATGGGTGGAAGCTCACATATGGAATCTCAATTTCCTTTTATATTCCT
The DNA here is from genome assembly GCA_026225945.1 of Cricetomys ansorgei. Classification (NCBI taxonomy): domain Eukaryota; kingdom Metazoa; phylum Chordata; class Mammalia; order Rodentia; family Nesomyidae; genus Cricetomys; species Cricetomys ansorgei. The sequence continues at coordinate 20,594,337 of JAMJFZ010000239.1, forward strand.
TAACTAGTTGAAGGGAAATTGTTTTGAAGCTTCATAACATTTATTTCAAATGGCATTATTTAAGATTGTTTTGGACTATCCCTACACTGAGACCTTTCTTGTTCATTAAATACGGAGTATGATAAAAATCACAATTTCCTTTGAAGTGAAAAAGACAGAGTACTACCAATTATTTTAGAATTACAAATATCTAGGCTTTTGTGAGCCATTATATGGGTGCGAAGAATTGATCCTTGATGCTCTAGAAGAGCACCTAGTGCTCTTAACTGTCTAGACTTCTCTCCAGCCTTTGAATGACTACACCTACATTGTTCTTATTTTCTTTTGTTATGAAAAGTTGGGGTAAAAGATTATCTTGTGATATTTGAAAATATTTTCAAATATTATTAACATTTAAAGTATGTCACAATCATATTTAACTCCTCTGTAAAATGAAAACATATGCTTATTTGATTATTAGTAGGTAAAACTAGTTGTTAAATTTCTTATATTTCTAAAATATATTCCTAAGTTATTCATTTATTCATTCACTTCTTATTTGTCAAAAGTGATGATGAAGCATTTAAAATGTGAATAACAACAAAACACACACACACACACACACAATCTATACCCAAATGTATAGCATATAAAGAAGATACATTTAAAGAATATCATATTAATAAAACTCATTACTTATCATAATATATAGCTGTGTAAATCAGTCAAAGTACAAAAGAAGGGTTGAGCACATTACCATAAAGCAATCAAGAAATTCTTGGAGGAGACAGTAATTATAAATCTGAGCATAATTAATAAGAAGAGATTTCTCCCAGAAAGTTAACTGGTTTGTGGAATAAAGAAACTTGAGTAGAGTCAGCATGTGTATACAGATGTAAGTTCAGGGTATGAAAGGGTGTCATATTTCATGTACTCCAGAATGCTGGGGTGTGATGTATGAGTTTCACAATGTGTGGGGCTGCTAGTTTGTGAGCAAGTTGCAACTAGGAAAGCTGCAGGTACTTTTCAAGTAAATCTGGAGTCATTCATTAGAAAGAAAGCAATAACTGAACCATCTCATGATGTATACTCAACAGTGTATAGGAAGAATCAGAGCAGAGACTTTTAGGTCCTGTCAGAAGATCATTTTGATATAATCAGGTGATTCCCAGTGAGGATTTGAACTACCAAGATAAACCCAGGGAATGGAAGAAGAATAAAGTTGAATAAATTAGGCTGGACACATGGACCAATAGTAGATATTTAATTAATTTTATAAGATAGAGAAAAATTAGTTTGATGATGAAAATTATTTTAAAATATATGGGTGGAAGGTAATTAAGAAAGTTGCTAAGACCAATCTATTAACATAGCAATTGGCGATTATTTTCATCAGACACATGCATATTCTATACTAGTTTTATTATAAGATATTATTATAAGATAGTAAATTTAATGTGACAACTTATGATATAATCATGAGAGTATTCAGTGGAGAAGGTGTGAATGGAAGGCGATGAAATATGGATGTAAATGGATGAATGCGGAACAAATTATATCAAGTGAGGTAACCCAGATACAGAAAAACAAACTCTAAATGTTCTTTTTCATATGTGAGCTCTAGTCTTGAATATTTGACTTGGTTTGTTCAACATAGAGTACAAGTATAAGTTAGAAAACTAAAAAGAGGCCATTGAGAGAGGTATGTTTTAAGCAGAATTGGTGTAGAGGAAAATAGAGAATACTGGGGGTAGAGAGGTTAAAATAGGGAGGGCAGAGCGTCTATGAGAAAACAGGGAGCAGGACAAAGGGAAAGCAAAACTGAAGTTGTGTGAAAAGGCCATTTAGAATCCTGACATCTTGTAACAATATTTAAAATTATATTTTGAAAAGATTTTGAAGGGAGACATCTTGCATGGTTAGAAAAGTCTGTTCCTAGAAGCCACTGGTTATTAAACAAATATCACAGTGCCTGCATGGGGGATACTTCCAAAGGAGCTGTTATTCAAGGACATCCCAGAAGCCCCTGAAACAATACAGGCTTTTCCAAGTCACCTTGCTTGTCCAGAAAAACAAGATAATTATCCCCTACTGCTGAAGATCCCATGTCCTCATTACATGATATACACAAACCAATCTGGAACCAATCTGGATGTTTCTTCTGTGTTTCGTCTCATTCATAGCCTCAGACATTTTGACATGTCCTCCTTGTCAGTAATGAAAATACTAATTTTAGAGTGGACAATTAGTAGTATAACTAATTATTTCTAGAACTTTTATAGTATTACAAAGTGGATTTGTTGAAGACTGTTCATGTAGGCATTCCCTAGCTAGATGTTTCCCAAATCCCAAACTCCTAGATAAAGTCAGTGTTCACTATTGACATACTGTACAAAAACCATAACTGGAGAGAAACAACCTCATTATGGACTCTGTGAAAAGCCAGGCTCCCAGATATGGGTAAACAGCCAAAATTATAAGACTTTTCCAAAGGCAACAGTAATATCCCTGCTGTGTTAACTCTGCCTTCATACTTGCCATAGCCCTAAATTTCCACCATTAGCCCAGAAAGCCCATATAAACTCTCTTGAGCTCAGATGATGTTTTTCAGCTAAATTAAATATTAGCATGACTACTAAGCAGTGTCACGCGAATGTCTCACAGAAATCTCAAATTCGGCATGTGCATCCTAAGTTCTCTTCGTTCCTGGGTCTCAGAAGGGTTCTGTTAGTAGGCACTGGCTCAGCAAGTAGCACCATCATCCTCAGAAATTTTCATAGACACCCAGTGCCCTTCTGTCTTCTGTATCTACTGCAGCTAACTAGAACTCTGAGTCATATAAATTCTCCCTCTTATTCCCCAACATTTTGATTCTTTTAGCTTACTCTCACTGAAACCACATTCAGTTATTTTCTGTGTTCTGCTGTCTCTATATTCATCTATCTCCTTTAGTCCTCATTTACATGTTTTGCCTGATTTCACAACGAGCCCTTGAAAATTTGTTTTCCAAATCAGTTAGACATTGGGAATGTTAGCTCATCCTTCTGAAAGCTTCATTTCTTGTATGTGAAGTGGAGATGCTCATAGTCATAGCCTCTTAATGATTGATATAGTAAATAAAAAATGCTTGTCATACAGTAAATATAAATAAATGCATACTGGTTACTGACATGGCTAAACAATTGAGGGCTTCAAAAGTTGGTCTCTTCAGAGACTAATCTGATGACATATCTCTGGAAATTTCTAACAGCTAACCAGTGTTTCAGACTCATATGGACTCTCAGCTTGATGTTTATTCTCTTAAATCTACACCTGCCATCTGAGTTATAGTCACAGTGACTCATGCACACAAAAGTCTCCAAGCATGTCCCCACATGACAGTCTCCAAGCAGGTCCAACCTTCCATTTCTCCCTCTTAAAACATTCTATAGTTTTATTTCTTTTCTTCTGCGGTTCTCTAACCTTGTCTCTTCTTCCGACAGTTACAATTCAATTACTCTTATCTAAAGATTTTAAACCAAAATATCCTTGAGGAAGGGTCTTCTGATCCCTCACCTGGATTATATCTTTTATTTCTATTCTCATAGATACTGATGACTCGATCTGCACACACGTATTACAGATTTTTTGAGACCAGATTTCTTTCAATTATCTGATTTAACTGAAAAAGATTTATCTATCATCTATGTATGTATGTATGTATGTATGTATGTATCTATCTATCTATCTATCTATCATCTCTTTATCTATCTGTTATCTTTCTATCTATCATTTATCTATATCTATCTGTTTATTTATTTAGATGGTAGAAGAGTAGAAGCTATATATGACATCCCTCAGTCTAGAGAATAGTATAAATTAAATGTCTGATAATAAAATAAGAAGAATAATTTTAAGATTTACCAGAAAGTCAAGTAATTCAGAAGTAGGAACAAAATCTGTTTTCTAGGGAATATAGTTTCCCTGTTTAACTGAAGCTTCTAAGATTTAGCTCTTTAAAAAATTCAAATAATCTAAGGAGAGTCAAAAAATTCTGAAGCAGGATTTCTCAGAATGGATTCAATGTTCTGTTTTTCTTCATTTTCTCCCAAAGTCCCCAAACCTTATTCAAGTACACAACCCATGCCTAAGCATCTTATCTGCTGTGCCAGATGAAAATGAAGGCAGCATTTTCATCAGCTGTGCAACTCAAAACTGCACTGAATAGTCCCTTTTAGATGAAACAGGAAACTCAAGCATAATTATATAGACTAGGGATATATATATATATATATATATATATATATATATATATATACACAGACACACACAGACACACACAGACACACACACACACACACATATATATATATATATATATATATATATATATATAGAGAGAGAGAGAGAGAGAGAGAGAGAGAGTGAGAGGGAGTGAGAGGGGGGAGGGAAGAGGAGGGGGCAAAGTATGGTTGAGCTTGCCCTGCTGTGTCACCATCACAGGAAGAAAAGATATTCATCTTCTACCTATAAGTTACATGAATTCTTCCAACTGAGTTCTAGTAAGAATGACAGAAGTTAATAAATACATGCCATATCTATATTTCCATTCAGAAGTGTCATTGAGAAGACATAAATAGAGAAGAATATGTAGAGGCCTTTGAAATGAACTACTGTGGTCAATGTGCTTGTTAGTTTTTGTTAACTTGGTACAAACTAGAGTCATCTGTGAAGAAAGCACTTCAATTGAGGAATTGCCCTAATCAGATTGACAAATGTCTGTGGATCACTTTCTCAATTTAGGATTGATGTAAGAGTGCCCATCCACTGTAGTGATGCCATCCATAGGAAGGTGGTCCTGGATCCCAAAAGAAAGCTATCTGTTCAAGCCATAGTATACAAGCCAGAAAGTAACTTTACTAAGTGTCTCCAGCCTCTGTTTCTGCTTGAGGTTTTTCCCTGACTTCTCCCAGTGATCCACTGTGATCAGGATTTGTAAGCTGTATAAATCCTTTTCTCTTCAAGTTGCTTTTGGTCATGGCATTTATCACAGCAATAGAAAGCAAACTATGATAGAAGTGATACCTCATTGGTAGATGCTAAAATAGATTGGACAAGATAAAATCAAATCAAATTTATTTAACAGGGGGCTGGAGAGAGATGTAACAGGGGGCGGTTAAGTATTCTAGCTTCCCAGGACCACATAGTGTCTCACAACTGTCTGTGACTCCAGCACCAGGCAATATGATGCCATCTTGTAGCATTTGTAGGCACTGCACACACAGGGTATACAAACATCCAATCAGGCAGATACTCATATACATAAAATAAAAATAAATACAGTCTAAATAAATTTAAAGTTATTTGATAAGAGTCAATGTTCTAATTCCCCAGTGCCTATGCATCTTTTGGATGTACCACATCCAGTCACCACTAGCCAGGGATAGTAGATAGCATGAGAAGCAATTCAGGCATCACTTTTAGGATCAAGGTCCCTATTTGACAGCTTCTGGTGTTTCAAGCTTTCTCTCAGAGTAAGTGGATATTAGTGGAAGATTACATGCCATTTTGTTTTCTATCTAGTAAAAACCTACGTCCACTAGGTGTTAAAGAAGTTTAGATGTTAGACCTGGCCTCTTGCTTCAGTTTGTAATAGCCAGGAAAGAATATCTTAAGTCTAGAGAATCTAATATGATTGGCTGACGCTTAATGAAGCAAAGTGAAATTTCTTCTGGATAATAATTAATTCTTTACAGCTACAGCTCCCTGGGATATTCCATTTCTACACTGACCAAAGATGAGCTATTTATTTTGTGCTTAATGAACAACATTGCAGACATCTAAGTTACATGGAGAATACTTAAAAACGGTAGCTTTCTACAATATTTACTGATAGTTACTCAATCTTTCCCCTGAAGATCAGGTAATAGAGATGAGCAAATAATTGAATCAAAATTAATTACAATTTTAGACTATGTTAAAATGTACAATCTCTTTTAAATACAATAGAATAATATATGTAACAATTCCAAGATTATTCCAAGAAAAAGAAACATAGCAAAGTCGATTTGTTTAATTTGATAGTGTGTTGTGAATTGTATTTTCTGTTATATTTTGGATCTGTTAAAAACTGTCTTTTGGAGATGCTTATATAAAATTGCACACACAACTGGATTTTTATTAATTTGTTTTTCTCCCTAGACAATCCATTAATCATCTTGTGTTCTGCTTGGCATATCTTTTTGTATTTTCTGTCTATTTAGAAGATTTAATTTTGCCTTTTTCATTCATACAGATAAGAGATGTTTAAGACTGGAAGATTTCTTGAAATCTGTCTTATCCAAACTCCTGATATTGTAAATGAAACACAAAGTTTCAGATGTGTTAGGGAGTCCGCAATGATATGTCTTCCCTTTGCCCATTACGATCCAAGTGCTCTAGCCATGGAACATGCCAATACATGCTCAAGCATTGACCTTCCTTCTTTCTAAAATATTGAATTCACAGATGTTGGCTGCAGCCACTCGCCAGCAGAATCACTAACAATATCTAATAATCACTGGCCATTTGATTAATTGTTTCTTTTCTATTTCTCTGTTTGTTTCTTTCCTACCCCTTCCTGTGCAACACAAACCTATTGTGAATCTTTCTACCTTAACTGTGTGATAATCACATACGTAGGGGAACAATAAATATTTGTAGAACAAATGAATAAATGGAGAGAGCTGAGTAATTAGCCAATATACCTACTGAGGATAAAGGCTCATTACTCTGGTCAAACTTCTTAATTTCTTTTAAGTATTTTGAATTCTGTAGCACATTTCAAGCAGATAATTCACACATGGAGGACTGTAATCCATAATGCATTTTTATAGTTACTGAGGAGAACTCATATATTAAGTTATTGTCTCTCTCCAGTCTGAAGATCTTTGTTTACTGAGGTTCTTTGTGCTTCCCACTTCTTTATGGAGCAACCTGCATAATTCATTATTTCTTCATTACTGCTTCTTTTTGTTTTACATCATTAAGCAAAATGGCTGCTTTACTTTACATGTGTACTTAACTTGCCTCTGTAAGATGTACCTTAGATACTTCATTCAGACCACTAATATGGAAAAACTGAGTTTATTTGTATAAGGTTATATCTTTTCTGTACTTATTTTTCTGATTCTTGTTTAAGAAAAATGCTCATGTGCAGTGTCTATCTTTAAAAACAATATTATACAACAGAAGTGTGTTAATATGGACAGCTTTCTATGTTATAAAACTAAAAAGCTACAATGTGGAAATTTAATTAATTCTCAGCTCAGGTTCATAAATGCCAAACATAAATGTTAAAGTGGCAAAATACTGAGCTCTGAGTCTCTCCAATTCACTCTTCTCACTCTGCAAATTAAACTCACCAATGTGAAAATGCCAAATGCCCACTGAACCATTTCCAAGTTAATAACATTTCTGTACGAATCCATTTGGACTTTCCCCCCTTCAATCTGGAGCATTTAATCATTTCAAACCCAGTCGGTTTGATTATAAATGAAATGCAGTGGCATTTCCAGGGTACAAACTCCACAAACTGGATTCAGTTACCAAATTTGCAGAAGGTGTTTCAGAAATAACTCACTGTTGTACATTATGATATTGCAAAGGGCTTAAAATGAGGGAGATGATGTCCACATCCTGTGGTGATCTACCTTTACTTCAATTTTTAAGATGTCCATTTCTACTCTCATAGTTAGAAAAGCATCAAATTACCTTAGATGCAAAGTATAAAGTCAGATCCTCATGTGTTATACTCACAGACTTTTCAAAGTGGTTTACACTGATTAGCATTTGAAATAATATGTTTTGTGTAACATTACTTTCGAAGTGTATCTGTAGATATTCCATTCTAAACAAGACAAAACAAACAAGCAAAATAGGGCTTTGAAAAAATGAATAAGAAAATACAGTGCACTCTTCATTGCTGGACACCAACCTGGCTTCTTAGAATACTATAAACTTTAGCAATTCCTGTATACAAGGCACTTTTGCAGAGACATCAATTTCTGAGGTATTAGTTAATCAAGTTTTTTTAGGTGGGGCATGACAATTTAAACATTATCTTTTGCTTCTTATAAGCCAATAAGCAATAAAGTAGAACTCCTAAATGGCAGGGTTATATTTTAAAGTATCTGTTGCATGGGTAAAAGAAAAGCTGCTAAGCCTGACAAGTTACTCCCAAAGCAAAGAAGAAATCAGCAATTCTGGGAAATGAGTGTCAGCTCTAGGAATTGTGACATCATAGGATCCACGATGCTGGCATGAAACCAAATGGAAGAACATGGCAGATCTGCCTACAGAGCTGTGACTATGGAAGGAATACCATACTGTCAAAATGTCGAAAACCTATAACTGCAGAAATATCAGACACCTCACCCCAAGCAGAGTGAGATACCTTTATGTCTCACTTTCTTGTTACTTCTAATCCTTTCTATTTTTCCCATTGGTGATTACAGCCTGGTTTCTCTGAGGCAGGTCTGGTAAAGGTACTCTCTTATGTTTCAGAATAAAGGCAGCTGATAACCTGAAACAAAAAAGCTTAAGTACCATCATATCAGTATTTTATGGAATCAATCTGGGAGATGCAAAATTGTTTTTAAATAGCAACTGGTAGTGAAATCAGTTTTTCAATAATGAATTTGATGATTATGATGCTACTGACTGTTTTTCATGAGCAAAGCATACCCAATATTCTAACATTTTATGTGTGTGGCATTCAGTAGAAAATTTTATTTAAAACAAAACTAATAATAAATACTTATAGTTAGGGCAAGCCTTTCTACAGTGAACGTTTTCAGAACAGTGAGTGGTGGCATTTGGCTCAAGTTTCTGCTAATCAGATTAGAGAGTGTGTTTTTGGGGTATTGTTTTATGATGTTCAATTAGCTGCAACTAGAGAACAATGTTTGCCTGGGTACTGTTTGCTTCCATGTGTGCTTCTCTCACTAGTCATCACATGAAGAATTTCCAGCCTTGGCTCAAAAATCATAGCCAGATGGACATTTATGTTTACCTGGTTCAAGTATATCTGATTTATAATACCTGGAGCTACACAATAATTTAGACTAATGGTAGTTGCAAAAAGAATTACATGAGGGAACCTAAACAATATTATTGATAAATTGCAAACAGGTTTACTTAACAAGCAACTTAGACACCTGGAGCCATTAACAGTATGTACACCATCTGTGTGATCTTGTTTACATCCCCTTTTCCTCACGAGGGATTTTTAAACATTCTCATCCTTTCCTAGTCTCAGAATTCTCTTTCTTCACTTTACCTAACTGCTGAAATATATTAAAAACCTACTATGTGCCAGAATCTCTACTTTCCGGAACACTTTATGTATTAAATCATTATTGAAACATATGTGATGAGATTTTTCTATTTCATTACAGACAAGACATACATGTTCAAATATCAATAAATCATAAATAAATGTTAAAACTTATATTTGAATTATGCTGTTGAATTAGGGTAGTGCCTCTAAAACTTCTTATCATATTATCAGTGTTCTATTGTAATCGATTCATTTACTGGAGAATTAAGTGTCCACCTTCTGTGCTTGTCTTGATGCCCTTACAATAACTTTAATTTTGCAATTAGGATTATGTACCTCTTATTTATGGGAATTCATTATGAGACAACACATCATTAGGTGATTTTGTTGTTATGTAGACAACATAGAGTATGCATAGAAACTATAGGTCAATCACTCAATGTTACAACAGCTAGGGAATTGCTTGGTAGTAGAAATCTTTTATCTTCATTACACACTAAAATTTGACCATCATTATAATGTGTTCTGACACCTACTGACTCATCATTACTCAGAGTTCTAAGAAATTGGTTGTTTTTATGATTATCTTTTGAACATATATAGCAATATATGTTATATCAGACTCAGTGTGATCTGATTTGCTTTCATAATGCATTTTTTTGGTATAGTTTGTATGTTATCTCTTACTTCTTGTCACAATATGTACCACATCTACCAAGAACTCAAGGAACCAATCAAAAACTTGTATGCAAGTTAAGATAGCTTATGTTTCTCAAATTCACTCTGCTTTAAGGATATGTGATAAATATTGTAATTGGTTTTATCTTTTTTTGGATATTTTGTCCAACATGGCTAGACTGTAATTCAGGAATCACTGAGTCTCTGAAATCTCACAGCCAGTCACAATATGACCCTTTTTTTCCTATTTCACTGACTTACCATGTCCTTCCATGGATTATATCACTATTGAACACCCAAAATCCAAGCTTGATCCTAGGAATTTTAAAATATATTGTATGATATAATTATAGAAATGATACTATGCTGTGATTAGTATTATTATTTACATTTTTTCCAAAGAAGAACACTTGAATAAGTAATCATAAGACTCAATCTGTGACAAAATGGTGTATTTATACTCAAACTGCTCAATGAACTGCTTAGTAGGCTATCTACATGGAATGCATGTGACAGTCACTGTTTTGAGGTAGACCTTTTCATTTGCTCAGTTCAAAATGTAGGAGTCAAGAATAGCCCCCCTCCTCCTCTTATATCTACATGTAGTCCCATAGCAAATACTACCCATGCCGCTTTCAAACACATCCAAATGCTTTTAAATATTTTTATGCAGCTGTTGGGGTTACAAACCATTGTTATCCATTTCTCAAATTATTTATCTAGTCTATTATTAAAGATTTTCATATTTATTAAATATATTTATCCATTTCACCAGTTCTAGATTTTCATCCTAAACACACAAATTAACCTTTTAAAAATATAATTCAGGTCACACCATTTCTCTGTTCAATCTCTGCTTGTTCCAATGGCTCTCTGTCTCATTCAGCAACAGGCGGCGTCTTAGTGGCTCACATGACTGTACGTGACTTTTGCTATGTGTTGGTTTTCTCGCCTTTCTCCCTCTCATCACTTCTCTGTAGCCATCATTCATCTCCGAATTTCCTAAATGTAGTAGGAGTCTTTGAACTTGTTCCTTATGCCTGTTTAATATGTACAGGAATGCTCTGTATTATTTTGTTGATAATGACTAATATCATCAAAGTGGAATGGTGAAAATTACAGGTATGAACTTTAGTTTGAATAGTTTCATGCTTGTAAAAGCTTTACTTCTGTTTTTAAAGTGAATTTGGTATTTATATTGTATTGTGGAGATGTGAAGTGATAGTTGTGTATGTGTTACTAATAGGTTATAAACACACATATATTCATACAGAAGCCAGTGAGTCCCTCTGTACCTCTACACAACTTCAAAACACACAGATATCATGAAGCTGATATGCATCTTATTGTACTGCTTAAGGAATGTGGGATATGCTTGGACTGCAAATGGTGGTGGCCATTAAGTTTTATTGAACAGCAGAATTACCCAGGCAAAGATTAAAAATACCAATGTTCAGGCTATACCCCACATAAATTAAACTTCCCACTCTAGTTAATACTTAATTAGCAATTGTTTGAAAGATTGAACCCTGTATTGAGTCACTGCTAAAAATCGAAGGAATAAGAAAAAAAAAATAGAAATGTAGATAGAGAAGGAACTTTGCCTAGACATAAATGATGGTTAGATTTATTGTTCTAAATGATGAACTAGTAGAGTGCTTGCCTAGTGTGCATGGATGGAGCCCTGAGTTTAATCTTCAGTGTGGTAGAAATGAATACATTTGTGCACAACTGTTATCACAGCATTTGGGAGATAGGGGCAGAGATCAGGAATCCAACATCATCCTTAAGTACATAAGGAGTTGGAGGCCAGTCTGGGATACATGAAACTATGCTATAAAAAAATTAAAAGAATAAAAGCAAATTATAAGTGATAGAATTTGGGGGACAAAAAATAACAGGCTTATTCTGCCTCAAATGTGATGATAAGTTGGCCTGCATTTCAGAGCTTGCAAAGAAAAAGACATAGAAGGTTAATTATTATGAAACATTGAGTAGCAAGTGGATGAAACTCATGAAAACAGCAATGTACTACAATTGTTTTGACATGGAGTATGAAGGTTTGAATGAGGGAAGGAGTTGAGAAAATCCAGATGATTTATTATGCAATTGCTAATCTGAGAAGAAAGTGTCAAATGTGTATTTTACTCACAGCTAGGTAGATGTCACTTAAGGACAGCTTGCTGATAAATGTCTCATTTACAAGGTAAACTCTATGTACTTCAGTTGGGACCCACTTAAAGTCAACATCACAGTACAGGAAATGAAAATTATGCAATTAAACAGCAGGTTGTCCAACTAGTTAATTCAGGACAAGAATTCCACAGAGAAAAAAAGAACCGTACAATCTGTGCTTGCTAAATAAAGGTGACTTCTTGAAAGACTTTATTAACCTGGCCCTGAAGTACTGAACCAGTTATCTCTTTCCTTTTCCACTAGAAATGTATATTGATTATCAGTAGTGTGCTGGTAGTAAAAGGATGTAACAGTGGAAGAGCAGGAGAATTTACAATCATAAGAAAAGTCACAGAATTAAAATTTAAAAAATGCATTGTTTGGTATTAAAAAAAACTGGCCAATTGTCATAATGAATGTACTCAATTTAATTAGACACTGGGAAATTTTTTGTTCAGTATTTGAGATTCCCTTTTATTAGGTAAAACTGTGGACATATAGAATAATTATGAAATACTACAGGGTAAATAATGAGATGATAAAGAATCTTCAGAGGTGTACATGTATTTGCTTACAGTACTCCCAAAACAAGATTGGTGAATCTAAAGACTGGTGAATATTCATATGTTGAACTGTTTAATTAAATGATATAATTGATAAAGCATCTATGAAGTACTCAAATTAGGTTTAAATTTGAGAATAGCTGATACTAGAGTTCCATAAGACTGGCTTTCTGCTATTAATATAAGGATATAGAAATAGACATTATTTGACCCTATGATAAACGAAGTCAAATGTACCTTATATATTAGTTGTAAATCTAAATGACTCAAGTCAGGCTTTTGTGCTCTCATACCAAATAAGCTGCACACTAGTTAAAAACTATGTAATTTATATACAATTCACAGAAAAGAAGTAATGATTACTAAATATATGGTGGCAATGGCACAGTCCCATTCTTCCCATGTGTTTATGACATTGGTCTAGGATACTGCATAACGAAATGGCATAGATTTATTATTGCTGATGTTTTTATGAGTATGTGTGTGTGTATGTTTTGCCTGCAGTACTAAACAAATGAATGGATTACTCTTTTGATGGAGTAATCATGTGGTAATATTGGGAAGAACAAGGGAATGATTGAGACAGTAAGTCACTAGCGATATGTCTTTGAGAGCTATATTACTTCCTCGCTTGTCTCTTTATGAGCTCCCCATTTTCCTTCTCTATTTACTGTCAAGCATGTGTGACCTTTCTCTGAGAGCCTCCTCTTCTCATTTCTGTGATGTACTTCTCAAGTATCTGGGGCTAAAGATTAAACTTTGAAACTGTGAGCCTATAGGTCTTCCCCAAGCTCTTTAGGTGAAGTAACTTGGTCATAGCAATGCTAAATATACTACTAATATATGGGAGAAACAAGATGTTTTTACCTTAATGAAAACATTAGTCCTGCAATCTTGCTTTTTTTTTTATAAGATGTATGAAAACAATGGCTAGAAGTTTAAACATGTTTCATGTTTCAATGTAGTGACATTCATGAAATTCAGGTAGTAATTTTTATAATGAAAATAAATCAAAATAAGATACCAAGCTATTATAATATTTTATTATGGAAATGCATCTATAAGAATTATACTAGACTAGATAGATAGATAGATAGATAGATAGATAGATAGATAGATAGATAGATAGGAGATAGATATATAGAAGATAGATAGATAAATGATAGATGATAGACTATGGTGCATAGCAAGTAAAGTTATTGAGTAAGGTAAAGTCCCCTTTTCATGGAAACACATGTGACTAAAAGTAATGCAAATAGAGCTTATATACACTTGATATCTGACATTACTTTACCCTCTTGTGCCTCAGTTTACTAATCTGAGAAATCAGAAATGTGAACATTAAAATCTTTAAATTGCTATTCAAGTCTATAAATCTATATAATTTTCTCTGGTTCTGTGAAGATTGGCCCTATTTTCAAGTACTTAATAAGATCATATAAACTGGAATAAGCTGGTATTCCAGCTGGGTGCTGCAGGGGTTAGGGCAGTTAATGGAAAGAATCATAAAAGAGGATTAATTTTAAAGTCTGGATTTTCATTGTGGCATCCACTCTTGACATGTTTATGTGAACAGAGTGAAGCGACAGTGTTTGAATATGACCTAAGGTATCTGGATCTCAGCCATGGACCACATTTAAAAGAAACTAAGATCACAAAGATCTACATATTTAAATATCAAATTTTAAAACTAAACCAAGAATAGATTGTAAAATTAAATTTAAGTCAGTCTGGTAGGAAAACATTTAATGAAATTAAATAATAGTATCAGAGAAGTAAACTCATCTTTTTAAGATGCATTTCCATTAGCATGAAGCTATGAAAACTTTGAAGTGATTGTCATGTGTAATTGCTTCAAGTGGGCAGTTCTCCAATTTTTACCTCCACTCTTTTCCCTGACAAAGGATGAATAAATAAATGAATTGAATGACGGGTGGGTTAGTATTTGTCAATTGTTTTCTTTTTAGGTGGCATTAAAAATATTTGTAAGAAAATGTCCGGACAGATAAGGAGTCTCTAAAGGTAACTTTCTTGATTTGAACATAACCTGCTTTGACTACAGATTGACATAAACATAGTGTATGAGGTATATAAGTTTTTTAAATTGTGAGCCATTTGGTACGAATACTTTGCCTTTTGTGGAAGGATGATGGGCGGATATCTGTTTTAAGAACTTGTCACAGCAAGATGCTCAAAAATTGGATGCAATTATACTAGCTGGACTGTTAAAAGAAGGAAAGTACTTCCAGAGGTACCTGTGCAAATCTATGTAATTTTGATAATGCACTTTTGCTTCCTTCCTAAAATGACTTAGAATGTGTAGAATTTTCCTTTGGCTAGGAATAAGTGCTATATTTTACTAGTGTAGTTCATCTTATACATCTTATGCTATAATCACATTCACTTAGCTACCTATTTGAAACTAATTTTCTGTTTTTATTTATAAGTTAATGTTTATAGAATGTTATTATGTTAAATATGATAAATATGAGCAAAACTTGATTTTGGTATATCTAATAGTTACATCAAAAAGATATTAGTAAACTAGAATATTAGTTTTAATTTAATGTATTTGTCAGAACCAAACTATTATGTTTAGCTGGTGACTATAGTCATCACTAGGGATCTAAAATAAACAAGAGTAATGCTTGTGAATATGGAAATGTGTTACAGTACTTTGGTTTTACCAACGCCTTACTGAAGAATAATTTTCCATATATCTCTCACAGTTTTACATGTATTTCAAGGGAATAACTAACTCCTGTTTGTATACCATTTTCTTAATGATTTTGATGTAACAAACCACATTAACAGAAATGTCAACTTCTATATAAATCCTAAAAAGGTGTGTTTATTATGGGAATATGAAGATAATGTCTTGTGTCAGAATGATACAAGAACTAATATCCTCTCTAATAAAATACTTGAGCCTCCTGGGCTTAATTCTTTCCTGTACCAAAGCCATGTACAAGTACTCTTATGGACTTATATCACCCCTGTTAGGAATAGAGGTAAAGGGATATTCCATAAATGCCCCTTCTGAATACCGAATACCAGATTCTTCTACCTCTAATCCAAATGCCTCTTCAATTCTTTCATTGTCCATGAATCTAGGAGCACCCATGAGATTTGTTAACTTGATCAGGTTCAAATGTGAATAATATTTTAGAAAGAAATCAACATTAGGGATTTTCCATTATATTCCATGCACTACTTTAATCCTGGCTTATAATAACTCATTGGATTTTTCAACATATGCTTGAGTTAGATATTAACTGATTTAGGATGCTGAACAACAGTGTTTCTATCTAAAGTAGTTCCAGAAGTAGCACAGGAGATTAAACCCAAGCAGTTTGCCTCAAGAGTCAACAGCTTAACCCTCAAACTCCCTCCCCTAATAAATATTAGGATAAAGGTTACGGAAAATTCCACCATGGTCAATGTGTAAAAGTTTTTTAAAAATTAGAAAAATAAAATAGTAAATATTATGAAAATAACAAATACATTTCTTTGATAACTTACTGTGACAACACATTTAGATATATCTTTTTTATGGGAGCAGCAGGATATTTCACTACATGTGTGATCCATAATTAATACAATCATTTCTCTAGTGATGTATGCATTAAGTTGCTGAGCCAATGAGTATAAACATTTACAAATTTAGTGTACATTGATAAATTATCTTCTCTTTAGAACTGAGCCAATTTACACATCACAAGCAATAGCGAGAATCTCTCTTTATCACCATCTTCCATTATCATGAATAAGGCATCATTAAACTTAAATCCTTGTCAATATGATGTATGAATAATTTCCTCAATGGTTTTAATTTGTAGTGGAAGAATTATGAGACTTCTAAGTCATTCTTTGATGTGCAATAAATTATCTAAAAACTTAGCAGCTAAAAATAACAAGCATTAATGACTCACAGTTTCTGTGGAAGCAGGTGGAGAAAAGCAGGTGCAGCTGAACTGAAGCCTCTTCATCGGGGACCCTTACTCCATGACCAAGGAATTGCATTAATGGTAGACTCAACCAGGGCAGGGTCAGCCTTCAAACTCACTTATGTGCTTCCTGGCAATATGGGTTCTAGGCCAAATGAGCCTCTACATTTTTGACTGCACAGCAGCTGGTGAGCCAGGGGATGAAAAACCTGAGCAAATTAAAGAAATGAAGCCAAAAACTTTCTGTAATCTAATCATGGATGTATAACACATCCCTTTTGACATTATTTTATTTGCTAGAAACTGGTAACTTGACAAACTTATCTTAAAGGATGGAGAAAGGTTGAGCATTACAACAGCCATCTCAAGTCCCAGCTATCATATGAGGGATGGATGGAGGGCAGACTTTTACATATTTTGTTATGTGTGTGTGACCATAAAGATACTTTAACTTGTTACTTTGCTGTCTTTTTAAAATTAGCATTCAGAGCAATGTGTTTCGTTGTGGCATTTTCGTACATACTTTGTTTTTCTTGATTTTCCTCCTTCCCTTTCTTCCTCTTGATAGTCTTCTTCCTCATCCCAATAGACCCCATATGGTTTTCATGCCATACATACGCTGTTACCTTTTTTGTTCCCTACCTCTCCCTTAAGAGTTCTGTATACTCTCTTAAGGTTTTATTTCATGTTTCATAGTTTCACAAACGAAACTCACATTCAAATACTTTATATTTATACATATACAAATTAAAATCTTTACTCTTCGTATGAGACAGACATGAGGAATTTGTCTTTCTGCTTCCACATTACTCTGTCCAACACAATAATTTCCACTTGTATTCATTTTCTTGCAACTGTTAAGATTTCATTTTTGTAAACTGGATACAGTTTTATTTTGTATATGTATCACATTTCTTTGCCTGTTCATCTGTTGATGGACAATTTGATTTCTCTGATTTTCTGGATGGTATAAATAGTGTAGTGTCAAACATGGTTCTTCAAGTATCTCGGTGATAGGCTTTAGAGTAATATATGTCTATATCCAGGAGTGGTATAGCTTAGTCATATAGTAGTTCTGTTTTTAGTTTTATAAGAATCACATCTACTGATTTATGTTGTTGTACTAGTTAATAATTGTGGGAAAGAGACAAAGTCCTGAGTGAATATGTGTTATTTAGTAGACAAAGCAATTTCACCCAATGTCTTAGACCCAGAAAATAGAAAAAATTATCTCTGGGTAGGGCTCAGAGAAATGGCAAAGCTTTCTTTAGAACAAGTATGAGTGTTTACCAAAAACTAAACAGTATGTACAATAACTAGAAAATGCAAAAACTTCTTCTTTCTCCCAATTGATTGCACCTGAGACTGCTCCTCTACAGAGACTTCCAAAGCTGACAAGCCAATCCTCCCTTCTTGTGCTGTGCATAATAAAACCACAGAGTTTCCTGCTTACATAGTTGATGCCCTCCATCAAAGGGAGTGAAGCCTACCCAGCTTTGCTGTGTGTGTCTGTCATTTTTTTTAGCATCATTATTTCTTCATTTCTTATATAACACTCCAGTTAGATCAATCCCTAAATTATGTAGGACATAGCATATACTCAAGCACAGATTTTTCTCTACATACATCCTTGCAAGTTCTTGATGTTATTAAACATCCTGATATTAGCCATGCCTCATATTAGCCATTCTAACTTGAGTGAGATGCAATATCAAAGAATACTAAACCCTTTTCACCAAATGAAGCCTGTAAGAAAGAGCTATATGGAAACTATGGCCTTGAAACCCAAAGAAAAATTCTAATTAGATAGTATAATATAACTCATGTGACATGAAAGAATACGGGGGAGGGGAATACTGAGAATAACAGGTTTAAGCAGGGATGGGGCCATTTGCATGGGAGAGAAAAGCCTTAATAAAAACTAAAGATGTCTGAAGAAGTCTTTTAGATACCCACTTGATACTTAAACACAAGTACCCTGCATGGGTGGAAAATATGCTTTCAAAAAGCAAGAATTTTTAAATGATAATCTCAGTGGTAAGAATAAGATACATCTCCAGGAGTTAATAGTCAGGGAGACTCTGGAGGAAACAAAATCATGACAGGCTGTTGCAATTGTCTGGGTTGTACATAATGACTGGATGGTAAGAACTTGTTGCTGAAGATACCACACACTTTGACTAAAGACATAGATAAATCAGTCTTGAACTAACCAAGAAATTCTACTTCCTGGGTAGCTCTCATAATGCCAGAAGGTGCTACACATGCGCTGAGGAAGACAGGACATCAATGATATTGCCTAGCACTGCACCCTGCATGGTACAATACCAACATGCTGGGTAAGATGTGCCTACTGGTACAATAGTTGCATGACTGTTATGGGTATAATCAACTTTTTCCTATTTGCTGATTAGATTAGAGACCAGGGCTATAGGAGAGATTCCTAGATGCCTAGTACTGTAAACCAGGCTAAAACCTATTTCTAGAAGGTCATAGGACCTTTGTGGGGAGAACAAATTCTTGTTTTTCTAACTGGAGTTATTGTCAAACTGCCTTCTAAATAGTTAGATTTATAACTGTAGATTCGTGTTGCTCTTGGCAACTTTTTGGTAGGTAGGATTTAATGCAGAGATGTATACTAATGAATCTGTTCTAAGTATTTAGAATAAATTATTGGAACTGCTCAGTTATGAGCCAATTTCATGCTACTCTCCTCCTCCAAGTATCAAGGATCATCAGGTCAGAGGAGGTGGGACTTTTGTAAGAAGATGGGGAAGAGAGCTGTAAACCACTGTGACATGATGGGACAAACTCCCAACAACTATGTTTAGCTGGAAAGTATTGACCCAGTAAGACTCAAACATGAATGAGGAGTGGCTCTTGAAACCCTAACCCCAGCTGGGGAGAGAGTTGCCATTACTGGCTTTTGAGGGAGGCAGAGTCACTTTTGCAGTGTGTATGGCCACTAGTAGGTTGCTCAGGCCCCAGAGGATCCTCCCTCATACATTCCCATTGTATTAAGTGGGCTATTAGTTTTTGAAAAAAGAGGATACATAGTGGGGTGGTGGTGGCCTTTCCAGCACTTGAAAGGATGAGGCAGGTGGATCTCTGTGAGTTAAAGGCCATCCTGGTCTACAGAGTGAGTTCCAGGACAGCCAGAGTTACAACAGAGAAACCCTATCTCAAAAAAAAAAAAAAAAAAAAAAAAAAGGATATAAAGTTAGGAGAGTGCTGGAAGAAAGTAGTGGGGATATGGTCAAATATGTATTGTACTATTATGAAATTTTCCAATAATAAGGAACATACTTATTGACCAGGACATGGGATATATGTCAGTGAGTGATGTACTTCTTGTGACAGCGTGATGTCCTGGTTTTGTATCTATAGCACTCCTATAAGAAACATGGGTTTAATGGTGCTTGCACCTACAAGTGCAGCATGAGCGGTGGCCATTGACCCTGTTTAAATGTAGGCTCTGAAGGTTTTTTGTGTCATTTCAGCTACATCCTTGTCTTTGGTTTCCAATATTTAGTAATTGGGATCTCATGCAAGATCCAAAGAGGTTTATCTCTCATAAATTTTTCTTCATTGTGTTTTATGTATCTGTTGTTTTCCCTCTTGATCCACCATTTTCTGTCTGTTTTATTATGTAGCTACTCTTTCTAAGTGGACTACTCTAGAGTTTATAGTGGTTACGATAATTTAGAGGGGAAGATATAATTTTTTAAAGCCAGTGCAGTATTCACTTTTAGAACGGACTTTTGAACTTCACTTGTATCTCTGAAAAAATTTATGGATAGTGTTATTAGGTATTATTTGGGAAAATATAGTTTATAGGTTGCTTGGTTTTAGGAATGAAGGGACTGATGTTTAAGTGATGAACAGTATGACACATGGGAAGGAAATTATGTGGGGGAGAGATATGAAGATTTATAGAGATATATATATTATAAGTATAACTAAAATATTTCAGGTGTGGAGAAAGGAAGAACAGTCATAGTAGACTTTTTTGGTGAGATACAAATTAAAACACACAAAAATGTCCAACAGTCAAGGTTCAAAATAGTAATTAAGAAAATAAAAGAAATCTATTTCAAAATGAATATAAGAGACTGTTGGATTCTCAGCCCTAAATGAAACATGGCTTTCTATGACTTAGATTCTATGAGACTGAAGAGGGTGTACAACTGAGTTTACCTTTATGAGGACCATTAAGATATAGCAAGCAATGCCATCCTACACTTCTTATGACCTTAAATAGCTTATCCAAGCAATGGAGAGCAGGGCTTCTTCATCAAATATCTCGTAGTCTCAGCTCCAGGTTTCCATGTTATACTTCCTCCTGCTGTGCCTTCTGTACTGAACCCTGGCCATCCTCTATACCTTATCCAGCCTTTGCATTTCCACAGCCTGAACCCTTGGTTACCCAGTCCTTGTTGTTCCTTCTTGAAGAGTCCATACTTGGCAGAGCAGTGTGTTGTATCTTGATGCTGGTGGCCTGGCTGTGTATTTGTGGAGTAATTTCTACTTGGATATATTTCTGTTTCTTTTGTATTTTCTCTTTTATTGATAGAGTGCATTGTGTTTTTAATGTTAACTTCCTTTTCATCCAGTCATACAGATGCAGATTTGAATCCACCATCAGTTGTCATGACCAAGGCCCCCTTGAAATATGGATATCATGTTAGATTATTTTTATGTCATCTAAACTTATTGCCATACTCAGGCTTTCCTGTTTCTTAAAACTTTTCAAGTAAATTTAAACTAGAAAGGCTTCTGATATAATTTTATATAATATTTCATTCTTAACTATTATACCCAACACAACAATTTGAATAGTATACAGAATGAGATAGGGATATTTCTGTTCTTACTTTGTTTAAATATTGAGCAGTTCTACAAATATATTTATAATTTATTTCATTTAATTGAAAATAGATGTTTTATACCATACATTCTGCTTATAGTTTCTCTCACTCACCTAAATTGATATCCTTTCTAGCTCCTTGTCATTAGAAAATAAGCAGGCTTCTAAGGAAAAAAATAAGATAAAATAAATACAAACAAACATAAACAGGACAAAACAAACACATGAACAGAAAACAAAGCCAAAGAAAAAGTCCAAGAAACACATATAGGCACAATGACACACATGTTCACACACAGAAATCCCATAGAAACACAAAAATCAGAGACCATAATATATAACATTAAAAGCAATGTCCAAAGCATTGTGAGATAAAGAAACAATTGAGCTCATTCTGTGTTCGCCGTCTCCTACCAGGCATGGGGCCTAACCTTAAGTGTGGTTTGTATATCCAGTGTCATTCCTCTAGAGAAAACGATTTTTTTCTTTGCCAGGGATTATCAACTGGAGAAAGCTTCTGGATTAGGGGCAAAGGTTTGTGGTCGCTTCCCTTCTCAGTGCTGGTACCTCATCTGGCTTAGATCTTTGCAGGCCCTATGCATGCTGGTCATCTCCATGAGTTCATATGTGCTTCAATCCTGTTGTACCTAGAATTTCAGTGGTGTCTTCCATCCTCATTAGCTCTTACACTCTTTCTGACTCCTCTTCCACAGAGTTCCCCCTGCCCTGAGGTCAGGAATTTGATGAATACATTCCGTTTAGGACTAAGAATATTGTCAAGTTATGAGTCTCTGTATTTGTTCCCATCTACTACAGAAGGAAGCTTCTCTGATGATGGCTGAGCAAGGCACTGATCTATGAATATAGGAGAATGTTGTTATGATTCATTTTATTGCTGTGTTCCATTTGCAGAACAGTTTAGTATTTGGCTTTCTTTTAGGTCCATCTAGTCTCAGGTTCTCGGCCACCTAAGCAGTGTTGGGTATAGGTTCCATCTCATGCAGTAGTCCTTAAGTCTAATCAGAGATTAACTGGATTACTCCCACAACTTTTGTGCCAGTATTGCATCAGCACATCTTGTAGGCAGGTGACCCTTATGGAATGAAGGGTTTGTAGCTGGGTTGATGTTTACCTTTCTCCTATGGTAGCATTCAGAGTACTTCCTGGTAACTTGAACACAAATCAGTAGGGGTGAAAACTCTAGGTAAGCACCAGCTTGACTTCCCTGTGTTGATTGTGTTATATTCAGCCTTACCATCAGTGTATGGAGAGCAACAATAGCCTTGGGAATAGTCTAAGTTGTTCAGGGGTTTCCATGTGGCCCCATTAGCTTAAAAATCAATTAACTATAACCAACTGTTGGCACTGAAGGTTTCATTTAAAGGCAAAAACTGTCTACTTGGGGCTTTGTTTCCCATTGTTGGTTGTTCCATTCATATTTATTTCACATATGTATGTATTTTGAGAAGCTTCTACTGTATTAGGCTTCCATACAACCCCACAAATAACTTAGCTTTAGTTGTCTCTCTCCACATTTCCTTGCTTACTCATCTCATTCCTCTCCATTTGATTCTCCCCAAAGTATTTATTAATTCTATTTCCTCTGCTCTGACTTCACATGCACACAGCAGACATTTTAAGTCATAATGTTAAAAATTAAAAAAGGGTTCACCTCAAGGTCCTATAATCACTTAATATGATAAAGTATTTTAATAGATTCAAAACAAAGTACATTTTCCATAGTTGTTTGAAAAAGATAACCTAACAGTATACATTAGTAAATAATTTTGAAAAAATTGAAAAGAAAAATATATACAGTTTATGTTATTATGCCTTGCATATCTTGAAATCTTGAGAAACTGCAATCTGACTTATATGGCATAACTCTTATCTGCTGAATGAGGGAAGTATTATTTTAGGCCCAACACCAATCACTCAGTTTTTGTCTCTAAGAAAGAAAGAAATACTTCAAATTTGAAATGAGAATTTGATGTTTATATATGAATTACACATCTACATTCATTCTCCTAATCTCTCAAGAACTGAGTTGCATGTGAGGTGATTGGATAGGTCATGCAGCAGTCACCTGCTTACGTGTCATGATGATGCCTGACAGCTTTCTGCATTGCTATCAGGTGACAGTTACCTACATATAATGTAGGTAATGTAATCCACCGCCTCAGCTTCTGCAACTTTTCTTTATACCACTTTGTTCATCTGAAAAATTGTCATTCAATAAAGTAGGTTCCATTTTGTCTGCAGGAACATGATAGATTAACGATGGCATAATAGGTGTTATGATTTCTTGTCTTGTTTTGAGATGTAGTCAATTATTCATCTATAAATGACATACTTCTCTATAAACATTGTGCCTTGCTACATTTTGTACTACTATAGAAGAATTCTTGATTGGATAATTTATGATGAAATTTATTTTAATTTTCTCCTGGAAACTGGAAAGTCCAGGTCATGCTGCTGACATCTAGCCAGAATCATTTTGCTGCATCATTCTGTGGTGATGAAAGATGGAAAAGCAAGGGAATGGATAAAGCAAATTCAGTATTTTACAATGACTTGTACTACTTTTGTGGTCTAATGGCCTTGGAAAGTATCAGTCATCAATTCTGCCACTATCATAATTACATTTTCACAATATTTTTGTGGGAGGCAAACATTCAAATAACAGAATGCTGAATTGCTCTCAGTTCCTTCTGAAAATCTAAGACAGAAATTTTGTTATACAGCTAAGTATCTTCTTTCTATGATACATACTTTGATTTCTATCAGCCATTTCTCTCAGTTTATCCTACTTACATGTCTTTGAATATGGTTAAAAATTACTTTTTCTTTCTTAAACTTACATGATGTTTTTCTGCTGTCAGACATTTTTGCTTACTTCATGACCTGACAGATAATAATCAACTTTATAGTTGTATTTGATAAAGTTATATTAATTTCATGGTTTTCTGTTTCATATACTTCTTGCTCAATGTAGTTGCATTGGGTAGCTAAAGGGCTAGGAGCGACAGCACAATAAGTTACATACTTAACTGCCCTTAGCACTAACACTGCCATGTTTCCTTATTACTCTTTTTATCTAAAAAGAAAACTTATAATATAAATTAAATTATGTTTCAACAGTTATGACATCATGGGCTTATTTGGCAATGATATTTGGTCAATCATTTGAAATTTATTAAGAATCTAGAACAAAGTCATAAAAATCAACTTAACTAAAGCTTTAACTCTCCAAAGGTTTGTCGTTTTGCAAATTTCATGATTCCTTCCATGCTGTGATTTTTTTTATATAGACAATTGTAGAAATTATGCATACAATGTTTATTTTTAAATATTTAGAGAATCTAGCAAGTAAACAAGAAAATAAAATGAATTAATTAATGTTTTATTTTTTTCTTACAGATGGCTTTATTTACATATAGTCTAAATGAATAATTCACCCACATACGTTTTCACTTACCAATGTGCAGTGAATATTATTTTGTTTAGTCTTGTGTCAAACTTATTTGCATAATGTAATCCCAAGTTTAATATTTTTTAAATAAAGTGCAACCAAATCTCTTTTTCCCTTTCCCTTTCCTC
Source organism: Cricetomys ansorgei (assembly GCA_026225945.1). NCBI lineage: Eukaryota > Metazoa > Chordata > Mammalia > Rodentia > Nesomyidae > Cricetomys > Cricetomys ansorgei. The sequence continues at coordinate 20,619,444 of JAMJFZ010000239.1, forward strand.
CCCAGAGCCCCTTCCATGTGTCTGCCTCACTCCCTTTAGAACTCATGGCTTCTTTTCCTTTAATTATTATTGTCTTACACACACACACACACACACACACATACACATGTATAATACAACCTGGTAAGTCCATTTAGTGTTGCTCATATGTATATCATTTTAGAGTTGACCACTTCACATTGGATAACAAATGAGGGGCACTTCCCTTGGGGAAGAATATTTCTCCTACTCTCAGTATCCCTTAGTTGCCTATAGTTCTTTTTCTGGGGGTCCATGAAATTTTTCCCTTTCATGGTAGCATGTCTATTGATGTTATCCTTCTTTGGGTCTTGTTTAGACAGACATATTGTTGAAGTATCATGTGAGTATCTATCCTGCTATTTCTAGGAGACTATCCCACAGCAGACTTCCTTGACTTCTGGCTGTTACAACCTTTCTGACCCCTCTTCTGTATTGTTACTTAAGCCTCAAGTGTAAGAGTTGTGATGTAGATGTATCCATTGGTGTTGGGCATCCAACTCAGATAATCTGGAAGATCAAGAATTGCTGATAATCACTGAGCAATCTCTCCATCCCTAAGCTTAATGATATTTTTTTGGTTCTCTGTTGTTAATTTGCCTGTTTAAAATATCAAAGCATCATTGCATCTTTTACATTCAGCCTTCTTGTAGTTATGCTAACTTAATTTTTTACCTGCAGACTTAGCACATCTCCATCATCAGAGAAAATTCTATATATTTTATGCTTGAAAGAATTCATTTCTTGCTAAATGCTATTAGAATTCAAAAATCTTCTTTCAATGGCAAAAAAAATATAGAAAACTTTATGACGATGCAGAATTTGAGTCTCATTTAGCCATAAACTTAAACTGTTTCATTTGAAATAGGCATGGTTTGGCTGATGTGAGCATCTCACAAAATAGGTGGAAGGGAACAGTTTTGATAAGAAAGTACTACCCAGGGGAAGCATGCCATATTATCTTTTAAACGAAGAAACTGAAACTAAGGATCAGAACAGTAAACTCACTTTTCTCAGTGCTTAGCTATGCAGTCTCTTTCCATGGAAAGCAGTAAATATTGATTATAGGTTAAAGACAATTAAAATAATGGACCTGTTGCTGGCAGCCATGCCAGATAGTTCTTGGCACTGACAACATTTACCACATAAGCAATGACTGTCAAATTTAATGAGCAAACACATTTTCCAGGAAAAAGAATTTAATATTCATTTGCCAAGCACTGGCCATATTAGAAATGTGGGTTAACACTTTTAAAAAAGTAAGGGCACAATGTGGAAAATATTGATATTAAAGTAAGAAAAATGAATGCTTTGGAAAAACTCAATTAATTTAAAACTTTTTCACTGACTGATTAAAAAAAAAAAAAAAAGAAGCAGCCCTTCTCCTCTGTCAGAGGACTGGTGCTGTAAATTCAGTCAAAATGCCATGACTGAGGCAGTCATAGGCCCAAAAGGGTGAATTTACTACTATTGTTCATATAAATTTTTATGGTGTCAATCTGACTCCTAAATATCTATGTTTATGATCATACACAAATGCTGCTCTTAGTCTTAACCAAAGAAGTCTCTCTTCTGCAAACAAAGGTGGTAAATACAGTGATTTATAAGTCTTCAAGATGCTGAAACTAATGATTGAGTATTAAGCCCTATACAGGACATTTATACTATCAGAGAACATTGTACAACTCTGAGGAAGATGGGGAGTAGGGATTGCTGGGGCCAGAGTGGTCAAGAATGCCTGAAAAACATAGCCAATGGTGTCAACGGACCAGGACTCAGGGGGCTCCCAGAGACTGAAGCAGCAGACAAGGAGCCTGTTGGGTCCCAAGTCCCCTACGTATGTCTTAATGTTGTTTGGCTTGATGTTCTTGTAGAATCTTAGAAGTTGGAGTGTGTTGGGTGAGGGGGTTCTCTGGCCCTTTTACCTGCCCTTGGGACCCCTTTCCTCCGGCTGAATTGCCTAATTCAGCTTTACTGTAGGTCGCTTGTACTTGGCATTTTTTTCCATCTTGTTTTGCCCTGTTTGATTGGTAACCCTGAGGGTACTGCTCCTTTTTGAGGGGAATCAGGAGGGTGGTGGATCTGGAAGATCTGAAGGGAGATGAGGAGGGTCTGGGAGGAGTGGAGGGAGGAGAGGCTGTGGGTGGATGTATTGTATGAGAGAAGAAAACGTGAAGAAAAGGGGCCGGCAGAAAGACTGTTGGAGCTGGACGATAATGGTGAAGGAATGTGAAATATTATCTTCTAGGAATGGAACAATCATCATAGTCATCATCTCAAAGTAGCTGCAGTGGCGGCCTGAGTGAGCCTCTATGAGACTGGCTATCAAAAGCCAATCGTGGATAGGGATGTACTTATAAGGACTTACCCTTCTCTGATCAACTATTGGCTAATGATAGATTCTACAGGAGAGTAATCATTTTCTTCAGTTGTATACTCATGAAGGAGCCATTCAGGTTCCAAAGGATACTTCCAACCCAAAGATGATCCTTGTTAAATTCAGTATGTCTCAAAAACAAGAAAACAAAACAAAACAAAAACAGATAAACTTACCATATGCAAAAGTCATGAATATGGGAAGGGTACTTAAGGAAAAGGAAGACTGATGGGAGGAGCAGAGAGATTAGAAAGAGAGAAGAATTATAATAGTCTCAAAACCCTTGCACATGTGTGGCAGTACACGACAATCTTTTACCATCAATTTAGGGGTAGAAAAAGGAAAGAGAAAGAAATCTTCACCGCTTTTGCAATAGGCCTTGTTACAAAAAGAGAGAAAGGTAAAAATCTTCACATTCTCTTTTTAGGCTGTCCTAAGCTTGAATCTCTCCAACCTTTGTTCTTTTAGGAATGGTCACACTAACAACAGCAACCCGACCAAGGAACCACCAAACAAAGCTTACACTGACTCTCAGGGCTTCAGACCTTTTATGCCCTAAGCCAAAAGTTCCCATAAACCTGTGGGGTACACAATCCCAAAGACAAGATACAGGTGCCAGAACAACTGCACCTAACCAGATTATAGCCACCTGAATCAAGCATTCCAAATCCAACTCAAGAACATCTACCACAGCTGGGATGGGAACGCAAACCTAATCCATATGCCATTTTGCTTTTTTAGAGAAACAAAAATAACAAAAGCTTCTTCCAAGTGTTCCTTTACACACATGTATAAAATTGTCAATAAACATACTCAATAAAAGTTTTTTTTTAAAAAAAGCATCTATCTTAATAAGAGAAATAAACTGTTCTATAATATCCATTTCTGCTATGTAAATCCTTTTTATGTTATTATTGCTTTGCTAATTTTACAAACACTGATTAACATGCTTAAAGTATATAGATTGCTATTATTCCTTTATAATAACCCTATAATCTAAACTGTTACTACTATATTTATATAGCCCACCATACAAGAGTTTTAAAAATAACTCCTTTACCTGAACACACCAGACGCATAGTTGCTGGGAAAAGAGATTTGGTTCACGATTCGTGAAAGGAGAAACTGACCTTAGAGTGGATCTTATTACCATAAAACACCTCTAACTCCCACATGGGAAATAACCTGAAAGTAATTAGACAAGGAAACACTTAGACATTACAAAGATAGAAGAAAAGCCATTGCCTGATTAGTGATATTGAATAAAGACAACTAACATAGGCTATTATAGACATTCCGCTAATTATAACCCCATTCTACACATTCTTCAAATATGTACTAAGGGTAACTTCATACTGGGAGGAAGATAGTTTTATATATTTCTAAGAAATTCAATTTCTATGACAAAAAACAGTCTATTCCCATCGATTCCATCATTAATGATTCATGTATTATGCTATTTAAATGAAAATTATTGCATTTTATCTTTGCTTACTCTGCATATCAAATAAAGCATGGAGTCTGATTACCATGAGTCTTTCTCCTTCAGTCCCTCTGCCACATTTCTAGTTCAGTCCTCATCATCTCTCAATGATAATAAGAAAACAATCTTCTGAGCCAATTCCCTTATTTCCAGTCTTTGCACTCCCAAATCATTTCCCTATTTTATAGCTAGAAACAAATTGCTAAAACTTCCATCATTTTAAATACACTCCAGGCTTAAAATTCATCAGTGGCATCTTTTTACCCTGAAGACCTTGATGACTACACGAATCAATGCTGTGATGTCTAAGACCCGTCCAGATCTAGCCTTATTCACTACCGTACACTGTGTCTCCAATTCAATACCCATGCTACATCTCTGTGAAGTCAGCTGCAGTTCCTGCAATCCTTTTACCTCTGAACAATTTCATATTCTACGCCATTTGATGCATTTATTTAATTCTACATGTTGCCTGAGTATTTCAGATGTTTTTGGACTTACTGACAACAGTTCTATTTTACTCTATGCGAAACTTTTGTAGCAATTTGATTTAAAGTTTATTATTTCCTTTAGAGAATTCCATAATTTATTATCTCAATCTACAATACTTTTTAGATGTATTCAGTAGCTCATCTGTGCCCATGAACATAAATGATCTGTAATGAGGAAGGTACTACAAGTCCATGGACATTTGAAATGTGCACAGAGGAATTTTCAAGATGAAAATAGCCCCTGCCTTTTTATAGCATTCTCTAAGCCTCGCTTTACCAACACAATGGTGTAGGTTTGAGATTGTGAGAGTTCGGGTAAAGAATTATGATAGGAAGCTACATTTACCAGGGTAAAAAAGTAACAAAAGGAGTATCAAGCCATGAAATGAATTTCTAGCTTTCATGAAAATTAGATTTGTTTGTTTAGTTTTGTAAACTTACATAATCTTCTTAATTGGAATCAGAAAACAATGAAATCCACCCTTTTTTTCATAAAAGCTGGGTATTTTGGAACTTGCTTTAAGTCCATATGTCGCATTTTTGTTTTAAATTAAATATTTTATATGCACAGAGGATCTGGTGCAAACCCATGTCAGCTTTATACTTTCTGATTCAGCCTCTGTGAGTTCATAAATATTTTACATTGTTATGTCTTGTTGTTAAAAAAAAGTTATGATAAAGTAAATTAAATATATTTGTTCATCAGAAAAAATAAATTAAGCATTTTAATGAGGTAGGTCACTTCTTATTAATACCTCTTCTATAATTATTTTTTTCCAAATGTAACAGAGCATTTATCATGTATTTTTAACTATGAATATCTAATAAAACAATGTGCCAATGGGAATGAGAAAATGCTAATAGGTATCTTGCTTATCTTAACTAATGAAATCCACATGAAGACTGAATCTGTTAATAGGAACATTTAATAGAGTAAAATAATAAAGCTGGGGGGTCACGTCATATAAGCACAAAACTCTCCACAATTTGGTACTGTTGTATAACTATTTCCTCGAGACTGAAACATTCCTAGAAGGAAATGTAGTTAAATCTCCAAACTCATAAGTTCTTACAAGAATATATGGAAAAGGCTGCAAGATTCATAAGACCCCTCCCTGAAGTTATATAAGCAATAAACTAATAAGCATTGCCTAGGGAATGGAAACTTTTAGTGATGCAGCTGTTATGAGCCCTCCATGCTAAGCTTTTCTGAAGATGCAACTTCCTGGATCACCTACGTTCCTACTCATAGTCCCTCGCCTATGTTCCTGTAGGTAATCCCAATATATTAAGTGGTCCACAAAGCTACATTGGGAAAGAATCACTTCTTTGGCTTATTTTTGGTGAACAATCTGGGGAGAATAGATATTTGTTCCTGTCTTCCAGGAAAAGGGACATAGTACAAACCTAACTTGGTGCTGATCTCCTAGCAATTTTTAATTTAGACAGATTCATTCTTTTACACGGCTTGTGTCATCCTGCCTCTGTCATATGCGTGTCTCTGTACAGCTCTATCCCTCTCTCCATGCATTTCCAAACCCTATCTGAATGCATGACTCAGTTAAATTTTTACTGCTTCCATAGGCTGTTTATTGACTAAGTTCTGTTGAAATCTTTTTTGTAGCTCTGAACCACAGAACAATTTTATCTTGTTTCCTCATTAACTACAGGCTAACAAAAATAATATTAGTCTTTTACAAAACTGGTAGCCTTGGCCCAAAAACAATCTCAAATTAAATGAAGTGATTCTGTAAAGAACTCTCTCATGAATGCACACATTCTACCAATGTGAATATATTCACCAAATTACTTCAAAGAAATTCCTTATTATTATATATTTGTTAAAATCTATGCTGTCCTACCACTGGCCAATCTTAAGTGAAATAATTTCTTGCTACTCTGAACTATAGCAGGATGATACATCTTTTCATCTATGTCCCTATTAATTACAGCTCTACAAGTATGAGATGAGTCTTCCACATGTAAATTGAACAGCTCCAAACGAATATTTCAAAAATGTATTTAGTAACACTTGTATCAGGATAATAAGTTTTATTTCTTCAAGTGAATCTATGAATGAAATCATTCCTGGAAGTACTCACTCCATGAACATATAAATAACTGACTATTTTCAAAGAATTCCCCCATAGCATTGAGCAGATGTTATTGTTATACATAGGATAGATGCCCTTGCTCTAAATCTTAAGTCGGTTGACTGGTTGAATTGGGATGAGTGTGGAATTAAAATGTAAAAAGGTCACTTGTGACTCATCAATATGGAAGGGATTTTGGTGTGAACAATATCGTAACAGAAATATCCTTAGAGACATTTAGTGCTTCAGTCAATCCCAAAGCTAAAACTAGTGGTTATTTTCCATTATGTGTCACATGTTCCAGTTGGCTTTACTCCTAAGAAAGCTGAGAAATTGGAGCTAAGTTTTCCCTTAGGAATGTCCAGAAGTGGCCAAGGTTGACATATGGAAACTTTCCAATTCTTTCTTGCAATCAGAAATCAAGTAAATCTGAGCAATCCTTGGGGGCTAAAAAGCATAAGAAGGAAGGAAACTGTCAGATGACTATATCAGAGCAATCCTTAGCCTGGCGAGTACTTAAGGAGCAGACTAAATGAAGACTGTGTCTTCTTTTATGAGAGCAAAGAACACTGAGGTTTTACTAAGGAAAAAGTGAGAGGGAATGGAAAGAATAGACAGGTCCCTGAGGAAAAATACATCATTCATGACCTGTCAGGAAATAGAAGACACATCATTCCTTAGCAAAATAAGTTTTCTCTTTGTTTCATTTGACCATGCCTTATTTTATATCTACATTTGACAATTCATCTGGTTGTTTATATTTTCATTTGAACAATTCTACAAAGGTTACATTTAAGTTGTTGACAATCTCTTATTCATATCAAGTGTATCCCAAAATATCCTGACACAACCATAGCTATGTATAATTGTACTTATTCTAATAAAAATTCCACTTAATGTCATTACTCTATTCCAATTTATCTCAGATATTGACGAGGTGCAGTTCAAGGCCAGACTAATGAGCACTTAAAAGTTGACAATATTTCTGTGATTCTGCAGTACTTTCTCCCAAACCAGATTTTTTCTATTTCTATGAGTTTTCAATGTTACATTGTAATGTTGTAAAGCCTCTGGACCAAGTGGTAATGCCATCAAAATATGAAACACTGGAAATTTCAGAATTTGGACATTTCTCCCTAAAATATGTTTTTTTTCAGAGCAGTCAGTTTTCCGTAGGAGGAAATGGTTCCATGTTCTAATTGCTTTGAGAAATTATCAAATTTGCATTTCTATTCTGAACACTAAACATCTTATAGTCTCAGAACTGTCTTGTGCAGGTACCTTCACTTAAGTCAATGCTTCCTAAATTCTCTTGAACACAGAACTATTTTATTACACATAAAACTTACTGTCTTTTTACTAATCTGCTGCTACCTAGAACACGGTTTAGGAAAAGAACTGTTTGAATTTATTCTCAAGTTTTATGCTAGCCATTTTTCCTAAAATGCAAATTTAATCTCATCTTTGCCAGGAATATATCACTAGCTTCTTATTATTTTCAGAAAGGTAAAATCTTAGTTGCTTAACAAAGCAACTTATATATATAGTTATCATCTGTGTACATTTTCTGCCATCACACATTTGAGATTATACCTGTGCTGAAGGCAGAGATTTCTGGTCATTCTGTCTACTATCTTCTACTTACGTGACAATTTGTTATTTTCTATCTTCATTGGAATTATGATTTTTTTCCTTCTAAATAAGATAAACAAAACCAAATTTCTTTATCCTCAGACTCTACTGGCAACAGCATATGTTCAACAACTCTTGATAATTCTAGGCAGTCACAGATAGTCTGATATTTATTGTGTAACTGACTGACATATCGGAATAAGAAAACTCCTCTGAACCTTATAGTATGCCTTTTTATTTACTTCTTACTCTGCCATGTGACGTCATTTACTTAGTCTGCTGTATATTGGCACAGGGCAATTATATTTAGGTTTACTTTTTTTTTCTTATTTCCTCCACAAATGTCCCAAATTTAACATTTTAAGAAAGACCATCATTTCCCTTTGTCCTTTATTCTTCTCTTATTTCCAGTTTCAGTGAATAGAGTACAAGATTCCGAGATTTACAAGCCAAACATCTGGAAACCCTGCTCCCTGCTTGCTTGTCCCTTCCATCTCATTAGTCAGAGCTTCCTTTAGTCTCTTCCAGACATAATCTCTGTCCTAAATACAGTAGTATACTCTTCAGTGCACATTTTCCTTTCTTTAGTTTATTTTCCAATTAGGCACCACAGTGATTATTTAAAATAATTCCCAATTATTAATTGTAATGATTATTTCAACTTCTAAGTTTAAACCCTAAATTCTTTACTGGATTGGCTAGATTTATGTCAAATTGACTCAAACACAAGTCATTCAAGAAGAGGTGATCAGTTGAAAAATAGTCCTAGCCAGATTACCCTGTGTACAAGCCTGTGGTGCATTTTCTTAGTGATTGATGGGGAAGGGCCAGAACAATGTGGGTGATGCTATGCCTGGGCTGGTGGTCCCAGGATATATATACAAGCAGGCTGAGCAAGCCTTGGGGAGAAAGCCAGTGAACAGTGCTGTTCTAAGACCTCTGCCTCAGTTACTGCTTCCAGGTTTCTGCTCTGAGTTACTATCCCAACTTTCCTCAGTGACCGAGTATGAACTCAGAGTTGAAAAATAAAATAAAATCTTTCCTCTCAAAATTGCTTTTGGCCATGGTGTTTAATCACAGCAAGAAGAAGAGCAAGAAAAAGTTTACACACTGTTGAGATAAGAAAAAACTATAGTTACTTTTGAGATTTTTATTGACTAACAAAAGTGTTCTAAGCAGAAGTACAATCATATTTACAGGTCCGGTGTTAGGAGAAGCAAAATATGGCTTAACGTTCTAGGAAAATTATAATTGAATTGAAGATAGAAACTAGAAACTGGGATAAGATGAGGATAGAAAGATAATATTTTTTAATGCAGGTCTTTTGGTCTATGTAATTATCTTATTTGGGGTTTCTATTTCTGTGATAAACAAAAAGACCAAAAACAACTTGAGGAAGAAAGGATTTATTTCAGCTTAGAGTTGGGAAGCTTACAGCAAAGTCAAGCTGAGTAGAAACCTAGGTACTAAAATAAAGACAGGAGAGAAATGCTGCTGATGGTCTTGATTCCATGGCTCACTCAGGCTGCTTTCTTACACCCTCCCCCAAGGACCATCTGTCCAATGGCAGCACCATCCCCACTAAGCTGGCTTTTCCCACCTCAATCTGTAATTTAAAATATACTACAGACTTTCCTTCAGTCAATCTGATGAAGGAATTTTCTCAATTGGGGTTCTTCTTCCAAGATAATTCTAATGTGTCACATTAACATAAATCTAACCAGGACACTTGCCATTTGCTTTGATACCATTACTGGTATAGAGCCATTTTCTCAACATTGGTTCCTGTACACAAGTAGTATGAGCTCCACTCTAAGATCATTTAACTAACAAGACAGTGGTCCAGGGTTAATGATATCAAGAGAGATCCTTTATCATAGCACCCATCCTAAGATGGTGAATTTGTCTATTCTGAAACCATGAGCACTAAGTATTGGAGAAATATGGTTTAAAGTTCCCCTTCTCAATGTTCTAATCCCTCAATTGCTTCATTCTTTGGTGACCATTAAAACTCAAGTCTATTGTTACTTATTTCTTTAGTTGAACTTGTTGTTTTTTAGTTCATTATCAGTTGATGCTCACTAAGCCATACACAGTCTAGGCTCCATCAACTGTTAGCTGGTTGGCCTTGAAACAAATCACTTCGGTGTGGTTTTACGGCAGTGTATTTGAAATTTGGAATATAATGAGGAAATTGCAAGAAAAAAATAAAATATACAAAAATGTGAAAAATAAGATCACATTTTTCAATATCCATGAAATAATTTAAGCTATTATTAATGACATCTTTGGAGTTATATTATTGCTAGTACATTCAGGAGAGAAACCCCTAAATTATAAATTCCAATTAAAGTATATTTAATATGGTAGCAAAATATAATTTCTTCAAACTCAAATATTATTTATGAAATTTCTGAATTTTACCTGATTGATTTCAAAACTATCTCCTAAATGCTACCTTTTTTTGCTTCTTAAAAACAATATTTCTCCATTTATAAGAAGTAGAGTTAGCTTATAGGGATAAAATCAAAAGATAAACTCCTTAGTCTTTTTTCTTTATTATCATATTTAAAACAATTTTTAAATTTGAATATATTTTGATCATATTCTGCTCCCCCAAGTTCTTCCAGATCCTGTCTGCTACCTTACCCACACAAATTCAAGTTATTGCTCAAAAAGCAAACAAAAACAATCACCCCATCCAAAGAAAGAAAACAAAGTAATATTCCCAAATAACAACAGAACAAACACAAAACCAGATAAAAGCACACAAGAAAAGCTGTGGAGTCCATTATGTGTTGGTCAGCTACTCCTAAATATGAGACCCGCCTTGGAGTGATTGATAAGTCCAGTGTCACTCCATTGGAGAAGATTGGTTTTCCCTCTCTCAGCAGGTATAAATGACAGTTCAGTTGTTAATCTTTACTCTAATTGCTGTTTTCATCCATTCATTCATTCAAACATTCAGTATTTTTAAAATAAAATAAACTATTATAAGATAAAACAAAAAATATCACATCAAAATTGAACAGGATGAACCAAGGGAAGAAAAAGAGCTCCACGGAAGGCACAAGAGTCAGAGACATACGTGTTCACTTGTTCGCATACTGAGTTCTTATAAAAACTGTCAGGTGCTATTCTGCATTCACCTAAAATTGTGGTTTCTTAGAAATCTATTCTAACAAGATCATTATTTAAGGTAGTCTAAATCACTTAACATTTTTATTTCAAAGAAATAGCAGCCACTTTATATTTATTCTACATCCCATTTTGCCTTTCTTCTTGGCCTATACATTTCAATTGGTAGTTACTCTGAACAATGCACTTGCACTATATTGACATTTTGAGGGAGTCGGTATTTATTTGAAAAGTTATGTTATTTGGTTCCTAGTCCAAACACAAGCTAAAAATTCCAACACAGAGAACTATTAAACATTAGTTTTCTTCATTGCTAATGAGACTATCAAATTTCTCATTATAGATATAATCACATTGGACACCTTCTTGAGGTGTCTGCATAGCTAATATTTATGTTTCCTAGCATGTGTATACAAAAATCAATAAAACTAATTGTTAAAAACTTTTTATACTTTAAAACTACGTCTTTCAGAAACTGCAATCAAATTCAGATTTCTTCCCAGACATTCTGAGTATATTCTGAAGGACAGAGCTTTTCAAGTCATGTCAATCTTCATGGTAATTATCAGGAGTAGAAGAGTTAGGACTGGCTCAAGCAAAGATAAGGAAATAAATAACGAAGAAGTATAGATTATTTTCTAGGAAGTTCAAGATAAGTGAAATAAGAACAAAATATGACAAACAAATTACCAGAAAAAAAAGCATACGTCTTAAAGTTGATTTAAGGTGCACTGAAGCAGGAAATTAAGAGTTGAAATATGCAGGATTTGACATGGGGTTGCCTCGCTAAGAAATCTATGCCCATGATAATGAGCAGAAGATTAGAAAAGTTATTGAGAAGTTGTATCAGGTGATTTACAAAAATGAAATCTGTGCATTTTCCACAATAGGAATGCATCAGACTCTGGGACTGGGAATCCAAAACTCTGTCTCTTAATTTCAAATGAGCATTTAATATAATCCAGCTCCCAGTGATTGTTTATACCCTATTACTGTAGTCATATGTTGAAATTTTTATCTTATTTACAGTTGAGATCTTTAGGAGGTATAAAATTATAAGGTTGGGGACCTCATAATGATACTAATATCATTATAAAAGAGATTGCTATTTCATTCACTCTAGCATGTAAAGATACATACAGCATGAAGCTACTTTCTGTCTATGAACCAGGAAGTAAGCCCTCATCTGATAAGCAATATGTGGGCCATTGATCTCTGTATTTTTAGTCTCCAGAATTGTGAGAAATAAATTTATGCTCTTCAACATAAGTCACTCTCTTGATAATGTTGTGTTATACCAGTCTGAATGACTCTTAAATAAATGCACATTAACTTAAGTAAGTAGTGAAAAAGTATTCACTTTGTAGAAACTATGAGAGATTGTTAATCCCACCACCAGTTAAGAATAAGACACCTACCACAATTTTTGAGCCACATTTGAAGCAGGCTTTATTTAAATACTTGCCAGGATGATGGACTGTGGCTAGGGCCATTCTGGAGTTTCCAGAAAATGGTGCTGAGTCACATTTGACAGAGGCTTATAAAGGCAAAAAGGCTACATGCATCCCACCTTTGTCTAATCAAGGGCAAACATATATCCTGACATATTTCCAGCCTGCATACATCCCTTCTACATCCAATCAGGGCCAAGCATACATCCTGAAGTAATTCCAGCCTATGAACATCCTGCCTACATGTGATCAAGTACATCCTGTGAAATAGGGTCAACCAAGCTTATTTATGAAAGTGAAAACATGTGGCTTGTTATCCTACATAAACAATAGCCCTTGGTGTTTCAGGACGTATCTGTACTTGGGTAAGTGGGTTTACAGGTTAGAGGCATTTTTGTTTTATTAATCCCTTAGGCATAACAATTAAAACTTAACACGTCACTTTAGCTCTCATAAGATTGTTTTGCCTGTATGTACAATGTTGAATGCTATGTGTATGAATGCAGTGCCCACAGAAACAAGAAGAGGGCCTTAGATCTTCTGGAACTGGAGTTATAGATAGTTGTGAGATGCCATGTGCATGCTGGGAACTGAACTGAACCCAAGTCCTCTGCAAGAGCAACAGCTTCCCTTAACCTCTGAGCCCTCTCTTCATCTCCATCCACAGATCCCCATAAGCCTGGCTGGAGTATAAGTATGTCTGGTACTTTCTCGATTGATGATTGGTATGGAAGGGCCTATCCCACCACAGGTAGTCCCCACCTGGGCAGGTGTTCCTAGGAACTATAAGAAATCAAACAGAGGAATCCAGGAACAAAGCCAGAAAGCAATGTTTCTAGATAGCCTTTGCTTGAGTTCTTACCTCTAGGTTCCTGACTTGAGTTCTTGCTTTGACTTCTCTCAGTGAACTATGACTCAGGATATGTAAGCTAAGTAAGCCCTTTCCTTCCTCAAATTGCTTTTGGTCATTTTATTTATCATAGCATCAGAAAGTAAAATAGGACAGTCATTATGACATATATTTAGGATTGCATTGTAATTAATATAGCATACTTAACGATATATAAAACATTCTTTCATGCTTGATAGGGACATCTGTCTCACTAACACTAATTTCTTATAACAATTCTTCAGTTCCTATTAATTAGATTTATTCTTCAACAAATTCACACATTCATACAATGCATTATGATTATCCTTATGCTACTTTTGCTTCTTTCTCTACTACCTTGGTCAGTACACTTCTCTATAAGTTCATGTCTCACATTCATGTCTCATTTTTTGTATTATTTTATAATACACTGACTTTAACAAGGGCTGTCTTTATAACCATGGATCTTGAATTATCAATTAGAGTTTGGTGGTTCACCACTAGGTACAAAATTAAAGACAATGACTTCCCCTTCCTTAACAACCATACATAATCAATAGTTCCTCAGGTATGGGTTAGGGTTCCTTGAATGCCTCCCCACCCTGACTAAATGCTGAAAGATCCAATGTTTGCAGGTTCAGTACAAGCAACTTGAGCAGCTATGAGTTCATAATTGCAATGACTGTGTTATACTCATAACATAGCACTTTGAAGCTCTTCTTAACACTTTGCTCTTAAATGTCTTCTTTCTACCTTTTAACAGATTTCCATGAATCTTAGAGGGTGTGGTGTAAATGTCCTATTTAGTGCTGAACACTCAACTGTCTCTAATTCTCAGTTATTTGTGTAACTATTCATCTTTGAAATTATCACTATTGCAAAAGAAGCATCTCTGATCAAGACTGAAGAGTAGAATTTGAACATGAGTATAAACAAATATTTAGCAGGTAGTTTGACACCACGTCAAATAGCATGGCAAAATGGAAAAGATGTATTTCCTTCCTCCTTGGGACTATTGTATCTCTAGCCATGTGTTAGTGGCACAGTTTTTATATCAGGCATGTATTACTTACTATGGAGCAAGGCTTAAATTTAATCAGAAAGTGGTTTGTTGGCCAGTAATTCTCTAGAAATGCCACTATTGTACCAACAGGCATTTCCTTCCTGGAAGTTAGACATTGTAGCTGCAGGGTTCATAGTCGCATAAAACTGTTAACACCTCTAATCCTCTAACAACTTGAACAGCCCTTTCTCACATTGTGTACAATAGCCAGCCAGAAAGGTGTTTACAGTTAATTTCCAGTTTAATTTCTCTATACCTGGAAACCCAAGTATACAGTGTCTTTAGAAGTAGTGTTTAACATCTTGCCTGTGTAAAAAACCAAGAACAATAGCAATCATTTGTACTAATATGGGGTAACTGTGGCCTTCCTGACCAATAATTCAGAGAGAGGTACCTCACACCCAGTACTAGGATTTTCATTTGCTTACACATAGCTTCTGGAATTAGTATTATGCACTTGAGTAGGTTACCTACATTCAAAATTATTTTTAAATTTTTTAAAATTTATTTTTAAATTTTTAAATTTTTTAAAAAATATTTTAAATTAAATTAAAATAAATTTAAAATTTAAAAAATTATGTTTAATTAGCATATAGAGTATTAGGTTTCCATCACCTTCTTATACCTATCATTTTAGTTATTCCTTCCACCACTTCCTTTTTGTCTCTGTCCA
Organism: Cricetomys ansorgei; assembly: GCA_026225945.1. Taxonomy (NCBI): domain Eukaryota; kingdom Metazoa; phylum Chordata; class Mammalia; order Rodentia; family Nesomyidae; genus Cricetomys; species Cricetomys ansorgei. The sequence goes on from JAMJFZ010000239.1 coordinate 20,634,734, forward strand.
CCATACCCTTCCCAATTTGAAATTTAATAGCCTGGAATTCTCCACCTGCTGTTACTTGTACTTCACAGGACCTTTACTGTCCTCCCCAATTCTGGCTTCTTTCTTTCCCCTACTCCCCAAATGACAAAATTTGCATAAAAGTAACTTTCCTGATGGTTGGAATTTTCTTCTCCTTCTAGTATAGCTACTTTACTTTCATGTGAATGATCCTTACTGTGACACTCAATACAATTATATTTTAAAAGTGATAGATAACACTGGTCTATGTCAGATGGAGTCCTGGTTTTGAAATAGGAAGTAAACACAAATCCCCAACCCTAACCCAGAGTCTACTTCCAACTGTTAATTGCTCACAAGGAAATAATTGTTTTCTTCAATGAAATCACACTTGGTATACAAATCACACTTAAGGGCAAGCTCATGCCTTGCAGAAAATGAACAGAACAAAATTAAATCAATGCCACCACAACTTGGCTGTAAGATACTTTGTTGAATCTGCAGGTCTTTTGCTTATATTATATGGGTTTCAATTAGGGTTTTCTGTCTGTGAGACTTAAGTTTCAGAATCTACATGTTTCTTGGACATTTTTGTCTTTTTCCTCTTTGTATATTTTGTCCTATTCAGATTTTTTTGTCTTTTTATTTTTTAGATGCATTCTAATGAGAGAGAGTAAAAATGGGTGTGGATTTGAGTAGATTGGGACGGGAAACCATAATCAGGATATATTGTATGAAAAAGAAATTTGTTTTAAGAAAAATTCAATAGTTGAATATATTATATTAGGTTTTCTTTATATGCCAAGCATTTCAGTATTACCTCTGAGTAATACTGCTCCTGCAGTAAGATTTAGAATCCATGAATAATATAAGTTTAAAAAGAAGATACAAATTACTGAAATTATAGACACAAAGAGAGTGTGTTTAACAGATATGAGTAAATAGAATGTCAGTAAATCTTTTATGAAATTAATGTGTACGCTAAACCTTTTCATCTAAGCAACATTAGTTACAAAGAAGAAAGAAATGTACACATAGGGGACTTATAGTAGTAAAGGAAATAGAAGGGAGGCATTTGGGCAGTTTGATTTTCCACATAGAATTTGATAAATTTGATCAAACAAATTTAGTAGGGTTCACCAGTAAGCAAGGTAGAGAAAGACAAACCATGAAATATAAAAGATTTCACATGTCATATCAAGTCATTTAGGTTTAGGGTTGGTGAGCCTACCATGAGAAACAAAGTAATTGTTTGCAGGATGAGTTCCTAGGGAGAATCTGTGTGTGTGTGTGTGTGTGTGTGTGTGTGTGTGTGTGTGTGTGTAGGATAGATTCAGGCTGAGGAAGAGAGCTACTTTTGGTACTAAAAACCTGTGAGCTGAATTTTACCAATTTTTAGTTAGAATAAGAGTGCTCTTCAGCTAGACGGGATTGTTACTAAAAGCAATAGTGTTCAGCTTGAAGATTTTCTGGAAAATGGAACAAGTGTGAATTCTACAAATATCAAGAAGAAGATTAACTCCAGCAATGTCTTTGAAAGCTATTCAAACAGCTTCAAGGCATCATTTTAGAATGCAAAATATTAGTCTGAATGCTCAATATATAATTTCAATGAGATGCTTTTTAAACAAAAGAACAACAAGCAATAGTTTGTTAAGTGGAATACCAATTAGTATCTTAATCTTGTGTTTAAAAAAAGTTCACAAAATAAAATCATGAAGTAGGCCACCTGGAAAGAGCATGCAATTACCCAAACTAGATGCATCTGAATGTATTTGTTTAAATCCACCCATATATATATCTGACAGATACCCTAAACTGGACAAAAACAGACATCTCAGCTCTCTTCCATTTCTATCATTCTGTTTTACTAGTGTTATGCTCCTTTTATATGAAGATCCTTCAATATTAGAACAAATATGCTTGGACAGCTGTCCTTATCTCGGACCCCGAGGATCTTCTCGATATAAATTCTATCTTTTGATGCCATTGTGTGTCTGAAAAATCTTCAAATAATTTAAGTAAAAAGGAAATGTTTATAACCAACTACATATATAAGAGACTTCAGTTTTTCTCTACTGCTTTATTAAAAGACACAAAGTATAGTAATTTTCTGTGAACATAAAGTGCATTTTGATTGATCTAGAAATACTTCTTACCCATTTTAATGATGAGTTGCTAAGAAAAGTTGATGAGAAGCTAAAAAAGAAAAAAAATACAGGTTCCCATTTAATACTATTTAAATACTACCAGCTGTTTTGGATTACATCAAAATAATTGTAGGATATCACCATCAAGCCCTGGAAAACCAAGAGCGATGAAATGGCCCGTAGCATTTGGAGGAGCCTCTGGGATCCCCTGGGACAACAACTTCCAGGGAAGTGTGCCAAGTCGAGCACTGAAATTTTCGTTAAATAACCTTTGGCATCTGAGAGGAGTGATCTATCCATAAAGGGTATCTCCAGTCAATCTCCTTTTTTAAAAGATTATATTTTAATATGTCTATAAAATAAGAGGTTTCAATATGGCTGTTTGACCTATCAGTAGTTTTGGTCACTCCTTCCTCCTCATTCCTCTTCTCTATCCCCCCACCTTCCTGCTTAGACGGTTATTGCCATCAAAAATTAAACTCTATGTTAAACCTCATTCTTCATAAATTCACACCCTGAAGGAATTTCAAGCTATTCCTTTATTTGTGAGCCTTAATAATGTTAACTATGGCATAACAAAGAAAAGAAAAGCTAGTGAAAGATCATTATCCAATTTCAATAAAATGCTCTCCCTCCTCTGCATTAGAAATAATAGTCCCTATACTATGATAAATGTGAATGAATATTCAGCATTTGTTATGTCACTAGTAGGAAAATTATTGGGATTTCTGGGCCAAAAATCTAAATTCCTTTGTTCAAATTTACTGTCTTTCAACCTTTAGATCTTTGAAAGGAAACAAAAACAACAGAAAAACAGGAGTGTTCTAAAACAGATACGTATATCTATAGAATGTATCATTTGAAGATTTCGTAGTTCATTTAAAACAAGTCCATGGAGGCAACATTGAAAACATGTGAAGAATGAGAATAATAAGATGTGTAGAATTGGGCTACTGGAAAAAATATGAGTGTTAAAGTTTAACCTAAATGAAAACTAGTAGGAAAAAGTCCAAACCTTGGAGTCAGCAAGTTATAAGCAGGAGTAGGCCTTAGGGCAGTAACAGGATAATTAATTGAAAATTCTTTAGAAAGGAGCCGCATGAGTTCTGTGTTCATGCAAAACTGCTGAGATATTTGCCACAGGAAAAGCTTAGCTCTGTATTAACTGATGTGTGGTGTTTACTTTCAATAGCCTTTGAGATGTATATCAGACAAGAAGGGGAATAACAGTACAGTGTGACATATTTGAAATCCACATAGGGAGACAGATGATGAGAACTCAAAAAGGACAGAAATCTGGAGGCAGGAGACAATGCAGAGACTGTGGAGTATAGCAGGGCATTTTGAATCAGTATTTTTTCTTTTTGTCCTTTGAAGCTTTGCTTTTGGTTGTATGCTGCTTGGACTTCTGGGAACTTTGCTTAGACTTAGGGATGGGATTGAGTTGGCAGTTGGTTGTCTTGTTAGATGCTAGTTCAACTCAGCTCCGGTTCCTCAATCTTAGGACAGCCAAAAAGGGCTGTGAAGATTTGTTCCTTTCTCTGTTTTTCCCTTTCAATATTGCTACAAGGGCAGTGAAGATTGCTTCCTTCCTTCCTTCCTTCCTTCCTTCCTTCCTTCCTTCCTTCCTTCCTTCCTTCCTTCCTTCCTCCTCCCTCCCTCCCTCCCTCCCTCCCTCCCTCCCTCCCTCCCTCCTTTCTTTCTTTCTTTCTTTCTTTCTTTCTTTCTTTCTTTCTTTCTTTCTTTTTCTTTCTTTCTTTCTTTCTTTCTTTCTTTCTTTCTTTCTTTCTTTCTTTCTTTCTTTCTTTCTTTCTTTCTTTCTTTCTTTCTTTCTTTTTCTTTCTTTCTTTCTTTCTTTCTTTCTTTCTTATTTTACCTTTTCCTTTCCTGACCTAGAGGGTAAAAAGGCACAGTATGAATTTGTTCCAAGTTAAGAATTTGTTACGAGTTAGAAGTTTGTTACAGTAGTGATCTATTGCAGTGTAGGGGTGCTGCTTATTGGCTTGCTTTCCATGACTTGCTCAGCCTGTTGTCTTATAGAATCCAGGACCACCAGCCCAGGAATGGTACCACCCACAGAGGCCTGGGCCCTCCCCCTTTGATCACTAATTAAGAAAATACCCTACATTTGGATCTTATACAGACAGTTTCTCAATTGAGGTTGCCTTCTTTCAAATGATTAAAGCTTATGATAAGTTAACATAAAACTACCAGCATATCAACCGTATGTCATTTATAAAATCCACAAGTAAAAAAACGTAACTACTGGGTATTTTGTGCAGGAGTTTCTAAATTAGGATGATTAAGATGAGAAGAACTGCCTTTAATGTCGTTGGCATCATTCCATGGGCTGAGGTCCTGGACTGTCGAAGGAGACTGATCACAAGTACTCATCTCTTTGCCCTCTAATGGTGGATATAAAGTTTTGCCACCATGCTTCTGTCTTGATAGGCTCTGTCCTTGAACTGTGAGCCACTATAAACTCTTCTTTCTTTAAGTTGCTTTTTATGAGATATTTTGTCACAGCAATGAAGAAAATTATCCCTCATCTATCATCTATCTATCTATCTATCTATCTTTCTGTCTATCATCTATCTCTATCATGCATCTATCTGTCTGTCTCTCTGTCTATTTACATCTGTATCCATCTGTTAATTATCACGTCTATCTAATTCTTAATTATCTATTATTTATTTCTATCCATTCATCCATCTGTTTATGTGTACTTCCATCTAATCACACTAGGCCTTAACAGTAATTGACAAAGCAATGTATATAATGTTAGCTTAGGATCTGAGAAATTATATATATAAATGTGCCCATTGGTAGGCACCAATCCCTACATCACAAGTGGGCCAGGCAGCAAGGCAGGAGAAAAAGGGTCTCAAGGGCCCGTAAAATGGTCAGAGACACCTGCACTCCAGACTGTAGGAGTTTTTCAAGAACACCAATCTAGTCAGCCATGGGATGTATTTAGGGGATCCTACAAGTTAAACATCTATGGCTTCAGTCTCTGTGGTCCCCCAGAACTGCTGGACAGTTAACACTGTGGGGGCTTGTTCTCCTGGTGTCCTCAACCCCTCTGGTTTTGTCCATCCCTCCTCTCCCTATTCTGTGGGGTTCCCTGTTCTCTGCAAGATGTTTGGCCCTGGGCCTCTCCATATGCTCCTTTCAGCTGCTGAGTGGGCCTCTGATGAGAACTGGCTTAGGTGATGATCTATGAACAGAGCATGACATCCTTAGAAATCATCTCCAAGAGTAATCTAGTTTCTAGTTCTCGTCCTGTCCTGCAGTTTCAGGCAAGGGTTCCATCCTTTGGCATGGAGTGCTGCCTATCCATTGTCAAAGAAGATCTTGCAGAGTGGATAGGCCATAAATCAGAGGTTTTGTGGTTGGTATGGTGTCCCAGTCTTACCACTGGAAACCTTGCCTGGCCACAGGATATGATCTGTTCAGGCTCCATATCCTGGATTAGTAGGGATCCTTGCTAGGGTCTCCCTCAGAGATTCCTGTGAGTTTCCACACTAGGTCTCCCGATCGCCATCTAATTGTCTCCCGATTCTTATCGTTTCTCCATATATTTCTCCCTCTGTTCCTCTCCTCCTCCTGGTCCCCTCTGCTCCCATTCCCATCCTCCCCCACCCCACATACACCCTCTATTCAATTTCCACCCTACTAGGGAGATCCCTGTGTTCCAACTGGGACCCTTCTTGTTGCATAGTTTTTCTATTTCTGTGAATATTAGTATCTTTCTCCCTTGCTATAAAGAAAACTTTGCTTTATTCACATTTATACCAAGGAAATTGTACAACCATGTAAATTGTAAAAATAGCAACAGAAGAAAGAAAAAGAGTGTAATAATACAGTACATTCTGTAACTGCATTAAGAAATGCTACACTTACATACCAACAGGGCAGATGACAACAATGTTAAAAACAGGTTAAAACATAAAAACATGTAAGTTAATAAGTGGAGTAGATTTAAAAATACAACTAACATGTTAAGTTAGATGTAAAATGATGCCATGCAGCCAACCCATTACTCCAAACATTTGTAAAGAAGAGAACATATACTCTGCTGCTATGAGGTATCCCAGAGTAAGCATAGCATTGTTGAGACAACATAGCATTGTTAAGAAACATTTCTATGTACGGCAGAATTTCAACAAGTAGGTGAGGAAGAAATATAAAGATAGAATCTCCGTTTTGAAAACCCTAAGGGAAAATGTAAAATTTTACTTTATAATATGAAGCAATTGTAGCTGAATCTGGCAATTTCTCTGAATAATCACAGATGCAGGTTTCCTTATTCCTAAATATTTTACTCTTTATAAATTATAATTGCTAAAATAATCAAACCTCTGGATTTCACTACCAGTTTACAGAGAGTACAGAGGACAGAGGAGCATTTTAAACCATACATGACCTCGCAATTAACAAATTCAATATGTGAGAAATCTTACATCCAAAGGCGATCAGGGGACAAGGATTATTGTTGATTGCTTAAAGGCTGCATACTACTGTCTGTCCCCACCACACAGGGGCAGTGACTGCCTGAGGATGCCATCTCCTCATGTGTCAGCTACATGTCATCATTTAAGACTTAAGTTCATTTGAGTGATCTAAACAGGATGATGCTATCTTTTTCTTCCATGTGGATCCCAAACAACAGAGCAGAACATTGCATTTGTGTATTTGTCATTTCATAAAAGAACTTATATGTGAGTAAATACTAATATACAGATTTATAAAAATGGGCTCATAAAATTTACCATTTACAGAGTTATTAACGTTTACAGTCATTACACTTTGTGAGCACATGCAGGAATCTCTATAGATTTTACTGTAATTTTCCACTACGTATAGCAGTTGTTTCCTTAATTTTAGGAACTATTATTTTAATGCAATAACTACTGAGATAAAACTATTGTCAAAGTGCTCATATTTACTCACCATTGACTTTATATATTGTGAGCTATTTACTTTTACAATATTCACTGCATACTATTTAATAGCAGTATGAAATTCTGATCCATGTTTGGATACTAAACTATTCCCTTCCTTTACATTTTAATTTGTTCATATCTTTATTTTTGCTTATTAGTAGGTCAAACCCTTATGTAGCAAATATGGAAATGATATTGCTGAGTCAGACATTACACACATATTTAAAACTTAGAATATACAGAGACCAATTCTTTTTCATCAGAGCTTTTCTAATAAAATAATTGCACAAGGCCAGTATATGAATGATTATAGAGATCTTAGAAGCCTTGCAAATTTTATTTTTTAATGTTTATTTACTCATTTGATATTTAAGATAGCCTTCTACATTTTAATTTAAAATTTTTGATTATCAAGTGAACCACTTTTCATGCAAATCATTTATGTATGCTAATTTAAATGTTCTTAAAAGAGTTCCATAAACTCTTATTTTTTATTAGTGATTTGTAAAACCATTTACTAAAGAGCTCTGTAATGCATTTTACCAATACATTCCCAGGGCTTTGCTTTCTTTTATTCTTGCTTTTATGCATTCATATCAAGATGTTTGAAAAATTTGAAGTTCAAATTTCTTAAGTTGTCAAGCATACTGTATCTTTGTAAGTCTATCTTAATGTTTTTCTATCCACAAATGTTCATTTACATTTTCTTCTGTTGGTGGTTTAATCCAAGCATTTCAAACCTTTAATTTTCATTCACTTAAAATCATCAAGGGTGGGGCAGATCAGATGATTTGCTGATAAAATCTCTTACCACCAACCTGAATAACTTCAGTCCCTGGGATAGAGACACCCAAAAGGGGTCCATTGACTTCTACAAGTCACTGTGCATGCCCCTCCCCTGCAGACATTAAATAAATTAATTAATAAAAAAATCATCTATGTTGTTTCTGATACTAGAAACACGAGGGTTTGAAAAAAAAGAAAAAAACACTTGTTTCCTTAAAATTTCTATGTCCTAGGTTTAGGTGTGTTCACACCTTTAGTATTCCCTTCCTAACTATACAACTGAATAAATAAAGAGACAATCAACATGGATTGATGTCATGTGATAGCATTAACAGGTATGAACCCTTAGCATGAATGTTAAAATGTCACTGGGATAAGCAGCTGAAGTTTCTGTGCTCATTGTCACCACCATGTAATTGATTAAATTCTGACTCATATACATAGGAATCTAATGAAATTGTGGTTTACAAGGAAGCCTACTGGGATACATATATATATACATGTGAAAGTGGGAATTGGTTTCTAAACAGTTTTCTTTCTTTCTTTCTTTCTTTCTTTCTTTCTTTCTTTCTTTCTTTCTTTCTTTCTTTCTTTCTTTCTTTCTTTCTCTTCTTCCTTCTTTCTTTCTTTCTTTCTTTCTTTCTTTCTTTCTTTCTTTCTTTCTTTCTTTCTTTCTTTCTTTCTTTCTTTCTTTCTTTTTTTCTGGAGAGTGAAGCACATGTTTGCTCTTCAGGCTACTAATAAATCAAAACAAATGTCACATTTTGCACTGAAGCACATTGATGAATGGCAGCCTTAAAGAACATTTATATTAATATAAAATTTTGTCAATCAAATATATATATATATTCAAGAGCAAAACAGCAAAACTAGTTTTTTGGGGGTGGTTCTCTACTGATTATTGAACATTTAACTCGAGTTTCCTCTTTATGCTTGTGTAAAAACAGCTTGTCTCCTGGTTGTCGATGAGGGTAGATACCACACTACCTATCACCAACAGGATATTAAAAGAATGTTCAAATTTGCCATTGAAAATGTGGAAAGGAAGGCTTACTCAGGAAGTGCTCTCGGGTTGCTTGCTGTGCTTGGTTCTTACACAGAACAGGTCTCTCATGCCATGCTTATTTATTATGAATGGACATGATACACAGTGACTGCGAGAGGAAGGTGGTGATATGCTAGGAATACATGAGGATTTGCTAATACCTTAAACCATTTGGACTTAGCCTGGAAATTAACATAATTGCTAAGAACAGCACAGTAGAGTTTATTTTCTGTATCTACTTAGAGACACATCATTAGGATATTGTCTTGGTTTTTACTGGGACACCAGTTTTTAAAATTAAACTTTTGTATATATTGTTTGTTGGAGTACACATGTATGATATGGCATGCATGTGATCAGGGGAAAACACACAGTAGAATGTTCTTTCTTCTTTTCATTGTATGGGTACTGGAGATTGAACTCAGTTCATCAGGTTCAGTGATAAGGGCCTTTACCCACTTAGCAATCTCACTCACCACCAGTTGTTTTGAAATACAATATTATTCATCATCAAATGGAGTGTTTTGGAGAGAACTTGAGTATTATAAAAGCTCTTATGTTTTATGGTAGCAAATAATAAGATTTTTAGAATTCTTCTCCTCCACTTAAAACCAATGCATGAATATTAAAATTTGTACTTATGTCATTATGTACAGTCTCAATGGTTTTATGAATGGCTAAAATAGTGGTAGTTTTTAAACTCTGCTTTGTCCATAAATTACTCCTCTGTCACACAAATACAATATGCCACAAACCTAATTTTAAATGTCCCGGTAGCCACACTAAAGATGTAAAAAATGAAATTAATTTAGATTTATTTATGTTGGTTTAAATAACTGAATTTCTCCCAGTATTTTTAAGCCTTTATAGTTTTAAATTAACATTTAATATACATAAGATCTTAAGTTGAGTACCTGTTATTATTTGTTTGTTTATTCATCAGCTTTTTTTTTGAGATAGGGTCTCACCATGTAGCTAGCCATGGTTAGGCTAAGTTTTGCTATATGGACCAGCATAGCCTTGATCTCACTGAAATATGCCTGCCTCTGCCAACAGAGTCCTGAAACTAAAGGTCTGAAAATCCATGATCAAGATACACACCATTTATAGTGCTTTTGTGCCAGTTATAGGCTCAACCAAGTATTCTTAGTATTTCCTATGTTAAGATTTAGTCAAATATTTATCAATCATTTTGTGATCTGATTTCCTGCTTATTCATGACCTTAGTGCATAGAATTCCACTAGTGACCTTGTATACAGCAACAATACTGCATGGTTATTCTCATATTTTCCAGAAAATAATGTAAGAGAAATTCAAATGCATTACAAAATGAGGGTAAAGTATAAATAGAAAACAAAAGAACATAGTAGTAAATTTGGGACAGTGCATTTCCGTTTTATACATGAGAAAAGGAATATATTGAGGACAATTTGAAATGAAATAAAAGCATTATGGATGATGTATGCATTATAAATATCCTAAAATTAAAAGGAGAATAATGAAAAAAAAAGTAAGAGCTGCAAAAGCATAAACAGAATATAGTTTGTGGGGATATTCGAGCTATTACTAATGTCACCTTTGTAAAACTGAAGGAGTTGGATAATTAGAAAATGTGTCACTAATAATGCTTAGTGTATTGGCTTGTCACTGATGGTTGAGGCTAGGGAACATTAAATATTAAGCAACAATTGGATGTGTTTCAGAGTTGTATGAGTACATAGAAAGTCTCATAATTTCTGAGATGTCAGCTGTAAAATTATTTTTTCACACCCATTAAAGAAAACACAAATGAAGCAGAATTTTATTAGATAGTCTTGGATCTTGTCTAGATCACTTACAGATTTTGGTAGTTCATTGGTAACAAGTTTTTTTTGTAGTACCTCTTGCAGCTTATAAAAACAGAGCAATGTGTTCTTTCAGAATCACTAATCTCTGCACCTCCAGTCTAATGTCTTTCAGAACTGTGCTCAGCTGTGTGCTAGCTTGCCATTATAAAGCTTATGATGGAACTGTATCTTTAAGATTCTCTAGGCCTGTATGTTAAAATCAAAATTTCATATCTTAGCATTTCTATGTATTCAAAACCATCTTTAAAGTAATACTATGCACATTTTTTGTCATCTGCTTCTTCTTAAATGGTTTCCAATACATTATAGAACCTTTGGCAGATCCTTAGGTTTGTAGATGCTGTTTCATCTCTCTGCAATGAACCATTTTCTATCTTAAGTTGCTTTGTCCTTAAAAAATGTTTACTTATCCCTCAACTCCAGATTCAAATATTGCCTACCCAATCAAGTCTCCAAATTCCTTATTGAGTACAATCTGATTTTTGAGAACTATTGGCTCCATCTCTGCATTTGTGATATTTGTGACATTTATTAACATATATAGGAGTATATTTTACTTAAGTTTGTATTTTTTTCTGAATTTTCTGCTTGGAAATTTGATTCAGTATCATTTCTTATTGCAACTTAATCCTTAACATATTGCTGACTTCAATGTAGACTCAATGGATCACTGAGTGAGTAAAATAAAAGAGAATTGATAGTAGTTTTCTAATAAACTATGTTTTAATAGCTTGAGTTATATTGCCTGTGTACTATTAAGTGAAGAGTTTTTAAAGCCCCAAAGATTAATTAGATATTGATTACATTTATTTTAGCCATTTCAACTTTTGTGTATTAGAATTATGATGTTAAGTGCATACATATTTTCAGTTACTGGGTGTTCTAGAATAATTGGGTTTGGTTCTTTTCTAATTTTAAAATATGATTCATTGTCTTTATTATTTATTTAATATTTTTTGAGTGTATGTGAGTGTGTGTGCATGTGTGCACTCATGCATGTGTATCAATGTACCCATTGAGAAGTCAGGTGACAATTTTGAGAAATCCACTCTTTCCTTCTCTTATGAGTTTCTCAGATTAAACTCAAGTTGTCAGAATTATGTAGAAAGTGCTTTTACATACTTAGCCCTGCATCATTACAAAGCATATGCCATCTATTAGAAACACTGATTTTCTTACGAATTGTGTTTCTATGGCATATTTTTTCTATGTATTGTCTTTCAATATATATCCCATTATATTTACTTGATATTTAAAGTGTTTCTCTAATAAATTTTGTAAAGTTGAGATTTAATATTTGTTCCATTCGAGGGTTTATAGACTTTTAATAAAAGTGTTTATATTTTTACATTCAATTAATTATGTATTGCCTATTGTGTTTGCTATTTTACAGTTTTATAATGACCTTATATTTTGCTTCTTGGTTCTATGTTGCTAAACATTTGTAAATAATCAATTTACTTTACTATATAATTTAATACCTTCTATTGGTCTCATTGATACGTCTCTATGGTGTGTGAATGAATTCATAAATGATGGATCATTTATTCCTAAAGTATGAACATAAACAACTTTGCTATGCTTGAGATCATAAACAATTTTCTGGCCAAACTGTTCCTTGACTTATGAACATGTTTCCTCAAAGTGCTCATAAACATGTATTTCACTAGAGTTGCAATCACATATTATTCAAAATTCTGAAAAATTATGCCTTGCTCAAAAAAACAACACCACTGCCCAGATCATGGTGAGCATAGACTCCCTCAAGGGCGTGAAGCTAACTGATGGGGCTGACTGAATCACTCCAACTAATAGACAATTGCAATCATGACCTCAAAATAGAAAACTTAATTTTGACTGTCTCATGAACAACACAATATACATTTATCATTGTTTCAATTGTTATTTTTTAAAAGTCAAGTGCATTGATTTATAAATTACATATTTTAAGAATCACTATCAGTTTTCTTTTCTAGTGGTTAAGAGTGTGGAAAATGGTATTTAAAAATACTTTTATAAGTTATTTGCAAAAATCCTACAATATATTTTGATCATATTTACCAACTACCATAACTCCTCCCAGATTTGCCCCCAAATCCCTATGTAGGGATGTTTCCTATTTCTTGTTTTGTTATCACTATTTTTGTTAACTCATCAAGCCAAATTTATGCTGTGCAATTACTCTTGATTGTGGCTTTCCCCAGAAGCCTGGCCAACCTGCTAAGGGTCACAATTTTAAAGAAAATAGACTCTTTTTTCTTAGTAGCTATCAACTGTCAAGAGCTCCTCAATTTGGCATGGACTTCATTTCCAGAATTCCCTCTCCACTGTGTGTGTGTGTGTGTGTGTGTGTGTTTTCCCCCTGGTCTAGGTCTTGTGTATGCTGTCACAATAGCTGCAAGTTCAAATGTTCTTTTACTCTGTTGTGTCTGGAATACATGCTTTCCTCATAGTCAGCCATAGTTTTAGAATCCTTCTGGCTTCTCTTCTTCAATGAACCCTGAGGTTTTCAGATAAGGATGTGAACTAGATGTTCCATTAGAACTGATCACTCTATGGTTGGTTTCTTGTGCTTTGTACCTCAAACAGTTGTGTGTCTGTATAAATTACCTTCCACTTTCAAGAAAAGTCTCTAATGAAGGCTGATAAATACAACAATCTATGGGTATACTGATAGGTCATTAGAAGTCATTTTGATAAATATCCATTTAGCAGAATAATAGTAATAGATTCTCCACTTGGGACTATGACTTACCTAGCCACAGGTTTTTGGCCTTGATAATGGTGCTGGTACCATCTCATGGAGTGTGCCCTAAATCTGATTAGAAAGTGTTTGTCCACTCCCATAACATTTGAGCCACAATTGCACCATTGAATATATATCATGCCAGCACAGTGGCTATTATAGCTCACAGCATTCACAGCTAGGTGACATGCATTTCCTCTTCCAGTAGAGTACATAACACTATGAGAGCTAGCTAGTAGGATGAAGCTTCTAGATCAGCATCAGCTTGCTTTTTTCACATTTTCTGACTAAAGCATGTGGCAACTTCAGCAAGAGTCTTACAGTCAAATTCTCTGGGGTGAACAGTAGGAGGGGCAATAGATTAAAATATTTGAGATTTTATGGGACCCTACTGGCCAACAATTCAAAAAGTGGTAAACCATTCCTGCTATTGGGTTGATGGTTTTGTTGTTGCTCATGTTTGATTTGTTTTTTGTGTTTGTTTTGTTTTTCTAGCATGTGGTATCTCACCTATCTTTTAAGTCAAGAATGTACTGTTTCAAGAACACTTCCTTTCTACATGATGAACTCTTTTAATATGCTTTGTATTGCATATCTTAAAGTGAAAAACTTCTCAGCTTTTACTTGTCTACTTCCTTATTTATATTGCACACATTTCAAAGTGGGTCTTCTATGAATACATAATTCTCATTTTCAGTTTTAAAATAATTCCTCAAAATACGATTCTACTGACTTGTATTGGTTTAAGTGAAAATAGAACATTCAATATTCACTGCTCAATTTGTTGGGATATTTTTTCTCTTCTGTTGCTTTTTATTTTTTTATTTTTGTTTTTTTGAGACAGAGTTTCTCTGTTGTAACTCTGGCTGTCTTGGAACTCACTCTGTAGACTAGGCTGGCCTTGAACTCAGAGAGATCTGCCTGCCTCTGCCTCCTGAGTGCTTGGATTAATGGTGTGCACTACCACCTCCTGGCTCTCTTCTGACTTGTAAGCTTTATTTTTCTTTCATTATCAAGAATTTGACTACAATGTACATAGTAATTATTTTCTTTTCATCTGTACTCCTTGAATATTATTGATCTGCTTGAATCTATGGTTATTACTTTGATTGAGTATTAAACCTAGTCAAAATGTGTAAATTTTGAAGTTTGTCTTATAGTTTTGATATATTTTTTTTATTTTTGCTACTAATTGCTAAGTTCATTGATTGTAAAATATATGTTTATTCAGGGTTTTTATTTGCTTATTTGGTTTTACAGATTAAGACTTGCTATGTATACTAGGCTAACCTCTAACTCAAAATCTGTTTGGTTTAAGTTTCAAGAGCTGAAATTACAAGCATGTGTTATCACACTTTAACAGGTGTCTTTTAAAGTTATGTCTAAGCTGCTAGAACTTTCTATAAACTTTTAAATGAATTGATATAATGTATTTGAAGCAGAAAACTACAGAATTTCTGATAAGAAGCATTATCTACCTAAAGAAGAAAATGAAGCCCTAAACTCTAATATATTTATTACGTAGTAAATCCAGAAAATATATATCAAATTATTTTACTCTTTGGTAAACACAAATGAAAATGGCAAGTATTAAATGTGTATACTATTTTCTAAGGTTTATATAATTTTGTAGAAGAAATCCCCCTCAAGGAAGACTAATAACTTCTCAGATTAAACTCATTTGTCACAGAGGGCAATGGCTTAGACTCTCATGTCAAATAAAGTCTTCATAGGATCAGGTTTACTGAAAATACAGCCTGTTAGATTTTTTTTTCTTGCCTTTCAGTCAGAGGCTTAAGATTCACTGCCTGGAATTTGTTCCAAGTTCTACATCTTGACATTACTCTCAAGATGTATTAGAGTGCCTGTCAGATTTGCCACTGTGAGTAAATGCATTATTAGACTGTTCAGATAACAACAGTGATTTATTTATTTGGAAGAAGTAAAACTGGAAAATAATTCCTTTGTTACCTTCTTTGATTCTTAAATTTGTTTGGTGACTCGGTATCTTATTTTGTCCTGGAACTATCAGACACAATACCACAAGAGTTGTATCTTAGTACTGGACATATTTTAAAAACAGAGATTATTCATAATCCAACATAGTGAACACTCACAGCATTAACTTATTTACTTTGTAATCCTGGCGTCATGATTGTATATAAATCTTGTTTCTTCTTCTTTTTCTTTCTTTTTTTGTAAGTCAGATATGTATGAGAGGTTCACAGATATGATGTGATCTGTTCATCTCATACAGGTGAAAATATTAAATGAAAAGTTTAAGTTATATATATGAGTATCTTGAAAATGGAACCAAAAAATACTTGAGTATCTCTTTGATTGCTTTGTAAAGACTCTTACAAGGCTCTTTAAATGTTCCAAGAAAATTAAAAAAATAAATTTTTAAAGAAATAGAATGTCAGATTATTATAATAAATTGAAAATTATTTTACCAAGCATTTTTAAATTTGCTGAATCTTTATATATTTTGAATTTTTGGAAATGCCATATCAGGTACAAGAGAAAATATAAGATATATGATATAAAATATAATAATTTTTTATACTATCTTATCTTCTCAAATCATGATTTTACTTGATTATTTTATCACATTACACCCAAAAGCAATATAAACTTTATGGGGCAAACACAGTTTAGTATTTGTATTTATCAATATCTTGCCTATGTTCCTTGTTTTTGTATAAACTCAAAATTATTTTCTAATGAATTAACAAATAAAATGGTTTATATTAATTAATGTATTTAAAAGGGAGTATAGTTTCTAAATTTTTAATAGGACAACAACTGTAGAATATTCATTATATATTCTGATAATATTGTATTAGATGAGAGAAATAATTTAGAATGTTAAATAAAATTTGATTTAATTATATTCAATTTTTTATTTTTACTGCATACATTGCATATATTCTTATAGTGCTAATCAAATACCTAAGTCATTAATATTCTATTTACTAAATATTGTATATTTATGATGTTGAATTTATTGTATAGCAGATAAGTTATAGACTATCATAATATTAATACTATATATGCACAGACTTTTAATATATATTTAGAATTAAGATTTTATAATTTATTTATATATTTAAATTTATTAAATATTTAATATTATGTTGGAGAATGTGGTTGACACAGGGTCTCCCATAGCCCAGACTTGCTTTGATTTCCTGATCCTTGCCTTCACCTTTCTGAGCATCCCAGTATAGCCTAGAGCTGCCTGGACTCCCTGTATAGACTAATGTTACCTTGAATGCTTGACATTCTTCTTGTGTCAGCCTTACTATTGGAATTACAGGTGTGAGCCACAACACCTGGCTTATAGTTAACATTTCAGAACATTAATTTTCAATTATATTCATTTAAAATCTAGAATGTCCCACTAATAGGAACTAAGACTTTGACCTATTTGGATAGTACTTGTTTTTTCTTTTGTTTTTCGTAAGATTGATGGGAAGTTAACACGAATGTGAAACATCAAAGAAATATTTTTAAAAGGAGTTGACTCACTGAATAATGAAAGTAACAGTGGCTCTGTGTTTGAACCACAGGTGAACAACTCATAAACCTTTGAGTTAGTATCATAGTTCCTTTAAATATCAATTCATTTATCCTGTAAAATTAAGATTGTCACATATATTTCAAAGTTTTTTAAAAATTTTTCTCTCATACAGCTTACACAATATATTCCAAGCTCCCCTACACACACCAGCTCCCTGCCTTTCCCCTTTCTCTCACTCAGACCTAACCCTTATCACCACCCTCAGACATCTCCTCTGTTTCTTCCAAGAAAAGAACAGTCACCCCAGGATTACTGCTCAAATAGGGTATGGCATAGCAAGAGTCAGGCACCAATACCTACATCAAGGGTGGATCTGGCAACCTGGCAAGAGCAAAAGTGTCCCAAGGGCAGGTAAAAGGCTCAGAGACATTCCTATTCCTACCTGTAGGAGTTTTTCAAGAACACCAATCCGGACAGCCAAAAGATATATTTAGAGGATCCTGCAGGTTCCGTGTCTGTACCTTCAAAGTTTCATTAGAATTTTAGCATATTATGGAAAACGGTTAATATAGACACATAGATTACTATCTGGTGTATAATCATAAAAATAATGGACTAATGGTTATAGCATTGATCAAATGATCAATAGTCAATAGAAAACTGTGACCAAATTTAATCCATTGTTTTAATGATGGCCTTTGGCCTACAGAACACCATAAGAAGACAGACTACATAGAGGTAACTGATTATGATGTCTTTGCAAAGTTTAATAGAGATTTCTGATTACCTTATGAACATGTTGCTTGCAACAGATGAAATTTGGTTTCAAGTTACAACTCAATTCTCTAAATTCATGTTATTTAGCATATTCCATAGTGAATAGATAAGGCAGAGTCTTAGGTATAAGTATCACATGCTGTAACTAGAAACTCTGAGATGAAAGTTTTAATATCTCCTTACTAGTCCTTTGAGTCATCTTCAGCCAATTCATAAATAATAAATATCTCCTTGGAGAAACTAAAGACAAAAATACTACAGTAAAATATAGCTGGTGTTATAAATCTATTACACAGTCATGCCAGAGTCTTTTCAAGTGCATTGGCTTGTTTATATCATAATTTACTTGTCATTTAGTTCGAAATAACATCACAAAGAAAGTGTGTAATTATTGCTTAGCCTAATTGTATGTGGTAATATCATACTATGCCAACAACAGTTCCTATTTCTTTAATGCTTTCCAAACAAATACAATTCAATCCAAAAAGTAAAACTTATTAAATACTTTTGAAATTACTTTTCCTTGAAAGACATTTCACTGATTTAGACAGTATATATTTACATTATAAATGTATTGGTATGATTACATTAAGATGCTAGAAATATATTCTTAAAATATGGTATAAAAGGCTAACAATGCCACTGCATGCACATTAATAGACTTAAACTCATTCTACTCACAGATAAGAACATTAGGCTTGTCTGAAAGGAATTTAAATTGCATTTATATATACTCATCCTTCCCAAGTATTTCATGTTTCAGTCATGTAAATAATTATAAGAAAGAAAACAACTTGCATATTGTAGATGAAGACACAAGTCTCCTATTATTAATCATACCTGTGTCTAGACCAGCAGAGAGAAATGAAAACTTACTACATAAAAGCTCTCATGTTAGCTTTAGAAGAATTTGTACTGAAACACTCAAGAAGACGTGAAAGGGGAAACATGATGAAATGGGAGATTCAACTTCCTATAGAAAAACAAATGGAAGTTTTGAAACATATTTTAACTTTAGAGGTGGAAATTGTCATTTTATGGAGTGTTCCAGTAGTATTCTTTCTTATTAATAGATTTTATAAATACCATGGCCTGATGAAATAGCTCAGACAAATTTCTTATTTTTAATCACCAAATTTAATCACATAACTAGGGAAAGATGGTGGTGGTACTTTATTTCTTTAATATTAAAAGAAAATCTTTAAAAATGAGAAACTGCCAGTTTAATTAACTAAATTATTTCTGGAGTGAGAACTCTTTTAACATTACAAAATCATGTTAATCGGCATACCCAAAACTTCATATAATGCATTAGAACTATTCAAGCTGCACAAGAATAATTCCCACTTTCTAATTTATTTTATATTTTGATATGTCTGGCTGGTCACCTAGGAAGTAAAGCTGATGGATACCATAAAATGCATGAATACATTTATTATGAGAAGCAGAATGCTAATTTTGGCACAAAACAAAGCAGTTCAGAAAGTAACTGAAATGCTCCAACCATTCTGTAAAGCCATTAAAGAAAACTGCGAGTGAAAGGTAGGCTCAGAAGTGAACACAAAGTCAGGTCACTGGGCACAGTGATCCCAAGTTGTTTCTTAATGAGAAAAGAAAAGATGTTTCTATTTCCTTGCAGCTCTGGAAATGCCATGTGTAAATGTCTTTGAGAATGGGAGTCCAGGACCTTTGGTATAATTTCTGACATTTGCTTAATCAGAAATGTAGCTTATGAGGTAGCAGAAAAGGGCAAAAGACTCTCCCACACTGTTTCAGGGGATCAGTTTAGGTTCCTATTGACATTCATAATTGTAAACTTAAAAATTGTTACTCTGGACCCTTGTGGGAAAGAAAACTCATTTATTTTTGGCCGTTTAAAAGTCATCTCAATTGAACAGTTTCGTGTGTATTCAGTAACAATTAATATACATCATCATTTGAATGAAACTGTTAGTTGCAAGAACAAGTCTATGTAAGTTAGAAATTTGATTGGGTGTTATCTCTCTATCAAATCCTTTCTGTAATGATATGAAGACATGGAAACAGAGGAGAATATTGTAAGGATGACTGAAATTATATAGTAGTTTTCTCTTCCAAGATCACCCTAAAGAAGCCATCTGTCTCACAAGAACATTGAGGGTGGCTCTTACACATGGGACTAATGAAAAGGCATTGATAAAAAATGCCTCCTATGGGGCTAACTAGTTCAGAATCATATTTCATAACATTAACCAGTTAGTTTTGTATTTAAATTGATGATTCATCAGCCTGCTGAGTTTCCAGTAGACACATAAAGCCAAAATAATGCATCTGTATTTAGAGTAGTTGACAAAGTGGACATTTTAATAAAATATATAACTTCAGAGCATGAATTAAGATGATAGAATTACTCTTGACAATAATATATGGTACATTTAATGTTCTCAAAAGGTTGTCTATAGAAAGGAGGTGCTAGGATAAGTGTATTTCATTAGCAAGTTACAAAAGAATTTTGAGCATCATATATTACTTTTATATAAATTAATGGAGAACAGAGAAGAGTTTTAAGTTTCCTTTATGAACCATGAATAATTATATAATATTAAAACTTGAAGATACAAAAATATTTATAAATCAAAAATACCAAAAATATAGATACATTTCTAAATGTTACATTTATTACTATATATATATATATATATATATATATATATATATATATATATCCCTAAGCAGTTTATGTACACTTTTCAATGGCCTCAATCGTAGACAAAGAACTACAGACAACGAAGGAATGCTGAGATCAAGAGTTTGAATTTTCCCCTGAGAAGAGCACACTGATTGGTTATACAATACCAAATGCTCCAATCTAAAAACATATGTGCAAGTAGTATTACATGGACTATTCAGCATATATATACATGTATGTATACATACTCACACATAAGAGCAGAGCATGGGCACATGGGAGGGGTTGGACTGAGAAAAATAAAGGGGGAAATGACATAATTATATTAAACTGTCAAAAAAATAAAAATATACAAATAATGAAAAATAAAAAAGTATAGAAATAAAAAAGTTGAGAGGTACGAAATGTTACAGTTGTACAGCCTTTTGGCATCTTTAATTTTGGTTTACAATTTTTTTTACTATGTTTCTTCATAATAAAGTTTAAGTAACTACAATAAGTAGGGAAATGTTTCTAAGTATAGGCTTTTATCACTTAAATAAAAAGAAATCATAAACTACTAGGAGGAGAAATGATAAAATTCCAAGGGAGGAAGAGGCTAGAATATGGATAAAGTTTTTCAGTCCCATGGCCCTGCTGCACAGAATAGGGGTTTTTAAGTACCTTAGCATGGGCTTCTTTGCTTACTTGGATAGCATGGGGTTTTTTGCCTCATTAGCATTGCCTGGACTTTTCTGTTCATATTTTACTACATATAGCTTTACATACATCTTCATGTGCTGCATGTCAATTAACTTCTTAAATCTCCACACAAGTTTATGTATTTTTGTACTGTAATGAGCCACTCATATTTATTCTCAGATGCTCTGCAGTGCTTCTGTGCCCTTGTCAATGATGCAAGATGGTTTTATTTGGCTTTGCTTGGGGCTTCCAGATTTTTTCTTTCAAGTTCTTTTTTTTTATATGCTATTTTTGTAACACTTACTCAATTCCTTCCAAATCTCATTCTCTGTCATTTCCTTCTGCCGAAAATCCCCTGACCCTAGAGGGCTCGGCACATAAATTCTCATTAATGCACCTTTACTCCTCACCCAAATGAACCAAGAAAGTAGAAATTAGTTTTAAGCAGGAAAAAAAATGAAACTTATTATTTTTCTCTTCCATTCTGTGTGTGTGTGTGTGTGTGTATGTATGTGTGTGTGTGTGTGTGTGTGTGTAAAGCAGACTACATATATAGTACATAACAGATATATGATTGTCTATGGTATTAAAATTCTGTGGGATGGAGACAATTAGAAAAACAATGTCTCCAAAGTTTCCTTGGGGGGCTTTATTATGCAAACAGGGGTAATAACGTTCTGCAGGAGAATTTGAGGCTAATTTTATTTCTAAGACATTAGGAATTTATTTTATTCCTCAATATTAGATGTGCTATGATTTATGCTTGTGAATGCACACGATTCACCTGGAAAGTTTTCACAATCTATTGTAGGTCATTAGTTTCCATACCTAATATTCAATTTTCATCTTAAAATTTAAATAAAGGAGCCTATAACTCTGAAACCTTATAAAGATCGTTAAGCAGTTCAATAATCCGTCTGGATTGATGGAACTGCTACTCCGTGTTTTCCACGGCTCCTAAAAGTCAGGATCTTTCCATTTCCTTGGATCTGAGAAAACTGAAGATACTGGAAGTGATTGTAGTGTTGGGTAGGTGCATCTACCCAATATGTCTTTTACTGTGCTCCAAAAACAATAATTTATTAGATTGTATTTTCTGATCATTTTTCTATTAATCTTACTTTTACATAACATTTGATGGCGTGTTGTACTTAGTATATTTTCATGAACAGCTGATCAAAAGTACATGTACTATCCATATTATTCAAATTAATTTCTCTTTTTATATCTGTCCTCTTGTCCTAACTATCTACAATATATTTAGTGAACAATCTGTGTTTTTCACATAACTAGTTGAAATTGACTCTTTAGAAGTTCTCTTAAAAGAGCAGCCATCAGTTCCTGAAGTGAATTACAGCACTCTTATGGTAAAGCTTTTCTTTCGTGACTACAACTAACACATATTTAAAAATGAGTAATGTTTCATATTGGGAAATTTCACTAATACGAGCTGCTCTATTGATTTTTTTTGCTGCTCCGTGGCAGTACATCGTGAATATGGAAATATTTCCACTGTGAGAAGATGAATCACTTTTCGGTTTATAAGAGTTTTCTCAGAGGGAGGAAAAAAATCAATAGACTTGAAGTTACAACCAAAATTATTTAAGTAACTTGAGATATAAATGGAAATGTTTGAATGAATAGTACGAATTATGCATTGTGTTGTGTTTTTCAAGAAAGTTGATAAGGCATGGTAGGTTCTATTTCAAGCAATTCACACTCACACACACACACACACACACACACACACACACACACACAACAAACAAACAAACCAGAAGCTGGATTAATATTACTGCATTTAATGTTAGAGAATAAGATAAATATTGCTCCTATTCAGGTGCAATTTTGTTCAATATTTATATAAATATTGAATTATATTTTATTATTTAAAAACCTCTCTTTGTAATCAGAATAATCAACCATCATATCTAGAAGGAATTTTTACAGAGAATTTGGTTCACCTTTATTTTAATAATAGGAAATGAAAATTCCAAAGACTCCTTCAGTTGAATCAATAAAATTAGAGGTCTGCATCAATTCAAGAACAAACATTCTGGGCCTGCCTTTCCTATTATAGATTTCTGAACTTGAAGTCAAGGATCACTTTGTAATTTATATAACAAGTATAATAATAACGGTCATATCATAGCATCCCTATGTCAATTTTGAATAACAGACAAACAAATAAAAAATAAAATAAATAAAAAATAAATATGATTATTTTTTAGTAATGCCAGCAGTTTCCTTTTTAAAGATTCCAAAATTTACAAACATCTTTTCTTAACACAATTATCTTTAAATAAATTTTGGTGATTAATATTACCCATGTCACTACTACTGTCCCCTGAGGGACCTGTAAATACATTGTGTCATACAATCTCACTTTTTAGAATTGGAAGTGGCCTTGAGAGTCTTCATATCCACCTTTCTGAAGCCTTATCTCCAAAATATGTCTCTATGAATTTAGCTAGCATTTCTTAGAATGTTGTGGATTGTCTTAAAGCGATATCCAAGTATCTCTCCCTGTAGTGCACAGCCAGTAATGCGGGTGTTCTATCATTGCCATCTAGAAATCTCTTTTTTTTCTGTATTACAGAAAGCCTTTTTTTTTTTCTCTTCTTTTCCCCTCATTCTAATTCAAAAAGCTAATTGTATATATCTTGTTCATTAACAGTAGTTAGGTAAACAGGGCCAATGACTACTTGGAGAACTCTGGTGCTTGATTTAGGAAGGGTTCAAGATTATACCTATATTTTTCCTTACAGAACTAAGTACTACTCTCCTTCCCAAGTAAGCTCCTGGGGCTTAAAATCTACCAAGTCCCCAAAGCAAAAAACTCACATACAGAAAACAACCAGAGGATCCTCTACCCTCTCTGATTATGAAGATTTCTGTCCTTTAGGCATTTGTTTTCCTCATATTTCCTCTTCCCTCAGAGTTAAGAAAGATGTAGAATCTTTCTCCTGTCCAGACCTGTGGCATCATCACTTTCCTTTACCTTTTCACTGAAGACCTACTGGTCCTCTTCATCGATCAGGTGTTTTTGAACAATTCTATTGAATTGTGCTCATCAGCATGCTTGCAGAGACAAGTCGTGGCCTCTAATTTTATGGAAAACAAAGTAAATCACAGGCCCACATGCTTGAAGTAGAAGGAGTCTTTTTAAAAAGAAGGATGTGCGATTTCTGTAGACTCCTTCTCACATTCTTGCCTGAAGATCCATTTCAATTAATGTTAATTCCCATCACCCCACGAGTTGCTCCTCTCAAGATCAACAGAGATATGTATGGCTTCCAAATATGCGGTCAGCTTGCATTCAATTTGTTTTTTTGTGTGTGTTCTTCCAAAATGAGATATAATTTGTGACTCATTTTTGTCATATCCCTTTTTGGGTTTAGAGAATGCTCAGTAATCAAGTCTTTCTCATAGTTTCAGACTTCCTTGATCTTATTTGTTATTTGAATGTTGAGTATTTGAGTGACCCTCTTGTTTCCTCTTCCTCTGCCTCCTCTATTTTAAACTTAGGTATCTCCATCAAGAGAGTAGCTTCCAAATATGTTCCTTCAGACTAGAACACTGCATATACATACAATGGTTAATCGTATGTCTCCTGGATGTCTACCCTCCATCTACACCTTGATCTTCCTTTGGTCTCCCAATGATCATCCTTGTCCATCTCACCACATGGAACTACCACTTACCCAACTCTCAGGTTAGGTATCCAGCAATTACTTAGACCTTTTCTCTAGCTCATCTACCTATGCATCTTCACATCAAGCATCATCAGATAATTTTGGCTCTTCTTGTAAACCTGAATTGAGCTTGTCTACCTTCCTGCATTCACACTAAAATTTCCTCAGTTACGTCTTTGTTTTATGTCTGTAATCACCTATACCTAACCAGGTCTCCCACTCCCACTTTTGCTTCCCCAATGATTTATTTATAAAATGCTAAGGAAGACACTTTTATTTTATGTTTTAAAATTTTTATACAAAACAGATATTGCACAATGATTAATTATATTACATATCAAAAGAACATAATATTTCAAATGTAAACACATACAACATTACAACTAACATTTGGATTTTTCCACTAGAGAATCCATTTCTCTTGAGATCTGGAATCTTCTTGTCTATGTTCACTGATGAATTTGCTCCTAGGGCAATAGGTCAAATCTGTATGGCACAAGAAAGAACTGGTGAATACAGCTTTCTCATGATTGTTTCTAGGCAGGAACTGAAAGCATCACCACTGGGGAGACAGAAAAGAGACCAAAGTTTCCCTCTTTGTCAGCAGTCACTCTGATCTGCTCCCACCTTGTTTCTCCTCAAGCTTCAACTAAAATGCATCACTGTCTCCTTCTGTTTGCCCTCTCTGTGTTCCTTTTTTTTTTTTTAACTTGCTTAGTGTTCCGTCTCTGCTTTAATTAAATTTTCACTCCATATGCTACATGTCTCAGAGGGGAAAATTTGTTTGTAATGTTCATCAACAGGATGGGCCCAAGGGAGAGTAATGATGTGTCATGTTAACTGATTTGTAGAGTAGGATGCTTGCTAGGCAATTCTTCACATGTCTCACCCTACCAGCCACTGT
The DNA here is from genome assembly GCA_026225945.1 of Cricetomys ansorgei. Lineage (NCBI taxonomy): Eukaryota > Metazoa > Chordata > Mammalia > Rodentia > Nesomyidae > Cricetomys > Cricetomys ansorgei. The sequence continues at coordinate 20,660,500 of JAMJFZ010000239.1, forward strand.
CTGTATTCTTCTGGAGGTGATTTTGAAATCTTATATATATTACCATTCTTACTTTTCTGTCTAGTATGTCATGATCTCTTAAAAAACAGTATGCTCAAGGCCAGCAAGATGTCCCAGCGAGTAGAGGCACTTGTTGCCAAGTCAGATCATCTGAGGTCGATCCTTGGGATGAGCACGGTAGAAGAATAGAACCAACTTCAACACACTGTCCTTTGTCCTCCACATGCTGGACCCATATGCACACAGACACACAGACACACACACAAAGACACACACACACACAAAGACACACACACACACACACACAATTCAGTAATATCCACTTGAAATCTCACCATACTAAACAAGTAGGTATACTTTCATGTTTGTTGTCCTATTCACAGTGCTAAATTCTCACTTGAACTGAGACCTGAATGTCAAGAGTCAGCTTTAAGAACGCTGGTGAAGGTTTTCCATTCAGAAGTAGCATGTCTCGTGTTGCTGTGAGAGTAGGAGAAATGTGTCTGGTTCATCCTGAGACACAGAAAGAAGTCAGAGCAGGAAATGTGTGTGACAGGTAACTAAGAAGCCTGGGCAGATTTTTATGTGTGTAACTCTGTTAAGATGTGTATATAGCATTCATTAAGAAAGTGTTAAACAAGGATGTGACCTATATGTATGACATCTGCAGTTTTCAAAGGCCCATGTGACTGCTCAGAAAAGAATCATTGGCTGCTAAGAGACATAATATTTGGGAAACTATTATAGTTGATTCTCAAGAGAAAATGATGGCTTCAAAATTACTTTTGGCAAGGGAAATATGCAAAAGTAGATAAATTATATATCAAAATGATAAAATTTGCATAGTTTTGGTATTTGTATATGATAATTTAAGAATTACCCTTAAACAGTTTTGTGATGGTACTTTTTACTGTGGTAGATTAAAGAAGAATATCAACCTTATGATATCAAAGAACAAGACTTTGTTCCACCATAACACTTTGTATTTATAAAATAATTAAAATGATACAATGGTATCACAAGACATTGTTTTGTTTGTTAATTTTGATCAGACATTGCTTTTCTGGTGGTGAAAATTGAAGTGTGCCCCTTGGCAATCTTGGGAAGCCCTTTGATGCTGAGCTACATGCCAACTGTCCAAATAGTCTCAAAGCTTTTCTTAACAGTTAACATCTGTGTGGAGACATAGCTCTTCTTGGCTGTGATCAGACAGAAACTCTTGAGATGATCCTCCACACAAATTGCAGGGGCTTCCCCCATGACTTTACTAGGTGAAGTACTCATGTTACTACACCATGCATTCATGCAGCCAGAGTCTTTCATTTATCTATTTTAATACAAACTATCTCAGGTTGGTACTTCTATTCCTGATGACTTCAGTCTACTGTGGAACAGTTGCAAGTATGCCTTATTCTGATTTGTTTATCCTTAGAAAGTCTTTATCAGGAGTGACTAACATCCTCCTGACAAATCTATCCCTTGATCAGCTTGCTCTACTAGTCCATGAAGTTTACACGAGTGTAACTGAAAACAAATGAAATAAGAGACAGTCTTATTCTCCCCCAACAACCTAATTCATTGCTATGACTTAAGAAATCCCTACAATAATCCTTAAATATCTGTTAAACCATAGAAATCCCTTTCTATAATTATTTAGAGCACCTAGGGATTTGATTTTTCATTAAAAGACAAAAACATTTCCATTAATTAAGGATTATACACACACACACACACACACACACACACACACACACACACACACACACATTTGTGTCCCTCTTAGCAGAGCTTCTGTAAATAAACTTCATGGAGAACTGCTTTATCAACAAAGTTGTGATTTCTTTCACTCGAGTTAGGTGTTCTTTGTGTATTCCGGTATTTATGAACAGCGTTAGAATAAGATTCCGGAACTCACTGAATTTGTGAGTTCTACAAAATTGGGGAGCTAACTTATTGATCCCATAAAACTTAATTTATAAATCTAAGTTCTCCGACTTTCCAGTTCATGACCTAAGCTATATCTTATTTGTAGTATGACATTAATTGACCATATTATGTGTTTCCTTATTGTAGGGACTTCAGATCCTCAGCAGTAACCTCTCCCATCGCAGTCCCTCTCTCTTACTCAGTCCTCCCCAGTGCCCTCCACCTTTTGCCTGCACACACTCTTTCTTCCACCCCTTCCTTTCATCTTCCAACCTCCTCTCTCTCTTCTCCCATACACATTTGTTCCATGGGTTAAAAATTTCCTTCCCAAAACATGCCTGCTAGTCGTCTGTTTCTGCAGTCTTGTTGAATAATGCCACCATAAGATGAAAATTTCTGAATTAATGTTTTGAGAACTAGAATTTAGTCCTCTTAGGAGCAGTTTCTCTGTATGAAGAAACATTATGAAAACTGGGATTGAATGTCTAATGCTTAATAGAAATACAAAACGTTAGAAAGAACAGGTGACTTTAATAATAATTCTGCAAGCATTGTTAATAAGATGTTTCCAATATAAAATTGTTTAGAATAGGGGTATTTTTTTCTTTCTCTTGACCCTTCAGTTCTCTTTCTCTGTTCCTCTTTTCTCCTTCTCATCCTTTCTTGTCACAGTTTTTCACACTATATCTTCAGGGAACTTGAATGCTGGAAACATGAAGCCACCTAGGAATCACCTCTATCTGTTGACTGGTCAGTACACAAGAGAAAGTGAACTATCCTCTCTCAGCCTGACTTTGAAAACCAAAGCTTACTATGTGATAGGAAATGACACACTGTATTTCAGGCTATCAAGGTTCATCAGCTCTCGGTCATGGTTTTATTAAAAGTAGGATGACGCATGATATATTTTGTTATCATACCTAAACATCTTGGCTGTTTTTCTTTATCAGATTCCTACAAAATATAGAAAACTAAATGATAGATAGCTATGAGGTTTAGTTTTTTTCCAACAAGAAAAATTCAATTACTGAGAGAATGAATTTGAGGAAGTTATTCTTGACAAATATATGAATTAAATATAGAAAATAAGTAATACATGTGATAATTTATTACTCTGCAAGCTACCTCTGATATATTTCAAGGAAAAAAATTATCATAATATGAATAATATGTTACCATCCTGATTATATCTGTATTTGTTTAATCAAAGGGAAGCAAGGAAGAAAGAAGGAACAAAAAATCAGTTTACAAACATTTTCAGTAGGAACAGACTTGCCTGAAGTATTAGACAGTAAGTAATATTTGATTAGCTATATTTTTGATGATTATTTATGAATATAAATGAAAATTAGTCCTATAACCTTTTAAGACTGAGAACCCATTGATGTAGACTCAGTTTCGCATGTACAGAGTAGCTGTTGAAGGTAGAATAATGGTATCTATTAACCTTTGCTTAGCTGAACATTTTGACTATGTGATACAATTGAGGTTAAATTCTCTTGTTTCTGAGAGCCTGACTTCTGTTTCACTAGAAGCAATACTTTTCTCCTTTTCCACTTTAGCTTTAATAAAACTCACTTTAAGTTTAAAAACTTGTTTTAAGTCACTGCGGTGTATCCTGACATTGATTTTTTACCTCCCTCGGGCTCAAATGCTTACTGGTATAAATGTCCCAATTTCTGAGCACAAACCTGAGATCTCATGGGTTTTAAGCCTGTAAAACTGTGTTTCAATAAAATAGCCACATCCATCACAGTAAATGGATATATCACATTCCGATCATGCCTGTGGATGGTATTCTGGATATCTGGAACTGATTAAAGGAACACATAAGAGGCTAATTGTACATACCTAAAAACTGGAAAGCAAAAGAAACTTCTAGAACATCAGAACAAACTCAAGCCTGAAGAGTAGACTTTCTTTAAAATGAGAGTTTCCTAAGGGAAGAAACTTACCTGGTTTACCTTTCCTTTTAATTCTTAAGCAATGTATGACACATAGAAAACAGGAAACAAAGGTTTCAGGAGTACATGATGAACTGATTGCACATTGATTAATAGACTATACATGCCAGGCATCAGAACAAGAACAAAGGCGAGTATCTTCTTGGTCTATTATTTAAGTTTTTATTAGATTCATCTTATGCCTCCTTTGCTCCTCTCATAACTCACAGCTTATTATTTCTACATTCTCATTTCAAATGAAAAAACCAAAGCTAAAATATGGTGTGCCCACAGAGATACAGGCAGTAAACAATGAATCTCAGTTTCTGTTGCAATATTTGGCTCCCAGAACATACTTTTTCATTTCTCTGAAGCTTTGTACAATAAAATGAAGAAATGTATGTTACATTACTATATATGTTCAATATATACTCATTTGTATGTACGCACCATATATTTTTCTTCTATGATGAGAAACAAATATGTCTTCAATTATATACGTGTTTTGAGCATTAAGGACCCCATATTAGAGACCTGTTAGAGCTAATTAAGTCTCTGTAGTCTTATATGTAAAGGTGGATACATGGAATTTGTTCTTTGCTTTATCTGTTAGAACATTTTGCATTTTTAAAGAAAATACCAGAGGTCAAAAGGTCTCTAATTTCTGAATATTCAAAGCCAACTCTAGTAATACTGTCATTTGATTTTTCACAATTACTTATGCTACTGTAAGTTTTTACTGCATCTATCTTTTATAAAAATCACTCTGAAGGTCTTGCAAAACAAGGAAGATGGTTGACACTGGCACATATCCCTTACCAAGCATAGCTTCACCTTGTATATATTATATGCTCCAAAATAATTGCTGCTCAAAATATTTTTGAAAATTTAAATAATACAACTTTTAAAAAAAATTTTCTATCAAAAAGGAAAATAATATTTATAATTGTATAGTTTGTCTTTTGTTTACTTTTCTCTTTTTGTTTTGAAACAAAGAACAATGTAGTTTAAATAGCCATGGAATGCAACATTCCTCAAAACAGAATGTAAATATGAGTTACTGTTATGCAGTTTTTTTGCCTTGTATCTTTAATCGAAAATAGATTCTTTTCTCACCTAATGTAGCTTGATGATGCTTTTACCTTTCTCTACTCTTCCTAGTTCTTTCCCATCTCCCCTCTCATCTGGAGCCACTCTCTTTCTGTTTCTCATTAGAAAAAATAGACTTCTAAAAGATAATATTAAAATATAAAAAAGCATAATAAGAAATAAAAACTATCACATTGAAGTTGGACTTTATACAAGCAAAATTTCCAATTCTTAGAAAATTCCCAGGTAAACAGAACAGGCACAGTACAGAAATATGCTGATGCATGGATCCATCAACATCAGGACCAAAAACATTCCTGAGTCTCTAATTGCATGTGGTTCTCTATAATAAACCTACTCTGTATACCACAGAAAATTTGAAATTGTTACTCATAAAGAATATTGATTATGATGAATTGTTATAATCTTATGAGCACTATAGAAAATGGACTATAATGCTCATATAATGCTTACTTAATGCACATATATTGCTTACTTTATTCTTATAAGTGTTTGAAATACAGAAAGAATTGTTTTGTTCTTTTTAATTATGAGGCATCCACTTAATTTACACAAAATGTCATCAAGATAGATCAGTTCCCAGCATCCTCTACTTCCCTATTAACATACATAGTACTAACATCCTAGAAGATGTTTTTGAAAAACTAGAGACAAAATAAAGTTGTTTCCCGGGAAGAAGTGTCAAGGGCACAATGTTTTTGCCTGTAAAGAGTCTTTGTCCAAAGGAATAAATTTTTGCCTGAGGAAAAACAATATCCCACAGATAGTGTACAGTTCTGTTTTTGTTGCTAAGAAAATGCCCCCATAAAACTAACTCTGCAGGCCTCTCAAATTAGAGATGCCATCAGCCATTACATTAATGCCAGAACACTTTAACTTAATGAAATGCATTTCATGCTGTTATCACAAAATGCACTTGAGAGAAGCAATATGGCATTAATGCAAATGGCACAACTAGTAGAAAGGTCTTGCTCACTGATTTAAAAAAAAAAAACATTCTTTCTGTGAACAAGCACATACTAGTACTATATTAAATTTAACTACTCACTAGAACTTATATACCCTTTCCCTCTGGTTTAGTTTATTTTGTCAGGCAATGAATTTGAAGACAATCTTTATCTTTAAAGAAATATCTATCAGTTTTGTTAAGTTCTGGTATCAACACATTGGTTGGTGATTCCCTAGAAGACCTGGGTGATGATATAACAGAATTATAACTCCCAAATGAGCAGGTAATGTATAGATAGTATATTATATTGATGCTTATTTATATTTGATGAAGATGTATTGTTGGGCCACAAAATATGCTTACCATGAAGAGTTTTTTTACGTCAAGCAGCCTTTTCATTTGCACAACATTGGAATACCACCATGGTCTTTGAAAAAAGATAGGTGTTCATATATGGAAAAAATGTGTCATATGCATGTTGAATACCCTGTATCAGCTGAAGCTATTGCATAGCTGCATAGTGAAGTAGATGTACGTGTATGAGAATGGATGGTGCTTAGCTTCAACTGAGACTATTATAGCAGTTCCTTGCTGGGGTTTAGGAAGGATGACAGGAGAAAATTAGAGCTTATCATGATGTTTCATAAGTAGTAAACTTCCAGCTACCCACATTAGCGGAAGAGATGCACCCATAAAAATGGTAACATTATGCTCTTCACTTTAATAACATCTTATGAGACCTTGGGCATCCAAAGAACATCTTAATAGGTGAAGGTAAGAAGAATCTGAGATGTTATTCCGGAATAACCCATCAGTGTCTTGGGCATTGGTGAAGAACTAAAGCCACAGCGTCATAATACTTGGAGGAACATCAACAGCTCTGAGTTCTTCCACAGCTCCTACTGCAGGTGAAACATGTGCCTGATATGACGAAGGAATGAGCGCTTTGTTGCATGGCTTCAGAAGTGTGAGTCATGTTTTATAGCATGATGCTACAATTTTTTATCCTCCTAGTCTATGAAGAATGAATTTACCTCCAGTAATCTATATAAAAATCTAGCCAATGAATTCTATATGAGGAAAATATGAACTAAATGTCAGGCTTGGTAACATTAAAAATGCAGATTTTTAGCCAGGTGGTGGTGGCACATTCCTTTAATCCCAGCAGCAAGGAGGCAGAAGAAGAAGGTGGATTTCTGTGAGTTCAAAGCCAGCCTGGTCTACAAAGTGAGTTCCAGGACAGCCAGAATTACAACAGAGAAACCGTCTCAAAAACAAAAACAAAAAAAAAAAAGAAAGAAAGAAAGACATTAACTTGACTACAACACTATACTGACTATTCAGGAAGATGCCAGGAATCTATAAGGGAGATTAACCCTGAAGAAAATGTGAATTATAACCTTGTTTCTATAATCTCCAGTCTCCCTTTTAGTGACTACTATTCTTATCTTTTATAATCTGATGTTTGGAAATGAAAATTTTCCATCAACATGTAAGCATATTCTTGATACATCTTGTACTCACATCTCTGGGATTTTATTACAAGACATTAGAGTTAGTTTCCAGTTGATAAGTACATCCTTTGACAAAACATTGCCAAAGTAATGACAAGGTTTCCAACTTGTAACACTTTGCTGACTCTGCAAGACAACCTATAATACAGTACTGCACCATTTTCTATGCGAGTGTTTCCAGGATCCATTCATTAGCATGATTTTTCCTGACGGCTCTCTTAGGGCTGGCAGCCAATTGCTATGGAGGTATCTGGAAGAAGTGAAAATATTTCATTGTCAAATGTCTTTTATGTTATAACAAATGGCATACATCTTAATGTTGCTTTGTATAATATTTGCAAAATTTCAACTAGTTTGACATGGTGGTCAATTTCAGGTTTCCCTTAGTGGGGTTATTCCTAAACAAAACTTAGAAGTAACTGGCACTTTTTGTGGGCATATTCTCTCCAACTGAAGCCAGAATTAAAGTACCATTTTGGCAAATTATGAAGTTTTTAATAGTACTTTGGCTATAACTTCTCTCAAGGAAGCCTTACTTGATCCTAGGTTTCCATTTCTTCATAACTGGTTTTTACTTTAAGAAAAAGAAAACTGGCACACCAAAGAAGGCTGAGATGATAAATAGCTTTAGGTATTGGCTTGTGAAGATGATTTTCCTGCTAATAGCAAGCCCTGGAAAAATGATTCAAATTATACCAATGAATTTTTAAGGATGGCATTTCATAAAATTTGTATTAACACTTGAAGAATACACTTGACAAAAGAGATCCTCTATTTTAAAAATATTTCTAGATTGGTTACTGTCTATTAAAACCATTTGTATGTACCTGCGTATATATTTACGCGCATTTACATCTTTTTCCCTTCCCAATATTAATGTTTTCATATGCCAGTGAATACCAAGAAATATTAGTGGGTTTTTTCCCCCCACTTAGGTAGGTTTCAAATACGGTTCTCACTCATATTAAAATGTGACTCAAAATTAAAATTATTTGTGGTGGAGATAGAGAAATGAGTCAGCAGTTAAGAGTGTCAGCTGCTCTTCCTGGGAACCCAAATCAATTGTGAGCTCCCATGAGACGTAGCTTACCTGTGCCTAAAACTTCAGCTCCAGGGAATCAAATGCTCTCTTCTGGGCTCTGTGTACACCTGTATGTATATGCTAACAGACAGACAAACACATATACATGCAAATAAAAATAAAATAAAACTTTAAAATTATTTTGGCAGACTCAAGTAAAACTATTCTATAATCAACTATACATTTCAGGAAAACATTTATCAAGGGCATGCTCTAGGTCTCTGACTACAGACACATAGAAGAAGGGAATAGTATTTTCTAAAAGCTCTGATTAAATCAAATCTATAAGGATTTTTCAAGGAATAAAAATATACTACCAGAATAATTATATTGTTATGATAACACATAACGTCAAATATTTTTATTTAATGTATCTCTTTACATGTATATGCAACTCTATTATATTTAAGAACACCAGTAGCAATAAAGGGAAATTTAGTTTAATTTCTAAAATCCTAACTTTACTGGTGGACCTGGAAATGATGTTAAATATGCTGTGTGTCAAATATGTGAGTGTGTGTGTATGAGTGTGAGTGTGTGTGCATGTATGTTGTAGAGGATTATTTTTAGTTATGTACAAAATAATTGTTTCTTGCACTTTTAGGTAAGGGGCTGCCTAGATCTTGGTGTTTTGTATTGTCTGCAGATGCTGGATTTCTGTGGGAGATGTTTGATTGCACGTGATCTGTACCTGAGGAGCTCTGAATTAATAAAAACACCTGAGCTCAGACACTCAGGATTCCACTGCAGTATGGTATGGCACTACCCATGACTTTGGTTCCATCTGCTGAGATCTGGCAGGGCTTTCATCTATGAAAATGCCTCCTTGTCATCCCTGGTGAGTCACCACAGTAGGTGAACTACTACAAATAGCGAACCAAAGTGGGGCATGGCATCATGCCAGCTCATTCAACATGGAGACAAGGAAGAATGAAAAAGAAACTCCAGACCTCCCAGAGTTCAGTAAAGAACACTTAGAACAGATCCCAGAGAAGAGAGATTAAGGTATTAATAAAAGAAAGTTCTATAAGAGAGAGTTGTAAATGGGGAAGAATCTCTTAGATGAGAGCCATGTTTTGGACAAATGTGTTGGATGAATTTTCCTGATGAAAACAGAGTTCAGCTGGGAGCAGGGAAAAAGCAAGGTTCTAACTACATTTCCTGATCATGGAGCTGATGCTTCTGCCTACTGCTGAGGAAAGCCAGGGCATGAGAAACAGAAACCACAGTGTACTTGTCTATAAACTAAGTTTGTTCATAGCTGTGTTGTATGAGTGTGAAGCTCATGGAAGTGTGAAGATCTATGGAAGAGGTTGTATGTTTCCCCATAGCAGTGGTGAGAAAAAAAAAAAAAAAAAAACACCAAAGGGCCAGAATGTTTTAACAGAGATTCTTCCCACTGGCCCAGGACCCCCTGCTGTTATGGAAACCACAACTTGGAGCCAAAAAGCTACTTAGTTAAACTGACCAATTCCCCTTCTCCCCACCTCCCACACCTTGCAAACCTAAGAGAAAGATAAGCTGCTCAGATACTGGTGATGGTGGGGAGAACTCTACCCACTAGGAGACCTTTACAGACAAAGTGACCAGTTATATTTTCAGCAAACCAGACTCTAACTAAAACCTGGAAAGTGTTTCCTAAGGGTCAGGGTCAGCACACAGAAACTGTTTTCCAGAATTGGCTGAGGTTGTCTCTCCTGCTAGCAGACAAACTTGGTACTATTAGAGCTATACAGGTGGTGCTGATTTTAAAGGCATGAAGGGGTCATGGAGAGTTTCTGAGGCTTGGCACTATGAGAGCCCAGGAGAGGCCATTGGTGAGGGTGCAGCATCTGTAATATTTGAAGGCCCAGATTAAAGGTGTCCTATAAAAAAGTTGAGGCTTGGCATAATGAAGAGAGCCAGGAAAGACCATTGGTAAAAATGCATCCTCAGTAGTAGTTGAAGACACAGATTGAAGGAGTTATATAAAGAAGTTGAGGCTTGGTACCTCAAACAGAGCCCAGGAGAAGCTATTGATAAAAGTGCAACACAGTTGTAGCAGAAGACTCCAACATTCTGGAGATGTCAGTACCATAGGTTGAACACCAAGAACAGCAACAGCAGTGGAGTGAAATCAGCTGGATTCTGCTGGACAAGCTGTGTGTATTGCAGAAGGCAGAGTCAGAAAAGTAATCTAAGCCCTTTGGAGGAGCCCAGATGATTGTGAATGAATTCCATATAATTGGACATTGATCATGTTTTTCTGCTGTCCAGGGACATTGTAAAAAGCTTTATAGATGTTTGGTTGCACTTGGTCATATGCATTGGAAGCCTCATAATTGTTCTCTCTCATGTAAATAGTTTTGCTGGTACAGTGTGAAACTTTGTTGTAGAGATAAAGTATTTTTTTGTTTTATACAGAAAAGGGAAATGTTGAAATGTTGTGGAAGTAGTTTTTTTTTTTTTTCTTTTGTACTTATGTACAAAATAATTGTTTTCTGCACTTTTAGGTAAGGGGCTGCCTAGGTCTTGGCATTTTGTATTGTCAAAAGGTGTAAGATTTCTGTGGGATATGTTTGATTGCTTATGATCTGCACCTGAGGAATTCTGAATCAGTAAAAACACCTGAGCTCAGATGCTAAGGGTTCCACTGTTAAGCATGGCATTGGCCATGATAGTGATTCCCTCTACTGAGGTCTGGTAGGGTTTGCACATAAGAATATGCCTCCTTGTCATCCTTGCTGAGATGCCACAGCAGTCTAACAACTACACACGTGTGTGTGTGTGTGTGTGTGTGTGTGTGTGTGTGTGCATATATGTTTACTGGTAGTATATTTTGAAGACAGTTACCCACAGTACTATTCTTGGAATTTCACATAGTCTGTTGTTTTGCCATTTTCAATGATACCTTCATTTCAGAGAATACTTCTCTGTGATGACATTTCTTGACCCATCAAGCTGTCTTCGAGAAAAATATAATTGACAAGAATCACAGGGAAATAAGTAGAATACATCAAAAAAATTGAAAGCTTTCTTCATATTTAATGACTTTCATATGTCATAAAAATAGTCTCTTTAAATAAGTAGGTTTGTGGTTCCCATTTTTCTCCAAAACTCATTTGCTCCTGACAGCTCCTACTAATCCACAGATATGCATCCCTTTTCTTTTCTGGCATTTGCATAACTAGTAGCACACTGTTTTCTGTTTGACACTTCCAGGGTGTGTCTTCTACTTGTCATGTAAAATGTGCATGGCAGCTCTGAATTTTGCCTCAATTATCCAAGAGGATTGTAAAATCTTGATCTCCTATAACAAATGTGGGAATAACTCTTCACTGAAAAATTATGTCAAAATATTTCAGCATATTTAATTTCCTTCCACTCAAAGCAACGTTTGTAGTCTGGAATCCAAATAAATATTGAAGAATTGGAGACTTCTATAGCATTATCTTCATCTCTTGATGGTATCTGCTCACTTATTCTATACACTATAACTAAACCACTAGAGTCACATCCTTTAAATCGGGATGGCTATTGCTGAGTAGCTTTAATAGGCCAAGTAATAAATTTATGAATTTATCTTGAAGACGATTAAATTCTCTTTAGCCATTACACATTTTCCAAGTGCAAGGCATTCCCCAAGACAAAGAATAAGATTTAACAGTTGTTTTAAAACTGAGATAAATCAGTTTCTATTGGAGAGACCACAGAGTAAGCACACAGTGTCCTCATTCTTCCAACAAACACTACTACATAATCTAAACATATGAATGAAGCAATTTTTAGAAGAGTCCAAACATTAAATAGCATAAAATGTTCTAAAGAGCAAAATCAGATGATGAAATTCAGAAGTTCCGCACCCCTAGTGGTAAAGGCACTAACCTCTCCTCCCTTTAATGTCAAGTACTAGCTTTCCCATAAACCTCTCTATTTAATGACAGTACTCACTTTCCCAGAAATCCTTGTTGCCACATAGCATTTAGTAAGCCAATCCAGTGCCTGGGTTTTGACCAATCTGAGAAATCCCCTGCTCCCTTTAAAACCCAAGTTGGATGCTCATTCAGGGTCGGCCATCTTGTGTGGTGGTGCCAGACACCAGTGCACTGGTTTGCTCTGCAGAATCAAGGCCCCTTGCTTTTGCATCAGAACTGGTGCTCTCTCTCCTCGTGGTGCTTGAGGAAGGGGATTTTGAAAACTGAGCATAAACTGAGCATAACAAAATAACACTGAAATGTAAAGTTTACCACTTAAACTATATGTATGGTATTTGTCAATTTGATTTAAAATAGCCTGAAACTATGAGTAGATATCAATGTGGAGATACATTTAGAAGTCCTCTTTTTCTGGTTCGATGAGTAGAAAAAGACATCCCAGTGTCATATTATTATATATATAAAAGTTAGTATAAAATGATAATCTTGAAACCCATAAGAGACAAGCATCATGCATAAAGTCATCTATAAAAGGAAAAAGCATCATAGTAGCATCATATTTTTATTTTTTTAATTAGCAAGCAAACTAATGGGCTTCTTTATGGAATTTTCATGCATACTTGTTCTTATCAGTTGTCTTTCTCCATCTCCCTCCTCATTTCCCTACATCTCTCCTATTGGTCTCTTCCATTCTTCTTTAGCCCTTTTCTGATTTCGTGTCAAATGTATGCCATTTTAGTCTTTTTGTATTTATTATTACATATTTATTTTTTTCTCCCACTTTTCTTTACATCTCCTCTTTCCTTTTTATAGTCACTCCCTCTAAACACATATGTATGCATATACATGTATATAAAGAGAAAAAATGAAGATCTTGGCTCTGCATATGAGAGAAAACATATGGTTTCTGTCTTTATGAGACTGAATTATTTTGCTTAACACCATAAACTTTTTTTGCCATTTTACTTTTTTAATGTTTTTATTTTGTCTTCTTTCAATTCATTGAAAATAGATGTTTCTTCAGAAAATATATTCTGATTACAGTTTCCCATTCCTCAACTTCTCTGAGATCTTCCTTCCCTCCCACTCAAATCCGCAACATTTTTTGTTTCTTTTTAGAAAACAAACAAACATCTAAAGAACAATAGTAAAATAAAAACAAACAATTCAAAATTAAAACAAACAAACAACAACAACAACAACAAAACAGTGTAAATATGGGCCAAAGAAAAACTACAAGAAATACTTATATACTCAAAGACACACACATTTACCCACACAGGAATCTCAAAGAAGCATGAAACCAAAAGCCATAATAAATATGCAAAGGAGCTGTAAGGTAAAAAACAAACAGAAATACCCTGAAACAACTTTGAGAGATATCAAAACTCCAAAGATGTCATTAGGTTCATTTTGTGTTAGGAATCTACTACTAGGCATGGGGCCTGTTCGTAAGAGTTATTTGCATCCCTGGTGAGACATCATTAGAAAAATATTTTTTTCATTTTTTAGGTAGTTATCAATTGGAGATAGATTTTGGGTTAGGGATGGAGGTTTGTGTCAACTTCTTGTCTTAGCACTGAGATGCCATCTGGGCCTGTGATTCTGTATGTGTGCTAGTTGTGCTTTGTCTATATAGAAGGCCTTGTTTTCTCGATGTCCTTCATTCCCCTCTGGCTCTTACAATCTTTCTGCCATCTTCCACAAGGTTCCCTTAGCTCTGAGGGAAAGATTTGGTGGAGACTTCCCATTTAGGACTGAATGTTCCAAGGTCTCTCTCATTCTCTGTGCATTTTCCAGCTGTGGGTTTCTGTATTTGTTCCTACCTACTACACAGGAAGCTTCTCTGACTAAGATTGAACAAGGCAATGATCTGAGTATAGCAGAATGTCACTAGGAGTCATTTTAGTGCTATATTCCTTTAGCAAAATGTTTGGTTTTCCCCTAGGTCCCCGCCTATTTAGTCTCAGATTCTTGGCCACCAAAGAAGTGTTGGGGATAGACTCTATCTCATGAAATATGCCTTAAATCCAATCTGATATTTGCTGGTAACTGCCACAAACTTTGTGCCACTATATCACTAATACATCTTGCAGGAAGATCATCATTGTAGATCAAAGAATTTGTAGCTGCATTGATGCTTACCTTTCTCCTTTGGTTGCATGCAAAGTACCTTCTAGTGACATGAACTCTAGTCTATAATCATGAAGGCACCACTTGTACTTCTCCGTGTTCAACAAGGAATGTAGGTGTTGTTCTTAGTTGTTCTGGAGCATGTAGAATAAATACAAATATTAAAACATCTCTATGGAAGGATATGGGGTTCTTTGGGTATATACCCAAGAATAGAAAAACAAGATCATATGGTAGCTGTAGTCTTCGTTTTTGAGAAATCTTCTTTATGACTTCTGCAGTAGCTGTGCCTGTTGACATTTCTACCAGTAATGGATAAGCATTCTTCCTTCTCCACTTCCTCACCATAATTCCTTCTTATTTTTCCCTTACTCTTAATTATTTTAACTGAGGTGAGATAGAATCTCAGAATGCATTTTATTTGCATTTCCTTGCTGAGTAAGGATATTAAACACTTTGAAAAATATGTATTGGCTTTTGTGTCTCTTTTGAATACTGTTTAGATTTTTTAAACATTCAAATTTATATATGTATATTTCCCTATCTGATATATATCTGATTAAAGGATTTCCTTTATGCAAAACCAAGAAATAATGCATGCACAGATCAGCTAACACAGTCCCTCAATAATAATGAAAAATACATATTTGTAAAATTAATGATTAAATACATTGATTAAATTCCAGACTCAGAATATGAATCTAGCATATTATTTTATATAACATAGTTTTATGACTGCATGCAGAAGATGTTGAAAGAATGTTAATGTCATTCTGGGTCACCATGTCTTTAAGAAAATAATTAATGCTTCCTCCCTGATCTTCTATTTTGGCCCATGGCCTGATCTGACACATTTATCTTTTTTCCATGTTGACTTCCTGAATCCTTAGTTATATGGCAATTTCCTAGCATATTCAATTTATATCAGTAATAGCTAAAATATTTATGTTACCATTTAGAAAATTCTCACTTTTTTTCTATATTGCTTTTAATCCGTTCTGAAGGCTATAGAGTTTTCTATCTAACATATGAATCTGCTAATATAACTTTTCCAATTAAAAACTTTGACAATCATAATTTTATGCAACGTAGGGCATGAATTAATCATCATTACTGAAAATACTTCAAAAGCTAACCCTAATTCATATTTCCAGCCTCAATCACATTGCTCTCTACTTTATCTTGTGTGTTAGAATATCAAGTTCATCAATATCAAAGCTCATAAAAGACTTTTGACAGCCTATGGAAGTCTCAAACTTTTTAAGCAGCTCTTTATTTGATTTAGATATCTCATATCATAAAATTGACCTAATTAAATATACACTTTGGTGGGTTAGTATATTCACAAGGTAGTATAAACATTCTAACTATCTAATTGGAAAGCATTCCATGGCCTCACCATATCCAGATCCTGTTCTATCTTTATGAGTTGGACACAACCATTATCCTTTCAGTTTTGTGTTCTAGCTTGTTAATGCATTTCACAGTAAGTGGATTCTATACTACATTTCCCTCTATGTCTAACTTCCTTTAATTACCTCAAGCTTTTCAAATTTCATCTGTTGCAACACTTACTTATATACAACTCTTTTTCGCTGACTGAACAATATATGCTTTTATGAGTAAGGTAATTTTCTTTTACTAATTCATCAACTGGTAGACATTCAGATTGTTCATACTTTTTGTCCTTTGTCCAGAAAATGCTTCTCTTAACATTTCTATATGTACATTTTTCTGGTTGTCTACCTTAAAAGTTTCATATGGAAATACTAGAAGTATTAGATTATATCACTAAATTATACTAAGTATTTGAGAAACCAACTAACATTTTCCAAAGTGTCTGCTCTATTTTCTATTTATTCTACTAACATAGGTAGTTTTTATTTCTGTTATCTTTTCCAACTCTTCTTAACATCCAGGGGACCTTATATGACATTCACCAGCCAAAGGTAGAAGGGCCAGTAATCGGTTGTTAAATAATATCTCAGTTCGTTTTGTTGTTCTTGTTTTTCAACATAGGATTTTGAACTCAGGTCTTTGACTATGATAGACAAGTGCTCTAGGAAGAACTACAACCCTTTCAAATTTTTTATTTTGAAATATTTAAAAATAACCTTGCTAAGTGGTCCTAGCTGGTGTCAGACTTGCTGTGCTATCTAAGTAGGCTTTAGAATTGTGATCTTTCTGCCTCAGAATCTTGAGTATTTGGATTACAGTTATATATTTAACCATGCCTGGCCAGAGATCTCACTTAAACTAGCATGTATCCTCTTTTTCAGATGATGAGCCCTTGCAGCCTAATTAATCCTTCCAGTGCCTCCTTAATGTTGCCACATTGGTCCTTAAGGTCTCATGTCTATGTCTTAGAAGACATTCAAACAGTGGTATTACAAATGTAAGACTTTGCTCATAGAGTCACTTTTCTCTCTTTAGTTCACATTTTATCTTTGTTATTGTTTTTATCATTACAAATTTTAGTAAATTTTAAATCAGAAAATTTGAATCCTTCACCTTTTTTTCTTTTCTTAACTACAACTATTCTGAATCCCTTCTAGAAGTGTCATCAATGGGCTCACTGATGTTATTTCTGATCCTGAATAGAAAACATTGCATGCTTTATCAGTAAATAATATGCTAGATGTAACTTTGTTCTTGTATATACTCTGTATCATGTTGAAGAAGTTCAAATCTATTCCTTAATTTAAAGTCTTTACACAGTTGCAAAAATTATATTGACTTTTAAAAATGCCTTTCAGTTTGTCTTTTGAGAGTGTTATATATTTTTGTATTTTATTCTGACTACTATATTTTTCATATCAATAAATTATCTTTTTAAAAGTGTCTTTCACTTATGTGATAGATTACACTTACCTATGTACCATAACTTTTAATATACTGCTAGATCAAATTTGGTGAATTTTTTGGAATATTTACATTTGTATTCAGAAAGAATATTGATATTCAACATTTAGTTTATCTTAGTATTGTGATAATATAGACTTATAAAATTAAATAAATAAATCTTTCCTTAAATATTTAGTTAAATTCAACTGTGAAGCCCTCTCAGCCTCAACCTTTATTTGTTGGACATTTGATGACTAAATCCTTTATTTTCACATATAGCAGTGATTCTAACTTCCTATTTATGGTCAAGCTAATAGTTTATTTTTCAAGATTTTTTAAATTTCATCTGGTTTATTTATAAATTGATGTGATGTGTTGTGCATAATAAACTCATATTTGTGGTAAGTCTTTCAGAGACCTCACTAGAGGAGACAGTTCCGCCTGGTTAACATTCCTGGTTCTTTTAGTTCTTCTCTGTGGGTACAAGGACCTGTGCCATCTACAAATCTAACTAAAGGTTTTTTCAAATTAATTGATGTCTTCATGGAATAAATATTTGAATACATTGATTTTTTAAAAACATTTTGTTTTTCTTATATTCATTTTAATTTCAACTATTTGATTTTGTAGCTGTTGATTCAGGATCAAAGATGGTTTATTTTATTACTAATTCAATCACCAGTTTTTATTACTAGAGTTTTCTGCCTCTGTATAGTCTAATATTAAGCCTGGAACTGGAAGGCTTCAGCCTCAGCCTCTGTGCAATCTAGAATATTTAAGCCTCTTTTCAGTTTTATTAACTTCGAGACTTATCATTGACTGAGCCACTCTGATTAGCTCCTTCTGAACTCTTACTCTTCTCATTCACTGTTCTGGCTCAAATTCTTCTCCAAGCTTACTGATTCAAACTAATCTTGAGTCTACTTACTGTTTCTGACTAAATTCTTCTGAATCCAGCTTGCTCTGGCTGATTCTCTGACTACCTCAGACTGAACTGCTCAATTCAGCTTCACACTGACTCACTCTTCCCATCTGATACTGACTTCTACTGACAAACTGTCTCTGTTTCTCTGTTTCTCTCCCCGAACTCTCATTTGCTCCATGCTGCGTCAGTCAGCCTCTGTGCTATTCAATCAGACCTCTATATTGTCTCTGTGTCTTGAACCCCTTTCTGCCTGCTTCAGACTGCTCACCTCATATTGCCTCCTGTAACTTACTCTGCTGTGAGCTGAGAGTCTGCTTATATACCACGAAAGTTCCGCATGTTCTCTCTGACAAACTCTGCTAACTCTTTTATTTTTCCTGTTCTTCACTGACTCATCTCAGACATCATTTCTTGTGTGGCACTGATTCTTTCTGATCTCTGCTCCCTGTGTCTGTTTCTACACTCTGTTTCTGTCTTAGGGAATAAAGTTATGGACTACCACAGCCTTCTGAATACTGGGATTAAAGGTGTGCACCAACATTCATAACATTCTTTCTACATTCTATTCTGATTACACAGTACTGTGATTCCTTCATATCAACCCATGGAATATATACCCTTCTTGTTTCACACAGGCCTATTCCTCTAAATGGTTTAATGTTCATAATTGTTGAGGTTATTGAGATATATATGTTCAAAGTTCCTTATTTTTTATTATTTATGTTACTCTATTGTCCCATGCTTACTGAAGTAAAAGAAAAAAAGAAAGAAAGAATTTCATTACTCTGGTTATATTATTTATCAGCTATATTAACATTTTTGTCTATTTTACCAGAATTTCAACTGATTATAATATATGAGTAAGCATCCTATTAGTTTTTAAACATTTCCACATGTTTTTCTATCCTAAACAGGTAATTATTTAATAATCACTTCCCTGTTTTAAGGAGACTTAGTTTCTAGTGAAACTAATGAATCACTTGTCAAATGAGCACGAATGCCAAATAAACAGTGGAATATAATTGTCTTTGTGCACTATTATTTCAGAGAAAACTGAGACCTTTGATTATATTAAACAGTAAAATGTTTAAATATGTATATATGCTATTAAATATAGCTCTAAATGGCTATATAAGCGCATGTAGTAAACTATGTATAATTTATTAAGCAATTTAGTGTTCGTTATTATGTTTCTTTAACACTTTTTGGTAGCACATTTAGTGACATTATTTAAGGTAAATGGAAGTACAGATCTCTGCCCTTACGCATTCCAGGAGGTTCCAAGTACATTATCTTACTTATTATCAATATCTTTAAGGATAGATTGATGTTACGATTTAGAAACTACAATCAAAATTCATAGTTTTAAATAAAAAAGGTGACCTTTCCCATTATCTGAGTTAACTAGCTTTTGATTGTTAAATTCAAATTTTGATTATGAAAAAGTCCCATAAATTCTATTTAAATTTCAGTGTTATAGTTTCTTTTCTACTTAGAGATTTTGCTAATATGAGGAGCTTAATTGTACTTGAAATATTGGAATAATTGATATTTCTTTATTGTACTTTAGAAAGTAAGTGTGAAGCCATACCTAAATCAACAATATTTGAATTTAGAGAAGATTTGATAACTTTTTCCATAGATGTATATCAATAAATCTCCAAACAGTCTAGCATTCTATGTGTTGTGTTTTAAGGTTGTACACACCACAGCCACAGGAATTGGCAGTCCTATGTAAATGACCACAATGCTCAAATGTAGAAGAGCTGAAGAGCTACTTCCAAGTTCAAAAGTTTTGTATTTTTAACTCTGTGGTGGGTCTTCTTTATAAAAATGCTAGTGTGTTCTGCATATGATTTGGGTTGTTCTCAAAAACATGTTCACTGCCTTAATGAGTTCTCAAGAGGCAGCTGAGAGAATAAGGTTTCTCATTTTCAGGGCTCACAGAAGTTTAAAGTATTCATTATATAGCTACCTCAAATAAATTCATCTTTAATAAAAAGCTACCTTGGTCTGAAGTTGTATACAGGACTCAAAGCTTGTTCCCAAACTCATATCATAAACAAAATATACACAGAGTCTATAAATTGATTAGACTATGGAACAACAATATCTTAGTCTTATTAAAGATCATTTAAAATAGATTAATGTTTGGAGATAACACATCAAAAGATTGTGTCAAATTTTATTATTTGCATAAAATTGTAAAGCAAAATTTGGTTGGTTCAGTGGAGTAAATATTTTAGTAGATGAGGTAAAATTGGAGACACAAAATGGCAATTTTTATAAAATTACTCAAACTATCATTTTAAGAACATATGGAATGATGTCAAAATGAGTATAAACTGCATTATTCTACTTCATCACAATTGTATTTTATTATGATGATAATAACCATGTAACATTAAGTGATATTTTAATATTAAAATATTAAAAATGATCTATAAGTTTTTTTAATACAGGTAATGTAGAGGAATACTTAATCTTTTTATCCAGCAGCATAGCTGCTCTAAAGTAGAAAGAATGTTAGTTCATGCCTTTAATTCCAATGTAGCACAAACCTTTAATCCCAATTCAGAAGGCAGTGTTTTTTGCATGCCTTTAATCCCAGCACTTTGGAGTAGCAGAGTGAGGAGGCAGAATTCTGAGTTCAGGGTTGAGAGAAGGCAGTAGAAGCAGGGTGTGGAAGCAGAGTTCAGGCAGAATCTAGAAGCAGATAGGAAGCAGAAAAGAGGCAGAGCTAAGAGAGATTGGACAGTTATTTCAGACAGGCAGTTAGAGTCCAGCTCACAGACAGTTCAGTTGAGAGCCAAGAGCAGAGCCAGTCCAGAATAGCCTAAGAGACAAAGCAGGGGTCAGAAGCACAGTTTATGATTTACAGATCGGAGTTGAAGTGAGCTCAGTAAGCAGTAAGTTTAAGAAGTTGAGACTCTCTACATTTAGGTTTGAAGATTAGATTGTATGGAGACTGAAAGCCTCCAGGACTGGGGATTGAATTAGCAAAGAATAAACTGTCCTCTGCCATTAACCCATGAGAATCAACTTAAATGAATCAATGCACACATCTGTGTCTGCAAGGTAACAATTTAAATTCTCTCTGTTTGTCTGTTAATGTAGAATTTTAAAAGTATTTCATTTTCCTAAGCTCAAACCCTAAAATCTACTTTATATGTATATACTAGTAAACTTGCATTTATATATTAAGTAGTCAGAAATAAAGATTAATTTAGGCTATTCTTCATGAAATTATGTAACTGATCCCATTGTATGTTACCTAAGGTCTTCCTAAGATACATTGTATTTATTGTTCATTTAATCCAGTTTCTATGTTCCTGTAATTTGACTTATGATTTTGCAATGTTGTAGTGGTCTAAAAGTGATATTTATCCTCAGAGAGTAGTTTGAACTTTGAAGTTTTATCCTTTCCTTGCTTATCAGTATGTAATTACACGGATTTGGGGCAGTGGCATGAAATTTCAGCCAGTCATGTGTTCCTAAAGTTAGATCACAGATAATCTTTAGCAGAGCATTGTTACTAATTATGCTTCAGAGGATAGGCGTCTAAACACAAAGATAATAACTTCTGATGCTGTTTATAATGAAAAATATATCTTAAATCTAGTTAGCAGATACTGTTTTTAATGATCATATTTCCTTTATGGTATTTATTCTTTCAGTTGCTGATAAAAGAAGATTTACCTCTCATTATACTTCAGTTGTGACTTTTTTCCTTTTATTCTTTCATCAGTGCTTCTTTTGTATTTTACAGCTCTGCTGTTCTGTCAGTACATAATTAAGATCATGTTGTTGCCTGTGAGGCTGACATTATTATCAATGTTTTGTCCTCTAGTATTCTTGATATTATTCATTTTGCTGTGATGATATAAATAAAGCTCCTTATTCAATAATTTTGTTAGCATTTGCTTAGTTTATATTTTCTATTGTTGCATTTAATCTATTTATACCTTTATAAAGTGTTTTGTGAAATAGTAAACATTTAGTTGTATATTATTTTTATTTAATCTAATTCAATTTTTTGTGTATGGGTATTTGTCTCAATATATGTTTATGTAACCTAACGCCTGCAGATTCCAGAAGCGGGAGTCAAATCCCTAGAACTGGAGTTGCAGATGGCCGTTAGCTGCCATGTGGATGATGGAAACTGAATGCAGGTTCTCTGCCAGAGCACCATGTTCTCATAACTCTTAAGTTATCTTTCTAGCCCAAGTAGTATATTATTATTTAAACAACCCAATTATTCCTATTATAAAGATGTGGTTTAATTTAAATATAATACACCATGAGTTGGTTCCTCTTTGTTCTATCTGCTCTTTGTTCCTTTTTTTCTGATTTATCTAGATCATTGGAGATTTTAAATGATACTGTATCTTGTATTTCTCACTATTTATACACATAGGCAAATATTTTTTCATAAATTCTGTGGCATATCTAATTTATTAGAATTTACTCCCAAATAGCATTATTCTAAAATATATATATAATGACAAATTTTCAATAGAGTGCTGCCAATTCTTGTGTCTATTCTTATATGCCATACCTATGAATTATTTCCTATTTATACATGTCATACATAATAAATTAGAGAGCCAGAAAATCTTTGGAGAAAGTAGGTTAAGAAATTATGGTAAGCAAAGAAAGCATAAGAGAATTCATATAGATCTCCAAAACTTCATGGTTGGTGCTAGGGATATTTTTCAGTGATTAAGATCACTGATAGTTCCTTCAGAGACCCTGAGTTTAATTCCTGACACCCTCATGATGGTTTCCAACCATCTGTAACTTAAATGTTAGTTAGGCATGCACATAGTAGTACACAGATACATATGCAGGCAAACACAAACACACACACATACACACATAAATAATTTTATTAAAATTACACTTACTATATATAGTGAAAAATAAATATAGCAGATATAGATAGATAGTAAAATTAATAATTTTTTACTATAATATATATAATATATAATAATTATTTACTATATTTAATCAACAATCCTGCAAGGAAATAGATGACATAGAAAGATCAAAGGAAATGAAATAATTTTTTAGGAAAATTATTCAGTTAACAATGGTGTCAAAACAGCGTAACTATTCTCTAAAATAGTAAAATTCGTTTTAACTTTGAGATGGTTAATTATATTATAATAGTAAGGAAATTCAACAAAGTAATTTGATATACACACATGCATAGCCTAGTCACTGAGGTATATGACCCTAATATGGAGACTCAACATTATCATGAAATGTCTAATACATGAAAAAATGACAGAAAGCACAGATTCCACTGGAATACCATTCCTTGCAATCTTATCTAGATGCCATGTAGAAGAATATTTTATCTTTTAATCCATCAGCATTGCTGCTCTAGGTTAGAAAGAATGTTGTTACATACCCTTAATCCCAGTATTCAGAAAGCAGTGGTGATCCAAGCCTTTAATTCCTAAGAAAGAAACAGAGTATGGAAGCAGACACAGGAAGCAGAGCACAGAAAGGGTCAGTGTCACACAAGAAGTGACATCTGAGATGAGTCAGTGATGGACAAGCAAAGTGACTAATCAGAGAAAGTGTTAGCAGAGTGAGTCAGAGTTAAGACATTCCAAACTCTCATGATATAAAAGCAGGCTCTCAGCTCACAGCAGAGTAAATTATAGCAGGCAATATAAGGCAAGCAAGTGGGACAAAACATAAGTCATCTTTAAGCCTATAGATTCTACAGGGAAACCTGAAAGCTTAGGCTTAGTCACTGAGCCAATAGTTGGATTCTAGAAATAATAGATAAAAATAGATTATCATTCTCTAGATGAGGGAAATGGTTAATGATAATAAGGCTGTACTCTTCAACAGGAGCCAGCCTGTCCTGGAAGTAAACATATTTTCAGAAGCAATAGAGACTTCTTTAGACTACTGGTAGAATCAGAATTGAGCTAGTGATCAACCATATAACATCTTAACCATTTTTAATTACATATATATTGTTTTTTAAGTTTGCATTATTATGTGAAAGAAATTTGGGCTAAATTATCAGTTTTAACTTATGTGAATATTTACATATAAACGAATTTGTTGCCATGTAAACATTATAAAATCACAAGCAAACGTAGACCGCATACATGCACATAGTTATATGTAATATAACTATGTAATAATAACACCAAACACTACACCTAAATCTTAGGGAATATTGCAGAATTGGAGCTGGAAAGGTTGTATGAACCGGAGAATCATGGAGGAGGTTGCTCTGAGATTGTTTCTCCTACTAACATCAGAAGCTACACCAATAAAATCACATCAACATGACTACCCAAAAGTCAGCTGAACAAGGAGGATACCAGTCACCATGCCAAACTGCAACAGAAAGCTTCAACCCTACACAAGGACTCAGGCAAATGAGCAAAACTGGGAAAAGAAGACTTGGCCCGCCATAGAGAAAAGCACACTAACTGGTTTTCAGTGACAAACTATTAGCCCTGAAAATGTACATGTAAGTAACATTATATGGACTCCACAAGTTATGTTTAGGAATATATATTTATGTACAATACATGTATTAGCAAATAATGAAAGGAAAGGCCATGATTTTGAAGGATATTAGGGAAGGCTATGTGGGAGGGTTTCAAAGGAGGAAATGGAAGGAAGAAATGTAATTAAAATAAAATCCCCAAAATAAACACTAACAAAAAGAAATTAAAGCTATAAAATTCATGTGGAAAACTTGGAAAAATCATTTTATAGACTGTATTTCAATCTATAACATGTCATTCTTAAACTTATACTGTTTATCAGATTTTTTGAATATTTTTAAGCAAACTTTAACCTGAAATATTTACATTTGAAGACATTACACTTACTGTAAACAAAGTAAAGACTTTTTATTTTAAAGCTTTAAAGCCCAAGACAATTTTTTATAAGACATTAAGAAAGCTTAGCAGGCACCAATAACTTGGCTGTAAAATGACTACAGATATTTTCAAAATTTTTAACTGTATAATAAAATAACATTGAAAAAAATACATGTTTTTGAAGGAAGAAAATATAGATATACAGGCAATAGTTTGTATATTTTAATGTTTTAAATTAAAGTTTATCTTTAAAATATTATTTATTATCTTGAGACTTGATATCATAGCCATTTTTATTACATATAACTAAGCAGCTATATTTTGACTGGTTTTGTATATTGAGATTATAAATGCTGTGAGCCCCAACATGAAATGCAAATTATTATACAGATATTTGACAAACTTTTGTATCCATTCTTTTATGTGTACTGTAGTTTTAGTCATCATGGAGGACATAAAAACTAATTGTCTAGTTCTAACTGTCTTGGACTTTTGCATTTTGGTCATTGATAAGTGTATTGAATATTTTTGATAGTGAAAGTATAAAATCCAATATGAAGCTTGTAGAGCATCTGAAAGATTGTTCTAACTGTAGAAGAATTCATTGAGATGGACAGACTTTAGATCTGCTTCATTTTGCTGAATGATATTTTTTTATTTGCAAATCTTTTATAATAATATTCTAATAAATTAAAAACATTAATCTTACATTTAACATTTATATATTAAGAATATTTATGAAAAACAAATCCATACCAATTAGCTTAATAAAAGGATTTTAATATATATTACTGAAGGGTGTTTGATTAACATAAAGCATTTTTATGTTCTATTTTTTTACCCATGCCCATTAAAAATGGAAGGGAATTAATTAAATTTTAGCACCTATTTTCAGAGTAAATAATCATAAAAAAACTCTGTATCCAATGTGAAATTACATAATTTAATGAAATTTTTATATTACTACCCAAATGAATATTTAATGTAAACAAGAGCATTTTAAGAATTTATGGAGCATTTAAAAGATGTTTGGCTGACCAAGAACCAAGACTAGATAGCCTGGAGACCTAGGATAAAACCAAACACTACTGGTCTAAAAAAAAAAAAAAAAAAACTAGAAACAATAAAATGACTTCTAATGTTATACTCATATATAGATTTCTTATTCAGCCATCATTGTTGAGGCTTCCTCTTGCATCAGATGGGGACAAATACAGATACCCACAGCCAGACATTACACACAGACACACACAAACACACACAGACACACACACACAGACACAGATGGGGGGGTTTCAATACTTTATATGCTTCTGTGAGGAATTGACAAGGTAAGTCCCCCAAAAGCAATGATAAAACTGTAGGACTTGAAAATGCAGATGTAACTGGAGGTCACCATGCTAAGTGAAATAAGAAAAACTCAGACAAATATCACATGATATCTGTCATAAGCAATAAATACCTAGATATTTAAGACCTGTAAGTATAAGGAAAACATTGTGGGTATGAAGCAGGGAACTGTAATTATGGGGGGAAAGATAAATACCACATTTTTCTCATATACAGAATCAAGTTTTAACAGCAAATATGTGTGTATATCTGTATACAGGACAAATGCAGACACATATATACATATACATAAGTATACATAACACTGCTTATATTAGGGTCAAAGCCTGGGCTATGGCCACCCTAACAAAGGAGACTCAGCTACTTGTTCTCAGTAAGCTAATTAAAGAGACAAGTAGGCTGCATTAATAACAAGTAGAGATTCAGTAACCTCTGCTCTCCAGCTCAGTCCATCTTTAGGGTCTTGATACTAGGCTTAGGTTTAAAGAGAATGAAAGTAGATTGGTTAATGTGTAGCCCTGCCTCTCATTGACATATCACTGACAGGATTGTTGGCTCCCAGTCTCTCCTGAAACTTGTCACCAATTTTGAGATGTCTTTCCCAGAGTCAGGCTGCCCCTTTGGCTTGAAACTTGGGGTTCAGCCTTTTCTTTTTCTAATATGAGATTCCTGGGGAAATTCCAATTAGTCTATTCTCAATAGATAATAGCTGAGGAGAAAGACACAAAAGTTGCCCTTTAGAACATACTTGTCAGGATGATTAAAATATGAAAGCAGAAAAGGAAATATCTGGGAGTAGGAAGTGGATAAGGCAGAGAGGGAGATTACAAAGTATGATGAGAGGCTGAATATGATCAAAGAGCAACGATATTTCATGCTGTGCATGAAAACAGCATTATAAAATGTTATTTTATGTGCTATCTAAGAAATAGTAGTAAAACAGGAAAGAAATAAATTTGAAAGTTACTGTATAACACCTCCAGCAACTGAAAAAAAAAAGTGGAAACATGTTGAAGGAAGTCTACTAGATGGCTATTAGTATGTAAAGTGGTGGCATTTTCCCAGTAGAGCATCCATGTCTTTATCCAACTGCAAGGCCCCTGTTTGGGAGTGTTGAGAAAGAACGAACAAAAAGTAGTAGCAGATATGTCACTCTATTGAAGGAGATCCATCAATTGTGTTTTGTCTTGTTTTGAATATGAGAACAATTTTCTTTTGAGAATGACATGGGAAAAAATAGCAGTACCTTTTAATACCACTACCATTCTGAGTAACCCAAATGCCCATCAACCAACATATGGGTAAAGAAACTGTGTAATTACTGTACAACACACTTGAGAACAAAAAGCAGTAAAGGACAGATATTTGTCATGACATGGCTGCATATGAAAAAAAATCCCATATAAAAGAAGCCAGACAAAAGGACCACATAGTGAACAGTTACATTGAAATGAACTATCTTTCAAGATATACACCATTATTGTTTTGTTTTCATTTTTCTCATCACATAAAATGAAATGCTGGCTAACATGTTGTTTATCCTGTTGGAAATAATTATGATACCTTAATAATTGTCCATCAAAGCAGAACACGGCAGAAGTCACCAAGTGTCTGGGAAAACCAACAGAATAATGTGAAGTGTTTTGTTTGTAAATTGTATGATATTCCTTGAAACAGACAACTTAACAAATGCATAAATATGTATTTGTAAAATTATTGAATGCATAGTAGTTAGATATTAATCAGCTTACCACTGGATGAAGTGATCCACACTTGATGGGTAGGAGGAGTGAAAAAACTACAAATTAATAGACTAGTCATATTCTGCATATAAAAACTGAATTGCACTGTATGGAAATTAAAGTGAATACTAGACACATTGTCAAAGACTAAGCCATTAAGTAAGATAAAGTGAGAGGAGATTATTCTCTGGCAAATCTGAATTTGACATTGAGAGTAGCCCAACATTAGTCACTGAAGACATTCCATATTGGGCAGGTATTATTTGGCAATTAGCCTCAATCCTTACAGTTCTTTCATAGTAAAGTCAAACGGTTGGGTCTGTGGAAAGAACACAAGCATGCAAGCCTGATGTCAGATCCCTGCACTCAGTGTGGAAAAGCCAGGTATGTGCTTGTCAGTCAGATAGTCTAGTCTCAACATGTCAACCTCCACTTTAATTGAGAGACCCTGTCTCAAGGAAATAAAGTGGAGAGTGAGTGATCAAAGAATTCTGATATTATCTACTGGCCTGTGTGTGCACCTGTATACATAAAGTATACACAAGCATAAAACACACACACACAGACACACACACAGACACACACACACACATCATTCAAAAAACAAATTAACATTCTTTCTGTCACCATTTCATTTATGATCCTTAAAGTTTGTTTCTTTACTATAGAATGATATACTATTGTTTAATAGGTGAGACCAAGGAGAGGGACAAAGGCAGGAAGGGAGAGAGGGGGGAGGCAGATAGAGAGGGAGGAGGAGAGGGAGAGGGAGAGGGAGAGGGAGAGGGAGAGGGAGAGGGAGAGGGAGGAGACTAATTCCTCGCTCCAGGCATATTGTTCTTTTTCCTTCCCAGATTTAAAATTATTTGATTCCTATTAATGTGATGCTTTGAACCAATGCTCAGAAAATAATCCTAAATAATATATTGTATTTTTAATAACTCATTAACATTCATGATTTCCAGCAGAGAAGTAATGCCTTTGTGCTTTTCAAATATTCAAAAATGTAAAATTGCATGTCTATGGCCTGGATAATTGGTAATCTTATATAAATTGCATGGACCTTAAATTTCTTTGTGAAAATCTCTACTTAAGAAATCAGTTTTTCCTGGGGTGTAAAAGCAATAGAAAATATTATCTCAGATGTCTAAGATGCACAATTTGATTTGTAACCTTGTAGAGATATTGTAAAGCAATTCCTAACTCTGTATTTTAATGTATTCTGTATTTTACTTGCATAACAATACCATAATTGAACATACTAGAAAGAAAGCTTTTTGCTTAATGTGGCTGATTGAGTTAAATTTTTCCTTTTGTTTACCTATCGAAGACATGAGCACTTCAATGGTAGAAAATGGATCAGCTTGAATTTCCATACACTTTCTGCATAATCTGCCTAATTGAAGTCAGAAAAAAGTAACTCAAGCTTCACTTGACACTTCTCTTATTAATTAAACATGAATAAACACCAAAAATTTGGAATTATATTTACTTTGGAGACTTTCCTGAACATAATTCAAAAGTCTGCTATTATCGGATACATGGCTTATGTTAATATATCTCACCACAATCTGGCCCTGATATTCTTGCTCTTTTGCCTTATCCCAACAGACAGCACAGATTTTGCAGGGAGGTTTGGGCTAGGGGGATCCCAAGAAAAAGAATGTGAAATAACTCACATTTCAAAATACCCTGATAACCCTGAGAAGAACTGCAAGTATGAGGCCCCTTTTCTGGTGCTTTTCCTTTCTCATCAAGTGTTAGCCTCGAGAGAAGTAATTGTTGCAACAGTGACACTTGTTAGCTTGCCTTCAAAACCAAAGAGTCCTTTTGAGTCCAGTATCTCAGGATAGCTAGAGACTCCACAGACAATGATTTCTTATTTGAGAAGTAGTGTTTGTTGGATATAGGGAATGATCTGTTTAGCCAATCACAGTTTCATTTTCCCAGATCCTCTTCTTCACAACACAGCATTGTTATCAACCTTGTTACCACACACCCATGATTTCTCCTTCTACCAATTTGTAAGTTATCTCACTCATCCTGATTTCAATTTCCATTCATGTGTTTATGAATTTTACCAGTGTATATCTTTATTAAATTTCTGTGAAGATCCAGAAAAATAAAACTAAGCAAAATAAAATGTTTGCATCAGGATACTCAACAAGTATTTAAATACATTCATATTTTACACTGAATCAATTGTTTACTCTTTCAACTGAAATCAATCAATTAACTAACCAGCC
Source organism: Cricetomys ansorgei (assembly GCA_026225945.1). Classification (NCBI taxonomy): domain Eukaryota; kingdom Metazoa; phylum Chordata; class Mammalia; order Rodentia; family Nesomyidae; genus Cricetomys; species Cricetomys ansorgei. The sequence goes on from JAMJFZ010000239.1 coordinate 20,691,040, forward strand.
TACCTTCATTTATTTTTAATTTCCTAGTTAAGTAAATATCATCATGAACTACTTCTGCCTTATTTTCTCATACCTAGAAGTGGTAACATCAACAGCATTTTCTCCCATTTTAATCAATAAATGCTATCTCTTGCACTTCATCATCTTTTCACTTAATAGAATATTATTTTGAAATTGCTGGAATTTTTTTCATTTGATTTTTCACATAGTTTCTTCATTTATACATGTGTGTACATGAATGATTGTATTATCTATAATTGTATATGCATGTCTATATTTATGTATGTAATATTCCATTGTGTATATTTACCACATTTTCTTTACCCATTTTTCTGTTGATGAGCATCTAGGCTGTTTCCAATTTCTGGCTTTTATGAATATAGCAAGGTGAAACATTGATGAGCAAGTGTCCCTTTATTAGGATAAATTATCCTTTGGGTATATGTCCAAGAGTAGTATAGCTGCATCGTGAAGTAGATTGATTCCCAGGCTACTGAGGAATGGATGCATTGCTTTCCAAAGTGGTTGTACAATTTTGCACTCCTGTCAGCAATGGATGAGATAAGTGTTCTCCTTACTCCACATTCTTGTCAGTATGAGAGGTCATTTGTTTTATTGATCTTGGCCATTGTGACTAGTCTAAGACGAAATCTCAGAGTAGTTTTGATTTGCACTTCCTTCATGATTAAGGATACTGAACATTTATTTGTTTCTCAGCCATCTGTGTTTGATCTTTTGAGAACTTTCTGTTTAAATGTGCACCCTAATTTTAATTGGGTTCTTTGTTTTCTTGATTTTTTAAATTTCTCATATATTGTAGATATTAGCTCTCTATAAGATGTATAGTTGGTAACAATGTTTCCTATTCTTCAGCCTGCTGATTTGTATGACTGATGGTATTCTTTGCTCTACAAAAACTTTTAAGTTTTACAAGGTCCCATTTATTAATTGTTGTTCTTAGTAGTGGCACTATCGATGTTCTGTTTAGGAAATTATCTTCTGTTGCAATGAGTTCAAGGCAATTCCCCATTTTCCCTTCTATCAAGTTCAAGGTATCTGGTTTTGTGTTAAAGACTTTTATCAATTCTTCTACATGCAGACATCCAGTTTGATCAGCATCCATTATTAAAAAGATGCTGTCTTTTCCAAGGTGTATTTCTGGCTTCTTTATAAAAAAAAAATCAGGTGTTTATAGGTGTGTGGACTTATGTCTGGGTCTTCATTTCAATAATTTGATTCCATTGTTCAACATGTCAGTTGAACAGGGGGCAAATACCATGGGGTTTTTGTTGTTGTTGCCATTGGTGTGAGTGTGTGTGTGTGTGTGTGTGTGTGTGTGTGTGTGTGTGTGTGTGTATGTGTGTGTTTTACTATAGCTCTGTAATACAATTTGAGATCAGAAATGGGGATACTTCCAGCAGTTCATTTATTATTCCGGATTGTTTCAGTTATCCTTGGTGTGTGTGTGTGTGTGCATGTTTTCATATGAAACTTACATTTTTCATTTCAATTTCTGTGAAGAATTATATTAGAATATTTGTGAGGATTGCACTGAATCCATAGATTTCTTTTGGTAGGATGGCCTTTTTCACTATATTAATCCTGCTGATCCATAAGCATAGGAGATCTTTCTATGGGTTCTGATCACTCTCTCTCTCTCTCTCTCTCTCTATATATATATATATATATATATATATATATATATATATATATATATAATCATTTAATTGGTTTTACAGTGTCCGAGGGTTAGAATCCATGATGTTGGAGCAAAGTCATGCAGGCAAGAATAGGCAAGCAATATATTGAGAGCACAAGGCAGATGGCATGAGGCTTTTAAAACCCAACCTCATAACACTCTTCCTTCAACAAGTCAACACCTCCCCATCCTTCTGAAACAGGTCTACCAACTGGGAACCAAGTATTCAAACACATGAGTATGTGAGGGCCATTTTTATTCAAATGACCACAACAACTATCTTTTCCAACAAGGAGGTTAAATTAATTTTTAAAGTTAAGCACCGATTTCTCGTGCTTTGTTCACAAACACCTACAACTGTTTCTGGCATGCCACAAGCGCACGCTCCAGAAATATGTGTTGAACTGAACTGTTCAATTACTAAAGCCTTCATGGTAGTGAGTAGCTGATAGGTTCTGAGTCATACTTCTGTGCCAGGCATGCTTCCCAGCTTTGTAGATGTACTAACTCCTTTAGCACACAATAACTCCTAAGGAATAAGTCTTTATCCTTCTAGGCATAAAGTACTCCTTTCTAGTTTTGCAAGAAATTATCAACCAGATGAAGCCTGTTCATCTAGGAGCAGTGGGAGGTGGAGGTACTCAAATGAAAAGATGTAGTGTGTGGTTTGAAACCTAAGATTTGGGATTCCATCCACTTTTGTTGCGAATAACAGAAGTTTCACTGCAAAATATTCTACTCTGCTAGTTTGAGGTGCTATGGAAAGAGGAAATAAACAGAATAAGAAAATACTTCAGGTGACTTGAAAGAAAATGACATCCTTTGATATAACACTCATACTACAGCAAAACAGAAGCTTAAAGGGTAACTCAGGTTGACCAGATAGCCAAACCTTCCAGTGATACATAGAGATTAAAGACCATGGAGGCTGAGACTAGAATTTGGCTTTTAAAACATATATTCACTAGTCTATTTGATGATTTGTAATAATCATTGTTTTCTGAGTACTTAAAAATGTGTCAGTTTTGGCTGGGTGGTGGTAGCACAAATACCTTTTATCCCAGTACTCAGGAGGCAGAGTCAGGCAGATCTCTGAGTTTGAGGCCAGCCTGGTCTACAGAATGAGTTCCAGGACAATCAGAGTTAAAACAGAGAAACCCTGCCTCAAACAAACAAACAAACAAACGAAAACAAAAAACAAAAAAATAAAGACCCCCTCCCCCAAAAAAGTGCCAGTTTTGACAATAAAAAGCTGACCTAGTTCCTATTCTTAGAACATTTTTTCAGTGACAGTTTATCATTATATGCATGTAATATATATGTACTACATATATCATATTGTTCAAGTTAGCCAACATTTTAAATGTTTTCTTGGTTCCCTCCTTTAACTGAAGAATCACAACACTGAAAATAGTTATTTTATATATAGTAAAAGAACTAAATAGTTTTTAAAAGTTTTCTCACATAAATGATTCTCTGGGTTGTGTTATGCATGTTGATATTTTCTAGTTCTTTTCTTATAATGTGTACACAGCTATTTCTAGAATAAACTTGAGAATGACAAAGACTATTTCTTATCGGTATTTTTTTTTGGTGAGGTCCTACATTGATGGTTGAAATACTTAGCTCTTCCTTCTCATGCTGTCTCTTCACGATCATATACTGACTCATGCCAAATTTCGCAAATTTTACTGAAACAACTTAAACTGAGCAATTTTTACTTCAAGACTTCAAATAAGATCTCTTCTGTAATATTTTTGGAGAGTTTTTGGTTTACAGAGCTCTTTCATTCTTCCATTGTTTTGTAATTTTTGGTACAAATATAATTCTATGCGTTGGATATGTCTAACTTCTTTCACATTGAAAGTGTTGTCTCTGTACTTAGGCAATGTAAGAAAACCTTTTGGATACCAATTTTATGAGTCAATGTTTTCTTTCACAGGAGTATTTGTCAAACTAAAGTTTGGGGGAATCAATTATGATTCATGCTCTAAATGATTTGAAATGCTTGCATTTTCATACAAAGCATAACATTTAGACAAATTATGAACAATGAAAGAAGCTGCTAATTATGCATTGTTTTAAAATGTGATAAAGTGGTGTCAAAATTTTTAGAAGTACTCTACATACCAGTATTAATTTCCTGAGCTTATATTGTAATAGCATCATTGAAAGACATTTAGTGAACAGTTAAGAGCAAATCCATCCTATTTTTGTCATGAATCTAAATTTTTTATTTAAAATATTTTTAAGAGCACTATAATGCAAAATATAATTCACATGGTTTTTAAGACATGTTCATAACTTATTAATAAAGGTATATATTGAAAAGTTCAGTCAATCATTTGTAATCTAATTCCTACAGGCATATGTGCTTTTTTTCTTGATGAATAGCAAACATAAAGATTTTGATATTTGATCTTCATTTAAGAACTGTGGTACTAATAATAACACACTTAAACCAGGGTAATAAGGGACCTCTGTCCATGATCTTATGCTATAGAGAACTTGCTTGAACCTTATAAAATACATGCTACTCCCATTTGTTATTGAATTGCTAGATTAGTACTGGATTGTTTGCTGGATTGCTCTGACCCTTCTTTGGCTTTACTTCTCTATTGTGAGTTACTTACAGGAATATCTTGTTACTTCCCTATTATTATCATTCAGATATCTTGACAAAAGCAAATTAATGGGAAAGGAGTTCATTTTGTTTCAGAATTCAATAATAAGGTGCATCATGGTGTCTAATTCAAAGTGGCAGAATCTTGAAGCAGATAGACAACTTAACAGAATCTGGAATTACCTAGGAGATCATCTTCCAGGCACACTTGTGAATGATTGTTTAGTTTCTAGGCATGGCTATGAAGTATTATGTTGATTGGATTAGTTGATATGGAAATTCACATCGTAAAAATGTGTGACATCATTTTCTGCACTGGGCTCTTGAATTACATAAAAAGGAGAAAGTTGATCTGGACAGCAGCATTCATCAATCTTTGCTTCTTAGCTGAAAATGTAATATAATCAATCAGTTTCTTCAAGCTTCTGCTGCCTTGACTTCCCCAACATGATAGACTGTGCCCTAAAACTGAGCTGAAATAAATCCTTTCATTATACGTTGTATCAGAATATTTTATCACAACAATATGAAGAGAAACTGGGTTTCCTATGTATTTTACTTCTGTATTTACTTTGAATATATGGTGCCACAGATCTAGATAATTATTGTTTTGCCCCTTTCCATTCTAATAAATACACTCACAGTTCCTCTGGTGAGTGAGTGAGTGAGTGAGCCCTTGCTACTCAAGGATTCAATCAGACCTATTTCATTTAAAGTACGAATTGTGCAACTGTGGCTCTTACTACGTGGTTTAGCATTTTTAAAAAAGGATCAAGAGAACTCTTTAGTTATGTGGATGCTCTTTTTTCACAAATCTGTTTTGTAAGAGGATTATGAAGGGTACAACTTCTGACCTCTTTTAATGTGGAGCCATACGTTTTCCATGGAGATTTCATTCTAACTCTGGTACCCCAATTTCCCAGAGCTGCTGAGTCTCTCATCAGCAAGAAGCTGAGGGATGCTGAAGGATGTCAAGTCATGTTACCAATAAAGGCCAACTATCACATTCATCTTTAAGTACTCTATCTAGGGCTACACAAAATTATTTTATGTAATAAAATTTTGTCCCCAAATTCAGAATACACTAAGCAGAAAGAGTGACTTCTAATACAGAGAAATAAAAGCATTCTGTTAGTTAAGTAGTCTAGAGAGCCTCATTAGTGATAAGGCATGTGGATATCACCTGCTCCTAAATTGACATATTAAGAATACTTCATCTTTCAGGCATTTTCCCCCAAATCCATAGACCCAGTCTCATCTTTAGGATACCATCACCCAAATTTAACCCATATTCTACAAACCAAACTTGCCCAGTCACCGTCAAATTTGTCAGAGTACTGAGCAACAGACTGGAGTCTGTCACAGACTGAGGATACTAAAGAAATAAAATTACTACATACAGAATACTATCCTTCTTTGATCATTAGAACAGCTAAGACTTAAAGAACTACATTTAGTAGGTATGAAAAGAGTGGATAACCTTGTATTATTTCTGATCTTAGTAGAATTGTTTTGAGCTTATCTCCATTTAAGTTGATGTCCACTAAGGGCTTCTATAAACTGTTTTTATTATGTTTAGGTATGTATTTGTATTTCTAATCTCTCCAGGACTTTTATCATGAAGGGGTGTTGGACTTTTTCAAAGCCCTTTTCTGCATATCATGTAGATTTTGTCTTTCAGTTTATTTATATGGTGGATTGTATTAATCTATTTACATATGTTGAACCATCTCTTCTTCTCTGGGATGAAGCCTACTTGATCATGTTAGATGATATTTTTGATGTGCTCTTGGACTCAGTTTTACAAGTATTATTTGAGAATTTTTGCATCTGTGTTCATAAGGGAAATTGGTCTGTTGTTCTATTTCTTTGTTAGGCTTTATGTTGTTTGGGTATAAGAATAACTGTGGCCTCATAAAATGAATTGGGCAATGTTTCTTCTGTTTCTATTTTGTGCAATATTTTGAGAAACATTGGCATTAAATATTCTTTAAAAGACTGGTAGAATTTTGCACTAAAAATATTTGGCCCTGGGCATTTTTTTTTGGTTGGGAGAGTTTTAATGACTGTTTCTATTTCACTAGGGGTTATAGGTCTGTTTAAATTGCATATCTGGTCTTGAGTTAAGTTTGGTAAGTTGCATGTATCAAGAAAATTATCTATTTCTTTTATATTTTTCAATTTGTTGGATTACAGATTTTTAAAGTATGTCCTTATGATTCTCTGGATTTTCTCAGTGCCTGTTGCTATGTCCCTCTTTTTATTTTTAATATTGTTAATTTAGATCTTCAATATCCTAATTTTAGTTAATTTGGATAAGGGTTTGATAATCTCATTGATTTTCTCAAATAACCAACTTTGTTTCATTGATTCTTTGTATTGTTGTTTGCTTGTTTTTTTTTGTTTTGTTTTGTTTTTCTACTTTATTGATTTTTAGCACTGAATTGGATTATTTCTTGCCATGTATTCCTTTGAGGTGTGATTTATTCTTCTTCTTTTATTTTTTAGAGCTTACTGATGTTCTATGAAGTTGATAAAATGAAATCTCTCCATTTTTTGTGTAGTCACAGTGATATGAACTTGACTCTTAGAACAGCATTCATTGTGTCACATAATTTTGTCTGTGTTGTGTACTCATTTTCATTCAATTCTACATCTTTCATTTCTTTTTTAATATCTACCTTGACCCTGTTTTCATTTAGCAGTGAGTTGTTGGGATTCTATGCATTTTTAAGCTTTTTCTTATTTTTGTTGTTGTTGATATCCAACTGTATTCTGTGATTGTCAATTAGGACGCAGAGTGTTATTTCAATTTTCTTACTTCTATGGAAACTTGCTTTGTGTCCCAGTATATGCTCAGTTTTGAAGTGAAGTTTCATGAGTACTGAGAAGAAGGTATATTCTTTTGAGTTGGGGTGAAATGTTTTATAAATATCTGTTCAGCCCATTTGGTTTATAGCATCAGTTAGCTCTAGTATTTCTCGTGTTAGATTTTGTCTGAATGACCTCTGCACTTATGAGAGTTGGGTATTAAAGTCTAGCATGGTCAGTGTGTGAGTGTCAATATGTGTCTGAAGCTATAGAACTGTTTCTTCTACAAACCTGGGTGCCTTTGTGTTTGGGGGACAGATTTTAAGAATTGATATTTTTTCCTTTGATGAGTAATTAGTGTTTTTTGCTATCTTTTCTGACTAATGTAGGTTGGAAGTCTAGATTTCCAGATAATAAAATAGCTACACCAATTTTTTTCTTAGATCCATACGTATGAAATATCTTTTTATAACCCTTTAACCTGAGGTGATGTTGGCCCTTGATGTTAACATGTGCTCCTTGAATGCTGCAGAAGGATGGATCCTGTCTGCCTCCATGCTATTAGACTGTGTGTTTCTGTTGGGGAATTAAGACTACTTATGTTGAAAGATATCAATGAGCAGTGTTTGTTGATTCCTCTTATGAGGTTGCTGTCATTTTTGTTGTTGTTATTGTATGTGTGTTTGTGTGTGTGTGTGAGTGCAAGTGCACAAGCATGAGTGCTTCTCATTTTTTTGAATCTCTGGTAGGGGATTGTTTCTTTCTGGTGTTTTCTTGGATGTAGTTAACCTCTTTAGGTTGGACTTTACAGTCTAAAACCTTCTGTAGGGCTGGATTTTTAGGTAGATATTGTAAGGACCAGAGTTTGCACAGAACACACCCAGACACCAGATTCTCAGCACAAAGGAGATGTATTTGCCCTGAAAGGACAAAGGACAGGAAACAAGGGACAAGGGGCATGGGCAAGTTGTAGGAAGAAAGGAACAAGTGTTAGTATACAAGAGGGAACAAAGGGAACCTTTGAGGAACAAAGACCACATCTAAATAGAGACAGTCGTGGCCCATGAGCAACAGCAGATTTTAAAGGTACCTATATTGGAAGATAAGAAGGGGAGGTACAGTCAGAGAAGGGTTGGGGTGGCTATCTCCCATTGGTTAGGAAAAGAAAAAAGGAGAAGAGTAACGGACATTTGAGGGTGTTATGGAGGAATTTCTGGGATAATTCCCTTTGTAAATGAGACGCTGGAACTTAACTTATATCTGGCTGTCTTTTGTGACCATCTGCATCTTGGGGTTATGTAGGAATGAACAGATATTGCTTAAATTTGGTTTCATTAGGAAGTATCTTATTTTCTCCATCTATAATGACTGAAAGTTTTGTTGGGTATAGTAATCTGGGTTGACCTTCATGATCTCTGTGGATCTGTAGCACATCTGTCTAGGCCCTAAATTACATAGCACTAGGGAGAACTGGGTATAAAGAGTTTGTACAATCATTGGAGCTCTTTTTTCAATAGCTAAAGCTATCCAAATTAAGTTGATTAAAAGTTGTGATACAAAGTTGTCTAAGACTTAATATTCAGAAGAAGAGATAAAATATACAGTTTAATTTTTACATTGTATATCATATACAAATACCTAAATTTAAATCCCAAATACCTAAATTTAAAAATATCTGTATTGTCAAACCCTTGGTTTGATAACATATTTATATGGTTTTGTTCCCATTTACCTTACAATGAACAGTAGAAAATTCAGCCTCAGCATGTAGTAACATATGCTAGAAAAGAATAATATTCAAATAGTAGGACACCACTGGACATGGTGGTACATGTCTATAATCTCGGCACTTAGATGTCTGAAGCAGAAGAATGACAATTTTGTGGCCATACTGACTCACATTGAAAACTTTATCTATAAAAATAAAACAAAACTAACAAGTGAAACAAAATTAAAATAAAAAGAAAGCAAAACTCAGCAAAGGTTGGGTTATACCACAGAGTTCCTTGGGAAAACCCTATGTGTGAACTAACTATATTAATTTATTAGTCTTATGTTCAATATATTAATATCAAAAAGTTATTAGAGGTTACTCAGTTAATACAATGACTTATTGACTGCTGTTTTTTTTTCTGTTTCCTTGAAAAGTTAAAACTTTTTCTTTTGTAACTGTTCTGCCCTGAAATGCTGATATATCTACTTCTATAGTCATTTTTCAAAAAATAAAAATAGGTAATATTTTATCTGATTATGCTGATATATCCCCTTGTATATTATGTGAATTATTTTGTACCAATGTATAGAATGCAAGAAGTTTATATTAAACACTAATTCTTATAATAAAAATTAAACCATAAAATTGTCTAAGAAATAGTTCATCTGATTTGTCCCAGATAAAACTCTTCTCCTATAGCCTATACAATAGATGTAATAAAATATTTTTATTTATACAATAGTTTAAATATTTAGTTTTTAATTGCTGTATTTATTGATTTGTTATTTGTTTTGCATGTGTGTAGGCAGATACGCCATGGTGTGTATGTCTGTTGTGGTGCTCAGAGGATAACCTAAAGGACTCAGTTCTCTTTTGTCACATGCGTCCTATATTAAGCTCAGGTCATCAACTTTGATGACAGCACCTTTATAAACTGAACTTTCTTACCCTGAAATATTTTAATTTTTTAACTGTAACCCTTGATTTAAATAAGTTTCTTTCAGAAAGGACAATTACATTATATGGATGTCATGGGGAAACATGTTATTATATAAATACTCATTCATTGCACAGTTTTTTTTTTTAATTTGACAAATATTCATAGAGTTCTCAGACTATACAAACTTCATCTAGGCTCTCATGAAATGAAATCAACATGAAACCTTTCAAAACTTTAAGTACTTGAAATAACTCTGAAAAGTAAATAAGATATATTTGTTATTTATAAATAATTCCTAGCATTAACAATACTCTAGTCTTATCTAAACTCATTTTCCTGAAAGGACTAGTATTTAAACTATTATAAGCAATAAAAATATGTCAGGCATTATAGTAGATACTAATTGTCTTGAAAAGTTAGAAACTATTATAAATTAAGGAATTTTTCCATCCTCAAGTATATTTCTGTTCATGAAAATCCATATGAAGCCACAGTATTGGCATGTTGTGGTGTCAGTGTTCACTTCTCAATGTGTCAAAGACAGTCATCGTCTCCAGGACACTACATTGCTCTGAAACTATTGCCTATTTTTCCTGTAAGAATGTTTGTCACTAGAGTAGTGTCTGATATTCTTATACACGGGTGAAGCAAATGTAACTACAGCCATCAAAATGTGTATGTTGAATTCATGTACATATTGCCATCTACCTGTTTCCGGTGGAAATCAAAGTAGTAGCTAACAGAAGCTACTTTTGACTTGAAGGATTATTATATATTTCAAAAAAGAAACTTCTGTTCTGATTTTCAGATAAAAGACCCTTGAAGAATTTCCAAAACAGTTCCTGAGTTTCAGGAGCTTTTCCTACTGAATTAAACATTAGAAACGTTTGATGTGTGTGTGCTTTTTTTTTTTCTTTCTTTAGTCTTAGAAAGAACCTATGCTTAAATATTTAAGTCATTGCACAGTGTGTCAGAGTTAAGGAGGGAAAGCTTTTAAATCAAATTTGAGCATTATGAATTCAAGCTCAGGTTTGCAGTTGGATGCCTTTGGGAGAAGCCACAGGGGTTCATGCTGTGGCTGATGCATGGCAGAAGCAGAGACAAAATATAATATTTCACTTAATACATGGACTTTGCAAAAGAGGATGAGCAACATGACAATCTCATTTTGCTAGAGCGCTTCACATCTATGGCCATTCATCATACTAAAGGTGTAGGAAGTTATATAAATCTTCACATAGCATGTGTGTGTTTCTAGAGGGTACAGGAGTATGGTTGAACTTCAGTCTCCACCTACCCTTAAATAATTAAATGCCACAACTATTATAGCTTCAGCATATTCAATTTCCTAGCTTATCAGCTTCCTAAATCACATATATCACATATTCACCAGCCAAGGGAGCTGCAGGGGACTTCACATTCTTCTAATAAAACAAAGCCTTTTCCTTTAAAAATATTCCATTCATTTTCACTTGCTATTCATATACCTAACTAGAAATATTTAGGCATGTTTATAATCTTTTACTATATTATATAGTCTTTTGTTGAGTCTCATAAATGAAATATGTCAGAATCATAGGTGGACATGATTCCATTCTTTCATAGAGGCAGAATGTACTGAATAATGAAGTTTACTGATAATTGATAAAGATACACCAATTTTGTTAGTTTAAATTCAACATTTATTAATGAATTTATTTGTTATACGGCCAGAGATCATCATGAGTTCTTTTATTACAATATTAATTTTCACATCACACATTATACACACACAATTATATATCCTTAATACAACATAGTATAATATATATAATATTACTATATATAATTTATGTACATATTATATAATATATCATTACAATATTATATAATATTATAATATAAAACGTAATATAAAAACATAAAATGTAATATTACATGTTATATACTTATATACAATATATTTATTTTTATATTTTTATATATTTATATTTTTACATATATATATAATATGTAATATATTACATATTTACACCATGTATGATATAATATATACGTTGTATAAATACATTATGTATAATGCATTATTATATAATATAACATGTTATCATTACATATTATATATAAATCATATTGCATATTATATATAACTATATTACATATAAATCCCTTAGAATTTTCTTTCTTTGTATTGCCATCAGTCTTCATCTCAGCAATAAGGAGAGATAAACTTCCTTTGTCTTTCACTGAGTTATTTGTATCATTTTAATCTCAAGTTCACTTGATACTTTCTTCAGTCCCTCCCACTCTGCTTCTGGGTCCAGAATGAGTACAAATTTATTACATTATTCTGTGCTACAATTTCTATTATTTGGTTCTGTGTTTTTGTTATTTTTTCTCTGAAGCTTTCTACTCCTTTTTTGAGACCCTGTATTTTCATTTGTTTCAAGTGTGTTACAGATGTTTCATTGAAACATTTTATGATGAATTTTTAAAAATACTTATCAAGTTAATTCTAGCAGTGGTATTATCTCATGCTTGGTATTAGTTGATTGTTTTAAATTGCTTAGACTGAAATATTCCTAGGCATCAAGATGATGAGTAATTTTCTATTAAAAATTTGATATTACTCAAGCAGAAGAAAAGGTACTCAGCCTCATTATTCCTGAGTACTGTGGAAGTCAGGATATTCCAATAAAAATCATTGGCACTTGGTAGAAGAGGAAACACATTAAACTGGGTGCCACTTCGATATGAAGGAAGGGAACTATAACTGCTTCTTTGATAACCCCTGTAATATAAAATGAGAAGTGATGTGACCCTGTACCTATTAAATGCTCACAAAGTCCCTTCTAATGCCACACCAAATAGGAAAGGAAGGTCTCTTTCTTAACACTACATTGGGAAATAGATATTGAAGCTTCTTATGTCTCCTTTACTCACTCCATTAAGAAATAGGTTATTCTTCATTCCATTCACTAGCATGTCTTCCTAAAGGATAATATATTATAGCCCATGGTTATTGGATGTACAGGTTCTTCATGTGTGACGTGCTAGCTGGCTACTAATTATAAGATTTTTTTATGTGATTTAGTTGATGTGTAGAAGATATTCTTTAATAGTTACCTGTCTTGCTTGATATTCTTTTATTGTTCTTTGGGTTAGAAAAGTAAAGATTTTGGTGGATATTTCCTTTTACTCAACTAAATATATTTTAATGGATATGTGATAGCATAAGAGCTTATGTTGCTTGGATTAGGGTATCTATTCATGGCAACAAGACAGGTAACTGTTAAATGATTCATTTTCTCCAGGCTTCCCTGGAAATCTATGAATGTGCCTTATTTTTATCTTTATAACAGTTCAAAAAGATTCGCATGACAGCTGGGTTAGTGAGTATCCATGAAGCTTAAATTTCCCTGTATTTTTTTATTCTTTACAATACAGAAAAAGCCTTTCTTTCACAGCAATATCTCGTAAAAATCAATAATTACAGCTAGGTAATCAGAGTCCCATAAAGAGAAAAGCAAGCTGGAAACTAAGGGTGTTAGCTGAGCTATCTATACTTATTGATACTATTGATATCTCTCTCACAGAAAGTAGTAGATGTAGAAAATGTAGGCGGCCTTTATGATTTCAGACAAGAGAGAGTGCAGATACAGTGACTCACAATACATGAGGAATCCAGAGTATATTAGTTAGTGAGGTTAGTTCCTCTGGATGCTATAGAGGTTGTTCACCTTCCAAGGTGCTAAAGGAAGCAAAGGAGTGGCTTAGAGTACATGGGAGATCAGTTCTGAACAAACTGTGTACTGTTCTGTCTGACCCAGGAACTAATTATGTATGGCTCTAAGGATTTTATTTATTTGACCTTTGTGCCAATAGCATGTATCTGGTACTATGAGGGTTTCTGGCCAGAAAACAAGAGTAGAGAAATAAAAGAAGCAGAAGCCAAAACAATGAGGTTTACACACAGGGAGCACCCAGTAACTCACCAATGGAGTTTCAGATTACTTGGGATTTGTGTAATATAAATATTTCAACGTGATTGTCAATAATAAGATATTGTTTTTAAGTGGTAGTAACTTGATGTACAAATTTAAGAAAAAAAAATTCAAGCAAGTAGAAACCATGGTACTAATAAGAAAACTCTAAATTTGCCCTCAATACTTCTCTACATTTTGAACTTTTGGTATTTCATTTTATATAATTTTATGTTATCTACCAAACAAAACTAATTAATCCATTTCTTTCATTTTTTTTTTTTACTTACTTTGTTTTTTCAGTCTTGATACTACAGGTAAGAATGACTTATGCACTATTGTGGTTGTAATACTGAGCACTCTGAACCTGTCTGACATTTACACTTAAAAGAGAGCCTTGTAGTTTCTGATATTTCCTTTTTAGTTAACTTATTTTTCAGTTTGAATGTCTCCCACCCTTTAGAATTTATTCCAGCACAAGGCCAGCAAAGACATAATTTTTAAGCTTTTTCTTGTCTGAGAATGTTTTACTTCATGCTTTGCTTGGTAGAAAGTTTCTTCTCTTCCCACAGTCTTAGAGACTCTCACAGAGCTCTCTTTTGTCATGTAAAATTTCTGCTGAGAAATCAGGTGAATTGATTCAACCTTATTTGTTGTTTGCTTCTTTTCCCTTGCTTTCTGAGGAGTCTTCTCTTTAACTTTCATGATGGATAACTCAGCTAGAAGATTTTAGGGTAGTCTTGGTTGAGTTAAATCTTACTGAAGATCTTTAATTTTTCCTACAACAGAATGTTTATGTCTTTCTCTAGGTTTGGGAAGTTTTCTGTTGTCTCTTTGAATATATTTCCACGTTTTAGGAATCCCCAAGTTCTTCTTGAAATCCAGGAACCTGAATACCTGTTCCTTAATGTTGTTATAAAGTCTTTGGGGAGTGTTTTTCATGTCTCTTTATTATTCTCTCTGCTTTCCATCAGATTGTTTTTTTTTTATAATAAACTGATTTTGAGCTGACTTGTTTTATTTTCTGTTTAATCTAGCCTAATGTTGATTCCTATCACTTTCTGAATTACACTTTATTTTCAACATAACCGTTTCTATTTTGTTTTAAAATTCCTTCTAGCATGTTGACTTTATTTTATTAGATCGTTTAATTATTTTTATTTTCTTAAAATTAATTATTTTTTCTTATAATTGCTGTCACAGAGTTTGTGAATACTTGTTACTATCTGATGAGTTTTTTGGACCATAATGTGAGTTCATGATTTCTTGAAATACTTTGATACTTTCTACTGATGTAACCTAGACATCAAAGGCATCAATATTTGCTCCTGTCCCCATAATTTAATTTGCATCAGCCTGTCTTTCCTGAAATTCTCAGCAGCATGTTTACTTTCTCTGATTCTAGTGTCATTTCTTTATTTCAGTAGGAGATGATATGCCTTATCTAAATTTATAGTGACTGTTATGTTTTACCACTTTTTCTTGTCTACATGGTGATCCAAGCCAATGTTTATCCCAAATCTTTAAACTGTTTATTGGTTAGATTAAATCAGAGGAGTATTATAAATAGTAGTGTATTCCCTATCTTTCCCTTGTGCTGGGGTATGCCCAGACATTGTGCCCTCAACTGTATGCCTATGATTAGACATAGGCCTCAGGGTTCTTCATGGCACTGGATAGAATCACCATGGAGGGAACAGCTCCAAGGTCCTATGCTATACCTCTCACCACCAATGCTACTAAACTGAGTCACATTCTAAGACCATTCTACCTCAGTGGTGCTTTAATTATAAAGACCAAACTACTGTGGAAAATCTTATGGTTAAGGTAGGTCATTGACCAATACCACTAAAGTCAACAGGTGATACTGACCACAGTGTAAGTCCAGTAGACAGGATCACATACCACCATCTAGCTTTAGGGCATTTCCAAGGCTCAACCTCTAGGCACAGTCTTGCTTACGAAGACAAACAATTTCCCAAGACTTTGATTTCACCCGCTTTGTATTAAGTTTTAATTCAAGTCTCCAATCTTTTCCTCGGCAATTCAGGTCTCAGTGAATTTTTGCTCAGTGGTAAGTTATTGATTACATTAATTCCTAAACATCAATACTAATGCTATGATTGGTCAAGAATGGGTCTCACAATTGCAAGGACCAAAACAGTGAAAGAAATGTAACCAAGTGAGCTTCACAGATTTACATGAATCAATAAATTTAAAAACCATGAGAATGTAACTGAAAATACATTCTAAAATCTATAGAGAATATTGATTAAAGACAAATCCACCAAAATTTAACTGGTTCTTTGGAAAATATGGGAGAAAGTATGAGCTATCCTAATATGAAAAGAAAAAGAACATTAGTGGAATCAGTGCAGTTCTTTAAAGAAAATGAAAAAGGCATTACAATAAAAACATCCTGCTAAAAATCTTGATAACCGAGGTGAATGAGGCATGGTCCCTGAAAGACGTGTACTACATGTTCTTACTGAAGGAAATAAATGACCTCAAAACTTTTATTGTGTCTTTGAAAGAAATTATATGTATAAGCACAAATTTACCAAAAAATCACAACAAACAAGCTGGCAAAGATTGTTCAATGGTTATAGAAGCCTGCTGCTAAGTCCAATGACCAGAGTTACATCCATGGTCCCATATGGTGGAAGGGAAAACTGGCTTCTTCCAGTTTTCTTTTCTACTCCACATGTATGCCATGACACATGTGTATACACACATACACACACACACACACACACACACACACACACACAGACAGAGGCAGAGACAGAGAGAGGGAGGCATAATAAATTAAATGTAATAATTTTATGAACAATTAAGTATGTATAATTTTATTAGCAAATTGTGCTCAGCCCTTCAGAAAGATATGCTACCAAGTATATCAAAGCATTCTATACAATGAATGAAACAGTCACTTCTGTTACAAAATCAGAAAGTGATCCCACAAAATTCCAAGCTAATAGCCTTTCCTACTATAGGTCAAAAAATTCTAATTATCAGAAACTATCAATATAAGGTAAGAATTCCTGCAGTTGTAGTGACAAAACAAAGAAAAGCATAAACCCAGAAACTTCAAATAGATGATGGATACATTGGGTAGGAAGGTTACAGAAAAACAGAGAAATATTAACTGTAGGCTTCAGATGCTGTTTCATAACATCCGTCGCCTCTTAGCCTTTTGCTTGGTGGACGTTAGATGTCTGTACATTCCAAAGGGCTCACCTGTTGGTCATGCACAGAGGAGAGTATTGAATGACTACTAAGTGAGCTACAGGGGGCTCCAGACGGCTTGTTTCTAGGCTGGCAGCATCCTAACTGCCTACACCATTCTAATTAATCAGCCAGCCAGCTTTCTTTTTTTTTTTTCTCACAGATTCTTTCTAGAAATTCTTACTCAAGAATCACAAAATTACAAGTAACTACAACATACTTAGTTGTGAAAAAAATGGATTTTTTTTCCTTTCTAATATTGCAGAACAAGCAACTGTGTTTTCTCATTTCTTATTCACTATTGAGTTAGTGGTACAAAAACTATGATATGAGCCAGAGGCACACATATTACAGACAACAGAAAATTTTCTTTTTTTCCCCCTAGAGTCTGAACTCTTTTTATCTTCTTCAAGGATTATTTTCTTTGTAATTTCTTTTAAGAAGAAATGAATAAGAAAGGTACGTACATTGTTTCATTGTATGCATATATTTTTCATGGGGGACAGAGTATCACAGTTAGGTAAAGAGCTACATAGTGTGTTCCTCTCTTTTATTTATGTTTTCATTAAATTAATGTTTTCAATTTCAAGGAAGTACTGTGCATTTAGGTAATGCATATTAATCATGTCATCCACTGGTACCTCCTTCTAACTCCTCCTAATGCCCCCTTCACTGTACCTCTTTATTAGCTTCATGCCCTCCATTTTTATTCCTTCCTCTATTTATTCCTTCCTTCTTTTTCCCTTCCTTCCTTCCTTCCTTCCTTCCTTCCTTCCTTCCTTCCTTCCTTCCTTCCTTCCTTCCTTCCTTTCTCTTTCTCTCTCTCTCTCTCTCTCTCTCTCTCTCTCCTCTTTTTCTTTCTTTCTTTTTTCCCTTTAGGTCCAATTACTGATGTCCATATGAACATGGGTATGTGGCTATCCTCTGATGATTGAACAACTTACCAGAAGCCACTTGTGTACAAATATATTTTCAATATGAAGATATAATTTCCTAGAATTACCATGAGATGTTTAAGATGATCTTAGGTCTTAGTTAAGGTTACTGTTGCTTTGATGAAATGGCATGACCAAAGAAAATTGGTGAGATAGAAATGTATTTGGCTTAAGTGTCCATATTCCTATTTATCAGTGAAAAAGGACAGAAACTAAAAACAAGGCAGGAACCTGAAAACGGGCTGATGCAGACGACATGGACGGGTGCTGTTTGATGGCATGTTCGCCAAGGCTTTCTCCCCGTGGCTTGCTCAGCCTATTTTCTTACAGGACCCAGGACTACCAGCCCAGGCCCTCCCACATCAATCACTAATTAAGGAAATGCCCTACAGCACAATCTTTTGGAGGCATTTTCTGGACTGTGGTTCCCTTGTCTTAGATGACTTTAGCTTATGTCAAGTTGACTTAAAATTATCCAGCATATCTTCCAAGAAAAATACAATTTAGGCTTAGTTGTAGCAAGTAATGCCATTAAGAAAGGGACTCAGATGTAGAAGACAAATGCATTCACAAAGTGGACAATGTCTCTGGACTACTTCAACTCAGTTTGTGCTCACAGAAATTTATGGAATATTCAATCAAAAATCAAAAATCAAAAAAGATAACATTTTTTTTAAAGAAATGGCTGTCTATACTGTTAAAAGTATATTGAAACACTACAGCAAATATGATTGCCATGAGTTTCTTTGTCTAGTCAACATGTGTCTTTTGAAGAAATATTTAGGCAGATGATGTTTTTCAAGACAAATGCATCTCGTACCATCTTCTCAATATACACAGTGTCTCTGAATAATCTGTCTTCCTTCATCATCATAGGAAAGGTATGCATCCATTGCTTGCAATTCTGAGCTTATAGTAAGAGTTCTTGAGCTACACAATCTTCTGACTATTGTCACTTCTCATGTCATAGAATAGACCTCTTAGAGTGAAAAATCTTGAACTCTGTTATAAAATACAGTAGCCATGATTCTACTGAGCACAATTAGAGTCAATTGAGATGAACTATAAATGTAAATATGTACCAAAATTTGAAATGTTAGAGCAACAGAGAATAGAGTATATTATTAACCATTTTAATCTAAGAAACTAATAATTTCAAGCTGAAATGATAGTATTTAGAAAATTCTTGGCAAAATATATTATGATAAATGTATTCGTGGTGCTTGTTTCAGTGAAGTTATGCAAGCTTGTATTACATTTCTGTTCCACTAGGCTGCTCTGAAGAAGTTGTTCAAGAAAACTCTGTGTGAATACAATAAATTAATAAATATTAAATGAGTTCTTGAATGGTTAGAGATTGAGAGATGAGCATATAAAAAACTGCAATTGTGCCATTAATGATAGACAAGCAAAATTTAAAAAAATATAATGTTTTAGTTGACATTAAAATATGAACATCTAGAAATAAATCAGAGAAGAGTTCCCTTTATTATTCCACATGCTTGCTTCAGTGATATTAGTCGGTAATTAATTTTCATTCTCCCATATGTTTACTTAGAATAGATTTTGAGGTATGGGAATAAAATATGAGTCTGTGTAAAATATCAAATAGAAACAGAAAAAAGGCCTTCCTTAAATAAAATTTACTCTAGCAGAATTTCACCAGTATGTGTGAGAATGTCTCCCCCTCTATAAACCTGAGATGATTTCTCTATTTTAGTAATGGCTGTAAGGTGATGAGTGTATGAGTTAAATTTTGTTCTCTCACAGTTCTCATGGTAAGATCTTAAGCCCAGAACACCACTCATTTGGTAATGGGTCAATATGATTGCTTGGATTAAAATTAATTCATCCATTTCATATCATTTCTATGAAAGTATCTTAATATGTTAATAATCTCTATTCTTAGTTTCAGTAATTGATGGCAGACTATTATTTTTGGCAAACACTTGCTATATATTAGAGGATAAAAAGTCATTCCATCTACATTTCTTTGCATTCAAATACTGATCCACTATATATACTGTTGCTATTCATGCACAAGATTTGGTACCACAGTTACAATTGTTTCTCTATTCTTTTCTGTGCTCTAAATCCATGGTGGTAGCAATGATTCTATCTTATTTAATACTATATGTATTCATGGTGCATAACACACTTTATAACACATAACAAGTACTAAGAGATATTTCTTGAATGTAGTAATACATTAAGAAATAATGTTTTTAATCTACCATCAAATGTACTGACAAACTGAAAGGCCAAGGGTTATGTTACTGAAGATTGGGATCTATTTAACTATATCTTAAGTGTGTGTGTGTGTGTGTGTGTGTGTGTGTGTGTGTATATATATATATATATATATATACATATAAATTTATACATACATAAATATGTATATACATGTATATATCCATATACATACATAAATTTCCAATATAATATATATGCATATATATATATATGTGTGTGTGTGTGTGTGTGTTTGTGTGTGTATGAAATGTAACAGACAATATAAATACTTGATTTTATTGATAACATTCTTACACTTCCGATTAGATCTTGTAAATTCAATAAAAGAATCTCTCTATAAGTTCACGTTATTTGAACACTTGTTCATCAGTTGATAGCACTGTTTGGGAGGTGGGATTTTTCTGGGAGAAATTTAGTTACTTTGCACAGATTTGAGGGTTGATAATCTGGACCCACTTTCTGTTCTCTCTGTTTGCTGACTGCAAGGTCAGTCTTAATCTCCTGTGCCATTTCTTTCCTGCCATGATACTCTGTATCCTCTCTGTAACTGCAGGTTAAGTAAACACTTTCTTTCCCAAATTGTATTTGTCAGGTAGTAATGTGAAAACAACAGAAAAATAACTAACATCAATGAAAAAGCAGAACATGAATTCTCTCTGACCTCATATTTAGTAAACTGCTAGGCTAAAATATAAAATTTTATTAAATAAAAACACAAATTAAGATAAGTTTAAGTTAAATGTTCTCAGTTGATATCCTACAAACTTTCTCTTTTATTTTGCTATTACTACAACCCAAGTATGGAAGGATATCTCAAACAGTGATCCCTGGGATACATAATAAAACTTTCAGGATTGTTGCTAGGATATTGCAAGCAGAGTTCAGTGTGATACCTACCACAGTATTCAATATCATGAGCTAATAGCAAAACACTGCTGGGAAGTAATGTGAGTACCAGATGAAATCACCTAGGAGTGTGACAAAGAATACCATATGTTGCAATTTCCGTTTGCTCATGAAAATTCCAGGGTTTTGAAGCCAGAATGAGATTGCCAGATATTTTGCTTTGCCAATTCAGGGGATCTAAATTGAGGGTGGGGAATGGAGGAGGGGGAATACTTGTCTATCAAAGTAATCATTTCAGAGGACAGCAAAAGTCATCTTTAGGGAATTAGGAATATCAATGGCTCTATCCCCTCAAACCATGGAAACAATGCTTCCAGTATTGATAACAGACTGTCATTTCCATTTTATTTCACAGTCATGTAGCAGAAGCCATTTTTCTTAGGCGTAGAACCTTTTATTGAGGGTTGATTTTAACATAATCATACTTTGGTAAAGGAAATGATGTTTTATTTTTTCATATTTATATTTTTATGAAAAGAATATGACTGGAACAATTGGTGATAATAACAAGGTTGTTATCAGGGAAAAGACAATGAGGTCCAGGTTTCAGTGGTTAATTGAGAAGCTCATTATACAAGAGCATGTATTGTTATGCTTATAATCAGCTATAGGCTAATTGTAGATAAATTTATAATATGTTCATCATCAGTTTGTCAATACTGGTCCCCCTCTATTTGTCTGTTAAATGCTTTTGAAATAATACCAGAGAGGTTTTTCTTTTGTTTCTGAAAATTTACTTCTTTAAAGAAATATGTCTTAAAATGGCTTGACAACAGTAAGTTTTAAATGCAACTTAGTATATGTCAAATTTGTTAGATAAAAAAAATCATAATTGTAAGCCTATGCAAAGTAAGCTATCATGTATATAATGGTATGTCCATTATAAATATAAATATAAATATAAATATATATGTATATGTATATATATGTGTGTGTCTAAATATTGTTTCAATTATTGTTATTTAAAGTAAACAAAATCTTGTGTTCACTTACTGTTTTACCCTTGACCTTTAATGTAACTTGAAACTAATAAGTGAGACATTGAATGGTATTCTGACTCTGGGCTACATGTGATAATTATGGAAGTTCAAATGATTGGTATGACATATCTTAGAGCATGGACATTAAGAATTCAAAAAATGAAACTGTTATTTTCTCTGAATACTATGGACATGTTCTGGTAAAGAATAGTTTTTGATAAAAGTGTTGAAAGAATTACTGAAGCAATTTGTTATAAAATGTAGTGCCACAAATGTAGGAAGTGAAATATAGATCATAAGCAAAACTACTCTTCTTTTTATGTTCCATTATGAAGAGCAAAACCTCTTTAATTACCATAAAAAAGCTGGCTGGAAATGAGCCTTTTTTTTTTTTTTTCCTAAAATGGGAATTCAGACTTTACAAAGTTGATGATCATTAATAATTGTAGATGTTGATTCAGAGCAAAAGATTGTTTATTCTTTGGCTAATACAGTCCCCTGTCCTTAAATGGTTTTAGCCTCCATACAATCTAATTTTCAAACTAAAAACATATCAGCTTCTGACACTTAACTGCTGACTGACTCACCTGACTCTTCTGGTTGGCTGATTCAACTCACTCACTCTTCTGGCTTAAAGTCTTCTCCAATCTGCTGCTTCAAACTGACCTAAGCAGGCTAACTTTCTGACTGAGTTCTGACTTTAGCTGACTCCTGCAAATTCTCTCTGCTCTGCTTCAAACTAACCCTCACTATTAGTTGATGCTCCCAAATTCATCCTTCCTTCTCCTGAACTGCTTCTGTGTCTCTGCCCCTAACTGCCTCAGACTGGGTCTCTGAGCTGAGAGCCTACTTCTATTCTCTGAGCTCTGCCTTCTCTCTCTAGTTCAGTCTCAGACTTTGTATTAAAGGCATGTGGTCATTCTGTAACTATGAACTGAGAGCTGTGAACTGAGAACCATGATCTACTCCTGGCCCTCTGAACTCCTTCCTTTTAGATCCCTAGAGTTGGGATTAAAGGTGTGTGCCTCCATTGCCTTCTGAATTGTGTTATTTAAAGGTGTGTGCTGCATTTCAGCCTGATCACAAAGGCCTTGACTGTGATCCTTTCCCAAAGTAGCAAAGTTGCTGGATTAGAAGATTAAATATTCTCTACACAGTGTCATTCACATTCTCTAAATTCAGGACTGAACTTAGTATAATTTGATTTCTACAAATGGTTTTAAGGACTCACTTTTAAATTTGAAAAGTTAAGGCAGATTTTGGTCTAGTATTGTATTAATAGTTGTATGTAATGAAGATGCAAAAAAAATTGAAAATTAAATTCAGGGAAAAATAAATTAAAAATATCATTGAATTTTGTTTTTTGTTCTGTTTTGTTTTCCTTTTTTCTTTCTTTCTTTTTTAAGTTTCTGTGTGGGAGGGGCCCTGCATGTTTTACAGGCAGGGAAAATGAACAGTGCGATGTGAGAATGAAACTAGCATCAGCCCGATTTTGAGACAGGTGCTGACCCAGGACTTCTAGATTCTGACCCAGATCATTTTACTTTAGCCATATTTAAGCACAGTGCAATTTAGGTGGGGTGGGGGAGTGCTTATCTGTGTACACTAAAACTTTTTGTACTCTGTTCTATATTTCTGCTTTCTTTTCCTTGGTCATTTTTCAATATGAAGTGTATATCTAAACTTATTCAGGTATCTAATGAAGTCTTCAATGAGGGTGTCAGTTTCTGATCAGATCTTACTGAGGTTTGCATAGAAACTACAAAAAGACCTACTAAAAAATACTCATTGAGAATAACAGCTTATTCATAAAATATAAGCATAGTCATATATGTTCTCAAGTAAGATTGAGCCAAATAGAATAAACTGACTCAAGTTATTTAGAGCCTTCTGAAGGTATAGGTCAAAATAACTTTGCTGAACATCAGTCACAATCTCAGTGCAGAGTAGGGAAGAGATGCTGCCTACTGATACTGCTGTACCACTTTATCTTTCTGATTTCAGACTGCTTCCAAGGTTGACGGAGTTATTATTTATCAAATGCATTTGCCAAGTCTTTCAGAAAGATAGTATCAATGAGTATTTTGTCTTGGAAAGTAAACAGTATTTATTTTTAATAAATTTTTGAAAAGGAGTTTTCATGATTTATGGCCAATACTTTTGTCATTTTTAAGTGTGTCTTAATTCTAAATTTTCTTTGTGGTTTCTTATTTATAAAAAATATTACGGTTATTTGAACTTATGATTTGGTTTTTCCGAGTACATAGCAAGTTGAAAGCAGATGCAATCATATTTTACTTTTAGGTAAATTTTTTTCTTTAAAACTAATAATCTGTCTTCCACATATTAATATAGAATAAAAAGCCTATCATTCTGAAAGTTATAGTGTTGTGACTAGAATCTTAGTAAACAGCAAACAATTTTTCTATATGCTATTTATTCTATTTTGGATACAAAATTCCAAAAATCTGTGGAAATTGTCTTACACAGATTGAAAATGACCTGGAAGACAGAATGGGTCCTCTACTCTCCACACTTAGCTTTGCAGTCTGTGTTATGAGCAGTTGTCTGCCTTCTGGAGACTAGCTAGTGGTGTCTCTTCTATGCTTGGAGACTATAAGAAGAAACTACAGCACAGAGATCTGCACAGGTAGAGGACCTATGTCTGTATTCTCAAGACCACCTTTATATTAAAGAGGGTGCTGCTGTGGTCAGCACATGGTAGTCAAGAGTTCTCAGGCTCCATCACACTGAGCTACGCACAGTTGGCTTTGGGGTTCAAATCATTCTCGGACTTTAGGCTCAAGATTATTAAATTCCAGGGTAGTACTTACTAGTAAGATGTTCTGCCAGCAAAAAGGTTGGTATAACCTTATCCTCTGGCCTTTTCTGCCCAAGCCCAGCCTATGACAAGCTGCACTTTTCTACCTGTTAGAGGTTCATCCTCTTGGTCCTCATAGTTGCCTCCCAGGGCTGACTCTTATCAGAGTGGATTAGATTCAGGCTCTGCATCATGTATCTTGTTCCCCATTCTCAGTCCCTCAAAGTAGTTCTATTTCAAATAATAGATCCTTCCTTAAGATGGAGCCCTGGCTTCTGCCCTCAAGAGTTATGCAGTGACAAAATGGAATTCTTGCCCACTGCTGACTGATCCCCTGTAGGAGATCTTGTCTCAAGACAACCTACTACTGGCTATAAGGTTCTGTGAGTGCTGTAGGTTTGTCCTGTGGTTATATCTTCCCATCTGTTTTTAGCAGGGATGCCTGGATTACCTTTTGAAGGAATTATCTCTTCTCTCCCCTCCTGCCGAGGAGCCGTGTGGCCATGGCTGGAGCTGTGTTCAGCTTGACATTGTTTCCATCTGTTACTTCACACTTTTCAGGCATCTCATAACTAACTTTGTGAATTTCTGAAGCTCTTTCTCTTTTGTTACCTTCCTAAGACAGTTTATGTTTCTTATTCTGATTTTTCTCCTTTATCATACCATGGAGAGGTTATTAAATTTAAATCAGAGCACAAAATAATGATTTTTGTATGATTTTTTCATACATATGCATCCTTGAACTTCTGCATACCCACTCTTTGCCTTCTTGCCACACACTCCTCATTCTGCTTTCCGCCCATATACAGTCTTTGCGTTTATTCTCTATGAGATAAAACATGTAGTATTGTGTTAGTTCCATGACATTATGCTCTCCTATTTCCCCATTCTTTAGAATAATTTCCAACTTTCTTATAGCCTTTTTCTACCTTCATATCTTACTTATTTGTGTGTGTACATATATGTATATATGCACATGCATACATATTTAAAACTAGTTCCTACCTATGAGAGAAAACATACACTCTCTGTCTTTCTAAACCCAGCTTATTTTAAAGATAAATATCTCTAGATTTTTCACTTCCATTTATTATATTGTGGGTGGCATAATTTTATTCTTCTTTATAGCTAAATATTATACATAGATAACACATAATATTATCTATTCACCTGCAAATGGATATCTATGCTGTTCTATATGTTAGCTCTTGTGAAAACTAAAGAGATAAACATGAAAATGCAAATATCTTCATAGTAGGCTGCCTTAGATTCCTTTGGTTATGTATTACATACTGGTAGTTGAATCATGTATAGCTTTAGAGAAACTTCAATAAGATTTCCATAATGTTTACCTCAGTTCATACTCCATCAGCTATAAATAAGAATGTTTACAACATCAACATCAGTTGTTGTCATTTGTCTTCTCGATGATAGCCATTTATTTTTGGATGAGATGAAATATCCTTGTAGCTATAATTTGCCTTTGCCTGCTGGCTAAGAATGTTAAAAATATTTCTCTTTTGAAAAGTACCTATTTGCATCATTTACTCCTTTATTGATTAGATTATGTAATTATTTTGTGTGCATAAATTTTAGCAAATTATATGTTCAATAGTGATGAATATATTAGATTAATTATACAATAATTATATAGAGATTGATCCTCTGATATATTTCTCCTATTCTGTAGGCTATTTTACTGATTGTTTCCCTGCCTGGTGAGAAGCTTTAAAGTTACACTCAACTCATTTAAGAAACTTTTCAATTATTCTCTGAATTAATAGAGTCCTTTCCACGATGTGCTTGTGTATACCTATACTTCAAATTCACTGCAGCAGATTCAGTGTTTCAAGCCTTACATTAATGCCTTTGGTTTGTTTTGAATTGACTTTCAGACAGGATGCCAGATAGGGTATAGTTACATTCATCTGCTTGTGGACACCCAGTCTGTCTGTCACCGTTGGTTGAAGAGGATGTCATAACTTTGATGTATATTTTTTGATAATTTCAATGGTTGAAGATGTATGAATTTATTTTTTTTCATGAATCTGTCTGTTTTGTGCTGAATCGTGATATTTTTTACTATGCCTCTGTACATTGTGCATCTGTCATATAGTTTGACATAAGGTTTTATAACTCCACTCTTGCACTTTCTGTTCAGAGTCACTCTGGGTATTAGTCACCTTTTAGTACATGCTCTTGTACCAGTTTTCAGGATTTTTTTAAAATTCTTTCTAGTTTTGTGAAGAACATGGACAGAATTGTAAGGAGAGTACCTCAAATCCATAGTTCACTTTCAGTACTACCGCCATTTCCACAATATTTAAAGTTTTAAAGTTTTCCCTGTAGGAGTATTTCACTTTCCTAGTGATGTTTATTCACAGTTTTTAAAAGTACTATGAGTGTTTTTTTTTTCCTAATCAATGTGTTATAATGGAATTAATAGAATTACATGAGTAAATGGGAAATTTTTCTGTTCCCTCTGTGGTTAATCTTCCTACCCAAAACGTGAAATGAATTCATTGTTGTAATTGCTCCATATAAAACCATCTCAAGTTAGTCTCCTTAAAGCAATTATTTATGTTGCATAGGTAGGCATATTTTCTGCTATAATTTTCTTCTATAGATGTTTATACTCATATATTATACTCATATAATTAATTCTTTTTAGTTTTGAATGCTTTTTAACAATGGCACACATGAATAAAGATTTCTTGGTAAATTAGTTACCCCTTAAAAATATTAACAAAAATGAGATAATAATAAAGCTATAATTTCTAGTTAGATAATCATAATATCTAAGCTATAGTGTAAATTGATAAAAAGTTGTTCATATTTTGTCAAAGGTACACATCTCCAAGACCTCAATTTTCCTGACTTTGGTCATTTTGTTTTATACTGAATTATATAGCTTCTTGTTCCATTAATTTGTCTAAAAAAGTTTCTGACCTAGCACCCATTCTTGGTTTGACATACATCATTTGAAACTTTGCTTTATATATAAATCTTGATTTCTTAAGTGGAGGTGTGCAATAAAAACTGTTCACTCTTTAGGAACCCAACCCTGAATCCAACATACCACTGTTGAGTACAATAGATGCTACAGGTCAGTACCAGTCAATTCAATATATTTCCTCCTTCACATGTGCTATTATTAAACCTGCCATTCACAGATGCTGTCCAGAGTTAAGAGTCAATTTCCACAGAATTTAGAAAAGATGGAAAAATCTCCCATGCTCATGAATGAGTAGGATTAACATAGGGGAAAAAAAGGCTATCCTACCAAAAGCAATCTACAGATTTAGTGCAATCCTCCTCAAAATTCCAACAAAATTCCAAAGTCTTTACAGAACTTGAAAGGACAACACTCCGCTTCATATGGAAAAAAACCCAAGATAGTTAAAACAATCTTGAACAATAAAAGAATGTCTGGAGGTTCACCATTCTTGATTTCAAGCTGTAATAGAGAGCACTACTAACACAAACCATATGGTATTGGCATAAAAAGAGACAACTTGATAAGTGGAATCAAATCAAAGACCAAGGCATAAATCCACACACATATGGAAACCTGACTTTTGATAATGAAGTCAGAAATACACAGTGGGAAAAAAGAAAGCATTTACAACAAATGGTGTTGGTCAAACTGAATGACTACATGGAGAAGAATGCAAATAGATATGTATTTATCAACCTACAAAAAAACCCAACTCCAAATTCACCAAAGACCTCAAAATAAGACCTGATAAACTGAACATGATACAAAAGTGGGGAATATCCTTGAACTTATTGGTACAGGAGATAACTTAACAGAACCCTAATAGCCCAGTAACTGAGACCAACAATTAATAATATGACCTCATGAAACTGCAAAGCTCTGTAAGGCAAAGGACAGATAGGATAAAGGTCAATAGGCAAAGATATGCAGATAGGCAAAGGTCAATAGGATAAAACATCAGCTTACAGAATGGGAAAATTTTTCACCAACTCCACATCTGATAGATTTTGGGCTAATGCCCAAAATATATAAAGAACTCAAGAAGCTAGACATCAACAAACAAATAATCAAATTTTTAAAAGGGACACAGATCTAAACAGAATTTTAAATAGAGAAATCTCAAATAGCTAAAAAACACTTTAAGAAATGCTCAACATCCTTAGCCATCAGGGAAATGCAAATTGAAACTACTTTGAGATTTCATTTTACATCTGTCAGAATGGCTAAGATCAGTAACAGACAATTTTCCTCAGAAAAAATGGGCGTTGTGGAAGCCTAGTCTGGACTAGGAAACGCCCTGGTGTCTAGAAAGCTGACCCTAGCAAGGACTCCTAGTAACAGAGAATATGGAGCCTGATCCAAGCATCTTCTGTAACCAGGCAAAGCTTCCAGTGGTGGGTACATCACTAACCCAGTCACAAAGCTTTCACCCTATAATCTGTCCTGCCTGCAACATGTGCTGGGACAATGGTGGTCCACCGCAGCATGGCCAACCAATGGCTGGTCTAAATTGAGGCCGATGCCACCAGAGGGAGCCCATGTCCATACTGCTTGGATAACCGGAAACCAGAGGCTGGATAGCTAACAGACTTAGGGTAGAGTCAAACAAAACCTGCAAAATAAATGAATAAATAAATAAATACCCCAAACATTAAAAAGAAAACCCACACCCCCGCCCAAACAAAACAAAACAAAAACAAACAAACAAAAAGTGAAATGATTCCTAATGATATTCTGCTATATAGATTATATATAGATTATATAGATTGGTGACTAGCCCAATTGTAACCATAAAAGCTTCCTTTGGCAATTAATGTGAGCAGATGCCGAAACCCATAGGCAAATATTAGGAAGAGAGAGAGAGCTCAAATTGGAAATCTTCCATCTGGTCTCTCCCATCAGAGCTCAGTGAACCCCACAGAAGAAAGGGAGGAAGGATTGTAGGAGACAGAATAGTATAGGACACTAGGAGATTACTGTCCACAGAATCAACTAAGCAGGGTTTATAGGGGTTCTCAGAGACTAAAACAGCAATTTCAAACCCTTCATGTGTCTGCACTAGGTCCTCTGTATATATGTTATGGTTATTAGCTTGGTATTTTGGTGAGACTCCTAACAGTGAAAGGAGGGGTGTCTCTGACTTTTTTGCCTGCCCTTGGAACCTTTTTCCTTCCACTGGATTACTTTGTGAAGCCTTGATATGAGGCTTGTATTGTATCTTGTTTGCACTGTTTGGTTGATATCCCTGGAAGTCTACTCTTTTTTTGAAGGGAAACAGATGAGGAGTGGATCTGGGACAAAGGGAAGGTGGAGGGGCTGGAAGTGAGAGGAGAGGAGACAGGGGGAACAGTGGTCCGGATATACTGTATACCGGAAGATTTAATTTAAAAATAAAACCAAACCAAAGCAACAACAAACCCAAACAAAATGAAAACAAACAAATGAAAAACACACAATAACAAAAATCCATGAAGCTTTGAAGTTTCCACAGATGCCAATAACCCTAGTTCTGAGAGGACTTGGATACAGGGAAATTGCTGTGGATTACTGACTTACCTCAGCTGAGAAGGTACAGGCCCAAGATTCATGGAGATACCCTGCCTCAACAAAATGTTGTAAAAGTAGTAGAAGAAGTCACCTCTGCAGGTCAGTCTCTCTCTCTCTTTCCTCCTCTTCCCCTCACCGTCATATACATTTCAACTTTGCCCTTGGTTAGTGATTTTCTAGATACTATGATATTTTTGTTTATGGAAACTCTTAAAATAAAACAACTCTACAATCAAACTAAAAAGAAAAGAAAAAAGAAAAAAATCACAACTACATATTAAAGTATTAGATTATTATAACTTTAGGTAATATTCCTTTATTATATGGGAGTTATAGATGGCCAATTTGTCTTAGGACAAACCATTTCCTTTCTTATTTATTAACAGATCTTAAAATTTCCTGGATATCTCTTTTTCTGAAAGAAATAACTTGATTTTATTTTTCAGATAATTGAACTCAAATATTGAATTTTAAACTGTTATCTTTATAGAAGATTTATTGATATAACCATCCATCGATTTACTTTCTGCCAATTATTCCTTTTTTCTATAAAAGCAGGCTCTCAACTCAAAGAAGCAGTCAGATAAAATACAGAGGAAATCGGTTAGAGAATCAGTCAGATAAGATACAGAGGCAGTTCAGCAGAAGGAGAGTTAGTTTGGGAGAGTCAGCTGAGAGAGTGTCAATTTGAAGTGAAACACAGTAGGTCAGTTGGAGAAATTGTGGGAGTCAGTCAGTTTCAGTGATGAACATATTTATATATATATAACTTCAGGTGATGGTTTGTAAGGATAGTTTCTTCAGTACAGACATTGTTCCACACTGGAGATAGTGTGTATAATTTTTTAGAGAATAGTCACTATTATGACTCTATGACTCCAAATTCCTATGACATAACAGGTCTAATCAGAACATTTGTAATTCTGAATTCCTTATATTAGTGCCTGCAGATTGCTCCCTTGTTCAAGACAAAACCTTATTGAAATACTCAGTACTTCCTCAACTTTTGATTAATCTATAGCCACGTCCTAACTCTTCTAATCCTTTGATATCCTTGTTTGGTAGTTAACTGTAGTTATTGTTGTAAAGAGTCACCATGATAAAGGCAACTCTTATAAAAGAAAACATTTAATCGGGAGCCTGCTTACAGTTTCAAAGGGCTAGTCCATTATTATTGTGAGTAGCAGACAGGCATGGTGCTAGGCATCAGCTGAGAGTTTTACATCCTGATCTGCAGGCAGCAGACAGAAAGAAACACTGGACATGGCTGGGCTTTTGAAACCTCCAAGTCCACTCCCAGAAGCATATTTGTCCACAAAATACACACTTCTTCCAACAAGGCAGCCCAGAATCCTTCCTAAACAGTTTATCAACTGGGAACTAAGCACAGAAATATGTGAGCTTAAGGGGCCATTCTCATTCAAACCACCAACACCCTGCAGTCTCATTTTCTTGATATGCAATGGAAAGAAGTTTTAAACATCCCATTTGCTTTTATCTATTTATTTATTTATTTCTTAATTGGATCCAGTCTCTTCACTCTGGTGCAATTTCAACCACTTCCTCTTCTGAAAAATACTTGTTTTTTTTTTAATAATTATGTTAATCTAGGACATTAAGTCTAAATAGGATATTGAATGCAATAAATACTATTTCTAGAGGTTTTTTTTTTCTTTTATAGAAAGGCTGTTCATACTCCCAATACATGATTATCTTCCTCAGTTAGATTTCATTTGTCTTCTGTAACTTCATTTATACAGCTTATGGAGATTATTTCAGCTATCCTGGAAAGCTGATGAAGGCTTTCCTGCCTTACACTGGATATCCCTGAGTCTGAACAGGCCCCAAAGCAAAGTTATGTCTGTACTCGTGTGTTAGAAAATCCTACCTATACACTCTTAATCTGCTGTGGGAAGCTTCAATCTCTCTTAAGCGCAGATCAAGTTAAACTGACCAGAAATAGAGACAGACAGTCCTGTTCATAGTTATCTCTATGTAAGCCATTTCTTCAAAGACTTAACTTTCTTGGTAGATGATAAATAAACTTGGATATGAGATAATCCCAGCATTTTGACAGGCACATGATCTATGATTTTCACTTTGTGGTTAGTTGACTACTTAGTTTTAAACACGTGGCAATCAAAATCATATTCCTCAATTTGCAATTAAAAATTTCTAAGAATAGAGCGATTTGCACATAACTTACAAAAAGATAAATTAGAGAATGATGTCTTAACTGTTTATCTGTTCTTTGGCCTTTTGTTTGATGGCACACCAGGGGTAATCTACCTGCATAATAAGATGATGCTAGCTTATTAATATTAAGTAGAAAAATGCTCAATAACAAATATCTGTTGAGTCAATAGATTAACATTAAACTTTAACTGGAATACAGTTTTGATTATATAGGTTAAAGCCTGCTGCAATAACATAGAAGAAACAAGACTTAATATTATTTACTTAGTAGCAGGTCTTTGCATATTAAGATTTAACCCAAGTTAATTCCTGAGGCAAACAAATGCAAAATAAATTTTCTCAATTAGGCATTTACTAAACTGCTATTTGCTCTTATTTTCCATGTGTACCTTTACATCTAGACTACATAAATTTTCCCTAAGAATAATAGAATCCATTTTTCTTCTGTTTGACAATGCTTCCAGGTTAATCTTGGATGTGTAATATCCTTGAGATATGTGTTTGAAATAATCTCTTCTGAGAAATATGTTAGAACAGTATCTATTTTTAAATAACACAATATTATTTGTTTTTTTTAATATTTATTGTTACATTAAGACATTGATTGCAGATCATTTAAATCTAATTTTGACTCATATTCCAGTTAATTTAAAATTTAAATTTTTTCATTTATAGAACTTGTCTTGTTTTGGTTAATTTTTTTTTTTCACTTAACACAAACTGAGTCATTTGGAATGAGAGAAGCCCTGTGGGGAAAACTGCCTCCTTAAGCCTGGCCTCACATATTTTCCTAGTTAATGGTTGATATGAGGGGGATCAACCGGGTACCAACTCAGACCAACGATTTCAGGTTGTTTAAAAGAAGCAATCTGGATCTAGCCCCCTACTTCTGAGGACAGCCCCCTGGGCAATCACAGTTCATGCAAGGAAGGAACCAGGTAGGCACCCTACCTGCAGAACACTTGATTCTGTTCCAACAACACACTCCTCTGTAGTCCTTCCTCCCTATCGTCCAGTCTCACCATGCAGCCCCTACTCCAATGGACACTTCCCAGTGCCATCACAGTCCATACCATCCAGGAGAACCAGCCAGAAGTACAGTTGCTAAGTATCAGTCCCCAACTGAGGCAGAAACCTTCTTCAGGACCAGAAGCTTCAAATAACAGAAGACAAGAGAGGAAAAAGAAACTAAGAAATGAAATATCCATCCAACGAAGACAAACTCAGGAATTAGTTACCTAAACGCATAATCACACCAAGCACAGATGCCTAAACCCCAGCATAAGAACATTAACAACAGCCAGGGCAATGTCTCAACATCAAAGCCCAACTATCCTACTATGAGAAGCCTTGAACACTCCACACAGCTGTGACACAAGAAAAAGATCTCCAAACCAACTTTATGAAGATAATAGAGGCCCATAAAAAGGAAATGAATAAATCCCTCAAAGAAATCTGTAAAAAAGGATAAACAAACAATGGGAGTAATTGAGTAAATTCACTAAAGAAACCCAGGAAACACAAACAATTAGAAAAAAACAAATAAATTCCTTAAAGTAAGTCAAGAAAAAGCAATCCAACAATTAAAGGAAACAAACAAAATTGTTCAAGACCTGAAAATGGAAATAGAAGCCAAAGAGAAAACAAAAACCGGGGAAAATCAGAAATGAAAAATCTAGAAAAACGATTAGGAACTACAGCGGCAAGTTACAGCAACAGAATACAAGAAATTGAAGAGAGTATCTCAGGAGTTGAAGAGAGTATGGAAGAAATAGATACACTGGCAAAAGAAAATGTTAAATCCAAAAATTTCATGACATTAAACATACAGAAAATCTAGAACACTGTGAAAATAACATACAATGTGTGTGAGGGAAAAATGTGTGTTGAAATTTGTAAGAATAATAGGAAGAGAAGGAGGAAAGAATTCCAGATCAAAGGCCCAGAAAATATTTTCAATGAAATCATATAAAAAATTTCCAAACCTAAAGAAGGAAATCCTTATAAAGGTATAGGCTGGACTAGAAAAGAAAATCCTCTTGTCACATAATAATCAAAACACTAAGCATACAAAATAAAGAATACTAAAAACTGTAAGAGAAAAACTCTACAAACCATTAAAGCCAGAAGGACATGGATTGATATGCTGCAGACTCTAAGGGAAAGCAGAAGTCAGCCCAGACTTCTAGATCCAGCAAAAAGTTCAAACACCATAAAAGGAGAAAACAAATATTCCATAATAAATCCTAATTCAAACAATATCTACCTAGAAATCCATCCCTACAGAATGTACTACAAGGAAACCTCCAGCATGAGAAGGTTAATTATACTCATGAACAGACGGGAAATAAGTAATCTCACCCAATCAAATTTTAAAAAAGGAAACACACACACATACACACACACACACACACACACACACACACACCCCAACCAACTGATGACAACTACAAAATAATAGGACCTAACAACCATTGGTCACTGATATCTCTCAACTTCAATGGACTCAATTCTCCAATAAAAAGACACAGACTAAGGGAATGGATTAAAAAACAGGATCCATCCTTCTAATGCATAAACACACACACACACACACACACACACACACACACACACCTTAACATCAAAGATAACCATTACTTTAGAATATAGGGTTGAGAATTTCCAAGCAAATGGCCCCAAGAAGCAAGCCAGTGTAGCCATTCTAATATCTAGGAAACTAGACTTCAATCCAAAATTAATTAAAAGAGACAGGGAAGAACACTTCATACTAATCTAAGGAAATAGCCACAAAGATAACATTTCAATTCTTAACATCTGTGACCCCAACATAAGTTCTCCCACATTTGTAAAAGAAACATTACTAAAGCTTAGAACACACATTTTCTCTCACACACATAGATAGTGGGAGACTTCAATACCCCACTCTCACCAATGTGGCTAGACAAAATCTAAATAGAGAAATACTGGAGCTAACAGATGTCAAACATACCTAATGGATAGCTACAGAACATTTCACCCACAAATGAAAGAATTTACCTTTTTCTCACCACCTCACAGAGCCTTCTCCAAAACTGACCACAGACTCAGCCACAAATCAAGTCTCCGAAGATACAAGAAAATTGAAATAACCTCCTGCATCCTATCATACCACTACATATTAATGTTGGATTTCAATAACAAAAACAACCACAGAACACCTACAAATTCATGGAAACTGAACAACTCTCTACTAAATGACAACTAGGTCAAGAGAGAAATTAAAAAAGAAATTAATGACTTTCTAGATTTCAATGAAAATGAATTTACACCATACCCAAACTTGTGGAACACAATAAAAGCAGTGCTAAGAGAAAAATTTGTAGCACAAAGTACCTACTAAAAGAGTGGAAAGATATTAGCAAATTAACAGCACATCTGAAATTCCTGGAACAAAAAGAAGCAAGCACACTCAAGAGGAGTATATGGCAAGAAATAATTGAATTTAGAGAGAACTATACAATGAAGCAATGAAACAAAGAGTTGATTCTTTGAGAAAATCAACAAGGTAGACAAACCCTTATTGAAACTAAATAAAGGTCAGAGAGACCAAATCAACAAAATCAGAAAGAAAAAAGGGGATATAACTAGAGACGCTAAGGAAATCCAAAAAATCATTAGGCCATATTTTATAAACCTCTACTCCACAAAATTGTAACATCTAAAAGAAATGGATAATTTTCTTCACATATGCTACTGACCAAAAGTTAAATCAAGATCATATAAACAATTTAAATATACCTATAACCCTCAAGGAAATAGAAGCAATCATTAAACATCTCGCAACTAAATGGTTTTAGTGCAGAATTCTATCAGACAGTCAAAGAAAAGTTAACATCAATATTACTCAATTATTCCACACAATAGAAACAGAAGGAACAATGCCAAACTCATTCTACAAGGCCACAGTTACCCTGATACCCAAACCACACAAAGGTTCAACATAGAAAGGGAGTTAGAGACCAGTATATCTCATGAACATAGATGCACAAATATTCAATTAAATACTCACAAACTGAGTCTGTCACAAACTGATCAAAAAGATCATCCACTATGATCAAGTAGGCTTCATTCATCTCAGAAAAATAGCTGGATATAAATTTCATTTATAAAAATTAGTAGCCCTCTGTTGGGAAATTTATTTCCAGTTATTCTCATGTAGCTTTGGAAAAATTGTTTTATACATTGTTTGGGGAAGGAGTACCTAAGCCTTGGCAGTTTGTTTTTCTGCAGGTATTTGCTTAATGTAAATCTGTGATTCAGATGTTTGTTTCTTCATGACCTGCATCTGTTCATAGCTCTATGGCCAAGAAATTGTGTTGAAGAGAAACGATGCTGTGGAGGAATTCTTGTAGTCCCTCTCTCACAGTCTCAGGCAACAAGGAGATAACATTCCCCATGGATCTTGAGCTCCCCAGCTTTAAAGATGACATAATTCATCAGCTAGACTGTGGGATGAAATTAAGCTACAGGTTTCCTTCATTATGTAAATAGGCCTTTGGATATTGGGGCAGAGATTTTGTATCAATAAAACACCTGAGGAGCTTTTGTATTAGTAAAACACCTGAGATCAGACTGTTGGGTTTCTGCTGTCCAAGATGACACTTCTCACGACAGGTGGTTACCTCTGCTGAGTTCTGGCAGTTGTGTATCTGCGAAAATATCTCCTTGTCTTTCTTGCTGAGCTCACACATTGGCTACAGCCCTCCTATATACAAAAGACAAATGGACTGAGGGAAAAAATCATGGAAGCACCCTCCTTCATAGCCACAAATAACATAAAATATCTTGTGGTTGCTCTAACCAAGCAAGTGAAAGATTTATGTGACAAACACTTTATGTCTTTGAAGAAAGAAATTCAAGAAGATCTCAGAAGATAGAAAGATCTCTCATGATCCTGAATTGGTAGGGTTAACATAGTAAAAATGGCCATTGTACCAAAAGCAATCTACAGATTCAATGCAATCCCTATCAAAATTCCAATACAGTTCTTTACAGACCTTGAAAGGACAATAATTAACTTAATATGGAGAAACAAAAAGCTCAGGATAGCTAAAATAATTCTGAAAAATAAAAGAAGTTTTGTAAGTATGATAATTCCTGATCACAAGCTGTACTACAGAGAAATAGTAATAGAAACCACATGGTATTTGCATAAAAACAGAAATGTTTATCAATGGGGCTGACTAGACAATTCAGATATAAATCCACACACTTATGGACACCTGATCTTCTTTCTATAAAGAAGCCAGAAATATGCAATGGAACAAAGAACCATCTTTAACAAATGGTGGTGTTCTAATTGGATGTCTACATATAGAAAAATGCAAATTGAGCCATATTTATCACTTGTCACAAACTCAAGTCCAAATGGACCAAAGACTTCAACATAGAACCACATACACTAGAGCTAATATAAGAGAAAGAAAGTGGGAATACCCTTGAATCCTTCCTGAACGAAACACTGATAGCTCAGGCACTAAGATCAGCAATTAAAAAATGGGACCTCATGAAACTGAAAAGCTTCTGTAAGGCAAAGGACACTGCCAATAAGACAAAATGGCAGCCTCCTGAATGGGAAAAGATTTTCACCAAGTCCACTTCTGATAGATGGCTAATATCCAAAATATATAAAGAACTCAAGAAATTAGACATCAACAAAACAAACAAACCAATTAAAAAATGGGGTATGAAACTAAGCAAAGACTTCTCAAAAGAGGACTCTCAAATGGCTGAGAAACACTTAAAGAAATGTTCAATGTCCTTAGCCATCTGGGAAATGCAAATCAAAACTGCTCTGAGATTCCATCTTCTATGTATCAGAATAGCTAAAATCAATAACATATATGACAATTAATGCAGGTGATGATGTGGCACAAGGGGAACACTCCTTCATTGCTGGTGGTAGTACAAACTTATACAATCAGTATAGAAATCAATACGGCAATTTCTCTGGAAACTAGGATTCAACCTACCTCACGATCCAGCCATACCATTCCTGGGCATATACCCAAAGGATACTGCATCCTACCACAAGGACACTTGCTCAACAATGTTCCTAACAGCTTTATCCATAATATCCAGAAATTGGAAACAACCTAGATGCCTCTCAACTGAAGAAAGGATAAAGAAATTGTGGTACATTTACACAACGGAGAATTACTCAGCTATCTAAACAATGGCTTCGTGAACTTTGCAGGCAAAATGATGGAAGTGGAAAAAAAATCATTCTGAGTGAAGTAACCTAGTTCCAGAAAGACAAACAAGATATGTCCTCACTTATGTGTGAATATTAACTGTTAAAGGAAGGAGAAAGATACACTAATATCCACAGACCGTGAGAGCCTATGCAACAAGGAGGCCCACAGTGGGGACACAGGGTTCTCTCTGGTAAGGGGAAATAGAAGAGACATGTAGGTGGGCTGGGGGAGGATGGGAAAGGGAACAGAAGGACCAGTGGGGGTCTGGGTAAAGGGAAACGATATATGAAGAGATGACAGGAATTGGAGGACATTTGGAGATGATCAGGATACCTAGTATAGTGGAAACTCACTGGAATCTATGAGGGAGAGCCTTATAAGGACCTCTAGCAATGGGGGATAGGGAGCCTGAACAGGGCACCTTCTGTCACAAAGCAAGGCTTCCAGTGATGGAACTGGGACACCATTCCAGCCACAAAACATTCAACATAAGTCTATCTTTCCCTACAGAATCTGCTGGGACATTAGAAGGGCAGAATCCCATGCCAAAAAAGGGAATTCATGCCTGATACAGCAGGATAAGCCTGTAAATAGAGACTGGATAGTCATGAGATGATTTCTAATGATTTCTGGCTCTCTTCATAGATCAGTGCCTAGCTCAATCTTCATCAGACAGGCTTCTTCCATCAGCTGATGGGAGCAGACACAAATGTCCAGGGCCAAATATTGTGCAGGGCTCTGGGAACACCGTGGAAGAGGGGGAAGAGGGATTGCCTGGACTAGAGGGGTCCAGAACAAAAGGAGGACAAGTTCCAACTGACCAGCAGTCTTAGGGGCTTACACCAACTGTAGTGGCAGACATGGAACCTGTAGGATCTCCTAAATATATTGTATGGCTGTCTGGCTTGATGTTCTTGCAGAATCCCTACAAGCTGGAGTGGGGGAGTTTCTGATCCTTTTACCTGCCCTTAGGATCTTTTTCCTCCTGTTGGGTTGCCTTGTTCACCCCTGATACAGGGATTAGGGCCTGGCCTTGCTCCATCTTGTTATGTCGTTTGAGCAGTAACCCTGGGAGAACTGCTCTTTTCTTAGTGGGGTGTCTTGGGGAGGTAGAAGGCTGGGTGAGTGGGTGGAAGGTAGTGGGTGGGGTTGGTAGGGGTTAGATCTTGGGGAGAGGGGAGATGGGGGGCCAGTAGTGGGAAAGAGAGGAGCAGTGGGCTCAGGATATATCACAGGAGATAAGAAAAATCAAAACAGAAGAAGTAATCTGGGCAAACCACAAGAGCAAACCAGTAAAGTGCATTCCCCCAGAGCCTCTGCTTCAGTTCCTTCTTCCAGGTTCTTGCCTTGAGTTCAGCCCTGACTTCTTTTCATGGTGTAAATAGAAGTAAATGGAAGTAAAACTTTTACCCTCTGAGTTCGTGGTCATGGAACTTTGTTATGGCAATAGAAGGAAAACTAAACATGTCTATTCATATAACGTCTACTCTGACATGAAGTATAAATACCATTTACGTGAGTATCCCAAACAATCTTGAATTATTGAATATAAGGATGATTTTATTTAGGAAATGAATCACTGTCATTTTTCATAAGGTTCTTTTATGATCTTGTTAATTCAATTCTACTATTTTAAGTTTGTTTAATGTGTTTAGAGCTGCCTGTACGAACCTGAGAAACAGGGTTTGTAGGAGAAACTCAATAGTGCTAAAAGCCAGCTTAGATAGGTTTAGAGAAGATTTGCCTTTACTAACAGGGTTTCAAACAAAGACTGTAACATATAAAAAATGTTAAATTGTAGGATTAAGCCAAACAGTGAGGAAATTTCTAACCTTAAAAAATTTAAATTTTTTTATAAAGAAAAATGATTGTGATGTTTTAAATTGCTAAGTTTTAGAGAAGTTTGTTGTACCAAAGAGATATTGAATGTTCATTCATCCTCCAAATTTTTCTTCCTGAATATAAAATTTATAAGTTGCTATTCGCCTTTATCTTAAGCCCTCTACTTTAAAAATGTTTTATAGTTATGTTCTGTAATTTTATTGTTACTCTAAACTTTGTTGTATGTCCTTCTTCTGGCTGTTGTGAAGATTTTCCTGTTTTTATGTTTATTGTGAATAACTAGTTATGGTTTTCTTTGAAATGATCCATCATGAAGTTTCTAATCTTCCTGAAATTATGGATGAGTTTTTTTTTCTTTCAAGTTTTATTTAAACCTAGACTCTTTATTATTTAAACATTCCTCCTTTCCATGTTCCCTCTCTTCTGAAATGATGTAACTTTTACATGTTTGTGGGTTCCATATGTTTTTGCATGCCACTCAGCTTCCTGCTATCTTTGTAGTATGTTCTCTTCTCAGTTTCTAAGTGCTGGGTCACACATGTACACCATGAAAACACAGCTAAGACTGTTAGGAGGTCTATGCACATATTTTGTTATTTCTTCTTTTTCTACCTGATTTTATGAGATAATGCCCTCAAATGTGACTTATCTTAGAAATACTGTAAGTGGGGATATGGCTCAATGGAAGACAGCATGTTGTGGTATGTTTGGGTGTATTTGAACTTATTCTCAAATATTATTGGAACCAGCTTCTTAGGAGTGGTCCCTGGAATGCAGAAATAATGCTAATTTGGAGCACCAGCAATTGGCCCTTGATTGGAACAATTGTCGGTCTAAAGTTGACTCTGCCCACTGAGATATTTGTGTTAAAAGCATGTGATTGTATTAATGCTAATGGAGGAACTTTAAGGGGTCCACCCTCAGCCTAAGCACCGTGCAGGGAAGACCTTGCCCTGGCCAATAAAATGGCATCATGTCAGCCAACTGAAGTTGGGGGTTGATGCACTGTAAAAGTTCTATTCATTAAGCATTAAGAACTGTGTGATGGTGAGCAGTGATTTCCCTCAATAAAGTACCTATAGGTCATGTGCTGGGGTCTCCACCAGGAAGGGCAGGACTGTACCAGGAAGGTGCATGAGGAAAAGGTGGTCCAGGCCAGGAGAGCAAGTTGATGCCTGTAAGTGAACAATTTGAGGCCAGACCTTCTGCCTCGGTCGTTCAGGTTTTCCATCTCAGAAAGTTGTCATGGTTCATTATTGAAGCCTGCTGGAGTTATTAATGTTAATGCATTAACAACTGGCACATTATTAATGATGATAATTTAACAGTGGTGTGACCCTATGACTGGAGAGATATGAGCAAATGACTGCACACCCTAGATAAAGAACCAGTGACACAGCAAAGTAAAGATATTACCTTAGTCCAGCTTGGTGAACCATTGAGTTTCATTGGGGTTATTTACAGGAATATGAATGATGAGTTAGAGGAGCAGGAATAATTCAAATATAGAAATACCACCCAAGCCTACTTCAGTAAGAATGATGCATAAGGAAGCTAGAAACCTGGGGTGTGTTGCACAATGTGTAGGCAGATCATCAGGTTGGAGATTGTCCCAGATAGCTCAGTTGGTATGAGCCCCTTCCGTGTAGCTCAGCTTGTTTCTGCCTCTTCCAGGCAGTCTGCATTGTCTGAGAGTGCCTGCAAGCATCCCTTATGGGTTACATGTACTGGAGGTGGATGGAGGTGCCTAGTGAATCTGCCTCATTTCAAAACTTCTTGAAGCCATCTTGTTGTTTACTTCCTGAACTTACTGCGCTTCCCTGAAGGATGAAATCTTTCACCTCTCCTTCCATCTTGTGGTCTCAGCCCTTTTAATGCCCTGTGTCTTACAGAGCTTTCCTTCAACATCAAGGATTTTCATCACAGAGGAAACTCCTATACAACACCTGCTAGCATATGTGAAGTCCAGGGTTTAATTCTCAACTCTGTCTACATTGTTGAATAAGGAATGCCCAAACTCTGAAATCTGTTTGATCTGTCCTATAAGATTGTCCCATCCACTTGAATGTTGCTTCTCTGGTTGGTGCTTCCAAAACACTTTTTTTAAAAAAAAGTCAATATCTGTATTTGGCTTATGCCATATTCTCAGTTTTCTTAAGAAAAAATGGTCTACATACTTTATTCAGAATTTGTAAGGTCCATTTCTGGAGACCCTGACATTCAGTATCTTTTGTGTGAATCAATTTTCTTTTAAAAGATGGTACAGTAATAGCAGAGCACGAAATTATCTTTAAGTAGGTACAAAGTCAATGGATTTAAAAAATGAGGTTTTGTTTAGCTAGATCACACTTTCTAAGACAGCTCTGAGGGACAGAGGAATGCATTTGAAAATCTTGGAGGGACAAATGGTGCCATGGTATGAAGATGAGATCAAGTGCAGATCCAGTGCAGTCTGCAGTGCTGATGCTCAATGGAGGTGTGATTTTTTTCTTACTATGTTTTCGGTTTTTACA
Source organism: Cricetomys ansorgei (assembly GCA_026225945.1). Lineage (NCBI taxonomy): Eukaryota > Metazoa > Chordata > Mammalia > Rodentia > Nesomyidae > Cricetomys > Cricetomys ansorgei. Next base: position 20,734,247 of record JAMJFZ010000239.1, read on the forward strand.
GACAAGTGATACAATCACTTAGAAAAACTCAAATTTGGTTTAAATACCTGTGACTTTACAAATTTAATTTTAATGTAACTTATAAGCCCCGGATTATATCTGTGGATATCATATACTTCATTACCTTGTTCTGGTCCTGGCTTGAGATAGAGCTTGGGTAAAGAGGCTCCTTAGGAACTACATGTGGGCTCCAGCCTTGTCTTTTTTGTGTCTGCCAAACTCTGGAGTCTTACAAACAAGATGCCTAACCTTACATATAAATGAAAACCTATAGAATCAGTGTCAAACCTGAAATACGGAGTATAAAGTGTTTTATGCTCCTGGAAAGATTTGAAAAAAAAAAAAGAAAGAAAAACAGTCACTACTATAATATTGATAGGAGAAGCACCAAGTATTAACTAGCCTAATTATCAGGGAAAAATAGATCTTTTCTATTTACTATTTTCTCCCTTTCTATCCTTCCATTCTTCCTTTCCTTCTTCCCTCCCTCCCTCTCTCCTGTCCTCCCTCTCCCTTTCCCCTATTTCTTTCACCTAGCTCTGAGCAAGGACCAGTAATTGCATGTGAAAGATTTAGCAATGACATTGTCAATTTCATCAAAAGATAGATCAGTATCTGTTTTTCTTTTCTTTTTCAAAAGTTTTTTTTTTTTTAATTTGGTATGTATGGCTATTTTGCTAACATGTATGTATGTATATGTGTATGAATGTATGTGTGCATGTACACCACAAATGTACAATGCCTGAGTATGTAAAAAAGAGTTCATGGGTCCCCTGGAAGAGTATCTAGTTCTATTAACTGCTTACTAATTTCTCTCTCCAGCCCAGCCTGCACTCTTTAAAAGTAAAAATTATCTACAAAAAGTGATTAAAATGAATAACAAATAGCTCTTAGGGTTCTGTATAATAAGAAATACAACTTCCCACTTTCTTTGTATAGTTTCTAAAATTTCCATTGATAGGAAAGTGATATTCCTAAGCGATCGGAGTGCTGTCTTTGTATTCATATTGGGCCACTATTGAAGGTAGCTGAGTTTACGATATGGAGGTTACTTTTAAAAAGGCTCCCACTACTTCATGAAACTAAGAAAAATATGTACAATTAAGCTTGTGTGTTTGGCTTTTTAAGGTGTGATGGGCTTGCTCAAGGTCACAGGCTAAAGTCAGAAAAGCTTAGCTGTCAGAAAAGAGAGGGGATACAAAGAAATTATCTCTGCAGAGGGAAAGTGTTAAAGGACTGAAGCTGCTCACCTAGCTCTCCATTCAACCTTTCCTACTTCAGAGAAGCAATGTAATATGCATGAAGCTTAATAAGGCAAAGCCAGCAAAAGGAATACAACGGAATTCATTGTCAGTCTCAGGACACTTCCTAGTGTGACGTTGGAACTTGTGTTCATTAAAAGACTTCTGTCGAGCTCCCTTCCCAAATCCAGCTAGCCCCTTGCAACTCCAATCAAGTAGCTTTGACATGCACCTTACATAGCCAACTCTCTCCATTCTCTCAACTCCAAGAGTAAAGTGTGTGTGTGTGTGGGGGGGGGTTATTGTGTGTAAACATATAAAAGAGTACATGTTCCCCCTAAAATGTAATACCAGAGTAATTTTACTACAGAGGTGATGCGTGTTAGAAAAGACAAAGGAGAAAATAATTTAAAGTTTAACACCTTTTTTTCCCCAATGACTTATCATGCTTAAAAATTGAGAAAATGTAATTTTTCCAATTAAATTTTATTTTATTATATAAAAACTAAATCCCCCAAATAACCTTTGGATGTTGCTGATCACCAAAAGCACAATGTTTAGAAGACTAGTGTAACAGTATGCCACAATCTTTTACCCTCTATTTAGGGAAGGAGAAAGGATAGAAAGAAATCTTCACTTTTGCAAGCGGCCTAGTTTTAGAAAGAGTGAAAGGTAGAAATCTTCTCAGCCTCTTTTTAGGCTGTCCTAAGCTCAAAATGGACTAGCTGACAGTGAGTCAGACTAGTGTCTCAGCTCACAGTAAACTCAATCTCTCCAAACTTTGTTCTTTTAGGAATTATCACACTAACAACAGCAATCCAGTGAATGAACCACCAACCAATGCCTGCACTGACTCTCAGGGATTCAGACTTCTAATAACCTAAGCCAAAAGTTCCCATCAGTCTATGTGGCACCCAATCCTCCAAGACAAGCTTCAGGTGTCAGAATCCCTGCACTTACCCAAATTACAGCCACCTGCATCAAGCACTCCAAGTCCTACCAGTAAACAACTGCACCACAGCTGGGGTGGGAACTCAAACCTAATTCAAACGCCATTTTGCATTTTTAAAGAAACCAAAAACTTTTTCCAAATGTTCCTCTACAGATTGGAGTTTTTAGTCTTACTTATTGAAAATGAGTATCTAAAATACAGGAAATATTCTCTATGAAAATCTTGAGTGATGAGCTTTTGGATTAGCATGTTGGCTACATACTATAAGGGAGGTGGTATACCCCAACATTCTAGAAGCAGAAACTCCTTGAGATCTTAGATCGACATATTTATTAGAGCTTATTTATTTTTGATGATACAGGTGATTGAACTTAAGGCCTTACTCTTGTTATGCAAAGGCTCTACCAGTGAGTTATAACTCCAAATCTCTTTTTGCTGTGTTGTGACCATGTCTTACTAAGTCTCACGCAGTTCCCGGGCTGGTCTTGAAGTGGTGATGTTTCCATTTCAGCCTCCTTAGTGGCTGAGAACAGACCTGTGTACACCCACTTGTTTATTTCTATTCTTGATAATAAACTTTATAATAATCCAGCAAACATAAGTATTTCTCTTACCTCATTGATTAATTTAAACAAATTATCATACAAAAAGAGGAAGGATTGGTAGCCCCAACTTATAAGGAAACGTAGAGAAGAATCAAGATTGGCCTTAGAATGGGGACAGTCCTGTGTGGTTGAGTCCTGAGCTTGTGAGACTTGACAGAAACTCCAGAGTGATATTGCTAGAATTGAATTGAATTTGAGAATATACATCTGCTGTCAGAGAACTAACTCACACTGGAAAAGCCCATACATCCGGTGTCAGACATGTTCTGTGTGAGTATGAACAGACCTGGTAGTCCTCAGCACATCATTTTTTTTTTTTTATTTCATGTCTATCAAAAATGCTGATTAGATCTCTGGAAAATACCAGTTACACCCTCGCTGCTGAAGAAGCTCCTGACAGAGATGATTTCATGTTTGAATCAAACTATCCAGGGTCTGACAAATATTACCACACAGACAACTAGGTATTATTCTAACAAGATGTAAGTGGTTGTCTGAAGATTATGAAAAAAGGCTATCAAATTAATTAAAATATATAAAGAGATGAATAAGAACTATGCCCAGTACACATGTAGGTTTTCAGTAAACAAATGGAATCTGCTTTATAAAGACATAAGACCCTGAAAGGGGAACCTTCAGGACAGAGTTTACAAGGTGCTAATGCCTTTTACTTTAGAAATGGAAACATTAAAACCAGTGCAAAGCTTAATAAAAATAGCTGTCAACTCATCTTTAAGTAAATTAAACATTTATAGAACATCTAAGCTTTTAGAATCATCAACCTCCCAGACACTGAAACTGCTACTTGTCTGACTCTTTCTTTGAAAAGATAAAGATGCAAGTCAGCCCTGTGGGGATTGGAAATTATGGCTCCAGGGAGTCTGAGTGTTTTGAACATAAGAGCAGGAGGCTGAGTATCCAAAGATTCAATTATAATAGGAAGCACTTTCTTACATTACAGTGTTTATTTGTATTGGCAGTTCTTTTGGATCTGTATAAGTAATTAAATGTATTTTTTTTAACAGTTGGAAAATTGGATCCTTGGTTTCTTCAATAAAGACTACCACAGACAATGCAGTCTTAGAGCTAATTAAATCATTAGTTTCTAAAAGTTATCTTAGTTAAGTTACTTCTTTACAGTGCATTTTTTTTCCAATACATGTTTAATTCCTTCTTTAAAAGTTGGAGTTTTGAAAATCTTCAGTTTTAAATATTACCCAACTATCCTTTGAGGACTAAGCAGACTAGATTTTTCTTTTCAGAGATATATAGCAGTTTTAAATCTTTCATTTTAAACACACTATTCAGCTCACATGGATATCTCATAGCCACAATGCACAACCAGTACTATTTTGGATATTTTTAATATGACACAAAGAGAGAAAATATGAACTTACCTCTATTATAATTTTTGAATGCGGCGTCTTTAAATGCTAAAATTCTTCAGCAGGATTGCCAGGGGTACAGCACTGTTAAGCATTCAGGCAAGAACTTGAGACTAAATACGTATGGGCCCTAGAGAAAAAAACTGGTACTATTATTCTGCTAAGTGGGCATAGCAATAAAATAACACTAATAACATGCTGCTATACCCATAGATCAGTTCCCTGATCAACCATCAATAGAGAAGCTTCTTCTTGCAGTAGCTGATGATTAACACAGAAAACAACTGGACAATGTCCATACAATGAAAGTCTATGGAACAGTCAGTCGTAAATGGGAGGCTTTTCTCAAACCCCTGCCCTCAAGACTCAGAGATCTCTGTGAAAAAGGAGGCAAAAAGATTATAAATCCAGAAGTAGTATAACTTCAAGGACAGTGTTTTCCAGACACAACAGAGCTGATGTAAAAATGAACCCATACAGACTGAAGAAATACACAAGACGAACACAAATTCAAGAACGACCAATCCTAACACTGAGAAGTGAAAGCATGCTCAAAGTCCCACAATTAATTAAGGAGCTATTAGCAATTGATAGCTACTGGAAGAGTAAAATCAATTTTCTTCAGTGGAGTGACAACCTGAAGGTTGTGGTGGTGATGGTGGTAAAAAAGGTGGGTAGATCTGGGAAGACTTAGGTAAAAGGAGATATATAACCAAATTTATTATATGAAAAAAATTAAAACTACTAATTAGAAAAGCAAATGAACAGGATTTTACTCCTGAGTGGACCTGAAGTCCAATTAGATAGCTGTTGGTTGCCAACAGCATGTAAGTACAATTTATTGCACCTTTACAGATGTCTTACCTTGCTGCTCATTGCTGTGCTTTGTACATGTGCTACCTGGGTAGGGCTATTAATTGCTTCTCTCTCTTTTAAAGCTGGCATAGTACTTTTAGGGACTGTAGAAGCTAGACCAGAGGAAGGAAGCTCTGAGGTTGGATCCAGCTCAAATAATCAAAGTTCTCTCATCTAACTGTGCAGTGTCTTCAGCAGGAAGGCTTTGCATTCAACCTCTGAAAAGCAACCAAGAGCAACAGCTGTTGTCTGTATTATTTCGTAGCTATTTGCACTACTGTCATCAACCATTCAAAAGGAGGTTTCTCATTTCTGGTACAGGGATTTTATTAGTTAGTACTCTTCTGCAGGGAAGTATTTTCAGTCCAAGTGACATAACTTTGTGTGTGCGTGTGTGCGTGTGTGTGTGCATGCTTAAAGTTATTTTTTATATGTATTTATTTTTTATAATTTTAGGTAAATATGAAATAATATGATTTCTTGATTCTTTGCCAAACAACCTTGGTGTTATTTGCTCTTCATCCCTCCTTCTCCTTCTGTATTGACTTCTCAGTTGGAGCCACACTCCTCATTTTTCAGTTAATACTAGAAACCTAATCAACTTCTCAGGGCTACCGAGAGATCATGGATCTTAGATGAGAATCCATAATTGCCACATTGCAAGTCCAGTTTAATTCCTAACTATATCTTCATGCTAATCCATATACGCACAGATAAGTGTAGCTACAATCCCTCATCAAAGAAACTTCTCTTTGTAGCAAATGGAGACAATCACAATTGGACACAGTGCAGAGATCAGTGTATTATAGGCATCCCAGCTCCAATGGATACATTTATATCACTGCTCCTGCTTTGATGGCTCAGGAAACATCACAGAAGAGGGAGTGGAGAGAATGTAAGAGCCAGAATCTAGGAAGTCTGGTGTGAACAGTCTCTTCTAGATATGGCTGCATAAACAAGACTAGACAAATGCAATATCAATAAATGTGCTAACTCAGAAGAGATTAAATCTCAAAGAGTTCCACCCTAGAGGAACTGCAGGCAATTAATGGCTGCTAAGAGAGGGAAAATTAACTTTCCCAGGAATAAGGTCCCTAATTATTTATCTTATATAAAATGGTCAGCTTTGAAATCTCATGTACAAACAACAAAACTAGACCAGGCACGTTTTATTTATATATTTATATAACAATTTTCATTGAAGAAAAGGAGGCTATCAATTTGAAAGGGGGGTAAACATACTAGGATTTGGAAGGAAGGGACTTGTGAGAGGCTGGAGGGAGCAATGGGAAGGAGAAAGGTGGTACAATTAAGTTTGAATTAAAAGTGGATAAAAAGTAACATGTTGGAATTAAAAAAACACAAAAGAAAACATTCACACATGGAAGAAAAGTAATTTAATGATCTGTACCAATGCTGCTTTCTCACTCACGCTTTTGGGAGCATTTCATCCTGCGGCTCACACTCTACCTTTGTGAAAGAGGTCCTGGTCAAGGTGTAGTGAAACTAAAATCCTTTGACAGGTCCTCCTGTTCAACAGACCTGGTTGTTAGAATCACTCTAGGATTGGTCCCAGACACCTATTGTTGTTCACCTTCTCACCTTAGACTCTTCCTACGACATTGTACTAATATTCAGAAAATGAATTTAAGAAAGAGCTTACATAAGAGACACCATTGCTTGACTAGAAAAATAATTATGTGGTCTAAACGAGTAAAAGAGGAACTTGAGAAACAGTAAAATATCAGAATAACAGGAACGATGCCATACTCTGGAGGTAGCAAAAAAGTCCTAGGAGATTTTTTTTTTAAATACCTCCCAGCCATATCCTGAATTTCTCAAATGTAAGTTCAAGGTAAGTTCAAGATCTCTTCCCTTGGCTTCGGAGTCATTATCTAACTTTGCTAACTATTTTACTTAAGTCCTCATATATACATACATGTATCATACATACCTTTCCCTCAGCTGACACCTAATCCTAATATTAGGGAGTGGCTCTCCGTCTGCAATCTACAGTTCCTGGGATTGTTCACACTTCTTTGTTCCCTGCGTTCCAATTCCTCGTTAGTAAACAATCATACATACCTATAAAATACAATTGATACCATTCATGAAATAAACTCAAGTTACTTTTCTTCTGAATTAAAAAAAATCTACTACTTGTGCCTACTTTTGTTTTGATCCTAAGCAATCTTTTGTTTGTTTGTTTGTTTTCATCATGCCAGCATAATAATAGAGATAAAAATGAATATATACTGAAAAATGTGAACAAAGTTTTACATGTATTCATGTTAGAGTTACCTGAAAATCAGCAATAGAGGCAAATCCTTTTAACCTATAGAAGACTAAAACCTTACAGTTAAAAATATAATTATGGGGCTGGAGAGATGATTCAGGTGTTAAGAGCACTAGCTGCCCTTCCAGAGGAGCTGGGTGCAATTTCCAGTAGCCATACGGCAGTTTTACATCTGTCTATAACTCCAGTTCCAGGGAATCTGACACACTCACACAAACACACACACAAGCAAAACATCAAATCACATAATATATAAACAAATAAATAAATGAACAAACAAATGAATATAATTAGAAACTCTAACCCTAGTCCATGTGGTTTGAATCCAGTTAGTAAGTGAAAAATCACATGTTGATACTGTAAATTTCCAGTAACTTAAAATAGGACTGAATTTGGAGATCATGTGTTTAAAGAATCAATAACTTATAGATTAAAGCTAACTTCTGTTATAATAAATATGATAAATCAGCTGCAGGGTTATATATAAGGACAATGTCTTAAGCCACAAGCAGCATTTGTCTACAAAAGGAAAGAAAAGAGACCTCAGCCAAAATCAGCATAGCCAGTAGCAGGAAACCAAACAACCAGACTCCAGCAAAAGCCCTGGTATGGCAATAAACAGTTCCTACACTGAAAGGAGGTGACAACCCAGTAAATATGGTCAAAGATATGGACAATTAATATAGATGATATTTAAAAACCATCATAATATAAGTTTAATCAACTAAAGTGAATTTTCTGCTTCTATTAGATCCTAGAATAAGTATAGCTGAAAAGATTAGCAGTATTAAAAATTTGCAAAAAGATAGAAGAAAAAGAACACTCAATGATTAAGAGCAGACAGAACAGTACCAGGTTCTCATAGGGTTAAACGGACAACACTAGACACACAATTCTGCTTCTACTTAAAAAACAGAAATTTAAACACATTTTAAAAAAAGCTTTTATACAGTTTTCCATAACAACTTACCAAAGCTATCTAAGTTGGAAGAGAATTTTATATTACTGTCAGTGAGTAAATGGAGACCTAACTTTTAAAACAATGGGATATTTATCAATAAAATAAACACATTTTTGTATAAAAATATATCTTAAGTTTTCAAACATAGAATAAAAGGAGATAGAAAGTGTATATTGTGGGACTGTATTTGTTTAAAATTCTACCACAAAAGTAAGCAACATTTCTAAATGACAATTGCTGAAAACGACACTCTTGTGCCCTTAAGGAACTGATCTCTGGTTTTCCTGCAGGGATGACATAACAGAGAGTTACACCATTGTCAGTATGATTCTGGCTATACTCTTAAATAGGGAATTTTCATTTTCTGTAAGCTAGACGTATAACAATTAAAATCTAAGCAAAGGGGTAAGAACTAAGCTTCCAGAACAACAGTGAGAACAGCGTGGTTTAATCACACACCGAGCATGCGCAGCCTTTCCGTATCTACTTTAGATGCACAATCCCATTTAATCTTCACAATATCCCCAACAAGACTCCCCGATACTTCCCATACTTAGTGATGACAAAAGGAAGTCGTAAATCTCATAGGTAATCGTTGATTTTTTTTTCCTTGCACAAAGCATTCAAGGATTATTTAGTGTTTTCTTAAAGTTTATAGAAAGCTAAATAGTTTCCTGTATCTTACTTCTCAAATTGCCTATTCTTGGCATTGACATCTAGCCAAGTTCCTGTGGAGTGAACCCTTGAAAATCAATACATCTGTTTAACAGTATGCCATCTCTGGAATCAAGGGCTCTTCCTACATGTAAAGAAGGCTTCTATTGTTATCAAATCTAAAAAAAAATAAAATAAAAGTCAAGAAATTATACTCTTAAATGAAAATTACGTATTAGTACCCATATAACTTCTTCCAAAGAAAGTGATATTTCTATATTTAAGGTATTGTTCTTTTAGGGATAAACTGGAAGTAAATAAACAAAAGTATTATAATGTGTAAAAACTATTGAAAAACAATATTTGAAAGATACGTTCTGAGGATAGAAAAATTGATTCTAAGTAAAGATAATATTTTACTTAAAGGATATCCTGTTGATGGTAGCAGGTGGGATCTGTAAAAACCTTCATTACTTTAAAGGAACTTTCCAAGGAAAATATTTGATCTTTAAATTTCCACGTTTTTGTGAGTATAGGAAAGAGTGAGAATGTCATTTTCAACCACATTCCCACTGACTCTTGAAGGATTCTTCCCAAGCTTGTCTTACTCTTTCTCTAGTTAGTAATTATTTGAAGAAAATTACAGCCACTTAAACCAAAATAAAATGAATTTGCTTCAAAAACTTGAGATATGTACATAATATTTGTAATAAAAGAGCTGCACTGTACACCTCTTTATAAGAATTGAGTTCCCAACCAAAACTTCTACAAGTAAAATACATCATATCCCACTAAAATAATGAATTTCATAAAATACTATGATGCTGCCATTGTTGTCTTTCTTTTTAAATAATGATCAAATTTTGCTCTTTGAATATTAGGTAAATGATGTACTTAGGCATCCTATACAAAATTCTCCTAAGATTTAATTGTGTGCATATGCATGTGTGTGTGTGTGTGTGTGTACATATGCACACGTGTTCACATCACATGGATGCTCAGAAAATACATATATTTCACACATATAAATATTCAATATTCTTATTGACAATTTAGCAGTACTCTCAACAAAATATAGAAGATTAATGATCTAGATTGTCCTAAGATTTCACTATAATCATATCAAACAATCAAAACTTTCAATTCTGAGAAAGAGTCCTATGAAACAATAAAATTTTCTATGCAGAAGAATAATATAGAATATGATGTTCAAATGGAAATTTTCTACAAAGAATAACTTTGATACTTGAGCAATGATTTTCCTTAATTGCTTTATCATATAACTTGTCCTATCATTAAGCACATAAATAACTTTGGAGCAGTATGCAGGACCGCAAGACCTCAAACAGACATAAAGAACAAAGCCATTCACATAAAAGACCATCTGCAATGGTATCTTTTTTCTTTTCTTTTCTTTTCTTTTCTTTTCTTTTCTTTTCTTTTCTTTTCTTTTCTTTTCTTTCCTTTCCTTTTCTTTTCTTTTCTTTTCCTTTCTTTTCTTTTTTTCTACTGAAATAATAGAATGAAAGATACCTGTTGACTTTTTGAAAACACACATAAAGTACAATTTTCTTTTGGTTTCCTCTGTCCTTAAATAAGATCAACAATTCTAATTCATTATTCATCCCAAATCAAGTAGAAATTATAGGAAAATGACATGTTATACTTTTTGAGATTTGAGAAAGAAAAATGTAGAATAATAATTGCCTCTAACTTTCTATATCCCCAGTTAGATATGAAATTCAATAATACAACCAACTTACTGGGCATATTCCCCCTTCACAAAGTAATTAGGGCCCTGAGAAGATAGCCCTGTTATTAAAATCAGGAAATTTATGGTAGACTACACAGTGTGCTGGGTCACTTTTACTTATTCATAAAGAAACTGACTAGGTAATAGTTTAAGTACATGGTAACTACTGAGAATAGAATGTTAGACTTTAATCAGGGTGTCAAGGATGAATGGAAATGGAAATGAAGATAGTGCTCTTGACTAAGGTGAGGGTAACTTGTGAGGATAGGAGTTAAATAGTAATAAAATTAATTAATTAGTTAATTAATTAAAATGTAATTCAGGAGAAAATCCAAAAAAAAAAAGGGCAATGATACCCAATTCTCTTTCTAGGCTGAAATCTGTCCACATTTCTCCAATTTATAAACAGAATTAACAAATGAAAGGCTGAGAAAACATCATTACGATGTGCTTTTGAAAAAATTCATCATCTGACATGGATGTTATGAATAATAAATTATTTGAAACTTACATGAACATTTCTTATAAGTTTCATGATAAAATGGATGCTTCAATTATGCGGTTATAGAATTTTATTTACAAGATTAGAAATAGAATTACTTTTTAAATACAGACTCAATGAAGATGCGGTTGTGGTTCTGATAGCCACTTTGACTCTTTCCCCCTAGGTGCTGAGGAGAGTAGTGTTTATTTTCTCATCTATTCTACAAAGCTTTGTTGTGATGGGCAGGATTGATTCTAATGGAGCAATACAGAATAGTTCCACCAAAGAAAAATGGCACATAAGTACAAAACCTGCTACTGCCATCATGTGACATTACAGAGGGAGCAATAACAAATCGCAGCCTTTTACTTCCCAAAGGCCCCATCTGCTCATTAAATTGTTGGTGACAGTGGTGGAGGCAGCTCCAGAGCTACAAGGAGACAGGTATGACCAAGTGCCCTCTGGTCACAGCCTGAATTTCTATGTTCATGTAAAACTCAAAAGATTCTGAAATCTTTGAAATCTTTGAAAGACTTCTGGAAGAACACTGAAGTTCTTTCTCCTAAAAGTGGCTTCAGGGAAGCTTCTTAGTTCAGTTTTGCAGTTTGCAGTTCAGCTTTGTAATAAAGTGAGGAAAAATGCACCATTTATACTGACTGCCTATGTTTTCTTATTATACTGTGTGTGTGTGTGTGTGTGTGTGTGTGTGTGTGTCTGTGTTTATGCATGCTATTGTGTGTGAAGATGCCTGAGTACTTGTGAGTGTTTTTGTGTGCATGTGTGTATGTGTGTGTGTGTACATGCGGAGGCCAGATTTCAACCTCCTCTGTTGTTATGCTGTCACTCAGGCTTGATCCAACTTTCTGATTTTTTTGTTTTTCAGCAATCATTCACTGACTTGGAACTCAAGTAGGACATTTTGGTTGTCCACTGAGGACCAAGAGCTCCATTTGTTTCCATTTTCTCCTTGTTGGAATGAAAGAATATGTCACAAGCTCTAATTTTTTTTTTGCACATGGGTTCTGGAGATCCAACTCTATTCCTCATACTTGCAAGAAAAGCACTTTACTTACCTTCATAACCCTTCTTATACATTCTTATAAGAATGTCTTGATTCCAAGTTCTCTCCAGGTTTTATGAAGTATCATGAGTGTTGGCAAATGTATACACACAGAGTTGTTAAAGACATACATGTATACACTCATACCCATATATACCTATACTCATTCCTACATATAAATATATAGACATATATACACATGCATTCATATTACCCATACATATACATAGTTACATACACAAACACATGTTCACATGTACACATGCATACACATACATATTCTAACGCATACACACACAAATACACATGCACACATACATACATATGTATGTATATATACATATACATACACACACATATATATACATGCAAATACATACACACACATATACATATATATACACACACACACATACACTGTATTTATATTTAAGCAATCAAGTATCAATTGCAAGTGATAAGGAAATGATTTTAAATAAATTACATCAGAGAACTTCAAAAGAAAAATTCAATATTTAGCTCCAACCATAATACATTTTGTGTGTTACAAAAATAACGTTGATTTTTCCACAAAAATAAGTCAGTGAAACTTCAAATTCAATATAACTTCCAACCTAATTAGGCATTAAGAGTAATCCATTAGCAAGTGATCTGTTATTCAGTTAGTGAAAACTAAAACTGACAGTGAAATCAATAATTAAAGGAGATATTTATTCAACATATATAAAAATATCTATAGTTATATCTTTAATCCATATAATACCTTATTTTGAAAAATAGATAGGTATTTGTGAAATGACTAAACCCAGTAAATTAAAAATATAATATCTAACACCATTCTCTCTCTCTCTCTCCCTCTCTCTCTCTCTCTCTCTCTCTCTATATATATATATATATATATATATATTTTTTTTTTGACAAAGCCCCTCATAGGGAAAGGTCACATTACAATCACATCTTAATCATAAACTTAAAGTTTACATAATGATTACGGGTTTTACAGTGATTTAATTAATTTCAGTGATTACAAGTTCCATATTTCTTAAAAACAAATTATCTTAAAACCCTCACCTGAACACCTAGTTTTCCATATATATTTTTCGCACAGTACATCTATATCCTAGAAGCAAGTTTTTCCATTATAAATTAACAGAGTAGCAAGCTAACTAATTCCACAGCCAACTTCTAATTGTAATTGGTGGATTGCTAGGGAACGAGTACAAGTCATAGTATTCTAATGTACACAATTCTTATTCAGTTAACACAGTGAAACAAGTTTATTATAACTAGAAAACTTTAAGTCAGGGGTCTTTTTGCTTTTCTTAGGAAAAAGGAAAGTCTGCTGCACAGCTCTTTATGCCCAAGGCATACCCCAAACTCATCAGTAAATTTTTGATTATAAGTGCCAGGAAAGAGTCAATTTTATTTGTGGTCAAGAAAGTTCAAGCCTAACAATGAGCACTGAAACTCATTTGTTATTACTTGAGCATGGGTCTGTTTTTCACAGGTAAAACTCATATGCCCTAGTAATTAAGCTTTCTTTGTTCTAAGTTTCCTAAGTCTGACCAAACAAGTCCCTTGCAAAAATATTTTTTCTTCTTAAGTTACTGATTCTAAGGTAGCTAGCAAAACATCCCAGTTTAACCTTGTAAATATTTACTTTTTTTTAAAAACCCTACTGTTTTAAACTATACATGTTTTTTTAATTATTCCTTTTGCAGTTTCAGGAGAGTCACCAATTCAACTGAGTGGCACTGCCTTGCCCAAGTGTCATTGCTCAAGGGAAAATCATCACCATCATTATGTGTGTCAGCAACATTGCCCAGTGAGGGGTTAGAGACCCCCATAGAACTTTCCTACCACAAGAGAGATAGGGAGACCATGGTAGCAACAAGCACGAATAAGGACCAGCGGTAACAAAGGGCATTCAGGAGACAATTCCCCCAGAAGGCCAAGGTAAAAACCTATTGTTGCCCCGCTAAAGAGTAGGCTGACTCTGAAACTCAATGCTGGCTGCTGTTCCCTTGCACTGCTCCCAGAAAAGCTGGAAACATAGGGAGAAAGAGTAAGCTAGTAAACAAATATGAATAATATTAAGTGATTGAAATACTTTTTCCTTCCTTCTGCATTCACCACCCTTGCAGTTTCAGAATTTCAGAGCTCCCATCAAGCCACAGTCTCTCCATCACTGTCAAGAGATACCTTTTGGAAACCACATTGGCTCAATGTTGTTGTGAATCTGCCTGAGACCTCTCCCAAGAAATACATGCTTCATTAGAGATGATTTCAAACACCATAAGAGGAATTGTTGGCACTACTGAGGGAGACAACGTGAAAATTAGAGCAGTCACCAAATGAACTATAATTCATAGCATTTAAAATGGAGAGTTGTGACCATCCCAGTGCAGCTGGGATCTGGGGTACAGGTTAGTTTGTGATAGGCTTGTACATCTAAGTCTCTTCTTAACAGCCGTGTATATGACAGGATCTGGAGTGATTTACAAAGAGTGAAGGAACCCTAAACAGAGATTCTTTTCTTCAGATAGGACCAAGATGTGCAAAATATTTTTATAAGATAAGAAGGGTGAAACAAAGAACTATAGACTTATTTACATATATTTTTAGTTGCACACATGAGATTTCTTGTGACCAGATGTCTAGGCTTTAGATTTATTCACATAGCTCCCATGACTTTTTTCTGTAATTGGATATTTGTTTTTAATACATAGGCATGTAGATTTTCATGCACTACATTTTCAAGCTGATATGGTAAAAGTAGGAAGCTTCCTGTTGAGTGTGCCAACAAGAATATTGATTTTCTTACTCGGTGTTGTTTCATCATCCCTAGCGCTACATGAGATCACAATGTGGAAAGGAATTAGAGCACAGAAACACTTCCTTCATGTAGGAAATGGCAAGGCAGACATGCTGCACCAAAAACCTGCACGCACAAACAACACAGTCACTTTTTATGTGCAGCATTGTAGGCAGGATGACTAAGTAGAAAACAGACTAAATTATGACCTTAAAGAACAACAGCCTTTGTTGCCAACGATGAAATTTGGAATGTGGCCTTGCCCATGTATGAAAATGGAAGGCCTCCATTGTAGGCCAACAGAATTAAGACAATCAAAGCAAAGCTACTTCTCTTGACCTGAAATTGCTACATACACGATTATTTCCTCAAAATGTAGCATAGAAAGTACCTTTGAAGAGAATTTGGTTTGGGCTGTGATTATTTTAATGTTGACTTTCAATAAGTGACAGAAAATCAAACCTCCTAATTTTTATTTTCTTGTTTTTTTGAGACAGGGGTTCTCCGCTGTAACTCTAGCTGTCCTGGAACTCACTCTGTAGATCTGACTGCCTCTGCCTCCAGAGTACTGGGATTAAAGCTATGCACCATTACCTCCCAGTCTAAACCTACTACTATATAAAGGAGAATGAAAAGATATGAAGTTCATAAACCTTTCTAAAGAATACAAAATGTTAGAAAATCACCTCTGAAGCAGTTCTTAGTGGCTCTCACCTTTGCCTTCTCCTACACTGCCGACATTATCTAACAGAAGAGGAATCATAAAATTTGTTCCAAGAAATATCGGTACATTTTTGTGGCCAAAAATTATACAAAAATGGAAGCTATTTCCATTGGTGATGTTGATAGACATTATGTATGGAAATGAACAGGAGAGTAAAACTGTTTGAAAGAATCTCATTTCTAGATTATGGCTAAAGTCTCTCTTCTGAATTTTGTGATGTTAGAACCTGTGTTTTGGAACAAAGATGGAAAGTCATCTCCACAAAAAGTGTCAGGTTTTTTTATCCTTAGCCTTTCTGTAAATTCCTGAGAGTAACTCTTCAAAAAATACACACACACACACACACACACACACACATATATACATACTCATGTACGTAAACATATGTATGTGTATATATATATATATATATATGTATGTATATATACGTGTGTGTGTGTTGTATATTTCAGATGGTAATGATTTATTCTATCCTTCCCTCCCCTTACTCATTTATTTTCCCTTATATTCAAAGTATATAGAAAGATGAACACAATTTGAATTTCTGTTGTATGCACCAATAATTTGACTTCAATCAAATTGATTCTAATTAGAACCAGCATGTAAGTAACGTCTGATTAAGCCCCCAAATCTCAATATCATTTCCATTTGAACACTGAACATCTTGTCATAATATTTGAAGATACTGACACATATTAATTGCTTTAGCTACATGATTATGGCAGACTTTCACCAAAAATTCTGGCTTACACATGATATACATCAGAGAGAAGGAACCATTAGGAGCAATTTCCTTTCTAGGAAACATCCTAGAATTGGGACTGGTCACTGGTCCTCAGAAAACTTCATGGATACAAATGGTGGAGTTCTTAAAAAGATATAGTTAACCTTACAGAGCACTGGCTTGGAAATCACATACTGAGGAAGATCAAAACTCAAACAGGTCAGTACTATATTTTTAAATTTTCTTTTAGTATCTTCCATATATATAATGTACTTACATCATTTTCACTCTCCCTTTCTCCCCTCCAACTCCTCTCATGCTCCCCACTCCCCCTAAAATTTATGACTTTCTCTTCTATATTTTTCACCCACATATGCATATGCAAACACATACACACACACACACACACACGTGTGTGTGTGTGTGTGTATACGTTATTGAATCCATTTAGTGTCGTGCATATATATATATGTTTGAGACTGAACATTGGGTTTACATGACTTATCTGAGGTTATCTCTGAGAAAAATGATTTTCCATCACTAATGGCATGTCAACTATGCCATTATACAGGTGATCTTGTATAGACAACAATATTATTAATATTTCACTGGCACAATTTCTCTCATATATAAAGTACTATATCATAGTAGACATCATGGTTCTGAGACTCTTACCGTCTTTCTGACTCTCTTCCATGGTGTTCCCTGTGTCTTATGCATGAGGCTTATATTGAAGATGTACCAATTAGAATTTGGCAACTGGCAGGGATTTATTGTCTACATTTTTACAAGATATGGATCCTTGCAATAACTTCTGTCTGCTTCAAAAAGTAACTTCTTTGATGAAGAGTGAAACCTACACTTATCTGTGGGTATACAGGTAAGTACTTAGGATACAGTTATAAATAATATTGGTTTAGGAAATTGGCAGTTCTAGCTTATCCTCTATGGTCTGTAACCTCTCAAGCCAAAAAAATATCTTGCTAGTTTTATAGCATCAGACATGAATTCCTTCCTACTCAGTGAGCTTTATTTTTAATTACACAGCTGCTTGTTACTCCAAAGATATAAGTACTATTGCTGTGCCTTTAGGGATATCTTGCAATGTTAGTCAGCATTGTGACTTGTAGACATTGTAGCTAGCTTGGACTATTGATTGATTTTCTCTATAGATAGCTTGCATCACAACTTTTAATGCTGTGAGAGATAGTTCTCATGGAGGAGACTTCCAGGTCAGTTCTAGATGTATTTCTTGAGGTTCATGCCCAATGTGTGTGGAGTTTTAAGCAATAGTGTCTTATTGTTCAGACTTTCTGAGGGGAAACCAAGAGCAATGACTATAACATATATTGTTTTCAGAGTTTCTGGACCACCTCTGAGCAGTATGAATAGAGGTTTTCCCTATTATCCAGGTTATCCCTGGAACTGTGTGGTTGGTTATGAGACTCTATGGGTTTTGGGGGAAAACATTATTCCCCAGTGCAGAATAACTCCCTTTATATTACCTCTTTCTCTCTATCTCAGAGTATGAGTATGTGTGTGTGTGTGTGTGTGTATTTGCATATGTGTATGTCTATGTTTCTAACGCATACTTATCAATACATGTATACACACATATTTAATATATTATTGTAATTTATAAAATATATTTTGTACTTAATATAATAATATATTTTATTATATGTAATTAAAATGTAATGTAATGTATAATGTAATTATACATGTATTAATGTAATATATGTATTTTAATAAATATATTAAATGATGTTTCCTACGGCTTCCTCAAACATCATCAATGTTGACTCTCCTTCCTCTCTTCTTCCCAGTTAAAATATCTCTACCTAGATTTTTTTCCTCTTCATTGTAGTTTTGAAGTATATTTCTAAAATTTCTACATGGCTCTAATTAGCACTCAAATTAGATTTGGCATACAGATCTTGATTGCCAGATAAAATATAGAAATCTTATTTAAATTTGAACCCCAGTAACAAAGTGAGAAAACAATGATTAGCGGCTAAAGAAACAATGGAAATATGACATAGAATTATAGTGTTTGATAGTGTGCACCTGAGAGAAAAAAAATAAGAAACTAAGTCAAGAATAAACATTTGAGAAATGTGATGGTTAGAAGAGATACATAGTAGATCAAATTGATAAAATGTATTGATCAGTTCATAGAATAATGAGAAATATAAATCAAGGAGGCTTAGATAGTTTCACTTTCTCTGGGTCTACGGTAAGTCCATTTGGTGAGGTAGGAACACGATGAATCCATGAGGTGCTATGTTATAGATGCCCCATTTAGGACTAGGGACTACAAAGTCACTCTGTGCTACATTAATCTCAGGCTGCTTCAAGAAGAAGATCCTCTGATAGTATGTAGGAACTGCATCTGTCTATGTGTATAAGGATTAGAATTTTGAATGCAGTTGTAAACTATATTCCTTTAGTAGTAGATTCTCTGCTAGGTTATACGGCATCTCCAGCTATGGTGTCTCGGTAATGTTTACAGTTCCAGGTATGAATTCCCTTCTACTGAGAAAGTTTTGGGCCCAATTAGACAGCTGTTGGATTCCCCCACAATACAAGTTCAACTATTGCACGAGTGGGAAATATCTTGCCAGCCTTTTCACTGTATTTCCCTAGATTTAGAGCTGAGTAAAGCTAAGGATATATTTCTCCCTTGGCTGCTTACTTGGTACTTCTGACACTGTAAGAGTAAGCCCTCAGGGGTGAAGCTGTTGGTAGATACCAGCTTGATTTTTGCAAGTGCTGTTACTGACGTGTTTGCAGATGTGGGATGAGTGTGTCTTACCTTCATGTTCTGGCAGGCAACCCAGTGCAATGGAAACAAGCTATGTTGTTTGGAATGGGAAATTAAATTAAAATATTTGTTAATACCAAATACTTTATGTTCCAACTATAGGTTTCTTTGTTATCGTCAAGTTTGGCACAACTATCTTTTGAAACAATTTTGACAATATGTATTGATTTCACATGTATCACAACTACTGTCCAATAATTTATTTCACTCTAGGCAAACACATAAAAGAAACTTTCACATATCAACTCACAGAGTTGTATAAAAAAGCTTAAAGTACAAAAATCCATTACAATACTTTCATTAGAAATTTAGGAGAAAATACACACCTGCCAGTAAATTATATGGATAATTCATAATATATGACTTAACTCAAAAGAGAGAAAGAAAATGAATGAAGTATAATTGCATAAGTCATCACAGATAGATCTTAAGGTAGTATCTAAGAATGTATTTTTCCTGCATTAACCAAGATAAAAGTAATATTGTGTCATATCATTTAGTGAAACAAATACAATTATATAAGGTGTCAGGTATCATGGGAAAGAGAGCACTTCAATTAAAGTAAACATTAGGGAAGATTTATGTTATTTTAATTGAATAAACTCTTCATGAATATTAATGATTGAAGTGGTAACATATGAATCATTTTATAATTACTCTTGTGTAAATCTAACAGTCGATGACTCAGCTACCATGGTGCTAATGTCTTGAATGAATATCATTTTTGTCCCTGTTTTTCTGTTTATTCTTTTACATTCTACCTGATAATCATTATTACATCTTTGCTGTCTGTCATATGAATAACCAAAAATTCTGTGGGTTCTTGCATTTTATCCTTTGAAAAAGATGTAATGTTTCCAGGGTTTGATTCGTTTCTAATTATGGTATCATCTTCTACCTTTTGGTGTTGTGTTTAGGGCACCAAATTTAGCTAATTATTATTTCAGCATTCATAGTTTGTGACTTTGAAAGGACAAAGTTATAGTTTTCTCTATCAACTGTTCTATCTGCCTGAGTGACATTTGTTGGTGTCTACTTTTAAGCAAATCTTCATTAAAATATATCATTTTTCTGCATCTTGACACTAATGTCAATTGTTAGTCATGAAATTATTCCATTTTAGGATCTAGTCTTGATAAATTTACTGTGCAGCCTGAAACTGTGAAATGTTTCCAAATGCTTTAGGATTTTTGCTTTTAAAATGTCATATAATTTCTTATCATAAGCCTAATAACTTTAATTAACTTGTCAAAGTTCTTTCTCCAACTGAAGTCAATTTAATGACAGTACAATATATTTTCTCAACTCAACTATAGTTCAATGCAAATAATTGTTTAATCCAATGAAAGGTATACTTAGTACAAAAGCCTGTTACCTTTATTAGCTAGTGTAATAATAATAAGCCTGTTGGAAAACAATTTCTACTTGGCTTTAGCTGAGATAGGCTGCAGGAAGGTGTTTTGATAGGTTATATTCACTATTTTTTCTTCTGTAGAGAAGTTGTTTGGGATTTGAATGAGGAGGGTGATATCTTGCCCATTAACATTTTTTTCTCCTAGAGAAAGATATTTGCATCTTGTCTCATCTCAAAAGACATCCCTGTGGAGGTCTTTGATATCTAAAATCATTTAGGTTCAAACTTCAATAAATTCCCCACCCTTCACTTAGCTTTCTCAAGAAACATTCTTAGAATATAACTTTTATCTTGGATATTTAATTTAAACATATTTGCATATTTATTATAATTGTTCTTATAATTTTGTGGAGATATTAATAGATCAAGTACCAAATATAAATTAGTAAAAATAGGCACAAATATATAACCATTGATAGCAATTGCTACCACTAGAAACACCACCACTAACAACATCAATTGATAATCCTCAGTATGTGCAATGGAAAGAAATAAATCAAGACATGTGGCATTTCTAGGGATCAGAGCTGTGAGAACAGGTTTATCTTAATGCAACCACAGCATTGTCACACATTAATTAGCTACAACTGAGTAACAGAAATTAGAAAATATGGTTTTTGTTGTCATTAAAGAGTACAATTCACAATCATTTGCAAGTAGAGAATATATTTTCTATTTAGATGGATAAATGGGTACCCCCTCCCCCTGCTGCTGGCATATTTAGAATGAACACTATTTTCTACAATTAACAAAGCTCATATTAAAGCTGTCTTGATACAGAGTTTTATAGCATAGTATTCAAAATATTACCTTTTGGGTATGTTTGTGACCAGCTCTAAACAAAACTAAATGAGGGGAAATCCTCCTCTGTCTAAGGAGTGTGGGATGCATAGTGAGCCCTGAATTAGAAACTACCAAGATGGTTCAGTGGGTAAAAACATGTCCAACAAGGTGGAAGATCTCTGGGGCCAACATGGTGGAAGGAGAACACTGACTCCCACAGGTGGTTTTGGACAGCCACATGTACGTGTCTACAGACCCCCCGGCCCCTGACACACATATTGAATAATTTAAAAAGCAACACAAAAGGAAAATGCTAAGTCCACAAAGCTGACTCCACAAACAAAACAAGTTTGTTTCTATCATTATCAATTTCAATTTGGCTGCATGAGCTGCTTCCAAATATAAGTTTTGTAATTCTGTTATTAAATAGTACCATAGAATTAATCACTTCTTTAGCATTTCACAAGGTGAAATTACTCAAGAGAGAAACATGTATGCTAAGGAGTAGAGTATGAGCATGGAACTGGAACAGGCTTCAATTCAACTTGCTTCTACAAATTGTGATTTGTGTGATGAGACAAAATGGGCTTAAATTTTCTGTGTTTGTCAATTCTTAAACATAGACCATACATTTACATCATAACTTTACAAACTTTCCCTTGTATGACACATGAGCTCAAAAGAAGCCAACTTGTATGTGCTTATGTGGAGCATGATTAAAACTATCTTCAATTACATATTAAAAATATGTTACAAGAATAAAATAAAATTATTTTATAAAGAGATAATTTTAGTTTGCACAATATTTTTAAATAATCTGATGAACAACTTAAACTTGGTTCATGAACAAAATTCTATTTTGGCATTTTTTGATAAAAAGTATCATACTTTATTAAATTTTTGATTAAATTTTGTTGCCAAGACACACTTAGGGGTGGGTTATATAACATTTGATAGCAAACCTAACAATTCTGTCTAAACTTTCTTCAGACTAGTTACTGAGAAGTAAGACTTTTTAAATACAAGTTTCACCTTTTTATGACAACCATTAATTGAACTTTGTATCTAAATGATTGTCCTAGAAAGACACACATTTTCAATTTATACAAAGTTCAGTGGGGATGGTATAAAATGACTAGATTGGCTGGAGTTAATGGACCCACTGATTGCAAAAGATCATTCATATGTCTAAGATCTTGGTACATGGTTAGAAACACATCTAGGTGGTCGGTTGAGACTTTCAGTTGCTCTCCATGCTGACATTTTTATCAGGATCCTTGGTTCTCTCACTGATTACTGGATTGTATGAACTACTATTCAAAGAGAAGAAAGCTGTTAATTTTTTTAAGACACTAGAGATTGATCATTCTGACTGTGCCATGCCATTAAGGAAGCAATCACAGAATCACCTCTAGTCAAAATGATGTACCCTACAGTTGACCATTTTAGGACTGCTATACTAAACAAAGACAACAAGAAAGAACCTTCTTGGCTACACTGTGGGTACTAATAAGTACTAATGAGTTCCTACTACTCTTGCTGTCCATGAAGATCAAAGAGTATTTATCTGCATGCAGTATGCCTTGCAGGGGCTACTTCTTAATGACTGAGAAAGATCTATATATTATGGCAAACCTAGATCTACTTTAGTAGGCTAAAGATGCAATAATAAAGTGCCACATATTTTGAATGGCTAAAAAACACTGGAAATATATTTCTTACATTTCTGGAGGACAGAAGTGTGAGAGTTTGCTTTCAGTGAAACATGGCCAATTTCTGATAAGGGTATTTATGTAGACTATTTACTGGCTTATATTCTAATATGGCAGAAAAAAATGTCTGAGAAAAAGTCTCTCTTTATCCTATATCTAGGTTCCAACTCCATGACATAACTACTTCTAATAACCTCAAAAAGGATTGCATTATAAATAGAGAGGGTTATTAATGCATCTTAACAGCACAGAGCATACACAGAGCTACTATATTCATGAGCTCTGTTATTAATAGAGTCTTATACTATGTAATTTAAACTAAACATAAAGTTAGCTTTCTGTTAAACTCTGTCTTATAATATTATCCTTCAGCTACTAAGAAATTAATGTAATTTAAAATAAGAAAACTTATATGAAGTAATAAATTACTCCACTATCAGACTCTTTTCTGAGTCGTATTCACCATTGACAGGGAATGTGAGGGCAATGCTAAAGCATTAATAAGACACATCAATATGTGACTAGAACACCTTTTCAACAGTTTTTCTGACATGTAAGAAAATTACACTATAGTAACATTATGTTGTTAAGTATTTCTGTCAGTGTTAGTAGGTTTTGATTAGATAGGTGATTAGATATGGTGATTCCTCAAGAAACTGGGAATACACCTATCTCAAGACACAGGTATACCACTCCTGGCATATACAAAAAGGATGCTCAATCCTACCTCAAGGACACTTGACTAACTAAATTCATAGTAAATTTATTCATAATAGCCAGGAACTGGAAACAACCTACATGCACCTCAACTTAAGAATGGATAAAGGCATCATGGTACATTTACACAATGGAGTATTACTCAGCTATTGATAAAAAAAAAAAAAAACCTCATGAATGTTGCAGGCAAATGGATGGAACTAGAAAAATCATCCTGAGTGAGATAGATACCTAGCCCAACCTTCATTAGCATCAGCAAGGCCTCCTCCAGAAGCTGATAGGAGCATATGCAGAAGCCTAGAGCCAAACATTGTGCAGAGAGCTCTGGGAACCCCTCAGAAGCTTCACAGAATAAACTGACCAGCACTCTTAAAGGTTTCCAGAGTCTGAAGCAACAGACATGAAACCTGCTAAATGGAACCCGCTAAATATATCTTATGGTTGTCTGGCTTGGTATTTTTGCAGAATTCCTACAGGCGGGAGGGGGGAAGTCTCTGGCATTTTTACCTGCCTTTGGGACCCTCTTGCTCCTACTCAGTTGACTATTTCTACCTTGATGAAGGGAGTAGTGCTCGACCTTGCTCTGTCTTGTTATGCCCTGTTTGAGTACTAACCCTGGGAGGACTGTTCTTTTCTGGAGAGAAGCATATGGTGCTGGTGGCTTGGTGAGTGGGGACATGAGGTGGATCTGAGAGAGGGGGAGATTGGGGATCTGGGAAGAGTAGAGAGAAGGGAGGAGAGAATCAGGATATATTGTACAAGAGAAGAAAAATTAAAAAGAAAGCAATAAAAAAGAAAATGACACTGTAGTAAGATTATGTTAAGTATTTTTGTCAGTGTTAGTAGGTTTTGATTAGAGGGATGACAGAATGATCACATAAGAAGACATACTCAAGATGAATTGTTACACTGAGTGACAGATTTAGGGGAAGAAATGGGTTATTATAGATATTAATTTAAGTATCTGATGTACAAGCAAATTATCTATATTCCTTAGTTATCTAGATAAAGCTGGAAGAAATAGTAGAAAAAGACACAGACTAATTTGATAGAAGGAAAAGTGAATCTAGAATTATTTGGCCTCATAATTCCAACTCAGGACAAACATCTTATATAGGACGATTTTTTCCACTGGACTATAAGCTTTCTAACAGCAAAGATAATATAGAAATAAACTTCAAACCCATCAGCAATTGAATATTCAATAAATTCTTCAGGTATGAGAACCCCAATACTCTCTTTTTAAAAAAATATATTTATATAGTTCAGCTATGATCATTTTCTTTGTTCCTTGTGACATTGTAACTCTAACCACTTACAAATTTAAAGTTGGGTGGCAAGAAAATACATTCACAAAGTTGTATATCAGCAGTGCTCTTTGTACCGAAACCTAAGAATTCTCAGTCCCTACTAACCAGTGTTCTTATACATCTCCAGGAATTTCTCTATTTTAGGTATCTGAAATACATTGAAACATTCTATATTGTTCTTTGTTTCTGTTAATGTATTTTTTCAGTAAGCATACTATCTTCAAAGTTCAGCTATATTATATTAAACATCAAAATTAAAGTGACATCTGGCAAGAGAGAGGGCAAGAGTTCCAAGTCTTTCCCACTTGGAAATAAAATGAAAATGAAAACCAGGTAGTTTTTGTGCATGAAAATCACCTTGGGTGACTTGAGGCATAAAGTTAATAAGCTGTATCAGCACAGTGAAGGAAAATGAGAAGAAATAACTACACAGAATGGTTTACTAGAATAGCTTCATTTTCTCTAAGTTATCTCACCGCCCCCTATCCCCGGGGTTAACATAGCTCAATACTGAGAGAGAACTCTTGAGCTTGTGAGTTTTCCTGCTGAGGAAAAAATAAAAGCACAGAAAGAAACCAGCCCTTTATTGCTTCTTGCAGCATTTTCTGAAGAACCTGCTTTGACCCTAGACAGATCAGTACAGTTAAGATATCAGGAGATAGATGGAAACAACAAAAAAAAAATGTCATCAGAATTACCTCCCTCCCAGAAGTTACTATGACAGTTTCCACTGGTCTGCATTACAGATACCCTCAGAGCAAAGACTAGCAATAGATGTTACAGTTGGTGTGCCCTCCCAACAAAAGAGACATGGATAAAACCATAGACCATCATCACCAACCCTTCTTCCTTCCAGATCTTGCATGAGCAGATCCCAAAGCCACTGGTACTACAAGCAATCTTGACTTTGACTAATCCTATTGTATCTACAGATCCCACAAATACTGGCATCAAAGGTAGGTAAGCTCACACACTGGTCTTCAGAGCTGTGGTCACTCTTCTCAAGTTCATCCTGAAGACTCTGGCTCTATAACCAGTCTGTAAGTAAAACCTTGGCATTACATGCTGGTATCAGAGTTTACGTCCCCAGTACCTCTTCTCAGATGTGAGAATTGTAAGTGTTCTGTTAATATCTATGTTCCAGTTCCAAGCTCTCTCTCACCTCAAGCATGAATATATGCTGAATTTGGTGGCAGGATGAATCTCTCACTCCGTGTCCTCATATAATTAGAAAGAAGTTAAGAAAAAAATCTCAGCAAACATTGCTACTTAAGGACCTCAAATTCCCTAGCTAGGCTTCCCATAATTTCCATACTTCACTATTACTGACCTCAGCTGGGGGAATTACATAAAGACTAAGCTTCTATGTTCTCTCCAGAATGAGACTTACCAGCAAGCTCTGCACTACCTTTGACATCACCCATAGCAGCGGGTCTTTCCTCACATAAGGGCAAGTGGTGTGTATTTTTATAAAGTTCCTTGTCATTATTTCATGAAATAAATGTTAGTCATCTCTTTTTCTGTTCCTTCTGGGAATACCATTACTGTGTGTAATATTTCATTGTCTGATTTCTCAGACATTGCACAGCCTCTTTCCTGAAATGAAATGACAGGTTAAAGATAGCAAAACAACCTTAAGTGTGATGACCAGGTAATATTCACTGAAACACTGTAATTAATTGATTGAATTCAAGGATAATGAAGAAATTGTAAAATGATGTCAGGAAACTGTTCTAGTTGCTTTATGTTTGTCTGATAAATCACTGAAGAACAGTAACTTGGGATAACTTGGGAAAGTTACTTGACTTACACATACTCTTCACCGTCAATCACTGAGGGAAGTCAAAGCATGAACTCAAGTAGAAGCAGAAGCAGGAATCTTGAAAGAAAGCAGCTTGCTGGCTTGCTCTCCATGGTTTGCTCATCTTGCTTTCTTATACAACCCAGGAATACCTTCCCAGGGGTGGCACATCCCACAGGGGGCTGGAACCTGCCAAATCAATGATAAATCAAAAACAAACAAACAAACAAACAAACAAAATGCCTCAGATATGCTCACAGGACAATCTGATGAAGGCAATTTCTCATTGAGATTCCCTCTTCCATGATATGCCTAGATTTGTATCAGTTGACAAAAACTAACCAATACAATAGCCTACTTACTGTAATAAAAGGTTTATCGGTACCACCTGGACTTGCTCCGACTCGTTGTGCTCTGTTTGAAGGGTAACCCTGGGAAGATTGTTCTTTTCTGGGGAGAAGTGGGGAGGTTGGTGGGTAGAAGTGCAAGGAGGTAGATCTGAGGGAGAGGGGAGACAGGGATCTGGGAGGCGTGGATAAGGGGGGGGTGCTAGGATGTATTGTATGAGAAAAGAAAAATAAAATACATTTTTAAAAAGTTAAAAAAAATTACATACCCGTTCCAGTTTCCAAATACATTTTTTTACAAAGTTAAATGCATCTTGTAAGTTAGTCATTTATGTTTTTCTTGTTCAGTGTGGCAGAATGCTATAGACATTTCATAGACATTTCAGTAGCCAGAGTTTCATAGAAACTTTAACATGTAGATGTATTTAGATCTTCTAAGTTTTCCACACACTATATTTTAATGCATAAATTTTCAAGTTCTGACTAAGCCTGTAGAAATTGAGCAGGCATTTTGCCCTGTTCATAGAGCAAAGCAATTTCCTTAAAAGTATGGTTTGAATTTCACACTTTCTACTGTACATTAAAACCAAAGAGAGCCACGCAATGGAGGCAGTTGCAAGTGAATTGCTGAGAGTTCAAGGCCAGCCTGGATTACAAAGTGAGTTCTAAGGCAGTCAGAATTACAACAGAAAAACCTTGTCTCAAAACAAAACAAAACAACAAACAACAACAACTGAACAAAAAATCACAAATGAACAAACAAAAACAAGGAAAACTTCAAAATGGAATGTTCTCAAGGCATCAAACTTATTGATCATGTTGTTCTTTTGGTATCAAAGTAAGACTCTCATTTTAATAAAGCAAATGATATGGAATATGATTTCATCACAACTTGAGAGAAATAACCACCACATTCATTAATTCAAAGCAGGTTTTATAATGTACACAAGACCTGCATAAATTGAAAACCAGCCTAAATTTCAGTAAAATAATCTCAGGCCTCATTCTTTATTAAGAATCTATTGGCACTTGGCAATTTCTGTTAGAAAGAGACTCCTTATCTTTTGAGAATGTGGTCACTGATTGAAGTCCCATGCTACAGTATATATAAACATCATTAATTAGACTTAGTAGGTTTGTTTTTTCTCATTAGTTTTTTTTTTCTTTCTCCAACAATGTACAAATAATTACAAACTTAACTAGAAATAAACTTCTTCAACAGATTACAACTAAGAGATTGCCAGGAGTCTCAGAAAATACTTTATACTTTTAAGCAGTGCTGACATTGTGACAGAATAGACTATGGGGATTTTGAATTGGACTAATTACGTTTTGCATTATTATATGGCTATAAGCCTATGGGGCCCAGGGAGTGGAATGTGGTGACTTGAATGAAAGTAGCCCTCATAGGCTGAAAGGGAGGGGCACTATTAGGAGGCATAGACTAGCTGCACTATGTGTAATCTTGTTGGAAGGAGTGTGTCTCTGTGGGTGGGCTTTGAGGTTTTAGATACCCAAGCTAGGCCCAGTGGCATTCTTTCTTCCTGCTGCCTGCTGATCCAGATGTAGAACTCTCAACTACCTTTCCAGTATCATGTCTGCCTGCCATACTTACTGCCATGAGGATAATGAAATAAACCTCTGAACTGTAAGCAAGCCCCAATTAAATGTTTGGTTTTTTTTATAAGAGTTGTCATGTCAAGGTATCTCTTCACAACAATAGAAATGGTTGCTAAGACAGTTGATATTGCTTTTTCTGGGTGAAGGTATCTTGGAGAAAGAAGTGATAGAAGCTTCCTTTCTCAGAAACTTGTGCTGATGAATATTGATCAATGAATCATTAGTAAAATATTCCAAAGAATTTTTTAAAAAATCTTTCTTTTAAGGAGATACAAAGACCATATTTATATGACATAAGAAATTCAAATAGACTGTGGCCTCTCTGCATTGGTATATTTCATATATCTTCTCCTTCCTATTTCTGACTGCAAGAGTAGCCCTTGACAGTCACATAGATTGATGTGGACTAATGAGATATGGAATCAAGGAGTCCAGTATGTGTACTCTTGCTAGAATTTACATATACTCTTGTAGAGTAATAGGCCTCTGTGAAAGCTAAGAAGTGTCTATATTCCAAGGGTCTATATTCATAAGCTTGTGAGGTCTGAATGAAATGTAGACATACCTTTAATTCCAGTATTCAGAAGGCAGTCGTGATCCATGCCTT
Source organism: Cricetomys ansorgei (assembly GCA_026225945.1). Classification (NCBI taxonomy): domain Eukaryota; kingdom Metazoa; phylum Chordata; class Mammalia; order Rodentia; family Nesomyidae; genus Cricetomys; species Cricetomys ansorgei. The sequence continues at coordinate 20,763,891 of JAMJFZ010000239.1, forward strand.
TAATCCCTAAGACAGAACAGAGTGTGGTAGACAGAAGAGGCAGAGTTCAGAAGGAGTTACAGTGAGTCAGTTACAGAGGCATTATGAAGCAGTCAGTTACAACAGGCAGAATGGAGCAGTGAGAGCTCACAAAGATATAGAAGCAGTCTGAAAAGTCTGAGTTCAGAGGGAGCTATTTGGTGTGGCTCAGTCAGGAGTGAAAGCTTAAACATTCTAGATTATATGGAGGCTGAAGCCTTCCAGTTCTAGGCTTAAGAGTAGATTGAATGGAGGCTAAAAAGATCTAGGGCTCCAAGACTAGGACTGGTAATTGAAATAGGCAAAGAATAAAAAAGATTTAGCCCTGAATCAATGTCTACCTCTGGTGTGAATCTATGTCTACATTTACACATTTTGATTTCTTGTTTATTAATTCATAGTAAGTGTAGGAAAAGACATGTAATTGTTAACAAACCATTAATTCTACCACAACCTATATTCTAGTTTATAATTTTTCACTTCTCCCATTTTGTATATCTTGCATATACAAAACTTTGCTCCCTTGAACAGACTCTCAAAACTCTTGTCAAGGGCTTTGTTTTGCATAATGGTTGCATTCATGAGAACCCAAGACCAATTATCAGCAATATGCAAACACAAAAGTTCTACCTCATCACTATCACCCTTAAGGCCCAGGATCTAAATGCATCTCTGTTGAGATTTGGGTTGGGTCTTTTCAATTTTTCATACTCTCTGTACTCAATGTGAACTAGAATAAGGACATAAAAGCGGCATAGTTTTCTATTTGGAAAGGTAAGTGATTATTATGAGACATTTTGAAATTCTACTGTATAGCTAAAGCTTCATCCTTGCTTTCAGTAAGAAACTATACCAAATTAGACTTTCTTCAAAGTAACAACTTCATTTCATTAATTCTTATAGATTCTTCTTGGCTTTTTAATGTCTTCATTTCTTTCACATCTAAAGAGGTCTTTGAAAAACATGCCACCCCCAATTACCAAGTAACTTTGCCAACCTACTTCCTGCTCTTAGGAAGCTGATGTGAAAGAGTTTTTTTAATTTGCACTGACATTATCTTTTCAATCTAAGCCGTCATCATTTAGCACTTCTATGATTCCTATCTTCTTTGTTTGAGACATATTTATGTACCCAATAGCCATATTAATGCTTTCTGAGATGTTTGTGCTTCTAGTTCATGTTACTGTCTTTGAAACTATTTGTATGATTATGAGACCCATTGGTCTTTATATTCAGTTATTTTATCAACCCCAATGATACAGCCATATTGATCCCTTTCCAAAAGTTTTAGGCACTGTCCTCTTGACTATGTCCTTGCTTACTGAGATAGGCCTCTAGTCTAAGCTTAGTCCTAAGATGACTAAGGTATGACTAAGGATGACTAAGATGACTAATGATAATTTCAGTGTGTCACTGAAATTCTATGTTTTATCTTGTAGTTACTATAGCTTGGTACAATTGTATCATATCTTCCTTGTTAGTACATTTCATACATCTTTGTTCTACCTTGTAGTTAATGTAGTTTAGTACAACTGTTCTATCTTCTAGTTACTATAGCTTAGAACATATGCGTTGTACTTTCTAAGTAACTACAGTTTACAGCATCTATATTGTATTTCTTTGTATATTTACTTCAATGCCTAGTTCAAATCTAGAAATATTATTTTAAAATTTAAAGGTACTGTTATCCAATTTGCAGCATATATTTAACTATTGTTGGAAAATAATTAGTCCAGTGATTGACTGAAAGTACCAGGAAATTAGCATAACTTTAAATTTTATATATTTTTGTTATGCTCTTTCGTTTAGGTGACTCCATTTGTCTTCCCACATTACAATTAAGGCTTGATGAACAATTATTCCCCAAAGCATGTTCTCTTATGGCAGGAAACAAGGGTCATAGAAAACTGCACAAATGTGCTTTATGTTTCTGTTGGAATAAGGTACACTTTTATGTCATTCTATTCCCATTCAGTTAACCAAGACAAGTGGTATGGCCAAACTCAGGTGAAAGAGTGAGATATGTGCCTTCTACAGGAAAGCCAAGATTAAAAAAAGCATCATATGTTAAATATGTAATAGAAATGACTATTGCATTATAATTTTATATTAAGCTTTATTAATTAATACAAGGGTTTTAAGTAAGCTAAAATCTCAAGAGTCACATACCTCCATCTTTTTATGTGGAAATTAATAGCAAAATAATTTGGCACTTTTAAAAATGTAATTTGGTATTTTTTATTCTCAGTCTTAAGTGATACTTAATTGTAAATAAATTGATCATTAGAGATATGATAAGCAGTTTGTAATTCCTCTACTCTTTAAGGAAAAGAACTCTAGTGGTTGTCAGCAATACTTTATTTACAGGAGATAAAATGAAAAGAAGGCTATAATAATTTTATGTTTTTACATCAGGAAGTGACAACTTCTCTCCTAAGTGCATCTGTGATCCACAAGTCATATTTGTATTTTAGAGATAAGTCAAATGCCAAATCCCACCTACAGTGGTTTGTTATTTTGGAGAAGATAAAATAATCAACACTTGCATTTTCAAATCTGTGAGATGAGGCAAAAACTCCATGAAATTGGATGAGCACAAACCTTCTGTAAAAACATGATTAGTCTCATTTTCTTAGATAAAATAAAATATGAAAATATTTGAAAGAGAAAACTTCCTTTCAAGTCTTGAATTAATTTTTTTATAAATATACATGGAAAACTGTAATTTTCTCCCAAAGATAAAAATATTGAATTAAAATAATTTGAACATAGTCAAGAGAGTGTTAAAAATATTATATTTCCTCTTAAAAATTTGATCACCATCATTTTATCCTAATATCTTTCATCCATATATGCAAAGAGAGCATAGCATAGTCACAGAATGTACCAGGACCAACATCTACTGCAGAGGAATATGGGTCATGGCTGATTCTGAGGTGTAACTGGCATGATTCTAAGCGCAATTCAATTTTGAGTCTTCTGAAGCAATGTGTTCTTCACATATGGCATCAAGCATTACAGAATTACACTATGTTTCATTAATAATATTTTAGAAGAACTATGTGTTCAACATTTTGATTGAAAAGTTTCTAATCCTTATTTGCTATATATAGGAGTATTTTATATTTTAATTATAATCTACAAATTAAGGAATTCTATAACTCGTGTTAAGTTAATTGCTCCAAACACATATGAGAAAATAGTAGTCAGCTCCTGAAGACCTTTTCTAAAAACAAAAAAAAAAAAAGGCTGACAAATTTTCTGCCTAAACCTCAACTCAGACATAGACCAGTCAGTACCAGATAGTCTCTACCATAAGTTTGGACATCTTATTTGCCTGAAGGTCTAGATAGGAATGTCTAAGTAGAGACTTCCTACATTGTCTACCCCTTTTATTCAGAGAGTACCCAACCAGACTTGGTAAGGACAACATCTCTCATCAGTCTTGACAAACCTTTGTCTATATCCCTCTGGGTCTTATGGTGTTTCTACCCTTCCTGTATCCAAGATCTTGACCCTAGTAACAGTAGCAGATACTTATAATAAAAATAAAGAAATTATGGATTATGAGATTCTCACTTCTAAATTTGAATGTTATATTTCTATATCCAGAAAAATAGACACACACACACACACACACACACACACACACACACACACAAGAAACCTAAAAAATCAGAAGGAACAATGTTGCAAATCTAAGTTATGTGACATCATCTTTAGACTCACAATAAACGTGGGAATAAGTTAATTACATCAAAAACAATTATAGTATGTTTTAAATGCTGTTTTTCTTTTAAAATCCAAAGTATAATTTAGACAAATTTATAGCATTATAAGCATTTCAAATTTTAATTAAACTGAATAAATACCTCTAGAGTATTTTTGATGATATAACTGGGTTTAAATGATATAATTCTTAGGAGTCAGCAATATAATTAAATATTATCAGCTCCCAAATATTTGCATAATGTTATCTCAAGACTTTAATTTATCTGCTCTTAAAGAAGTATCAGGTTTAGTTACCAATACTCACATTGAGCAACTCATAACTGACTCTAAATCCAGTTCCAGGAAATCTGATGCCTCCCTCAGAATACACAAAAACATGCATACAAATGATACAAATGTATATATAGGTATAAATGTACATATCTAAAAAGAGCCCACATACACATACCTATAAATAAAAAGTAAATTAAAAATATTAATAAAGGCTAAGGCCAATGTTTGATTAGAGCATTGGAGTTCATCATTTGTGTGATGAACAAAGAGTCTGACATGGTTTGTTATATGGATTTCATAAAATCCAGTTAATTTTAATACTAATCAAAACATTGTTATTATATATAGTTATATTAATATTCAAAATGGTATCATGAATGTAGTGATGAAAGAACATTGGGATATAAGAACAACTTCTCTTGGTATAAATGGAGGCCTTTCCTGTAACTGAATGCTCCTGTCCCACTTTGGGTGCCACTGGTAACTGAATTCCAAAGCCTGTTCTCTTGCCTCAACTGCTAATGTGATAGATTCTTAACTTATAACAGATTCCCACTGTACTTTTTTTTTTTATTAACCATATAGCTCAAAAGAGACAGGAAAGATAGAATTCTTCACCACTCTTGCAGGTGGCCTTGAAAGATAGAAAGTGAGAAAGCAAGAACTATTTACTGCCCCTTTTGGCTGTCTTTATCTGTCTGGAGATAAGCTTGGAGAACAGAAGCTTATAGGGAGCTCAACTATCATCTCTTAAACCATCCCACCAACTATTCCACCCTACAAATTGTCATTGACAACTGCCACTTCTTCCTTTATATCCTAAGCTGTTCCCAGAAGTCTAAGCAGCATCCAATCATAAGGAAGGTTACACAGGATGGAAAACTTCTTGGCACAGCATCCTGCTACACTTTCCTCCCATCCTTTGTTGAAGGTTACTATCAGGATTAGAGAAAGGTATACAACAAGGAGAAGATTGTTGGTGTAAATTCTGTGAAAGTTTTCTTCTCTGACTCTGGCTTTAAATGTGCTATTGTCTAATTATAATGAAATAAAAACCTGAGGTTCTATCAGTCGGATGAATTTATTTTCTTTGAATTGCCCCAAATCTGTAATAGTAACAGCTATTGGGGGAAACCAGCTATTGGAAGCATCCTGTGTCATAGTTTCCCCTTCCTCTTTGTCCTGTTCTTCTCTAATAGGCCCATTAATTTTATAAGCTTCAGCTCATCCATCAAGCCTGTTGAGGAAGCCTTTCCTTATTACTGTCATAGTGTAATCACTCCTTGTTGCCAGCTTTACACAAAATTCTATTAGCGTACTGTGTACTTATTTCTCTGTTTACTTAAGCATCTCATATAATAGATTTTTAGTTGAAAGCAATTCTCATTAATATCTGTATTACAGCTCAGTGTCTTGTCGACTGCATGTACTCAATAACTAATTTTTACTTCAATTAACTAACAGCTAAGCTGCAACTTGTTTTCACTCCCTCCCATTGAGATGTATTCTTGCTTCTCCACAATTTTCTTCTTATACTCAAAATTCTCATTGTTCAAGAAAACAAATAAAATGTGATTTCTTTTCTAAAACTGATCTAATATTTATCATAAATAGTTGTTCAGTTGAAAACTATGAAAATTAAATTTGTCCGTTTCCATTAACTTAATCTACTTCAGTAATTTCAACAGTCTCTTTTAAGTTGCAAACTGATCATGTTCAACCATATGTTAAGGCTGAAACTTTTTGGCATATGCTTATTTTTAAAATAGTATTTGGATGTGTGGTCAAATAGGACTTTAAAAGCCACATAACTTATGTGACACACTACTCTGTGTAGAGAGGCCATTGCCTCTTTTGATTTGATCTATTTTGACTAGTACCAGCATCAGATTTTGTGGGGAGAAATGAGCAAATAGCTAGAATTACAATATCCATTTCTCTTCATTAATCGTTATCAATTTACTCCACACTCATTTCAGTTTCATGTTTATGTTCTAATCCCCTTGTCAGTGTAATCAAAATGCAGTTATAAAACAAATAATAAGATGATTCTGGTGACTGAGGGTGTACCCTTGTGGCAGAAAATTTGCCTTGACTGCATGCTCTCCTCAGTGTGAGTCTTCACACTGGTGTACACATACACACACACACACACACGTGTACATGCATATAGATGAATGTAGACACACACGAATATATATTCACATGCATATTAACACATAAATACAATTGAACACACATGTATGTATACTCACATTACATTCACATACATGAACACCTGCCCACATGGAAATACATACACACATGCATATACACTCACATTCACACACACACACACACACACACACACACACACACTTATATAAAACCATATTTATTTATACAAAACCATATCCTTGACATATCTTCAGCAAATTCAGGAAATAACAAGACAACAAAACATGTTTAAAGAATAATTTAGTGAAAAATTCAATAAAAGAAATACTGAAATAAGTTTTCTAATAAATAAAAATTCTTCATAATCTTTGTGATCAATGAAATCAGAACTTCTATGGCAAATTTTTATATTTAAAATTAATATGTAACCAAACATATGCTTTCACAATCTTAAGGTGCTAATATATTGAATATATAGTATAATAAAATATTGAACCCTTAAAAATAACTTCTGTGTAGGTGTTTTAATAGTTCAATATAACACTGAGAAAGTATAGATTCTTAACACTTAGTGATATAAAAAAAGAAACAGCTATACGGTTCATAAATGCACAGTTTAGATAGTAACCTGTGAGAGAAGCTCCGTCTATTTCAAGTGGTTAGATTTCAATGGTAACGTTGACCAAATCAAAATTTGAGTATCCACTCCTATGATAGTGCTTTTATATTGATGGTGATTTGGTCTTTGCTATTGCCTGGGCATCCTTCCTAGACTATTGTTGGAGCTCTGGAGTCTCTTGTTATTCATCTTACAAGGTGCCTGCTTGACTTCTTGCATAAAGACAGCTGAATACTAAGATTAAAGTTCCAAGAGGCAATAAGGCTGTTCATCCATTGACATCAGGGTAAAAACAATGATAAATATGATCAACCATAGTTAATTAATCAGGTGGTCAAACTCACAAAATTTTAATAGGAGAGCCACAGTCTTCACCCTTTCTGGGAGGAGTAGCAGAGAATTTGTAGCCATCTCTAATTCACCATAAACATATATCAATTATCTACTGATGTCTTTTTTGCCTCCCAGGACAACACAGTTTTGCAGAAATCAGTTTCAGCTGTGAGGTCTCTGGTGTTCTATTTTCAGACTCACTGATTTCTTCTCTTAAATCCATTTTATCGTATAATTTTCTCTTTAGCTTGCTGTTCTCCACTCAAGAGCCTACAATCACCTCTGATTGTTCCAGTATCTGGCACAAAACCTTTCATAGCTTTTAAACTAATTTCCACTCTTTCTCAACATCCACTTCCAGTGCCTTCCTGTGAGTGCTCACACACCTGCAGACAACCTGATGACTTTGACATTATGTTCCAGAGCCTTAATTGGTGTTTGGCTCTTAGCGCTGCAGTACACCACTGCCCCTTTAAATAAAATGTTTATTTATATTTCAGAGAAAACGCAACTTTTATCATGTTTATAATAAATTTGGGTTGTTTCTCATTCTATCTGTCTCTTTCAAATATTCTGTATTTAAGAATAATCATGGACAAATAGGTATCACTCTAGAAAAATGACTGCAGAGGTGTGTGACACAAAACCAATATTTATAGTCTTCAGTATGGTATTAAAATTTACATGTTATCTTATTTACTCTTTCTCCCCCACATACTAGGGACTCAAGTAGTCTAGGCAAGTGTTCTACCACTTAACTACATCTTCAGTCTCCTTTTTACTCTTTTATTTTGAGACACTTCTCATTAAATTTCTCATGATGTCATTGAACTCTGTAGCTTAGATCTTGAACTTGAGATATACTTTCCTTATCCTTCCAAGTAGGTGGGTTTACAATATTACAGTCCTATACTACCAGACTCAGCTATCAAATCAATTCTTAAACCTGTTTCTTGTCATATCATGTTTATTTTATATATGAAACTGAAACAGTGTATGAAAAGTAAATGGCAAAGCTCATAGTCAGATTTCTGTCAGGATTGAACATTTTTTCTTTTTACCCAAAACAAACAAAAAGGCAGAAAACATTTTGCAGCATATATTTCCCTCAATAAAAAAATGGTTTCACACTTAAGATCATGAGATAATTTTGCTGTGTTAATTTTATTTCTCCAACTAGATTATCAGAATACAGGAAGAATAGTATCCTACAGACATGATTAACTTCTGTGTCTTTTTAATTTTATGATTAATTACTTATAGGCCTACCTCTGAATCTTGATTACATTTTTTAAGAAAATGAAGTGAAAATTTTTTATCACCATATGTTGTATGGATGAAAATGTTAGTTACATAATGGAGTATTTGAGGAACAATGTATATTGGCAAAATGGTGGTCTTAGAGAAGTACTATTGACCTAATTAATATTGGGGAGAACTACTAGGGGAATGTGACTTTCTAAATAAAATGGAAAGAAAAAATAGATTAGTTACTGTAATTCTTTCATACTTAAAGGAATGATAGTTTAATAGGTAAACTTGGTTTCCAACTTGATTGGACCTAGAATCAACTAAGAGACGTGTCACTGGATGGGTCTGTAAACTTGATTCCTGGAAGGATTAACTGAGGAGGGAAAACCTTTCCCCAGAGTAGACTGAAGGAAAGAGTGTAAACAAGAAGGAAAAGTCTGTGGAAGAGGCTTCAGCACTTGCATGCCTACCTTGGCTCCTTCCTGGTATGAGAATCTACCCTGTAGCTGCTACTGCTGCTGCCTTATGTTATGATACTGAGCTTCCTTAGTCTTTCAAAGTGAACTGAAAACCAGCAGCTCTCCAGGAATCCTTCAGGTTTTCATCACCTACTTGAGACTGCTGTTGTATAGAATATTGTAGACTGCCTGGTGTTGGTTCTTAACCCCTTCCGCATGCATAATCCAGCCACTCCCACCAACTATTTGTGTGCAATTCTTCCAGATGTGCACATGTGCACATGGTCCTGAGGCTCTGGGAGAATATATATATATATATATATATATATATATATATATATATATATATATGAAGTTAGTGAAAGAAGAACTCATCTGTCTATGTAGCTACCGAGAAGACTTCACCCATGCTGGGAAGACTGTCCAGTGAGACTGCTCTGGAAATGCCAGGCTTTTATTAGTAATCCTTCAATTATGCTCTCTCGATAAGCATAGTAAACTCATTGGCTCTCCAGGGTGAACACTGGTATAATAGTACTCTAGTTTGTCATTGTAACTAAGGGAGGAGGGTAGCATTGTTCACATCCTCCCTAGGGAAGAATATTTAGGAACATAGGCCCCCAAAGAGTTTCTGAAATAAACCATAGGAAGCACAAATTATACATAAATGATGAGCAAGATATGTTGATACACATCTATAATCCTAGACCTTGGGAACTGAGACAGGAGGATCTTGAGTTTAAGATCAACATTGTCCACACAGTCAGATGCTGTCTCAAAAGCAAATAAAAGGAGGAAATATAACAATTTTGACTATATCAAAATGTAAATGTTCACTATAGTTTTTAGCTATTAGAATAAAATACTTGCTACACTTTACACGAGATTATTGGAATGTTTTAGAAATGCACTAAAGACCTTTTATGACCTGCTCTAATATTTTAAGAGAGTGATTTTCCTGGCACTTGTATGATGATCGTAAAGGGTGATCTTTTAGACCAACTGGTTAAACAGCAATTCATATTGTATTTGCCTGAGTCATATTAAGGACATCATAGATTCTCAGAATCAAAACATCTTAGCCCCTGTCTTTCTGAAAAGGTAGGCTTGCTCCTTCAAAGCAGTATACATATAATTATTTTAAACATTGTCTCAGATAATATGTTGAATTTTAGATAAAAGCATGTGTTATATCATCAAACCTGGTTTCCATTTACCAGAATGTTGAGTGGGGGCTACATGTTTCTGTATATTTCAAGGTATCTTAAACTGCCCAGTATTTCTACACAATTTGGATTCCAGAATGACACTAAAGTACATAATACTCAAGTTCTGGTGGAGATACTTACTTATGGAGTATGGTTATTTTTAATTAACTCTTAAATCTCCTTTTTTAATTATCTGTCTATCATAACTATGCATCTGCTTTAAAAAGTCCCTAAGTATAAAGTCATCATTTGATTGATGTGGATTAAAAGAGTCATCCTTAGCTCTTTTTTCAAACCATTGATTTCTCTTATCTAAAAAAATATAATAATATGTCATACTTGTTTTGAACATGAAAGATCTTTATAGTAGTAAAAAGACTAACCCTTGGTTACAACATTCATTTAAACTAATATTGTAATAGAGATTTTTAATAGTCTTTTTCCTTTTCTTTCTCTTCATTTTGTGAAAAAGCAATTGCAGCACTCAGCGTGAGTTGGCACTTAAAGTGAACAATTCTACCAGATGTTATGATTCTACTGCTATTTAAAGTAAATTAGTCTCTGCAATTTTAGTGACAGTGTGTCAACTAAGTGATTGCAGGCAGAGCAGAATCCTGTTTCATATTTAAGCAGGAGTCACTATAAGAAATTGATTGTAAAATAATTGAATAGTTTCAAAGCTTCAACAATAACTTCAAAGTCTTGTATGTATTGATTCAACCTTTAGTCATATTTTGCCAATATGTTTTATAATTCCAATTTGACTTTGTAGCAACCACAGTAAATATATTTTATATATGTCAATATTCTCACTACTGAGTATTATACTTTCTGGTGATCCCAAAATTTTAATAATATTTTGAGAATTTGTTTTTATTAATAAAAATGATAAACTTGCTACATATCAGAATCTAGGAAGTAAAACAAATGAATGAAAACCCAACTTTCAAACCTTTTCTCTGAATGATGAGGTATTCATCCCATGTGTGTGGATGGATCCTAATTACTTGTATATTGAAATACATTTACTTCAGCAATTCCCCATTTCCTATATCATATGTTATTATAATAGCTTTATTATCATATTTTCATTTTTTGTTTATTGTGCTGATGACTAAGTCATAGTGTTTAGGTACAAAACCAACTTTTGATGCCACAGCTTGAAGCGAGTCCACTTTTCTGCTGTGGATGATGTTGGTCTCTCCTAGAGGGAAACATTGGAATAGGAAACACAGTCCTACTCTTGCCCATGTGCCTGGTGTTTCATGAGCATCAGTAAAGAGTTTTACCATAACATCAACAATTCTTTCATATCTAATGTTCATTCTGTATATCTCAAGTCAAATACACATCATCAATAATATTAGCATATCAACATATATTTTAGCAGATAGCCTCAGATAGAAGGCTGAGTTCTGCAGAATTGTTCTTTGTGTGTATGGGCCTAGTACACAGGCCCTAGATGTGTTCATCAGATTTTCACTACAGTGAACCATGCCTGATATAAATCAACCTAACAGAAGGAAAGATTTATTTTGGCATATACTTTTGAAAGTTTTATCCTATAACAAAACTATCCCAGTTGGTTTGATCTTGTGCTGGTCCATCATAAAAGGAACACATCCAGTAGAAAAGCATCAACTTCATTTCATACTCAGTGAATAAAATAAAAGAGGAAGGGATACGTGCCCATATTGACTTCAGGGACCTGCTTTGGTAGATCCATCAATAGACTTCACCTTGTAAGGTTTATACAATTTTCTAATAACACCATGAGCTGGAGATCATACCTCACATGGATCTTCAGGACACACACACACACACACACACACACACACACACACACACACACCCCATAGCACTATGGTTTAAATCTTCAGATGTTTTAAGATATCCACTTTAAATATTTTGGTTCTAATTCTTCAAACATGTTTCATTTGAATCTCTTGTCAAAACGCAGCATCTGCTTCCTGGAGTTGTTGCCTACATGAAAACTGAATAGTTACTTTTAGCCCTAAAGCCTACCCATATCTAATAACTAGTTTCCTTCATTAAGACATGTGAATTAACAGAAAATCAATGACAGAATAGGGACAAGCATCAATCTCCTACACCCTAATGAGTATGGAGGAAAGTATCCAATCTGCAACTTTAAAAGCAGGTGAGAAGTTTAGAAAGACAGGCAATAGACTGTAGGAATCTAGGAAAAATACAGACTCACTAAAGAAAATGACAGGCTGTAACCTAGAGTTCAGAACAGAGTGATAAGGATGGGGAGGAATCAGCTGTTATCCCACTCTGGATCTGTAAACAATCCATAAAAAGAAAGTATCCATAAGCGGAGTCAGCAGAAACACTTTTGGATGACAGACTAACAATATGTGTGAAGCAGATGCTGGGAAATAGGAATAATAAGAATAGCTTTAAAAATGTGTACAAATCAATGTAGCCAAGGACAAGAAAGACCTTTATAATAAAAATATAAGCACTGGAGAAAGAAATAGAAAAATACATTAGAAGTCCTGCAAAAACACCAAACTAAAGGCCACCATATAAATGCAGAGGACCTGGTACAGAGGACCCTGTTTGCTGTCTCAGTCTTTGTGAGCTCATATGTGCCTTGTTTAGTGGATTCAGATGGCCTTGTTCTCCTGGTGTTCTCCATCCCCTCTGGCTCTAGCAACCCCTCCACTTCCTCTTCTGCAGGATTACCAAGCTCTGAGGAGGGGTACAAGATGGGCACTTCCCATTTAGATTCTCTCCATGTAATATCTGACTGTGGGTTTCTGTATCTGTTCCCATCTACTGTCAGAAGAAGTTGATCTGATGATGACTGGATAAAACACTTATCTATGAATACAGCAGAATATCATTAGTAGTCATTATGTGTGTGTGTGTATGTATACACACAAACACACATATATATATTAGATATAATGTATATACCTTATATATTTATTTTATACCGGTAGTATTTGGTCTTACCTTAGGCTCCTGAGCTATCAAGTTTCTGGTTCTTGATCACCCAACCTTTATTGGGTATGGGCTCCGTTTCATAAAGTAGGCCTTAAGTTAAATCAGATACTGGTTGCTTACTCCCACAAGTGTTTTGCCAAACTTGCCCCAATATATTTTGTAGGCAGGACAGTGTAGGCCAAAGATTTTGTTGTTGATTTGGTGTTTATATTTCTCTTTGGGTAGCCTGAAGATAACCTTTCCATACCAAAGACACTAGAACATAGAGGTGCAGGTTCTACATAGGCACCAGTTTGACCACTCCATTTTCAATGAGTTGTGTGGGTATTTCTTTAGCAATGGGTCCTTACCGTTAGTTTTTAGAGAGTTACCTAATGACTTGGCAACAGCCTGAGTTCTTTGAAGATTTCTATGGGATACCTCTGGCCAAGTCAATTGAATGTAACCTAGTCCTGATACTAGAAGCTTTATTTGGTGAGAAGAGATGGCCAGATGAGACTCTGTCTCCTCCATTATTTGGAGACTTCCTTAGGGTTGCCTTAATATATTTTAGAAAGTTTCCACTGCACTACTTTTCCATACCACCCCTAAGATGCCCCTCAATTATAGCTGTTTCTCTCTCCATTCCCTCCCTCAACCCCATCTACCCTCCATCTCCACACCTGATCCTCCCATTCCTGTTCCCCCAACACCACTACACCTTTGAAGTCTATTCTATTTCCCCCTCCTAGGGGGATCCATGTGCCACTCCAATCCCTCCATCTAACCTAACATTTCTGGGTCTACATACCTACATACTGCAACATGGTTATAATTATTCAATGGCTAATATCATGTATAAGTGAATGCATACCATATTTATCCTTCTGGGTTTGGATTGCCTCACTCAGAATGATTTTTTTTTCTACTTACATCCATTTGTCTGCATATTTTATGATTTTTTAAACAGCTGAGTAATACTCAATTGTGTAAATGTACCACATTTTTATTACCCATTCTTCTATTGAGGGACATCTAAGATGTTCCCAGTTTCTGGCTATTTTGAATAAATCTGCAATGAACAGGATTGAGCAAAGATGTAGTATACTTTAGGTACATGTCCAAGAGTGTTATACCTGGATTTTGAAGTAGATTGATTCCCAACTTTCTGAGGAACCTTTATATTCCATCATAGTGATTTCCCTAGTGGCTGTAAGAGGTTGCACACCAAACAGCAGTTTGTGTCTACTCTTGGAACTCTTTTCTTCCAGTTGGCCTACCATGTCCAACTTCAATATGATAGTTTTTGCTTCACCTTATTATATTATATTTTGTCATGTTTTGTTGTTATCTCTTAAAGGACTGTTCTTTTCTAGTGAAAGACAAAATGGGAGTAGATTTGGAGGTGAGGGAATGTGGGGAGGAAAAGGAGTAAAGGATGAAGAAACTATAGTCAGGATGTATTGTATTAAAAGAAAAATCCATGTTCAATAAAGGAATTTTTTTTAAAAATTAGCATTTTATCAGAAAAAGAAGTAAAACATAAAAAATGGAAAGGCCCCCACATATGTATCAAGAGAATTTAAAAAAGTAAAAGTGATTATGATTACAAAAGTAATATGTAGATCTTAAACCAAATATATAGATCAAAAAACAAAGGCATTCTTTACATAAACATAAAGTATAGAAATACAAAAAGAATTATGAATTTCATATGGAATCATAAAGCATTTTATATAGCCAAAGTTATCCTGATCAAACAGTGTTAGGAAATTGTGATACCTGATTTCAAGTTGTAATACAATTATACTACAAAAAATGGTTTTGTAGTGTCATAAAACAGATAGGTTAGATCAAAGCCATGGAATAGAGGACCAACAATTTGACCAGCATAGCTTCAGTCTCCTTATTTCTGAGAAAGATGTCAAAAATATACCTTGAAGAGATAACAATCTCTTTAGCAAATGGTGCTAGGGAAATTGCACATACACATGTAGAAAAATACACCTACAACTGTATCTATGCCCTATGAAAATCAAGTAAAAATGGAGTAAAGATCTTATCCTTATACATACAATTATGTGAATTTCTCACTCCTTACCAAGGAATCTTCTCTTTGCAATTACAGAAAACCATAAATTACCAAATGCACCGTTTTATTGCCAAGCAGCAGCTCATATACTTACACCACAACCTTTGCACCTAAGGCTCAAGGACCATCGTGGAATAGAAGGTGGAAAGAATGTAGGAGAAAGAGGAATAGGACGTTTGCTGTGAGACTCTCTCCTAGTAATGCCAGAAGCTAAAATCATGAAGTCTCATGACATGGCTTCCTAAACAATAATTAATAACAACTAAAGAAAAAGAATACATTAATTTGAAAGAGTGCACAGTATGTGGAAAGTTAATATGAAAGTGATACAATTGTACTAATCACAAAAAAATTTAAATATTTTAAAACCAAGCAAACTTACCCTCCCTCAGTAAAAGATCTTATTAAGAACTGAAGCTAGAAAGGTTTAGAGAAACCATCCTTACCAATTATGTTAATTTGTTCTTTCATATAATCTTTTCCTACATAGTAACTTCGTAGCTGTTTGAAATTTTCTTCAAGGCCTCTCTGTGTATAGCTACTGCCTGTACTTTAAAGATTAATAATTTTCATTCTTTATTTTGTTTTGAGTTATGAACCATGGGAATGGAGAGCATGAGTAGGGAAGGATGAATATTTCTTGACTCCAGGAAAGTACAACTACGAATTTCTTGAGCTTTCAGCTTCACAACAATGTTGTCCTTCATGACCTATATCATGTATTCACTATGTTACCTCTCTGAATTACATCATGGACAAGTCAGTGAATTGTTTGTTTTGTTTTTTTTTCCTACATATATAATACCATTGGTTAGTGTACAATAAACTCAAAGCTAAAAACATTTATTTCAATTAAGCTTATCTAACATATATTTCACAATTAGGCACATTACAGCATTGTTTTACAATACTAAATAGTGCATCAGTATATTGGTCTAATGAATCATTTTCAAACTAAAATTACCAATAAAGTACAGAATTACCAATAAAAGCATCATCAAATAAATTATGAAAATAAACTTGTTTACAGTATGACATCAGGAGCAAGCAAACAGGGCATTGCTTTGTTCAATTTCAACTGTAAATCTGTATAGTACATGACTCATAAATTCCTCCCACTCCAAATTTATCCATAAATTACCAGGAAAGATTATTTGTGTTGTTGTTGTTGTGGAAGTATTAACATGTGGCAACATAATGTGAATGGACAAAATGAGAAAAAGATGTTATCCAACAGCTCTGTGAGAAAGAACACCCAAACATCCAGCCCCAGTAAAGCCCAGTTATGAACAATTTTATATTAAAAATAGTTATCATTAAGAGATGGTTAAAACATGGCATAAATATAATGGGAAGACACAAAAATTAATATGTTTCCAGGAGGAGTGAAATTTTTGCCAAATAGGATCATTTAGAAACAAATTTCACTAAAAGAGGAGACAATATTTTACATTAAACTAATAAAGGAAACAAAGAAGTAAAGCACAATAAAGAAAATAAAGTGGAAATGGGGGGAAAGAAAAAAAGAGAGACAAGGGGAAATGTAGAACAGAGAGAACATAAAAACAAAATTAAAGCAAATAGAAGCAAAAATAATTATATCTAATATGCTAAGATAGCAATAATAGAGGTTAGAATTATCCTCATGATTTTAAAATATACTTAATTAAGATTAAGAAATAAGTCAAGAAGTTTTGTCAGGTAAATACTAAGTAAAAGATAACCAGGTTAGCACTGTCATTAACCCAAATGGAATAGATGAGAAAATATATGTTATAGAAAAGAATAGTCTACCAAAAGAATGATGAACTTGTGTGCACTTAATGCAATCTGAGAGTTTATATAGCTAAAACCAACAAAATTTCATGGGAAAATAAAATAATCTTTTAACATACTTTCATTATTAATTCACCTAGAAAGCAATCCAAACAAACAAAAATGTATAAAATAGCAACCCAATTAAATGCCACAGTAAATATAACATTTAAGAGCTCTCTTCACAACAAATAAATATCCATTTTTGTAAGTCACACGTGAAACTTGTATCATTAATCACATTTGTTAATCATATTCCAATTTAAAATTGACAGCAGAATTTTAAGCCTATCTTTATAATTATATAATCTTAAAAGCACAAGAAAAATGTTCAAGTACAACACGAGTAAGATTTCACTGTCTTATTTATTTTACCATTTGAGTGCAACTTCTTTATCTGATACTTTTAGTTCCCAAATGTTTTAGTGTATTTTTCCAAAAAGTGGTATCCACCCCCAGAGCCACAGTAGTATTGTGAATGAGATTTGGGATAGAGTAGAACACTCATGGACCTCTTCTAGGCCTAGTTATAACTTGTTATAACTTCTCTGGCAAAGGATTCTTTATGAATTTAGAACCAAGATTCTATTCAAGAAAGCAAGTTTATTACCTCCAATGCAAAAAAAATTCCTTAGCTAAAACTTAGGTACCATAGCCAAATATATTTCATAGACTCATACTTGTATCTTTCAAAAGAGAAATAATTCAACAGGATTTAACTTATTATAAATGTTCTATATAATCAAATGACCCCTTATCGTTTAGTAGTTAATAGAGCAACATGGTAACATGAAGCAACTTTAATTTTACAACTATGCAAAAAAGAAATTTTCATTTGGTTTAATATTAATATTACCATATCTGTAATTATGTTATCTGTTATTTTTACTGAATCACATTTCATACTGTGTCATAGAAATAGCTACAGAGAAAGACATAGTTGCATCCCTCATACCATGAAAAGTACACCCACACTTTATTTAAAATGTATATTAACACCTGCATTGGCAAAAATCTAAGAAATAAAATATTTACTTAGCAAAGAAACAGTCATACAAGTCTTACTTCTCTAAATATTATTTTATTTGAAGAAATTTGTTTTGGAGTCAAACACTACCTAAATTAAAATGTTTACTTCTGTCACAACCAAACAAATGTTTGTTTTTACCCCAATCTAAATGCACAAATGTTCTTGCAAATGTTCCATGGGGCAGCTGCTCCTAACTCCTTCATATGCTTCCCTCATCAGGAACTTGTTTTCTATTTGAAGAAATGTGTAGTATAGCTATCAGAAAGAATAGTGTCCATTTTTCAAGTGTTAAGATTCATTATATTTTAGTGTATTTTGCATAAAGTACTTTCATATATATCTATCTTGTTGAGTTATCAATACAATTTTTGAAAATAAAGTTGAGGAATGGAAATGTTGAGTAGACGCGTGGGTAGACCTAGAAAATATGCACCCTGGACTTAGTTCAAGTTGGGCTTCCTGACTGTACAGTTGCCCATACTATTATGAAATTGTGCATGCCAGTTAGCATGATAAATCAAGTTTAAAAATTAATGGAATATCTTTTTTATCTTAACTTGGTAGCTACAGGATGTCTTAACTACAAGTTCTGAGGCTGGGTCATGGATGGATAAGCAGCAATGACAAAAAAAAAAGTTTTAATTGTTGTAGGCAGGACATAATGGATAAAAATGTGTTAAAACAGCTTGTTTTTAAACACACCAAACAAGTAAGAAGGGAAGAATGACACAGCAAAAGGTAGTTAGGAAATATTAAAGTCAAGAGCCCCAAGAACCTGAAACCCACCTCCTGTGCATGATGAGCTCCCATCCCAGGCAATGGTGTTCACTGTAAGCTGCTTACCATTGTTTTCCTTGTGTCTTCTTGAACTATTTTCAATCACATGAAAGTAACAGTGAAAATCCTGTCAATAATACCATGCCAAGACCTTATAAAGAATAAAAATGAAGAGAATATGTTCTACATAATTAATAGGCTACAATGAGAATAGCAGCATTGAAAACTCTTGACCTTACATTTCCTTAGTACTTGGAAATATAAGTAGCTCTATCAGGGTGTGTTTGTATGTTTAAAAAGAATTGAACCTGATGTAAATATAAACTACTTGATTCCAATTATTAGAAGCTGGCAAATACTTAAAGTGGCTGGGAATGAAGGCCCATAGGACTTTATCATGTTGATCCTCAGAAAACACCACAGACCCAGCTCCTAGAGGTATTAATCTCTGTTTCAAATCTGAAGCTGGGACAGGGAGAGGCTGCAACCAGAGCTACTTAAGTCTACCTTTGACAGGATTCAAGGTTCAGGAAGCTCAAGCATGATTTCCAAGATTAACATTTCTCAGTCTTAACTTCATCAGTGACAGTGGAGTCTAACATTCATGACACTAAAGTTTAAAAGCTGTGTTGCCTATTAAGACTCAATGGAAACATCAAAAGTATCCATGAAAATGTTGGAAAAATTGCAAACCACAGGTCTCTCTGTATGGATTCTGCCCATTTATTTTGTCTCACAGAATTATACCATCATGCCCAGAGCAGTAGGACTTGTATTTACAGGACAGAAAGTATAAAGTGGTCCAGAAACTAAAATTCCAGTGTCTAGACTGAAATAAAAGGGTTTGCCTCGAGTTTATTGACCCAGACTGAAGCAATTGCCAAGATTCATATGCAAAGATCATTTCATAATCTCCACAATTTCAGACTTATAATTGTACTTGACATTAAGTACAAATTTATCAGCTAATGATGTGCATTTAAATTTTGTATTGCTAAGTGAGGCCTTGCAGTTATTCCATCTAAAAATATTCATGAACCACTGTACCTTTTTTATTTAAATGGCCTCTTCTTTAATGAGAACAACTTAAATTGCTGCTTTTCATTATAGATCCCTTCATTATTTTCATAAATATTTGACTTGTTAATTATAAAATTATAAAACATACCAATCCAATCAAGAAGCACATGAAACTGTAGCTATTATTTTTATGCAAACTCTCCACTAGAGCCCATGTATATTTTATTTGGTACCTGATTTATTACTAAGAAGCAACCCATTGTGTTGTTTTGATATATTTTGTGTATTGTTTTTTTTTTCTTTTTCAGTAATTGGATACATATATTTTTATTTTTACCTGTTGATGCAATCAAATAGACTCTTATATTCTTTGTAAAATATTCACACTATGTATCATCCTACTGAATTATCACAGTGATGAAATTCAGGTAGGCTTTCTAAAGCAAGTAGTAGCAGAAAATAACAGAAAATTTTCTATATTAAAAAAATTCTATGCTGAAAGGAAGGACATGAAACTCACAAAACAAGGTGACGCTGCTTGGGAATTTCACTTGTCATGAACCTTTTGGTGATATTCAAAATTCCAGACATTTTATTCCTCACATAATCTTCAACTAAAAAGCAGCAAATGCTGAGCAAGCCTTATTAAATGTTTAGTGTGTTGTTATAATTTATGTATTTATAGGGGACTCAAACAGATGTATTCTTGTGTTTGACTCGGGGCTTGAGGAGATTCTTTGTGTGGTTTATCCTACCTTGTGAATAATTCTGTCATTCTCTTTCTGTGATTCAGATGACCCAGTGGTTCCCATTCTGAGGCAGATGTGGGTGATCTACCGAGTTTGTTTAAAAGCCAGTGGAAGATCTGCCCTGTAATATTGAAGCAAAATACTTGCTGTCTCTAGGATGTTTCATTTATTATCTTAGCAAGCTTCAAACTTTCATCTAGTATTCTACTTCACTACAAAGAAAAGGATACTTACGTGTAAATCAATCATAATCCATGGTGAACGGCCAATGGTTCAGTCAATATTCAGTCATAATTCACACTGTATGGACAGTGGTTGGGTCTACAATAAGTTATATCACTCATCATCTTTGGTTATGGAAAATGTTTTTTATCAATATTCAATAGTTTTGGAGTAACATATTAGAATATTGGAGACAAAAACTTCTCAAGAAGAATGGCATGAAATAACCTCTTGAACTAAGAACCTGTAATATTTCTCTATTTTAGTAATAAGCACCAATGAGCCTATAATTTTTCTTCTGCAGTTGATGGCCATGATGTCATGTCCTTACATTTTCATTCATTTCTTTCATGAGTCAACAGATAACTCAATGAGAAAATGAAAAAAAAAATGGTTTTATT